>BSBM01000625.1:20270000-21470000 GCA_027924585.1 Larix kaempferi
CTGAGCCAACATCTGTCCTCTGAAACTGCTGCTATAACTCTGGGCAATACTGATTGCTCTGCAAAAATGGATAAATGGCTATATCGGTCATCTCTCTGAGTATCCTGAAACTCAGTCATGGCATGGGGAATAAAACTGTTGTCCATAATCTGATAGTGATCCATAATAGATGCTCATCTCAGCATCTCAATGCAAGGAAACTGGCGGAATTGTGTACTGGAATCTGACAAAAAAATGTATGGTAGCCCGGCTACTATATATGTGATAACAGGGTCTCCACGAAATAATAAAACTACAAATCGATCAAAGGGTATCCCAAAGAATGAATTTCATTGGGAGTCTTTGAAGGTTTTAATAGAACAAATCTTGTTGGAGAACACAATTTTTGTAGTAGAAAAGGAGGGCTCTTAAATTAGACCCTTGCTAGGAAATGATGGATGACATAATTCACACTGGAAAATGGTAGATTCTTAATACATGATTCCTTCAAAGATGTAAGAATCTATATCTCCTTTGGTATAATCTCCAATACCATCCACAAATGGATGAAATGTCAAAATCCTATAAATGGGAACTTTGAGAAAATTACGTAAAATATGAAAATAAGAAATGGGTCAAACTCCATGGAAAAGACCCCATATAAAGAAATTGTGATAATAAGTTGGAAGTTGGAAGACCCCTCTAAAGGTTAAGAATATAAGAGAGGTAGTGTGAGTCTTAGTATACAAAGATACAAAATCTATCAACTTCCTAGGTTGGATCAATGCACATAACATGAATTTTGATGCCTCAAATCTAGAATCTTATGTCTAAGGTAACAAAATTGTCATGTCCCAAAATTTTGCAGTGGGTCACAATGGCCTAAGCCCCTTGGCCATACTCATGATAGTTTGTCAAATGGATGCTAAGGGTCAAACAAATGCCAAGAATGAATTCCAAGTTAGTAATAATGTGAAATTAGATCCAAATGGACAAGGTGGGTCACATTAAGAGAAATTCCCAATTCAAAGTTGTAATATACCCATCCAAATGAACTGCCATGGAAGAAAATTACTAGTTCCCTAGGTTGGGGGGTGGAAGCTTTGGGATTTGAAATAAGGGGGATAATAAATGATGCTTGAACATTAGAATGGCATACATATTTAATAAATGAGCTAAATAAATAAATACAAGGGAAAATCAAAGTGGCATTTAATCATGAAGACACATGGAGGATGTGGGACCCACGCAAACTATATTTTCTATGCCACATGGCATCCTCCTCTTGCCATTTAGAATCCATAAGAAGTCCAAGGTTCTCGGGATGATTTGGAAGGTCAATATACTTGGAATGAATCAATTAAGATCGAATCGGAGTGGAAGAGTAACTCCCATGGAAGAGGAAGAGGCATTTTGGAGCTAGTGAGACACTTAGACTAGATTCCCTAGCTCTATAACAACAATGATGAAGATGCTATGACACCTATGACACAAATCAGACCTAAAGGCTGACATCTGACATATATGACATGTCAGGGCTAAAATTATCCTCCAAGAGGGCGCTCAAGTGAGTTAGGGCAGCCAAAGAGACACCAATTCGAATTTGGAGAAGGAGAGGGCTAGAATTGGAAGGACAAGTGGCATACTTGGGAATCTCTTCCCAACTTGAGTTGGCATGAAGCTCTTGGGAGGAATTATACCCATGGAAGACCTTAGAAGTTTATAAAATACAATAACAAAGAAGGATGGTAGCTTTTTATCATTTTAGAATTCACATTTTTCATTTGGGAGAGGAGAGCTAGTGAAGTGCTACTCTACTTGCCTTAGCACCAATTTCGAGGGTGAAATATTCCCATCCTAGTTGGTAATTGGAAAGGCCATTAAAAAATTTCATTTGGATCTTTAATGGAGTATTTTTTTACAAGTTGAAGCTACAGGGCAGCTCATGGTCACATCTCTTTCAGCTTGCTTCTACAACCGTTCTTCTATTTCTTGGCATATTCTTGCTCCTTGAGGAGAGGCGCACTTGTTGAGGTGATGAACTATTTGGGATATCCCTTGAGGACCCATATATTTGTAATACGATATATATACTCTATTTTTAATGCTCTGAGACTCTCAGGTCGAAATACTAAGTGGAGTTATGTAAAAATACCAAACAATGCATAAATGATGCCATTTCCCCTAGATATTGTTGTTAAAGTTTGAAGAGACACTATTTCGAGTTATATCAGTTATTATATATGTTGATGTATATGTAACTTCGGAATGTATTTCATCTATGTATTTCATATATATTTATTGTACCCTTATTAGAGATGTGTTATTCCTCTATAAGGAAGTGTCGTCATGTGGATTGACAAGTGTCACAAGTGTGTGTACTTGCCGATGGGTTATTAGACCACCATGTGTGGGATCGGCCCTGAAATATATATTATATTGTGGATGTACCTAGCTAGACAAGTCGTCCCCATAAGGTCACTGGGAAAACAGGTTAGTATAAATAGAGATCAGGAGATCTCTATTTAGATCATTCAGAAAGATATATCTCTCTCACTCAAAAAGTGGCGCACTAGTGAGGAGGAGGATCATTTGCTACTAGGAGACTATCTCAGTGTATTTTGGTTGTACTTTGGTTGAGCCATTACTCTCTCTATCTCTGAGGAAGTTGTGGGGTTTTTCACCTTAGGGTTTTCCCCACAGAAGCTCTGTGTCTTTTGTCTCTCATGCTTTTGATTCTTGTGATGCTTGTCATGCTTATTGTGATTGTTATGAATTGATATACTATATATGTTATTCTCTCAGTGAAGATCCTAGAGTATTGTGAATTAATGCTCAAAATTTAACATGGCATCAGAGCTAACCTGAGAAGAAGACATTTTGCAGTGACAGAAACTTGAGTTTCTTGTTTATTGGGTTTCTCTCCACATATTCTGGAAAAGCAGTATAGTAGATTGACTCTACTCATCAAGGAGAATCCATCTGTCCAATCAGAATTCAATTTTGAGCATTTTCATATTTGGCCCTAAAAATTAGGGTTTCCACAAAAATAGGAATTTCTAAAATCTGAAGACAGAGCTGGAAGCTCCTTGCAAAAATTGAAGTTTAGAGCTTTGGATCGAGATTTTTGGATGGGTAGATCTCCGGGAAACTCAAACCCTAATTCAGGGCTCTCCCTAGTGAACCCGAGAGGACAAAAAGGAAAATCTGAAGGGTAAAGCTTTGCTGATCTCAAATTCTGAATACACCAGGCTGATCAGCTTATCAAGGCGCATCTTTCTATCCTTTCAGAAAATTGAAATTCACATTTTGAATTTTTAGGGTTTTTCCGACAAACCCTAATCCGGGACCAGATCCAGTTTTCAGCATTTCAAGTGGTAAGACCTAAATCTTTTCTATTTCGATTTGAAGTACTCTTTAAGATGTCTCACCACACCAAGCTTGAGGATAAGCTTGAAGGAGATGATAACTTCCGATCTTGGAAGTATAGGATTGGGTTAGTCCTGGAAGAGAATGAGTTGGACTCATATGTAAAAGAAGACATCCCTATCCCAGAGGATGAAGATGCTAAAGTATTGCATAAGAAAAACTTGGTCAAGGCAAAGAGAATCATTGCTGATTCTATCAAAGACCATCTCATACCCCATGTGTCTTCTCTAAAGACACCCAAGGAGATGTTTGACTCTTTGACCAAGCTATTTGAAGGGAAGAACATAAATCGGAAGATGACCCTGCGGAACCAATTGAAAGGAGTAAAGTTTCAGAATGGAGAAACCATTCAATCTTATTTTTCAAGGGTCTCCTAGATCAAGGAACAACTAGAAGCAGTGGATGAAATGGTGGAGAATGGTGTAGTGGTGATGACCACTCTAAATGGCCTACCCAGGTCATGGGATTCCTTTATTCAAGGAATTTGTGCAAGGAAGAAGTTGATCTCCTTCAACAGATTGCGGGAAGAATGCTCTCAAGAAGAAGCTAGGCTTGTGGCCTGAGAAGAAACGATGGGAAATAAAGATCAAGCTCTCACAACACATGCCAAGAAAGGTAAGTACAAGAAGGAATCATCTCATAACAGGAGATTCTCACACCACCATTATCATAAAGATAAGAAAGATCTTAGATGCTTCAATTGCAATGAGAAGGGACACTTTGCTTCAGATTGTCCCAAGAAGAAGAAAGACAACAACAACAACTTCAATAAGAAGAAGAAGAATAACAAAAGAAGATATCATGCTCATGCTGCCGAAGATGATGAACCCCCAAAGAAGAAGGATAGGGCAGAAAGTGATAGTGATGATGACTCATCAAGTGAAGAAGAATATGTTCTCATTTCTGCTCTCACAGGTACTATCTCCCATGGCTGTAATGATTGGTTGATTGATAGTGGGGCTTCCAAACACATGACTGGGTTTAAGGAATCTTTTGTGAATCTATCTGAACATCAATCACCCCATAAGGTGAAAATTGGGGATGATTATCAATACCCAATCAAAGGAAGTGGTGAAGCCTCCTACAACCTAGATTCTGGAAAATCTTTGAAGATGAAAGAAGTCCTTTATGTACCTGGGCTCAAGAAGAACTTACTCTCCATCTCTGCATTGGATGCAAAAGGTATGAGGGTTGCATTTGTGGATGGCCAAGTCCTAATGTGGCAAAAGGGAAAGAACATAGATGATGCAGTAGTGATTGGAGAGCAAGAGGGAGGTTTGTATAAATTGAAGGGACAACCTGAACATGCCATGGTACATGAATCCATGGAGCCAAGTGAACTTTGGCATAGAAGACTTGCTCATATGCACTATAGGGCACTTCCAATTGCAAGCAAGGCTGTAGAGGGTCTTCCTGAAATCAAGACCAAACATGAAGGTGTTTGTTGTTAAGTTTAAACCAAATAGACTAGCAAGATCACTGAAAGAAACATAATCACACGATAGACACAGAATTTACCCTGGGAAACCCTCATGGGGTAGAAAACCCAGCAAAGCTTTCCTCAATAAGATGATCAACCAAAATACAAGATGTGCTCCTTCCTTCTCTACCTCCTTAGCAGATCTCCCGAACAAGTGCGCTACTTTTCTGTTTTGTGCAAGTGTATCTAATGAGGAGTTCACCTCCTCTATTTATACTAACTCCCGACTGACCAAAATACCTAATGGGGCCGACCTCTCCTGGAGAAGTCTAATAACCCCAAAAATATAAGAACAGGGCCGACCCCCACATGGTGGGTCTAATAACCCTAGTCACCACAAACCCCCAGAGGAATAATCATCTCCGGATACATGATAGGGTTACCTCGGAGGGATGAAACATCTCCGAAATAATAATGTACAAATTATAATATTCTTAGAAGTTACAATATTCAACACTCCCCCTTAACGAGAAGGATATTATAACAACATCTGCAGGAGCAAGGAGTCACCGACTACATCATACATGATACATCTATAAATCATCGGAAGCTTTCTTCAATTCATCATCATTAGTAACTCAACCAGTTACTGAAATATCAATGGCATCAGTATCGCCATCACATGATCGTCAGCATCGTCATCACGCAATCATCAACATCGTCATCACACGATCATCAGCATCGTCATCGCACGATCATCAGCATCGTCATCGCACGATTATCAACATTGTCATCACATGATCATCAGCATCGTCATCACACGATCATCAGTATCATCATCGCACGATCATCAACATCGTCATCACATGATCATCAGCATCGTCATCGCACGATCATCAGCATCGTCATCGCATGATTATCAGCATCGTCATCACACGATCATCAGCATCGTCATCACATGATCATCAGTATCGTCATCGCACGATCATCAACATCGTCATCACACGATCATCAGCATCGTCATCACACGATCATGAGCATCGTCATCAACTGGATCCACTCGATCATCAGTACAACAGCAGCATATCCTGCAATACACATGATCCAATTACGGGATGATCACTCCCTCTCACTTTAGGACATAGGTCCAAGGACAATACAATCCTAATCAATTAACAGGATGATTAGTCCTTATCACTTTAAGACACCTCACCATGTCTAGGGACGATGCAATCCCAATCAATTACCAGGATGATTAGTCCTTATCACTTTAAGACACCTCACCATGTCTAGGGATGATGCAATCCCAATCAATTACTAGGATGATTAGTCCTTATCACTTTAAGACACCTCACCATGTCTAGGGATGATGTAATCCCAATCAATTACCAGGATGATTAGTCCTTATCACTTTAAGACACCTCACCATGTCTAGGGAAGATGCAATCCCAATCAATTACCAGGATGATTAGTCCTTATCACTTTAGGACATAAGTCCAAGGATGATGCAATCCTAATCAATTACCAGGATGATTAGTCCTTATCACTTTAGGACATAAGTCCAAGGATGATGCAATCCTAATCAATTACCAGGATGATTAGTCCTTATCACTTTAGGACATAAGTCCAAGGATGATGCAATCCTAATCATGTACATTTTGAACCAAACGCTTAGGGACGATGCAGTCCTATATACGTCCACTGAGGACCATATTCTCGAAGACATCTGTCTATGGCTCTCTTTAGGACTGAAGTCCAAGGATGATACAATCCTTATCGTTCGCTAGGAACCACATTCTCGAAGACATCTGTCTACGGATCACTTTAGGACTGAAGTCCAAGGATGATACAATCCTCATCGTTCGCTAGGAACCACATTTTTGAAGACATCTGTCTACGGATCACTTTAGGACTGAAGTCCAAGGATGATACAATCCTCCACCAACCTCCTCGTTGGAACAAACAACCTCATCTTCAACCTTATCGTTGAAACAGGTAGGAATATCATTAATACAAGTATCCTCATCAATACAAGTATACACATCATCAATACAAGTATCCTCATCAATACAAGTATACATATCATCAATACAAGTATCCTCATCAATGCAAGTATATACATCATCAATACAAATATCCTCATCAATACAAGTATGCATATCATCAATACAAGTATCCTCATCAATACAAGTATGCATATCATCAATCCAAGTATCCTCATCAATACAAGTATACAAAACATCAATACAAGTATCCTCATCAATACAAGTATACATATCATCAATACAAGTATCCTCATCAATACAAGTATACAAAACATCAATACAAGTATCCTCATCAATACAAGTATACATATCATCAATACAAGTATCCTCATCAATACAAGTATACAAAATATAGATGCAAGGAAACAAAACATAAATGCAAGTATCCATATGATCTAGATAAGCAATCTCATCATCAATATAGGTATCCACATCGATACCAGTACCCAAAGATATCTTCATCTATCATATCACTCCCCCTTTTAAGGACAGTCCTTTTTAACTACACCAAGCTTATCTCGAAAATGCTCAAACTTTACACGAGACAGTGGTTGGTTTGGTTAGTATATCAACAACTTGCTCGTCCGTGCTCACATAGTCGAGCTTGATAGCTCCTTTTTGCACCATATCTCATATATAGAAGTAACGGATCTCTATGTGTTTTGACTTATCATGAAATACTGGATTCTCAGTCATCTTGATACAACTCTGGTTATCACACAGAATCATAGTGGATTCCATCTCTAAGTCAAACAATCCTGATAATAACTTACGAAGCCATACTGCTTCACAACTGGCAGAGCAAGTAGCTATGTATTCTGCTTCAGCTGTGCTGAGAGCCACACTAGACTGCTTCCTGCTATACCATGAGATCATAGTAGATCCCAGACAGTAACATCCTCCCGATGTACTCTTCATGTCTGATACACTTCCTGCCCAATCAGCATCAGTGTAGCCATGCAAATTTAAACCATGATCTCCACTATAGTAAAGACCAAAATCTATCGTACCTTTTAAGTACCTCATCACATGTTTTGCAGCTATCATGTGAACTCTTCTAGGTTCCACCAGATACTGACTCAGGGTATTCACAGCAAAACATATGTCTGGTCTAGTGTTAGTCAAATACATTAATGATCCAATAATCTGTCTATACAGAGTTATGTCCTCTAATTCTGATGAGTTATCTACTAATAACTTCAAGTTGGAGTCCATGGGAGTGGCCATGGCTTTACAGTCCAACATGCCGAATCTTTTCAAAATCTCCATAGCATACTTACCTTGATTTAGAAAGATTCCTTTTTGGTCTTGCCATACTTCCAGGCCTAAGAAGTAATGCATTAATCCGATATCTTTCATCTCAAATTCTGAAGAGAGCTTCTTCTTGCACTCGATAATCTATCTCTCATTTCCAGTCAGAAATACATCATCTACATACAATAATAATATAACAGGTTCATCATTCATAACTTTGAGATAAAGGTTAGGATCAGCTTTACTCTTGGTAAAGCCCATACTTGTCAAGAAACTGTCAATCCTTCTGTACCAAGCTCTAGGAGCTTGCTTCAACCCATACAAGGCTTTCTTTAGTTTGCATACATGAGTTATTCCATCTTCTACCTCAAATCCAAGTGGTTGTTCTATGTACACTTCCTCTTCAATTACACCATTCAGGAAGGCTGTCTTAACATCCATCTGGTGTAGTTTCCATTTCATCATCGATGCAAGTGCCATGATAGCTCTAATGGAAGTGTATCTAGCAACTGGAGCAAATGTTTCTTCATAGTCAATTCCCTCCTTTTGAGAGAATCCTCTGGCTACAAATCTTGCCTTATATTTTTCAATGCTACCATCCGCAGCATGTTTTATCTTGAATATCCATTTGGAGGATACTATACTTTTATCTTTTGGTTTGGGAACTATATCCCTAACATCATTTTTCATTATTGACTGGTATTCTTCTGTCATTGCTTCCACCCATTCTTTCTTCTGAACTGCTTCTTCATAGCTAGTAGGTTCCTGATTCATTAGATTACACATCAAAGCCATATAATTGGATACTAGCTTTGGTTTCTTCCTTTCTCTTGTGGAGCCTTTAGGAGCTCCATATTTTTCAGCTCCTTGAATAATATCTCTGGCCCATGATGGCCTCCTTTTTCTTGATAAGTTTGTAATGGGGGGTTCTTGTGGTTCTAGCAAGTCATGGTCTTCAGGTGTAGTTTCTTCAGGAATGGTTGTAGCCTCTGTGATCCTGGAAGGTGTGTCTTCTTCATAGATTTCTTCATGTTGGAACTTTTTAGATCTCTTGAGAGATGCTTCTTCATCAAATGTCACATCCCTACTAATTTCCATATGATGAAAACCAGGGATGTAAATTCTTAATGCTTTGGATGATTCACAATATCCAACAAATATTCCCTTCTTTCCAGAAGGATCCAACTTGGTTCTCTTTTCTTTTGGAATGTGTATGTATACAGGACATCCAAATATTTTAAGATGACTTACCTTAGGCTTCTTTCCTGTGAACACTTCTTCTGGAGTTTTGAAATCAAGAGCACTATGGGATAGTCTATTTTGTACATAGATTGTTGTTTTAGCTGCTTCAGCCCATAAATACATAGGTAGGTCCTGATCATGTATCATTGTCTTTACAGCTTCCATGATGGTTCTATTCTTTCTTTCCGCAACACCATTTTGTTGGGGATTGTAGGGAGTAGTTAGCTCTCTCTTGATTCCAGCTTCTCTACAGAAATCTTCAAAATATTTTGAAGTATATTCTCCGCCATTATCTGTTCTGAGTACTTTAATTTTATTTTCTGAATGATTCTCTATTAATGCTTTAAACTCTTTGAACTTTCCAAATACTTCATTCTTCCCTTTTAAGAAGTATATCCAAGTTTTCCTTGAATAGTCATCAATAAATGTGAGATAGTATTCATATCCACTTAAAGATGTGGAGGGAATTGGTCCACATACATCTGAATGGATCAATTCCAAAATGCTTTTGGTCTTTGTTTCACTCTTTGGAAATGGGTTCTTGATGTTCTTCCCCTTTGCACATCCTTTGCATGTGCCTTCATGGTCATCCTTTAAATATGGTAGACCTACAACTACTTTGCTTACATGAGGTAGTGCCTTGTATTTAATGTGAGCAAGTCTCCTATGACATAGCTCATTTGGGCTAGAGACTTCATGTATAAGGGCAACTTCTAGATGACCCTTGAGCTTGTACAGACCTCCTTCTTCTTCACCAATAACAATTGCATCCTTGATAGTCTTGCCTTTGGACCACATTAAAACTTGTCCATCAATGAATGCAACTCTATAGCCTTTCTTGTCCAATGTTGAGATGGAAAGTAAGTTCTTCTTTAATCCTGGAACATACAAAACTTCCTTCATCTTCATGGGGGTTCCAGAATCAAGTTTGTAGTTTGCTTCACCAATTCCCTTGATGGGATATTGATAGTTATCTCCTAGAGATACCTTTTGTGTGGAGGTCTTTTCTTCAAGATTTGATAGAGTCTTCTTTTGTCCTGTCATGTGCTTTGAGGCACCACTATCGATAACCCATGTACCTTCTCCAGGTGTTATAGATCCAGAGAGTGCGGAGAATAGAACATACTCTTCTGCATCTTTTTCTTCACTTCTACTAGATCTCTTCTTGAAGAAGGTCCTTTCTTCATCTTCTTCTTCTCTTCTAGGTCTTTTCTTGTAAGGCCTTTCTTCCTCTTCAATTTCTTCTTCACTATCATCTTCTGCAAGATGTGCTTGATGTCTTTTGTGGTGAGTTCTCCTTTTCTTCTTTAGAGGACAGTCCTTAGCAATGTGTCCTATTTTGTGACAAATAAAACATTGGAATGTGGAGTAATCTCTTCTTAGATTAGGTTCTCTTTTCTTTTGAAATCTTTGAGGAGGATCAGACTCCTTGTGACTATCCTTCTTAAAGTAGGATTGGTTCCTTCTTTTCTTGGTGTGGGTGGCCAAGGCTTGGTCATATTCTTTGAGCAAGGCTTCTCGGTTTGCAACCCTAGACTCCTCTTGTACACAGTCCTCCCAAAATACATCAAACTTCATACTTTCTTTTCTGGCACACATAGTTTGTATGAATGACTCCCAAGGTCTAGTGAGACCATTTAGAGCTGTCATCACAAGTTCATCTTCATCAAGAGTATCACCAATGGCATCTAGTTTCTCCTTGATTTGGGAGACTCTTGAGAAGTAGTCTTAAATGGATTCTCCCTTGTGCATCTTGGTGCTCTTCAACTGAGTCCTTAGGTTCATCTTCCTATTGATGTTCTTTCCTTCATACATTCTTCCTAAGGCATCATACATTTCCTTTGGAGTCTTCTTGGAGGCCACTTGGGGAATCAAGTGGTCTTTAATAGAATCAGCTATGATTCTCTTTGCCCTAATCAAATCCTTCCTATGCTTCTCTTTGGATTCATCTCCTTCCGGTTCTGCAACTTCATCTTTGATATAATGAGCAAGATCATTCTCTTCAAGAATGAGACCAATTCTGTATTTCCATGCTCGAAAATTCTCTATGCCTTCTAGCTTGTCTTCAAGCTTAGTGTTTGGATCCATCTTCTCTTGGGGGAGTCCAAGAGACAGAGTAGTACTTACCCGGAAATATTAACCTTTTTACCTTTCCGGATTTTGGGACAGAATTTCTGGATGATCGAACTTTTGGTAAAATTAGGGTTTGACTTTCCCGGAGTTCTACCCAACCAAAAAGTTTGATCTAGGGCTCAAAAGATAGGTTTTGAGAAGGGATATCCAGCCATGTAATCTTAATTCAAAAATGCCAACTTTTTTTTGAAACCAATTTCTGACTTATCGCACTTTTGGTAAAACTAGGGTTTGGAATTCCCGGAGTTCTACCAAACCAAAAAGTTCGATCTAGGGATTAAAAGATTGGTATTGAGAAGGGCTATCCAGCCATGTAATCAGAATTCAATAATACCAACTTTTTTCTGAAACCCTAACTTTCACCGGAGAGAGAGAGAGAGAGGTATTCTTACCTTGTGGAAGATGTCCTATTCAGTCTAGCTCTGATACCATGTTAAGTTTAAACCAAATAGACTAGCAAGATCACTGAAAGAAACATAATCACAAGATAGACACAAAATTTACCCTGGGAAATCCTCATGGGGTAGAAAACCCAGCAAAGCTTTCCTCAATAAGATGATCAACCAAAATACAAGATGTGCTCCTTCCTTCTCTACCTCCTTAGCAGATCTCCCGAACAAGTGCGCTACTTTTCTGTTTTGTGCAAGTGTATCTAATGAGGAGTTCACCTCCTCTATTTATACTAACTCCCGACTGACCAAAATACCTAATGGGGCCGACCTCTCTTGGAGAAGTCTAATAACCCCAAAAATATAAGAACAGGGCCGACCCCCACATGGTGGGTCTAATAAACCTAGTCACCACAAACCCCCGGAGGAATAATCATCTCCGGATACATGATAGGGTTACCTCGGAGGGATGAAACATCTCCGGAATAATAATGTACAAATTATAATATTCTTAGAAGTTACAATATTCAACATTTGCAAAGGATGTGAAAAACGTAAGAACATTAAGAAGGCTTTCCCAAGTAGTGAAAGCAAGGCAAAAGACATCTTGGAAATCATCCACTCATATGTATGTGGTCCTATGTCATCTAGTTCTCTGAGTGGGTATGTTTACTATGTCTCATTTATTGATGACTTCTCTAGGAAGAATTGGGTATACTTCTTGAAGAACAAAGATGAGGTGTTTGATAAGTTCAAGGAATTCAAAACCTTGATGGAGAATCAAACAGACAAGAAAATCAAAACAATCAGATCCGACAATGGTGGAGAATTCACCTCAGGTGACTTCAAGAAGCTTTGTAGTGATTCAGGGATTAAGAGGGAGTTGAATGCTCCTTATAATCCTCAACAGAATGGAGTTGCAGAAAGGAAGAACAGAACAATCATGGAAGCAGCAAGGGCAATGCTGCATGACCAGGATCTACCTATGCATCTATGGGAAAAAGTAGCTAGAACAGCTGTATATGTGCAAAACAGAACACCCCACAAGATATTGGACAACAAGACACCAGAAGAGGTATTTTCTGGTAAGAAACCCGAAGTCAGCCATCTCAGAATATTTGGTTGTCAAGTATACACTCATGTCCCAAAGAAAAAGAGGACTAAATTAGATCCTTCAAGAAAGAAGGGTATCTTTGTGGGTTACAGTGAAAGCTTGAAGGCTTACAGAATATACTTTCCAGGGTTCAAGAAGATTGATGTCAGTAGGGATGTAACATTTGATGAAAACTCAGCATTCATCAAATAAAGGAAGGCACCTATCGAAGTTTATGAAGAACCTAAGGAAACTAGATTTCAAGACACTACCATGACTGAAGCAGTTCCAGAAGTTGTTCGTGAGTTTGAAGATCCGCAAGAACTTGTAGATCCACCCCGTGAGGATAACTCTCACAAGAGGAAACCTGCATGGGCTAGAGATCTCATTCAAGATGCAGAAAGATTTGGCATTCCAGAAGAAGAAGACAGAGCAAAGAAGAGAACCAGATCACATACCAGCTATGTTGCTTTACTCTGTGACATTATGAACAAAGAGCCTTCCAGTTATGAAGAAGCAGCGAAAAAGAAAGAATGGAAGGATGCCATGGTTGAGGAATACCAATCAATAATGAAGAATGATGTTTGAGATGTTGTACCAAGACCTAAAGAGAAGTTTGTTGTAACTTCTAAATGGATCTACAAAATCATGCATGCTGCAGATGGCAGTGTAGAGAAATAGAAAGCAAGATTCGTAGCTCGTGGCTTCTCTCAGAAAGAGGGAATAGATTATGAAGAAACTTTTGCACCTGTATCCAGGTATACTTCCATCAGAACAGTACTTGCCCTGGCTGCAGCGATGAAATGAAAAATACACTAGATGGATGTCAAGACTGCTTTCTTGAATGGTGTAGTTGAAGAGGAAGTATATGTGGAGCAGCCACTTGGTTTCGAAATGCATGACAGGGAGTCATATGTGTGCAGATTGAAGAAAGCCTTGTATGGCTTGAAACAAGCTCCCAGAACTTTGTATGGTAGGATGGATAGTTTCCTATCTAGTTTGGGCTTTACCAAGAGTAAAGCGGATTCCAACCTTTATTACAAGGTTGAGGAAGGGAATCCTGTGATTCTACTCCTGTATGTGGATGACTTATTTGTAACAGGAGATGACAGATTGATTGCAGATACTAAGAGAAAGCTTGTTGCCGAGTTCGATATGAAAGATTTGGGAATGATGCATTATTTCCTAGGTATTGAGGTGTGGCAGAGTGCAGGTGGGATCTTCCTTGGTCAAGGGAAGTACACAGTGGATATCCTGAAGAGATTCAGGATGATGGATTGCAAGGACATGGCCACACCTATGGCATCGAATCTGAAGCTTCTATGTGATGCTTCATCTGATTCGGTTGATGTCTCTATGTATCGTCAGATGATTGGGTCCTTGATGTACCTGACGAACAAGAGACCAGATATTTGCTTTGCGGTGAACACATTGAGTTAGTTCCTGACAGATCTGAGGATTGTTCATCTGGTTGCTATAAAGCATGTTCTGAGGTACCTGAAGGGTACAGTGGATTATGGGCTCAAGTATGAGGCGAATCAAAAGTTTAGCCTGCAGGGTTATGTTGATTCAAATTGGGCTGGCAGTGCTGCAGATAGGAAGAGCACATCTGGGTGCTGCTTCAGCATGGGATCATGTGTGATCTCTTGGTTTAGCAGGAAGCAGTCCTGCGTAGCACTGAGTACAGTTGAGGTAGAGTATGTTGCAGCATGCTCAGCTAGTTGTGAGGTAGTATGGCTATGGAAGCTACTATCTGAGTTATTTGATCTCCCGTTGGATGCTACTGGTATCTTTTGTGATAACCAGAGTTGTGTGAAGCTGTCCAAGAACCCAGTGTTTCATGACAGGTCGAAACACATAGAGATCAAATATCACTATATCAGGGATATGGTGCAGAGAGGAGCTGTGAAACTCCTGTATATTGTGACGAACGAGCAGATTGCAGATGTGCTGACAAAGCCACTAGCCAGGGTGAGTTCGAGTACTTCAGGGAGAGGCTTGGTGTTCTTCAGATTGATGAGACTTTGAGGAATAAGTGATGTACACATTTGTTGAAGCCATTCCATGCATGTTGGAAGGAGGATCCTTCACATGGCTGTGGATGTAAGCGCTGGATGGTGAGCATCAGGATGATGTTCTGGTTTCTGCTTTGTATGATCAGTTGGATCATCTATATGTATGTATGCATCATGTTGGATGCTGGATATGATCAGTTGGATCATTTATATGTATGTTCGCATCATGTTGGATGCTGGATATGATAGGTTGGATCATGTGTATGTATTTTGTATATGCATCATGTTGGATGCTTGGACCATGTATCTGTATATGTATCAGGTGGATACATTGTATGATCAGGTAGATCATGTATGTTGATATGTATCATGTATTTGTATTTGTATTAGATGGATACACTGTGTGATCAAGTGGATCATGTATGATGATATGTACCAGGTAGATACTTGGTATGCATCAGGTAGATGCATTGTATGATCAGGATGATCATGGATGACGAGCTTCAGGATGTTGCTCCAGATGACATGTAGAAGGATGTTGCAGTGATGATGATCAGGATGATCATGTGTACATCAGGATGATGTATGGTGAGTATCAGGTTGATACTCTGTGGCCGTGGAACAAGTTGTGCAGATAAGCATGTAATTTGTGCCCTGGGAGATTTGCAGATAGTCTTTCGAGGTTTTGCCTATGGCATGTAATTTGTACCCCGGGATATTTGGAAAATGCTCTTTCGAGGTTTTGCTTGGGAGGACATATAATTTGTGCCCTGGGAGATCTGTAGATAGTCTTTCGAGGTTTTTCCTATGGCATGTAATTTGTGCCCTGGGATATCTGGAAGATGCTCTTTCGAGGTTTTGTCCTATGGCATGTAATTTGTGCCCTAGGAGATCCGATAGGTTGAGCCGTGTGCTCGTAATCAATCCTGGGATGCTCTTTCGAGATTTTTTCCATGACCACATGTAATTTTTGCCCTGGGAGATCCGATAGGTTGAGCCTTGTGCTCGTAATCAGTCCTGGGATTCTCTTTCGAGGTTTTGTGGTGACCACATGTAATTTGTTCCCCGGGAGATCCGATAGGTTGAGCTGTGTGCTCGTAATCAGTCCTGGGATTCTCTTTCAAGGTTTTGTGGTGGGGTCACATGTAATAAGTCCTGGAGATCTGGACAGGATGAAAAAGGCCTCAGATGCTCTTTAGGGTTCTTGCTAGTCAAGAGACTCTTTTAAGGTTTTGTGATGCACGTAATAAGTCCTGAGATTTCCACAATATGGCCAATGATGATGAAGACCTGTAGGTGGTGGGCCTACATCCAGTATGAAAAAGGACTGACTCTGTAGAAATTCCTATGACGAGTAGAGTCAGAGATTGGTTGAGATAGCAGCAGCAGTGACGATGATGATGACGATGCATCAATGACGATGATACTGAGAAGAAGACTTATCTAGCAGATCTGTGTCGAGAAATACCTTCCTAGTTAAGAGGGTGTGTTGATGTATATGTAACTTCGGAATGTATTTCATCTATGTATTTAATATATATTTATTGTACCCTTATTAGAGATGTGTTATTCCTCTATAAGGAAGTGTCGTCATGTGGATTGACAAGTGTCGCAAGTGTGTGTACTTGTCGAAGGGTTATTAGACCACCATGTGTGGGATCGGCCCTAAAATATATATTATATTGTGGATGTACCTAGCTAGACAAGTCGGCCCCATAAGGTCACTAGGAAAACATGTTAGTATAAATAGAGATCAGGAGATCTCTATTTAGAACATTCGGAAAGATATATCTCTCTCACTCAAAAAGTGTCGCACTAGTGAGGAGGAGGATCATCTGCTACTAGGAGACTATCTCAGTGTATTTTGGTTGTACTTTGGTTGAGCCATTGCTCTCTCTATCTCTGAGGAAGTTGTGGGGTTTTTCACCTTAGGGTTTTCCCCACAGAAACTCTGTGTCTCTTGTCTCTCATGCTTTTGATTCTTGTGATGCTTGTGATGCTTATTGTGATTGTTATGCATTGATATATTGTATATGTTATTCTCTCAGTGAAGATCCTAGAGTATTGTGAATTAATGCTCAAAATTTAACAATATATGCTTTTGTTGATGTATGGAGTGTTATTAAAGTTTTGAAGAAGTTTAATTAACATATCATAATCCCTTGGCACCTAAAATTCGAATTCATAAGTCATGGTGAAAATAACTAGCTTTTCCCCCTATGTGAAATCTTGCATATAAAAATATGATTTTAAGGAGTTGCAGAAGGACATAAGAACTAATTAAGGATACATTGGCGATATAATTAAAGCCACTTATCAGTACCATACCTCTTTTCAGAAATCTAGAAGGGTTTAACAACATTTGGGAATCTATCTTTGTCCACTACCCTTGGGGGATTTGAAGCTCGAAATTACTAGTAATCTTCCCTACTTTGTCCAGATTGTAAATGAATGTTGCAGAAGTGTTTTAAGGGTTTTTAGGAATCCATAAGACTATTTTATATGTTTTAATACCTCTCAAATACCTTCAGACCCATTATACAATCATTTGGAGTCATTTGGAGACCAAGAGACCAATACTAGTCAAAGAGAAATTGCTAGTCAAACTCCCTACTTTGGCCAGAACTTAAAGGAGAGTTGCAGAAGCCTCTTGAAGAATATAAAGAATCCATGAACCTCATAATTATGTCCTAATATCATCCATACACCTTATGTAACAATTTGGGAGAATTTGGAGTCATTTGGAGACCAAGAGACCAATACTAGTCAAAGGTCGAACTAGTGGAAAAAGTTGAAAATTTCACCATTTTAATAAAATTAAAAAAAGGGACATTACAGTGGTATCAGAGCATGGTCCTTGCACCTGTGAATCAATATCATACATTGAAGAATAATTTGCAGCCATGTCTTACTATTATGATGAATCCTATGAGTACAATTCTTATGAGGAATATGCAGATGATTGTGAACAATACTAGAAGGAGAATGTGAATGGTACGAGGAAGAGGTGCCGTCATGCAACACTTCTTACAATTTCAAGAGGAATGAAGATTATTATTATGACCCTATGTATGATAAATATGAGTATGTCACACCACCAAAGGATAATTCTATGAATGAGCTACAAAGATGGAGAGCAACATATAAAACCTTTCCCCAACAATATTGGGCATATCTTGATTTGTATAAGGGAAGAACAACAAAGGCCCCTTCTTTTGAAGACTTTGCTGATTGGGTGTTTGCAAATAGGCCCAAAAATGAAGATGTGGAATTAGTGAAGAGAGGTTTATGCCCTTCTTGTAAAATACCTTGGAGAGAAAATCATATGTGTGTGAGTGAAAAGAGCAATGAAAAATATGAAGCTTCAGGGAATGCAGGTATTTTCCTCTTGAAAATAATTCTTGGGTTCTCTTCAAAAAGAGATTCCAAATGTATTCATATTAAGGAAACCAAGGGGAAAAGTACATCAGATTGCTTGAAGGATAAATAGGAATATACATCCCATGAACTTGAAGAAGATCCTATTGAAAATATTGAAGATCAATTTGAGACAAATTCTACCTTGGACATGAATCAAGGAGCATCTACTGATGGATGCTTGAACTATGAAGGAGTACCTACCAATGGGTCCTCACACCTCTATGTTGGTGACATAGAGATCACTTTTGACAATATTTATGCAAGACAAAATTCCCCTAAGCATGAAAATGAAGACCTTGTAGTAGTTGAAGAAGAAACAAGATCAACTTCCCCATCACCACTTTAGCTTCATGAAGTTGGTCCAAGCAAGAGCCTCATTTTCTTGAAGGGCCCTTAAATATGAATGAAAATAATATCCAAGAGTCCCTTATCATTCTCCATGACACTGAACTATTGGTGTCAAATTCTTGTTGGAGAGCTACTTCATTGGAGGAAACATTCTTCCTTGAAGACATGGAGAAGATTCAAAGAGCAATGTACCACATCAAAGGTAATTTCATGTCTTTGCTTTTTGATAGAAACCATTTGTTTGAGCTTAATTAATTGTTACATGATGCATACTTGAATAATAATGAGGATAATCATAACCTCACAATTCAAAATGAGTAACTTCTTGAAAATTTGCAAGATACTTGTTTTTCCTCCTATGTTTTAGATTGTCAAATGGTAGATTGTTTGGAAGATTCTCATGACATGGTGGATCATGAGAAATGCAGAAATTTGAATGTTCTTGATGTGTTTGAAGATGAACTTGAAGAGATACAAACACTTGATGTGGTGGAAGAGGAACTTGAATTGTCTCTTGATAAAGGTTATGCAATTTTTAAAGAAGAGCATGATTCCTCTACATTGGAACCAATCTACGACAAAGGTTTCACACTTTTGAAAGAGTTGCATGATATTACCCATATGGATCTTTCCCATGATGAAACCTTTGCACTTTTTGATCATTTGGGTGAGTTAGTTCATTCTCCTACATCCTACAATTCCATGTTTTGCAGCATTAGTCTCAATGAAGTATAGAACTCCTAGATTTACTTTTTATGATGACATGATTGGAGCACATTCTTATTTACATTTGCAGCAGCTTCCCTTGTTACCTTATGGTGAGACACATCCACATGGATGCACTTATGATGTTCACTTGAGTCACTTGAAGACTCATGATTTTCCTTGCTCCCTGCTTAGTTCAATTGATATTGGAGGAAATTCATCCACTACCTGGGTGAAGAGATATATGATTGGAGCAAATTATTATTGGCAGCAGAATCCTTTGTTATTTCTTGATGATAAACATGTTCATAGATGCACAAATTCTACTTATGTGAGCCCCTTGAAGGCTAATTGTTTTCTTTGTTCTTTACTTGGTTCAGATTTTAGTGGAGGTTCTTCATTCACTTCTTGGATGAAAGAACACATCGCTGATTATTTTGATGCATCTTACATCCTTTTGGAGTAGCCTTATAGGACATGGGATCCTCACCTATGTCATTGGATCAGATTTGATTGGTCACTTGAAGCTTGTATGCACTTGGCAAATGGTGGTCTACTTACTTGGAGGTATAAGCACTTTCATGATTCTTTGATGAGGCACCTCCTTGATGTACATATTTATTATGTTGTTATGTACTTTGATGATATATATTTTGTACTCATGATTTTTGGAAGAATGCATACAAGAAAATGGGATCCAGGAGTTCTCTTTCCTAATGGTATGGGTTGGAGAGCACTCCTAATTGTTGGAGTGCAATACAAGCAATGAGACCCTGGGATAATTCTTAGTCTCATTGGTTTCAATTTTTTTGGGAAAAAAGTAGTATGAGGGATGGATTCCCCACTTAATAAAGTGATTTTAATCAGAGTAGTGTAGCAGCAAGCATGGTGGTTCCTCTCTAAAATATTCATGGGATCTCGAAGATTGAAAGTTGGGCAACTCAGTGGCAACTTCAAGAATTACAATGGTATCATAAGGGGTTTCCAAAATTTGAAAGAGGTAAAGAGTAATTGTGCAAACATGGTTTTGATGGATTTAATTAACATTTTGGTGTTTAGTGGTGATGTTACAAGGGATATCTAAATGAAAAGGAAAATCCACATCTCCTTGCTTTTGGAAACACACAATTGTAGTGCATGGGTGGCTCTACTCAAGGTTCCAGAAGAGAAGTTTTGGGAAGCAAAATTTTGGAGAGAAAGCAGGTTCCTCCACATACATGTGTTGAAATTGCTTGAGGACAAGAAATATTGGGAAGGGAGGATTTTCATGTCCCAAAATTTTGCATTGGGTCACAATGGCCCAAGCCCCTTGGCCATACTCATGATAGTTTGTCAAATGGATGCGAAGGGTCAAATACATGCCAAGAATGAAGTCCAAGTTAGTAATAATGTGAAATTATATCCAAATGGACAAGGTGGGTCACATTAACAGAAATTCCCAATTCAAAGTTTTAATATACCCATCCAAATGAATTGCCAAGGAAGAAAATTACTAGTTCCCTAGGTTGGGGGGTGGAAGCTTTGGGATTTGAAATAAGGGGGATAATAAATGATGTTTGAACATTAGAATGGAATAAATATTTAATAAAGGATCTAAATAAATAAATACAAGGGAAAATAAAAGTGGCAATTAATCGTGAAGACACATGGAGGATGTGGGACCCACACAAGCTAGATTTTCTATGCCTCATGGAACCCTCCTCTTGTCATTTCGAATCCATAAGAATACCAAGGTTCTTGGGATGATTTGGAAGGTCACTATACTTGGAATGAATCAATTAAGGTCGAATTGGAGTGGAAGAGTAACTCCCATGGAAGAGGAAGAGGCATTTTGGAGCTAGTGAGACACTTGGACTAGATTCCCTAGCTCTATGACAACAATGATGAAGATGCTATGACACTTATGACACAAATCATACCTAAAGAATGACATCTGACATATATGACATGTTAGGGATAAAAATATCCTCCAAGAGGGCGCTCAAGTGAGTTAGGGCAGCCAAAGAGACACCAATTCGAATTTGGAGAAGGACAAGTGGCATACTTGGGAATCTCTTCCCAACTTGAGTTGGAATGAAGCTCTTGGGAGGAATTATACCCATGGAGGACCTTAAAATTTTATAAAAGAAAATAACAAAGAAGGATGGTATCTTTTATCATTTTAGAATTCGCATTTTGCATTTGGGAGAGGAGAGCTAGTGGAGTGCTACTCTACTTGCCTTAGCACCAATTTCGAGGGTGAAATATTCCCATCCTAGTTGGTAATTGGAAAGGCCATCCAGACATTTAATTTGGAGATTTAATGGATTATTTTGTTACAGGTTGAAGCTATAGGGAAGCTCATGGTCACATCTCTTTCATCTTGCTTCTACAACCATTCTTCTATTTCTTGTCATATTCTTGCTCCTTGAGGAGAGGCGCATTTGTTGAGGTGATGAAATATTTGGGATAGCTCTTGAGGCACAATATATTTTTAATATGATATATATGCTCTATTTTTAATTCTCATGAAACTCTCAGGTCGAAATACTAAGTGGATTTATGTAAAAATACCAAACCATGCATAAATGATGCCATTTCCCCTAGATCTTGTTGTTGGAGTTTGAAGAGACACTATTTCAAGTTATATCAGTTATTATATATTATTTTGTTTATGTATGGAGTGTTACTAAAGTTATTAATAAGTTTCATTAACGGATCATAAGCCCTTGGCACGTAAAATTCGAATTTCATAAGGCATGGTAAAAATAACTAGCTTTCCCCCCATGTGAAATCTTGCATATAAACATATGATTTTAAGGAGTTGCAGAAGGCCATATTAAGGATACATTGGGGATATAATTAAATCAAATTATCAGTACCATACCTTTTTTCATAAATTTGGAATGGTTTAACAGCATTTGGGAATCCATCTTTGTCCACTACCCTTGGGGGATTTGAAGCTCGAAATTACTAGTAATCTTCCCTACTTTGTCCAGATTGTAAATGAATGTTGCAGAAGTGTTTTAAGGGTTTTCAAGAATCCATCAGCCTCTTTTATATGTATTAATGCCTCTCAAATACCTTAAGACCCATTATACAATCATTTGGAGTCATTTGGAGACCAAGAGACCAATACTAGTCAAAGAGAAATTGCTAGTCAAACTCCCTACTTTGGACAGAAGTTAAAGGAGAGTTGCAGAAGCATATTGAAGAATATAAAGAATCCATGAACCTCGTGATTATGTCCTAATATAATCCATACACCTTCTGTAACAATTTGGGAGCATTTGGAGTCATTTGGAGACCAAGAGACCAATACTAGTCAAAGGTCGAACTAGTGGAAAAAGTTGAAAATTTCACCATTTTAATAAAATTCAAAAAAGAGACATTACAAAAATGTACACAACATTTTCACCACCAAGCCAATGCTAGAAAATGGCCATATTTCAAAATCACCATCCTCAATAGTAACAATATTTCGGGCATATAAAGGATGCAACTTAAGATTATTTCAAATACCTTTTCATAAAGATAGAATACATAGAAAGGAATCTTATGAATGAATGTTAGACCATATCTCAAAAATTAATTCAAGGATGAAGAGAATGAAATAGAGGAATCAAGGAATTAATGTGTATCTTCTTTGAATCACATACGGTCAGATTGTGTCACCTCACTCTTTTTTCAACGAGTCTTATCATGACCATACTGCTAGCTGTTCTTAAGAAGTTCATCAACATTCATCTAGTAAATTCATAAAATGTACTCATGCATCATCATTATACTGCAAGCCTTTCACAATCTTGTCTTCAAGTCTTTTAA
Source organism: Larix kaempferi (assembly GCA_027924585.1). NCBI lineage: Eukaryota > Viridiplantae > Streptophyta > Pinopsida > Pinales > Pinaceae > Larix > Larix kaempferi. Next base: position 20,293,277 of record BSBM01000625.1, read on the forward strand.
CTATCCACTAGCTTGTCATCAATTATGGTTGGTCAAGCATGAATCGCTGTAACTTCAAGTGAGTCATATAGTAAATTCATAAAAGGTACTCATGCATAATCATTATACTGCAAGCCTTTCACAATCTTGTCTTCAAGTCTTTTAACTTATCCACTAGCTTGTCATCAATTATGGCTGGTCAAGCATGAATCGTTGTTACTTCAAGTGAATCCACCTTGACTCCTACGTACTATTGTGTAAAATTCATGCTTGACTTCAAGGATCATACCTCCTTATTAAAGACTTGGCTGCCTCAAGGAATACACCACAAAATTCACACATTTTTCATTTAGAACTTAAAGGCACTAAGTTTGTCCAATGATTCGTAATAGTCCTTGTCAAGGCTTCTTGCTTACTTTTACTAGATTTTGATGCTCTATATGCCATACACCGTCCAAATTTTTTGTGTTCCATGATGCTCCAGGCTGCCATGTTTCAAATACTCCTCAAGCTGCTTCAAATGTTTAACCAAATAAGCTCTCAATTCTTTAACTTCTTCAATGTATGTTGAACGATCATACTTTTCAGTAAATGTCATTTGTGCATAGGAGAGAATCAAGTCATAGCATGTATGTTCATCATAGAGTAGCATGTAATGGTCTTATCAATATGCCATTGTATTGTTGTACCTTCATTGTATATATATCACTGTCAATTTCTATTATGCTCATCAAAAGGTATTGTCCATATACTCATCATAAAGTCTTGCTAATAAATGTCAAGCTGCTCATCATTGTTATCAAACATCAATCATTGCTGGTCAAAGTGAATCCATATCACTATATATATGTTCATTATGCATCATAGTGTCACTCTTGCACACATTCTCAAATATTTACAAGTTATGGATTCAGCTTTGACTGCTTCATCACTTCTTCTTCATACCCAAATTTAAAAGAAGAAATAGAACCACAACTTCCAGCTATTGCTACAATTGTCTTAATTCATCAAAACTCTTCGGCTGCTTATACACAAATTTCAGTGTTGTATATGTCCAAGGTAATCTTCTTTTCGGATCTTGATAGAATACTTGTAAAAAACCCCAAAATTTGAATGGTCTCCTAGAATTGGTGTTAATGCATATCATTTTCTTCATCTAAGTGTGAGTCTAGTCAGGGTCTTCATACCAGATGGAATTGTATCCACCACAGCTACATCATCCTCAAGATATCATTTACAAACTCCCCCTTACACATGCATATCTTGATTTATACTTAAACCACGATCCTTGGACCTGATTTGCTTGGAGTGGTCATGATCATTCCTTGAGTTCATCCTCCAATTTCATGGACTCAAGGTATACTCAAAGTATTTTGAAAGTCTTCAAGTATGGACTTCCATATGCCAGCCATCATCTCTCCTTTTGTGCATTGATCCTCAACCTCATTTAGATCCAACAAATATTTTTTCTTACCCATACCTTCTTCTTGACCTCTGTCTTTTCAGTACTTGTTCCATCTTCTTCATTGGCTTTGTTTGCTAAGTTGTATGTTAATATTCTCATGAACTGTCTTTTTGGACTTGCACATACTTTGGATTTATGCCCAAAACCTCCACAGGTGAAGCATCTCAATGTGTGACAATTTGCAGCTATATGTCCAATTTGATCACATGTCCAGCATCTTTATTTGACATTTTGTCTTTCAATACTCCTTCTTTCATATGCACAATCCACTGCTTTGTGACCAAAGTTAGAACAAGAAAATCAATAGCCATTAAAACCATTTTCATACCTTGATGTTTGGCTCCATCTTGGAGTTGTCCTTCTTCTTCCAAATGAATTGCTTTGATCAATGGGAGCAGCTTCATGAGTCATTTGTGATCTTCCACCTTCTTTGTTGTCAGGTGCATGTACATGAGGGTCTTTGCTTTCTTCTTTGGAGGATGTAGATCCAATTTCAGGAGTTTTGGGAGACCAAGTGTCATCTTCATGTTTCTCTTCTTCTTTATTGTACCCTAGGCCAGATTTGTCAAATGGGGACCTTTGAAAATCTAAGATTTCATCTAGGATAGCTGAGCTGTGTTTGAACTTGCCATATGCATCAAACTTTTCATTTTTCCTTCTCAATTCAACTACCTCCATTTCAAGCTTTTGATTTTCCTTCTCCTTTTCATCCAAGTTATTTTTCAATACTTCTTCTATCTTATTGGCTTCTTCTAGTTGAGTCTTCAAGCCAATATTATTTCTTCTTGTCTCTTCAAGCTCGTTAGGATCTTCACAAGTCTCTTCTTGTTCTTTTCCTAATTCAGCCTTCAATCTTGTAACCTCAAGATTTTGATAATCTAGCTCACCTTGTAAGCTTGTCTTGAGTAGGTCCATAGACTTCTCTTTTTCTTCTAGCTGGATCTTCATAATTTCAGCTAAGTCTTGAAGTTTTATCATCTTATAAATGAGTTTACTAAACAACTCTATTGACTTCTCATGGTACTCTTCAATGAACTTTTCAACCTTCCTTTTAAGCATTCGATCATGCTTGATATCTTGCACCTTAAAAAGATTTGCTAGAATATTTTTCTTAGCCTCTTTAAGAATGTCTTCAAGGTCATTACAAACAATATTACTTAAATCAGTAAGATTCTTACCTTCATTACTGTCTGAAACCTTTTCTTCCATTTCTTCTAGATTTACATCTTCAGTGGGAGAAATTTTTGTATCATTGCATTCAGAATTATCACCAATTGAAGAGATCTTACCTTCACTTTTGAGACTTGTTCCTGCTTTTCTTCTTTGTCTTGACTCTCTTTTTGACCCTCTTCTTCCAACTTGAACCAGAGATCCTTAGCAGAGGGGTAATCTTTTACAATTTCTTTGATAGGGCTTGAGAGTCCATCCAAAAGAAACTTCAATGCAATGGAGTTGTTCTTCTCAACATCTTTTTGAGTGGATGACTTTGTCTTCTTGTTGGAATGAACAGGTGGATTGATCACAATCTCCCATACACCAAATTTCTTCAAGTAAGCCTTCATCTTACTCCTCCAACCAAAATAATCTTTCATGTCAAAAACTGGAACCTCTTTGTTTGATATTTCTGTTTGTGCTTCCATTGTGTCTACTGATTTCTTTCAAGCTTGTTAGGATTATGCTGAAGGCCTGCTCTGATACCAATTGTTAGACACAATGTCTCAATGAGAGGGGGGCGGTGAATTAGTAAGCCTATACTTAATCCAAATTCAACTTCTTCAATCACTAAATCTTAAATCATTATTTCTCATTCACTTCAATATCATATTCATCCATGAACTATCTACCAATCACATGTCATTCATCAAGTAGACACATCAACACATTACACAAGAGACACAAGATATAATCTTTGTAATTTTGTATTTATTTCAAACAAATGCAACCGTGAGGCAATTTAGCACCTATTGAATACAAAGAGAACCAAATCCTTATATAGGACCCTGCCTAGGTTTCTTGGTCCCTTCCAAGAAGGGTTTGAGTTATCCTAACCTCAGATGCAAGAATTACTTGCATTCACATTACAGTATACACTTCACACCATCAAGATTACATTAATCATTTTATTCACAATTAAATCATTCCAAACATAAACATCACCAGCATGTCAAATATGTCTTTCATCACTAACTTGTCATTCTGTCCAACATACATTCATTCTCGTCTTCAATCTTTAGCCATCATCTTGTCGTACAATCTTCAATATTTGGTTCACAAATATCATCACTTATGTCTTCATTTATCATTAGAAATCAACATGTTTATATTTAGTCCAAGCATGTCATTAGCATCTCAACACAACATATCTGTATTATATAGAAGTTCACATTCACATCGTAACCATTAGCATCTTACAACACCATATCAACATGTCATCAAGAATCAGTCCAACATTTCTTCAGCATACTGTAGCCCCAGATAAACCCAGTCAATACAGTCTGTCATCTTCAGCATGTCTACAAATTGATCAAGTCTTCATCAACTACCTAATTTTAAGCCCAAAGAAATCAAAGATAGAAAAATGATTCATCATGTTGCTCCTGCTAATCTCTAGCAGCCACCGAACTGTCCTCCGAATTCTTCCAGTGCTCCACCGAAATTTTCTTCACAACACACACCAAAAATATATCAGACTTCTACTATTTTTGCTCCATGAGTTCTGCTGCTACCTGAGAATCAAATCTCTACCATTGATGTTGCCTCAGACACCTGAAAATTGCAAAGATAAGAAATATCAGACTAAAAATGTCTGATGCTGCGTTTATTTCTGCTGCTGCGTTTTTATCTGTGGCTGCCACAGTACCCACAAATTTCAGACACACGAAGATCAGAGCTCACTTCCACAGATCCAAATTTTTCACCCAAGAATGAAGGTTTTGATCCTTTATTTATACTGGTCATGTGCTATAATTTTGGAGCCGACCTGTCATAAGATAAAATTAATTTATTTTTTAATTTTATTTTTTATTTTAATCTAGAGTTGACTTTGCACTTTGCATTTTGGTAAATTTAAAGATTGATTAAATTCTTCATTAAAATCCCTAATTTCATCAACAGTCCACGTGCTAGGAGATGACTTAATTTCTTTTGTTTTGGATATCCTTCATCCACGTTATCCTTAAAATATTTCTTCAATTGCCACACTATCATTTCCACATCAAGAAGAAGAAGGGGCATCAAGCATTCATAATGTAGGGATTTTGCAACTTTGATATTCACAACAATGTTGCCGTGTCTCACTCAAATGATCCAAGGTGTAATGTATTTATATCCATCTACGTGGAGTATCAAGAGCTTTAGTATGTTCATTAAATAATCACCAAGCTGTTGAGTGTGTGGGTTTAAGACCCAAAGAAATCACATGCAAGGGTTTCACGGATTCTTTCAAGATATCATTTGAACCAGATGATTTCTATGGACTTCAAGCCCATCACTTAGGCTTTCAGTATCAAGTGCAATCCTTCATGCCCCATTAAACCAAAAATGACCACGGAATGGGTCATTTGGCCCATATGGTGTCCAATTCCCATATCATATCATGTCATCAATCCTTGCCATGTTCTTCTGGCCATATCATCAACCTTTATCTTGCCTCTGTCTCCTTTGTCATTAATGGGTGTCATCAATGACAACCTATGATCAATAGAATGGTGGTGAGGGATGCAGGGATTTCCTATTCCTTCTCTTTAGCTTGAGGAGACATGCGTTTCTTTGGCGGGTTTGTCTTCCTTTCGATATCTCTCTTCTAGGTATTAAGTTATGGCTATGATATTTCTTTTGTTTGGAAAGTTTGGGATACATGTGTTCTGGAATTTTTTATGGACTATTTTGGTTTGTGGATTTCATTTTTCATTCCTGCTATTAGCAGTCCTTTCTTACCTTTGTCCCTTGGTAGAGATGAAGCTCTTTTCCTGTCTTGTTGTATTGTCAACCCTCTATTTGGCTAGGTTGTGCATTTAACTTCTTCCGGAGAGAATTCCTGGCATATTTTGTTATGTTTTTCATACTCTTGTAGGTTTGGTTTTGGAATCTATAATATTGGCTGGAATAGTGTTAAACCTATTAATATGGATATTGAAAATCATTTAGAGGACCTCTCTGAGCAAGTCATTGCAGCCAATGATAGTATTTAGGACTTATGGAGTCATTTGAAATGGATGTGCAACCGTATGGAAGGTCGGTTTGAAGCAATTCACCATTTGGTTTCGCATTCTCCAGTGTTAGATAATCGTCTGGATCAAACTGAACAATTTTCCCATCAAATCAATGACAATATGGAGGATCGTTTCGTTTGTGTGCAAGCGGCTATCAGGTCTTGTGATAATAAGATGAATGAAATAACCAGTGTTGTGTCGAAGCATGAAGATTTAATAGGGGGCGTATTTTCCAAGAATGATGATAATTCTGATTTAAAGAATAATGATGGTAATTCAGTGTTGTAGCCGGTTCATATCCTCTCTAGCTCGCTAGAAAAATATGGGACGGAGGGTGTGCATGTCAACCTTGTTTCTAATCGTGAGGAAGGTAAAGAAAACTCCAGTGATGCTCAGGATGATGACATTGATAAAGAAGATGATACAAATGCAAATATGGAAGAAGACTCTTATGGTGTTGAGGCCGTTAATGATGAAGATGATTCAATAGATGTTGTGAATAGTTCAGAAAATGATGAAGATGAAGATGATGTTCTCTATGTTGAGTAGCGAACGAATAGTGATTCTAGTAGTTAATTTTTGTTTTAAATGAACCTTTTTTTGCATTTTGCTAGTAGGACAATATGTGAAAATCTACAAAGTTTAGGGAGTTTTATATTTTGGAACGGTAATTCCTCCTTTTGGATGAGTGTAAATATTTGTTTCATTTTGCAAGTTACAGTATATGAACCTCTGAATAATGATAGAGGATTTTTTGTATGGATATGTTGAATTATTTCAGCCTTTTATCAATATAAACATAACCGTTTTTGTAAAAAAATATATATAGTGTAAAATTAAACATTTTAATCCAACATAATATATTTAATAATTAAACATTTATGCATAAATTATATATAATAAATAGATAGTACAAAATTATGCATAATTAGAGATAGTAAATACACAGTATTAAACTTTGGGTTGGCAAGTGCGAGAGGAGTCCTCTTGGGATCCGATGGAAACAAAGTGAAAGACTTCGCCTGGGGGATTGGGAGAAGGACCAATAATGATGCGGAATGGCTCGCATTAATCAAAGGTATGGAGGTCGCCAGGAATATTGATGTAAAGGATCTTGTTGCTATTGGAGACTCAATGTTGATTATCAGGGAAGCCATGGCACTTGCCAAGTCTCGTCGAAAGCCGGTCTCAAACCTCCACCACCACTTCACCTTCATTATCAAGGATTTCAAATCTATCTCCTTCGTTCATGTTTTGAGACACAATAACCAACAAGCCGACACCATGGCCAACATTGGAGCCAGCTTGGACTGTGGTATAATGAGCAGCAATGGACAAAGCTCGGCTAAAAACTAGGTTCCGTAATCCTCCCCCTCTTGGTTGGTTTTGGATTCTAATGGCCACGCTAACCTTGTGCACACTCATGGATTGGGGTTCTCCCCACTACCCCTCTAACTATGGAATCAACATGGATTTGTTTGTGATTAATGCTAAGATTTCATTGGGATTTTCCTCCCCCCCTAGATCCTCTCACACGTCCTCCCAGCTCAATCAACTGCCTCCCCTGACCATCCCCACCTAGCTCGCATGTGAGCATTCACTGCGACTAGGCCCTGAGGACAACGCAGCCTATTTATTCTCCGAAGGTGACAGTTTCGACATCCTGCTCAAACCTCTGTGTCGTGTGTTGTGTTCATTTCTGCTTAATATCATGGATGATGCTGGTTAGAACACTCCTGCTCTACAATGCAGACGTTGCAAGAAGCATGTGCAGGCTAATTCAACGGGGGTTGGTTTGAAGAGGTATCTGTACTCCCTCGATGTAGTGTAGGGGAATGATGGCTCTGAGCATCAGGCTTCCTGTGGGAGTTTGGTGCAGAATGGTTTTCGTGGATACGACTCTCCTTGAAGTGGGACATGGCCAGAATAATTGCGGTTTTGAGCAGCAATTTATTCGTGGTACCTTCGGAGAGCCGGGCAGTTGAAGAAACTGGATGCAACATCCTGGGGATAATAGTGGGTTCCTGAACTTGGGATCTCCGCAAGGACCTGATAGTCCATCCCCAGGGGTTCTCTCGCATGTCCTGGAGCTGGAGACGCAGGTTCGCTGTCTTAGAGGTGAATACTCGGAATTGAAGAAGGCCATTTCCCATCTCGCCACTTTTGCTCATATTTCAAACACTGAAGTTCACAACAGCAGTGGTAAGATGAAAGATTTTTTCGAAACTCTGTCTGGTAAAGTAGAGTCCTTGCATAGTTTCCTCAGGATCATTGAAGCTAAGGTTGATTGCATCTGTTAACACCTAAAAAGTGCTCACTAGCTCATTCCCTTACTCACATGACCCATTTGTCCACTTTTCCACCATCTGAGCCTCTGAAACCAACAAAAGGTCACCAAAAGACCTTAGTACACCCCTTTTTCCATTAAAAAAGATTATTTTTCCAAGAAAATCATAAAAAACCCTCAAAAAGGGTCCAAATTCCCAAAAATATTAAAAAGGGAATTAAAATATTATTTTTATTCAAAAAAGGAAAAAGGAGGGAAAATTACCTAAACTATGTTGGTCAATACCATTGGTTTCCACAAAACCACAAATGGTATTCCTCACCACCAAAACCTATAAAAAGGTGGTAGGGGCTCCTCATTTCACATCCTTCCATTATCTCATCCTTATGCTGCTGAAATCTCCCCTGAGCACTTTTAGCCATTGAAGCAACCTTGGAGAAAGAGACCTATTGGAGTTTGGAGCTACTCATCTTGGGAGTTGCTCAACATCAACCTTCACCATTGGAGGTAATATCGCAAGCACTTGCTTGCCCCCCACTTTTCAATACAAAAAATTATTTCTTATGTTTCTTGTTCTTGATTTTTGAAATATTTAAATTATTTGCTTAGATTCTTGCTTAGATCCATGAAAAGTATTGTTTATTTAGTTTATTGTTTTTATTTCTATTGAAACTGCTACTACTAGTTAGTAGGTGCCCATAGCACTAAGCTTGGTTGCAAAACCGAGCCAACAGTTTTTGGCGACTCGGCTTTGGTTTGAACTTTAGATCTCTAGCGTTGCCATTAAATCTTAGTTTTTATGAGTTTTTAATCTTTAGATCCATAGATCTACCATCTTAGACAGCAGATCCATTGCTGTTCTGAGATTTGGCCCCTTAAACAGCCCAAAATTTTCAATTTTCGGGTTCGTTTCTCGGTTTCCGTACACGGCTTCCGCCTCGCGGCTTTTTTCCAGACAGTCGCGCGGCCCATCGCGACTTTTCTGCGTTTTTCCGCGCGGTCCATCGCGGATTTTTTACAGACAGTCGCGCGGTCCATCGCGACTTTTCTGCATTTTTCCGCGCTACTCATCGCGGCTGTGTGGCCAAAACCTGCGCGGCTCATCGCGACTGTGCGTCCAAAACCCGCGCGGTCCATCGCGACTGTGCGGCCAAAACCTGCGCGGCTCATCGCGACTGTGCGTCCAAAACCCGCGCGGTCCATCGCGACTGTGCGGCCAAAAACCGCGCGGTCCATCGCGACTGTGCGGCCAAAACCCGCGCGGCCCATCGCGGCTGTTCGTACCAAAACCCGCGCGGCTGAATTTTTCATTCGGCCATCCCGATTTTGAAAAATATTTTTTACTGTACTTTCTGCCCATAGCACATTTTTTACAGTACTAAATTCTGCATAGTTTACAGATTTGAAAATTTTTTTTACTATTTAAAAGTGCATACCTAGAAATCCTTTTAAAAGTTTTCAAGAAAGTGAAAGGAAGACTCATTTTGCATTCTTTATCTAGATTCAAATTTTTTCTTGTTTACTTCTTTAGAATCTTGCCCTTAGCAATTTTTATTGAAACGAAGAAATCCATTTATTTCTTTTAAAAAGGAGTTTATTATTTGCTTTCATAAATCCAAGAAATCTTTTATTTTTTTGAGTTATTTTTTGAAAAAGCATATTAATTCCTTTTAGTGAAAAAGTCTTAGATATTTGCTTTGTATTTTCGAAAAGTCCTTTATTTTTTGAAAATTTCCCTTAAAAGCATTTAATTTTTCCAAGTTCAGTTTACAACACCTCACGTGCACTCACACGATCACTTAATTGAACTAAGACTTAAAACTTACCCTAACTTGAACACACTCTTAACCCCACTTGGGGAACACGAAAAGAATTCTTGTAGCTAGGTAGTATTGGGGGGATAGGTGTTCCAATAACACCCCTCAGTTCATACATCTGAGACATAGAAGTTGTCCAATTAGGGAGCTAAAATCTCTTAGTACTTTTTGGCGCGGTCACAACCGGTTTGTGGGAAGGCCTCTCCCCTAGGAGGGTTGAAGTCGCGAGGATGGTTCCGGAAGCCTGAGTGGGATACCGAAACCCATTCAGTAACCGAAGGGCTACCATTCGCAGTTCTCGGGATATCCCTGTATTGGGATATTGCGATCAAAGGACCAAACGGCAGATTTACCTTTTCTCGACGCGTCATGAACGGAGTATCCTAGTAGCCTGTCTTTTTAGGATTGATTACCCGGTGTCCCTCCCGGTAGGGGGATATCTAGCCGTTGTCTCTACATTCATATTGTCTGACTTGGATTTCATCACCTTGCAGGGGATATCATCTGTTTGAGTCACAATACTTTTAGATTAGGTGTTTGCATGATCTTTACCACCTTTTGAGTCTAGTTACACCTATTTTTTCTAGGAGCCGTTTGCATGTTGGTATTCTGACCGGTTGTTGCATTCCTCCACTTATTGTAGCACAGCTGCTGGGATAAGTGCATTTCTTGAGGATTGATTTTTTTGGCCTGTGAGCCTTATTTTTTCACTCCCCTTCTTGCACCCTTGTTTGCATTAGGGTTTTGAGTCTTTTACATATATATCACCACCTGATACTTAAAACAATTTTTTACATAAAAAAAAAAAACATATTCTCACCATTGAGAATTCTAGACGTTCTCGTCGTCTACAGGGCGAACTCCCAGAGTTTAGTCCACTTGGCTCTCCACGTCACGGACGCAGAGCATTATCCCTTGATTCGACACATCGTCAATCAATTAGATGGTCATCCGATTCTGACATACCCCACTTCACCTTTGATTTGGAGGTAGAATCCGAAAACCCCACCGAGTTACCACCAACCACAGTTATGTCTGGAACACCTGATGATCCACAATTTACATTAACCATAGGTCAGACATCCGCAAACCCTTCTGCGGTAGTACCATCCATGGCAACAGCCACCCCCTTGGGAATGCCCAATATGGGTACCACTCCACATTCAGGAATGCCTAGCACAGGACCACCACCTGTCATGGGCATACCCAACATGGGGGTCATACCCCCTTCGGGTTCCACAAACCCTATCCCAGGAATCCCTAGTGCGATTCCTAACCCAAGTGTAACTCCTATTGCACTTGGGAGTGCTATCCCAGGAATCCCTAGTGCGATTCCTAACCCAAGTGCAACTCATGTTGCACTTGGCAGTGCTATACCAGGAATCCCTAGTGCGATTCCTAACCCAAGTATAACCCAAGTTGCACTTGGGAGCACTAACCCATATCAGGCCACACCTTTTGGAGGGCACATACCCTCCATACCTAGCATACCTATAGGCACTACTGGACCCCTACACCATACCACTATGGCTAGGCAAGTGCCGGTTCCGGTCACCACATCCGCTAGTCTACCATACATGGCAAGTCTCAACCTGCCAGATTTAGCTAGGCTCACAAATGACCCCATCAGGCATGATCCTGCTTGGCCCCATATGCCCACTAAGCTTCCCTCTGACATCCCTAAGTTCGAGGGTAAGGCTGGAGAAGACCCCCAAAATCACATCATGTCCTTCCATTTATGGTGTTCCTCAAACTCCATAGTGGATGACTCAATCCGCTTAAGGCTTTTACAGCGCACCTTCACTGGCTCTGCAGCCAAATGGTATATCGAGCAACCCCATGGGACGCATTCCACATTTACCTCCCTTGCCTCGACCTTCCTGCAGTTCTTTCAGCTACCAGTCCGCTATGATGCGGGCGTCGAGATCCTACTGTCTTGCAGACAAAACACGGCCACGCATATCACTGACCATATTCATGATTGGCGGCGGCGCCGAAGCCTATGCAAGATCAAATTAGACGACCGAATCTTTTTAGACTGGTTCCTTAAATCCCTCCTCCCTCTCATTGCGAAGGATGTAGCATCTGAAAGACCCCAGTCTGAGGAGGAGGCCATCCTTAAGGCCCAACAGTTTGATCTTATCTATGCCCAATCAGGTTACCTATACACCATCATACCTGACGCACCACGAGGTGACTCCGCACGCAGTGACACACCGGGGGCATCACATGCCGCTGATGGCATTATTGGCCAAATTACACCGCAAGCCAAACCTTTCAGTATGGTGAGCACCATGCCCGCCCCAGACCTTTCTAGGGCTACATCCAGTTCCGGAGCGACAACTTCTTATGCTCCAACAAACCAGACCCATCATGTTCATGGACCCTCTTGTCCACAACATTGTTATGGCCAAGCGCCATCAGCATATGTACCCCCTACATACTATACTCACCCTACGGTACAAAACCCCATGCAGTTCCAACAACAGCCCATGCATTACCCACAACCGGTTGCACCGGCTAACCTCACACCTCCACCAGCTCAGGGGTACCAACAACCCCAGCAGGAAACTGGACCACCTCCAGCTCCACCTGCGTACTATCCACCGCAACCTGCTCCCGCACCTGCGGCTCTTCAGAATCCCCCTAACGCTCAAGGGCATGTGTACGCACAACAACATCAGCCCCAGTACCAAAATAACCAACGTAACCAGGGTGGGCAACCCAACCGCGGGAGAGGACGCAACCGTGGAAACAATCAAAACCGTAACCAAGCTCCACAACCTACCCATCCTCCGCAAGACAATAACGCGGCGCCCGCTCATCAGAATCCTGATCGGCCACCTAAGCAACCCAAAAATGCTAATTTACGAACAAACCATCCTTGTTCCATTTGCGGTGTCTATGGCCACTATACCCACGCTTGCCCACATCTGGAGCGAGCTCGACAACTATGGACAAATGACGCCCATCGTCAAGGGCAGGCGGCTCCTCAGCCACCACCCAACCCCCCACCACCCCCACAACAACCTTTGGTCCTCCAAAACCCTTTTCCAACACAGGGAGTGGTAAACACTCAGCCGTTAGCCCCCCAACAGGGCAACGTGCAACCACAAAAAATAACTTATACGGCTCCGGAACAACCCATGTTTGATTCAGGAACCCACCACTTATTGATGATGTCCACCGCTGACGTCAATATCCAAACCCGTCGGAATCAATACGGACCGACTTCTGAAGCCCCCCCCGCCGAAAAGGATACTAATGCTAATCCCACTGATCAGACATTGCGTATACCTCAGGTTCCACTTGATGGCGCTTCTAAAGCACCTCGCTTCCCCCTTCGCCGAATCAACAACAACCCCAATGCACGGGCTGCGTCCAATTACAACATTGTAGATGACTTAGCTCAATCTCCCGCAGCCATGTCTGCGTTAGAAGTCTTAAAAACCTGTCCTACTCAGCGCAAGACTTTACTTTCCGCCATTGGGGCGATTGACCCAAATGATTCGAACTTGATGACCTTTGATTTAGACCAATCTGAACCACGACTGCCTTCTACCATAGCAGTCCAAGTTTCCGTTTCTATTCGGAATCTTGTCATCCATCGATGTATCATCGACGAAGGTGCCTCCACATGTGTCATGTCCACTTTTGTCTGGAAAAAGTTGGGATCCCCTGCTCTCCAGCAATCCACCACTGCATTGCGCGCCTACGACGGCCGGTCAGCTCAACCTCAAGGTTTATTACCCAAGGTACCCGTCCAATTAGGTGGGAAGACTGTGCTCATCGACATAGAAGTCATTAACGCCCAGCTTGACTATAACCTTTTACTTGGCCGCAGTTACATGTACGCCATGAAAGCGGTCGCCTCCTCCGTCTTCCGCACCATGATGTTCCCCCACGAGGGCCGCGTGGTCAAAATTGACCAACTCACCTACTATGATCCCAACGCCCCTGCAGCACCGGAGAATGTTCTCCCCATGATTGAACAACCCGCTTCTAGTACAGTTACCTCCTTTGTGTCTTCTGTGGCACCCGGACTTTATTCGGATACACCCATGACCTCTACATTCCAGGCCATCCCACCACCGTCACCGGAGACCCAAGTCGCAAACCTCTGTACTGTTTCGCAGAATACGCAAACATCCGGCGGTCAGCCACCATTGATCCCCAGTCACATTGGTGTCACACCCATCCACACCATTCCCTTCCTATTTCCTCCTTCGGGTGTAGTAAGCGCCCCGGTTATGGCTACCCTTAGCCTACCCGGGCTAACATTGGGATTGCCCGTGTGGTATATTCCGCCTCCCGTTCGACTACCGACACCAGACGTCATCCTCCAACCGGTACAACCTATTGTTACCACAAATCAACCTCCTCCTGGCGTCGCGATCCCTTCGTCGGCAACGACACCTCCTCCTAACCTCAATATTCCTTCGTCGTCAATGAAACCTCCTCCGGGTCTCACGATTGCTTCGACGTCAAAGGATCCCCCTCTCCTTGCTAAGCCCACTGGGGGCAGAGGTCCACAACCCTACACTGCTATACCACCTCCTAAGGCAGCCAAACCCCCACCGGTGTTTCGAGCTCCCCCCAAATGTTCATTATGCGATGAAATTGGCCATCCAACTCACCAATGCCCACATTTACCGGCACTCCAAGAGCATATGAATATGTTGGACGATGACATCGGCATCCCAGTAGTCAGATTAGAGCCACCTCTACAGCCTCGCGACAAATCACTGCGCACTAACCATCCTTGTGCTATATGCAGCGTTTACGGCCACTACTCTCACCATTGCCCTGATCTACCTGACTATAGAGCAGCGTTGTACGAGTTAAACAATGCCGACTTAGAGATATCTCCTCCCCTTATCGAGGAGATTCACCCTCCACCATCATCCTCGTCAGAAGAAGTCAATACGATATATATGATTTCGACAACCTTCAAACCAGAACCCCTCGATTTATGGTCTGATTACTTCAATACTGACGAGCAGATTTTGGAGACACTCACTGCACCCGACTACCCTTGGGATGATATGCATCATCGCTCGTACTTCCTACCGGAGACATCTACCTCCACCGCATCCGACCAGCTATCAGTCGAGTCGAAAGACTTCATACCCGCTAAGGTCGATTGGTTAAAGGACCCCATCCCAGCACCAGATGCCTTTGAAGAAGGGAACATGTCCAACATTTCCCCCACTATACAGATAGACATTTCCACAACACCAGGGAAACCTGAGCTCATCTCACTGGGCGCATCTTGCACTCAAGCAGAAACTCAGGCGTACAAAAAGCTCTTTCAGGAGTTCCGCGATGTCTTCGCCTGGTCATATACCGAGATGCCTGGTCTCGACCCCGCCATTATTGAACACCACATCGATACATGGCCCGAAGTACCCCCTGTTCGTCAGAAACAGCGACCTATTCACCCTGCCAAGCTCCTCGCTGTTAAGGCTGAAGTCGAAAAACTTCGAAAAGCAGGTTTCATCTACCCTATTCCGTACACCACATGGGTGTCGAACCCCGTTCCTGTCAACAAAAAACAAGGCACCCTTAGAGTATGCATTGATTTCCGCGATCTAAACCACGCTTGTCCAAAAGACAATTTCCCCACGCCATTCATTGACCAACTCATTGATGAGTGTGCGGGCCATGAGGTCCTATCCTTCATGGACGGGTTTTCCGGATATAACCAGATCCACATCCGCAAGGAGGATCAGTACAAGACTGCCTTTACCACCCCATGGGGCACCTTTGCCTATCGCGTCATGCCATTTGGCCTTAAAAATGCTGGTGCCACTTTCCAGCGAGCCATGACCTATTGCTTTCACGACTTGGTCCATATCCTGCGAGTCTATCTTGACGACCTCACAGCGTGTTCCCGAAAACGATCAGACCACCTTAACGACCTCCGGCAAGTTTTCCTGCGTTGTCGCAAATATAAAATCCGCTTGAACCCACACAAGTGTGTCTTTTGCGTCCCAGCGGGCCGGTTGTTGGGTTTCATTGTTTCCCAAGATGGGATCACTGTCGACCCCCTGAAGGTCAAAGCCATCTTAGAACTCCCCCCTCCTCGCACGCTTCGACAGCTTCAGAGCTTGCAAGGGCGGTCCAATTTTCTTAGGCGCTTTGTCCCTGATTATGCCACCAAAGTCCACGGGTTCTTACGCTTGCTTCGTACCCACATACCCTTTGTTTGGGACGAACAAGCAGACACGGCATTCGAAGCCCTCAAGAAAGCTCTCACACAAGCCCCCTTGATATCCCCACCGGATTTCTCCCAAGACTTCACCCTTTACGTCTCGGCATCCGAATATGCCGTGTCCGGAGTTTTGGTCCAAGAGGATGCTTCCCACAAAGAGCATGTGATTTATTACGTCAGCCAGACCTTATCTGGCCCACCTCTACGTTACCCCTATGAGGAAAGATTAGCACTAGCTGTAGTCTTTTCCGTGCAAAAACTGCGACACTATATTTTGCTTAGTCATACCACGGTTGTCGCCGACTCCAACCCCATGGTCTACCTCCTTACCCGGCGGCTCCTTCAGGGTCGTGTCGCTAAATGGGTCATTATACTCCAGGAATATGACCTTACTTTCAAGACTCCCAAGAGCACCAAAGCCCTCGCGCTTACTCACCTCATTACAGATCTCCCATCCTCTTCAACATCACCCGTCATCCAAACGGACTTGATTGACGAGCAGATATTCGTCATTTCGTCTGACGACCCTTGGTATGGAGACATATTGACTTACCTGCGTACGCAAAAATTCCGACCACACATCGATCGTGATGGACGCCGTCGCATACGACACCACGCCCCCCGATACCTGCTTATTGGGGATGTACTTTATCGACGAGGCGTTGATACTATCTTACGCCGCTGCCTATCCCATAGCGAGGCAGAACAAGTCCTCAATGATTGTCATAGCGGTGCCTGTGGAGGCCATTTCTCCGGCATGGCTACCGCCCAGAAAATCATTCGCGCCGGTTATTTTTGGCCATCATTGTTTACTGATTGCATCACCGCAGTCAAGCATTGCCAGAACTGCCAGCTATTTTCCCCCAAAGCAAGAACCCCCCCTGCCCCCCTTCATCCAGTCATCACTGTTGGACCATTCTGCAAATGGGCCATAGACTTCCTCGACTGCAACCCCCCGTCAGCCGGCGGTCATAAACACATCATTGTGGCTGTAGATTATTTCACCAAGTGGGCAGAAGCCATGCCGACCTATAATTGCAAAGCCGACACTGCAGCACGGTTTTTCTTCAACCATGTCATCGCTCGTTTCGGAGTACCGCAACAGCTAGTCTCTGACCACGGCTCTCACTTCGAAGATGCCGTCTGGAAGGAATTATCAACCATGTTGAAATTCGAACACCATTTCTCTTCCGCTTACTACCCCCAAGGAAACGGACAAGTCGAAGCGATCAATAAAATCTTGAAGACCATTCTCCAACGCACTGTAGACAATCACAAATCCAATTGGCATCACATGCTTTTCCCGGCACTCTGGGCCTACCGCACATCAACCAAAACCGCCACCGGTTTTACCCCTTTCCATTTAGTTCACGGTGTCGAATCTGTCCTCCCTATTGAGTGCCAGATCCCTGCTCTAACCATCGCCGTTGAGCTCCTACCGGATACTTCCCCGATCGAGCAACGTTTACTGCTCCTAGAGCAGGCCGATGAAGATCGGCGCACAGCCATTCAGAACATGGAAGCTGCTAAACAACGATCGAAACTAAGTTACGACAAACGCGTCCACCCAAGAACCTTTTCGGAGGGAGACCTTGTCCTCGCTTACGATCAAGCTCATGATAAAACCGGAAAGGGAAAGTTCGTGTCTATGTGGCAAGGCCCCTACATCATACACACCTGCCTCGGGCAGGGGGCATACATTCTGACCGATTCAGAAGGCAACACCCTGCGCAACCCACGCAACGGGTTGTACCTTAAACGATTTTACCCATAGAAAATCTCATGGACACCATCGTCCATTTTTAGTATAGGCATACGTTTTTCGTTCACAAAATTTTTCAAAAAACCTAAAAATTTGTTTTCTCTGCATGACCACAGATGGAGCCTCTTCCACTCTGCCATGTCGGTTTCGCTGATGGTGCAAGCCGTTGGTCTCCCAATCTCGCCTCCGCAGCTTGGGTAATATACTCCCCCTCACATGAGTTAATTCACATAGATGGAGTATGTTTAGGTGCCGCCACCAATAATCAAGCTGAATACGATGCCGTGACCGGTCTCCTGGCCGCTGCTCTCCAGATGAGCATACGTCACCTCAACGTTTTCTTGGACTCACAGCTCCTAGTTTCCCAGCTCAACAATGATTACCAGGTACGTGATCCCTGTCTGTTCAGAAAATTCCTGCGCACTAAACAAATGGTTAGACAGTTTGAATCCATTACATTCACACATGTCCCAAGACACCTCAATGGTGTAGCAGATAATATGGCCAACAGTGTCCTCGACTGGCACACCAATCACATCATGTCATATCCATAAACAAAAATGCATCCATGTGCAGAACATGTGCCTCCATGGGCATATACAAAAACCAATATTGCATCCACGTGCATAACATGTGCCTCCACGGGCATAAAAACAACCAAAATAATACATCCATGTGCATAACAAGTGCCTCCACGGGCATACATAAATCAATAAATACACTGCATCCACGTGCATAACATGTGCCTCCACGGGCATATAAAAAAGACAATGTGCATCCACGTGCATACACGACAATAGATCTAAAATATATATCCACATATATATACAAATCAGATAGTCTACATGTCATAAGTGCCCTCAGCACTCGATATACAAAAAATACATCTGTCATACAAAAAATGCTTCCCCATATGCTCATAAGCATTTGGGGGCAACAATGACGTCTACTCATCTGGATCCTGCGGATCCTCGGGCTCCTCCTCCGGCTCCTCCTCCGACTCCACCTCCGCCGGCCCAGCCGGGTCAGGACGACCCCGAACTCGCCGCTCTGCTGGCCCTGCTGGATCATCCCTCAAACGGATCCTCCCCTGAGCCGGCCCTGCCGGAGCATCTACTCCACCACCCCCGTGCCTCGCCGCAAGCACCGCTGTCCTCAACAGGAGCGACTGCCACTCAGGTGGCGCACAAAGACATCCCTGCAAAACATCCCGATCCAGATCCCTCCAACCATCCTCAGGGAACCTAGCTAGGATCCGGGCAAAGGTACGCCGGACACCATCTATGGCGTCACCATCAGGGCCAACCCCTCGCCCACGATCCGCATATCCTCCACCACGCGGAGGACGTACAGGTACTGGGGGACGAACGACCACCATCGCCCGCCCCTGCCGAGCCACATAGTCAGGTGGTGGCACTGGACCCACATCTGCACAAAGCAAGTAAACCATTAGACACTATATAACAAAATCATCATAAACCAAACAACATATGATACATCATCAAATAAAACACAAAACATACCGTCCAAGCCCCAGGCCTGTCCTGGGGCACGAGGCATCTCCGCGTCACCTCTGTAATCCATGCCGGCGTAGGGATAGTCCTCGATCACCAGAGGCATCTGCTCCCACTGCTGAAAAAAGTCCTCTGTGAAGTAGTCACGGATACCACCACCAGCACGGGGCATCATCTGCCCCCACCTCATCATACGAGGCTCGCTCGGCAGACCAGCACGAATGGGTACATGTGGCCGCAAGGTCGGCACCCGCTCAAAGAAAAAACAGCATAAAAAAGAGGCGTAACAGAACTCACCTCCCTCTCTCACGGCCTTGTCCAGATCTCTCCGGACACCGGCCAAGAACATCTGAGCCCAAGCATAGTAAGTACCCCGTAGAACGGAGTCCACCATCATCGTCTGCCCCCCAGACATACGATGTGGTGCAGCAGCACCCAAAACCCTCAGAACACAGGCACCAACAGCCCGCATATCCCACTCACGTAGGAACTTCAGACTAATAGAGTTGTTTACCAAAACAGCGTCATCCCCACAGAAGGTCTGTAAAAGGTCCTCCATATCCACACCTGGAGGCAACCTCGGAGAAATATCACCCACCTCACCCAAGCGAGGCAAACCGGTCAAAAAATATACATCAGTGAGAGTAATCTCCAACCTCTCACCACCAATAATGAAGGCACCCTCTGCCGGCACCCACCACTGCACAAGCTTGTTCAGGAGTCTCCTCACTGAACGGATAGGAGCTATCTGAGCGAACTTCAAGAGTCCGCTCATGGCTAGGGTTTGTCTCACCCCTCCATCATTCTCGATCCTCAACATAATCTCGGCATCAATCTCTCTCTCCCGCCATACGGACTGAGCCCTCCGCAACATCCTGCCAAGAAAACACAGAAAATTTTTAGCCCCAGCATAAAAATTTTAGAAAAATCCCATCGCGGCTTTTACACAAAAAGCCGCGATGCCCATCGCGGCTTTTCCACAAAAAGCCGCGATGACCATCGCGGGATCCATGCAAAAACCCGCGATGAACATCGCGAGTTTTGTCCAGACAGTCGCGATGAACATCGCGACTGTCACCCATGAACACGCGATGAACATCGCGGGTTCCGACCTCACAGTCGCGATGAACATCACGACTGTGAGTCTTAAACCCGCGCGGTTCATCGCGGGTTCCGCCCCGAAACCCGCGCGGTTCCACGTTGGAGAGTCAACGTGGAGTTTCGCGGCCTTCGGGGGCCCACCGCCAAATAAAAAGACATAATTGACTAGGTTAAGGCGAATAGAGTTACCTGCAACTCGCTAAATCGAAAACCAACGGTGAAATCTCCCGAAAATCGAGAAATAGCTCTGACTGCTCTATCAAACTCGCCCGTAACAATGACATGTCATATTGGGCCCCACGTCCTATTTATAGAAATTCCACAAATTTCAAACAACCATTACGGTGTCATACGAAGTCCATTTCTCAAACCGTTGGTACCGTTGGGATCAGCACAGCGAGAACTTCATAAAGGTTCCTTCCGTTTCCCGTTTTTCACGAGGTCCTTTTTTGACCATTTTTTAGCCCCTCTCGTGGCCTCGGTTTGCGTGCCACATCGGACGTTCTCCGTTTTTCGATGAGTCTTATATGGCCGGATTCAGTTTTCCGCGCTCGTGATGATGCTTGAGACCATTTCTCGCTCTCACCCTTAGATTTTCCGGGCATTTTTTCCACGCCCCCCCGTCGCCTCGGTTTGCGTGCCACATCGGCCGTTCTCCGTTTTCGATGAGTCTTATATGGCCGGATTCAGTTTTCCGCGCTCGTGATGATGCTTGAGACCATTTCTCGCTCTCACCCTTAGATTTTCCGGGCATTTTTTCCACGCCCCCCCGTCGCCTCGGTTTGCGTGCCACATCGGACGTTCTCCGTTTTCGATGAGTCTTATATGGCCAGATTCAGTTTTCCGCGCTCGTGATGATGCTTGAGACCATTTCTCGCTCTCACCCTTAGATTTTCCCGGCATTTTTTCCACGCCCCCCCGTCGCCTCGGTTTGCGTGCCACATCGGCCGTTCTCCGTTTTCGATGTGTCTTATATCGCCGGATTCAGTTTTCCGCGCTCGTGATGATGCTTGAGACCATTTCTCGCTCTCACCCTTAGATTTTCCGGGCATTTTTTCCACGCCCCCCCGTCGCCTCGGTTTGCGTGCCACATCGGCCGTTCTCCGTTTTCGATGTGTCTTATATCGCCGGATTCAGTTTTCCGCGCTCTTGATGATGCTAGAGATCATTTCTCGCTCTCACCTTTAGATTTTCCGGGCATTTTTTCCACGCCCCCTCGTCACCTCGGTTTGCGTGCCACATCGGTCGTTCTCCGTTTTCGACAATCCTTATGTCACCGGATCCAGTTTTCCGCACAGATGACGATGCTTGAGACCTTTTCTCGCCCTCATCAATCCATTTTTGTTCGGTATAATTTTATCCCTTTTTCGGGCCGAGCAACCCCTCTTACGAATAAGGCACTAAGGGAGTTTCTGTTAAGCTCTTTTCTGACTCCTAAAACAATGAAAAGATCGCCGAGCAATCTTGCTTCCTTTCATGCTCGCTAAACGTATCTGAAAGGGCGTCTACCTGGTATAAGTTTACCCCTTTTTCGGACCTCGTAGACTAATTACGAAAAAGGTATACTCTAGTCACATCGGCTAGAAGAGTTCTCCATCCGCATCATTTTATGCTTTTTTGGGCCTTGGAGACTAAACCACGAAAAAGAACACCAATAGAGTCCACTTACCGCTTTCAGACTCTCTAAACATGATAGCAACCATGAGCATGCGCCGTCCTGGGCTCACAAAATCCACAAGACAGTACCATTTTAGAGCACACTTTTATCCCTTCTTAGAGCTCATTAAAACTACGAAGAAGGAATCAATGGTGCCTCTTGGCGCCACAACAGATCATGTCTACTCACATAGCAGCTTCCCAATTTTGGTCGCCTTTGTTCAGAGTATTCTGCAGTATGTCACCTTGATAACTCCTCGACGACACCTATCAGCTCGTCCTCCCCCCCCCCCAGAGTTAATATATACCATTCAGTCAAAGCAATGATCCCCACACCTACAAGTCAGTTCCCTACGCTGCCAGGTCAACCATGTCATCATGCTCTGAACAAAGGAAGTTTGAGTCTACCCATTTTTTGACCCAGTTATTTCCCTTCCCCACAAGTATGTCAGTCCTACCATCAGTACTACATCACTTCAGTTCTACACCTCGTACTCCTATCAAGGAAACATCATTGCCTTGTTAGTTGCTGGTCTCCCTCTGTCGACGACAACCACATTGATTCCAGAGGATAGACCTAGAGGTCCCTGTGTCTTGGACTCATTACCATCTATAATGAGTGCCTACGAATCATTTTGAGAGGAATCCTCAGTGCCTCTCCTAATGGTTGTTTCTCACATGCTCGACTTCAACACCTTGATCGCATCGTTGAGACTCGCACAGGGTATTGGTCCGTTCAGTTATTAGTCGAAGACCCCGGATACCACCTGACTCCTCCACATTTGAGCGTCTACCTATGGATACAACCAGTTACATTTTTTCTATAGATATCCGGGTTGCGTATGGCGACAATATTCAGATGTACCCCAGTTTCATACTCCCTTGAGTATACAGGTACATTATTTCTCAGAGATGACTCATAGTCTTTGAGTCCCTGCAGATGTTGGACACCTTCAGTTTCAGCAGTTCTACAGTTATTCCAGTGTATAAATTATTGAGATCAGTCATGATCATGAGTATATCCCACAATCATGTCTCCTCTGGACCATTATGATGTACCAGTATATTTCTTTACGTATTAGATCCCCCTTCTTGGGACTAATTGTTTTGTATATGTCTTGATACGAGCATGGGAATGCCCGCCTCGTCCTTTATCAGAGATTATACCTCATTCATATTGAGGTAATGTAATATTTTTTGTTTTTGCAGCTTCCAAGGGCCGTGGCTCCAGTCTCCAACCGGTCTCTTCTCTCCCCTAAAACCCAGAAAAAGGACAAAAGAACTATGATGTCTATCGGCCATACGATGAGCTCCTGCCCTCACACATCAGGGGGCAATCTGTTAACACCTAAAAAGTGCTCACTAGCTCATTCCCTTACTCACATGACCCATTTGTCCACTTTTCCACCATCTGAGCCTCTGAAACCAACAAAAGGTCACCAAAAGACCTTAGTACACCCCTTTTTCCATTAAAAAAGATTATTTTTCCAAGAAAATCATAAAAAACCCTCAAAAAGGGTCCAAATTCCCAAAAATATTAAAAAGGGAATTAAAATATTATTTTTATTCAAAAAAGGAAAAAGGAGGGAAAATTACCTAAACTATGTTGGTCAATACCATTGGTTTCCACAAAACCACAAATGGTATTCCTCACCACCAAAACCTATAAAAAGGTGGTAGGGGCTCCTCATTTCACATCCTTCCATTATCTCATCCTTATGCTGCTGAAATCTCCCCTGAGCACTTTTAGCCATTGAAGCAACCTTGGAGAAAGAGACCTATTGGAGTTTGGAGCTACTCATCTTGGGAGTTGCTCAACATCAACCTTCACCATTGAAGGTAATATCGCAAGCACTTGCTTGCCCCCCACTTTTCAATACAAAAATTATTTCTTATGTTTCTTGTTCTTGATTTTTGAAATATTTAAATTATTTGCTTAGATTCTTGCTTAGATCCATGAAAAGTATTGTTTATTTAGTTTATTGTTTTTATTTCTATTGAAACTGCTGCTACTAGTTAGCAGGTGCCCATAGCACTAAGCTTGGTTGCAAAACCGAGCCAACAGCATCCGCACCAGCAACAGGACCAGTCCCACAGTTCTCCTCGGCATTGATGATGATAGTGCAGGTGTTACGGCCGGGAGCAAGGAGAAGAACATTCATTAGCTCCATACCAATTGAAACCTCTCTGTCAATTCGTTCTTGGTTTTTGCAGTACGTTTTTGTAATGGATGTCTCCTTTTCTTTGTTTAAGCTTGTACAAGCTGGACCATCTACCTCGACATGTATTTCTTCTGCCGTTTCATTTTATGGAAGTTTGTTAAAATTTTCGGTTCTCAAAGAACAAGGAATGTATTGATATGCAAAGACTGGAAGGTGATGAGTTTTTTATGTCAACTCTCCTTTCTTGGGATCAGTCTTCCCACATTTTGTAATCTCGCCCTTTTTTAATATGAAAGCTCATTACCCGTTACTGTAAAAAAAAATTAAATTCATGCCCCATAAACAAAAACAATAAACTTTAAATTGATGTTCCCTTTAAGTTTAATTTTAAATGTGTAAATAGGGTTAGTAAATACACAATTTAAAATTAAACTTTTATATTATTTTGTTTAATCCATAGTGCATTTAATAATTAAATAATTATGCATAATTAGAGTTAATAAATGCATAGTATAAACTTAAACTTTATATAGTATATAATTAAACAATTATGTATAATTAGGGTTGGTATTTATATAGTAAAAATATCAAACCCTAACATTACCAAATAAAATTAGAAAAAATTAAATTTAAATTCATGCTGGATAAAATAATGTCGACTTAAACAAAAAAAAGCTCATAATTATACTTCACTGTTATTTTTTTATTATATGTGGCATTGTAAATGTAGGTTACCATTAATAGAAATTAGCTATGTCCTAATTTACTTCTTATTTAACTACTCAAAATAAATTTTAGAGGAATAAGACAAATTAGATTGTAAAACAATGTTAAAGGTGTAGTCTAAATATTCTACGTTTTCAACATTTTCCGAACATATTTTGAGTCTAATTTTGTTTTTATTTAGGTTGGAAATCTTTAAAAAATATTAGAATCACATATATTGAGTTATGGAAATTTCATAGTTTGGGTGCCTTAGGGGTATTTGAGTTATCCAAATTTTATCAAAATTCCAACCAAAACCATAGTAAAGTCTAAAACGTAGAATAAATAGACTACTCCAATGTTAAATAGTTAAAAGTTTATAGATTGACAACCACTGTTATATAGTTAAATGTGTATACATCATTAAAGTTAAAAAGTCAAATAATATTAAATAGTTAATTGTATATAGATTAACAAAGGTAAAAAGTAAAATAATGTAAAATAGTTAAAGACATATAGATCTTTAAAGTTAAATAGGTCATCAATCATTTGGAAAATAACATAATTTGTCACCACTACATTTACTAGAAGAAATGATAATAGTTAAAAATACTTAATAATTTAAGCATAAAAAATGATTTCATGTCTGTTTTAATATAATAAATTTTGTTTTTAAAATATAATATGTATGTTTTAGATTAATTATCTAAAATAATCACTTGGATTGCATTGATTTCACTGACACCACTCTTTTATATTAGGTTTATGGCTGGATGATTTTTCAATTCCTATTAGAGGATGACAGGAAAAATATAGAGGAACATTTTTGGGTTTTGGGAAGAGGGCCCTTGGTTCTCTCTAAGTGGCATTTGGGTTTCGACCCCCGGAAAGAAAGTTGTCGCGGAGACACCTGTGGGTGATTCTTCTTGGATTTCCACTGCAATGTTGGTCCCTTAATGGTCTTATGGCGGTCGCTAATTCTTTTGGACACTTCATCATGATAGAAGAATAGCATATTTTCGGGGCCGACAGAAAGTCACCAAGGATCCTTGTGGAAATTGAATCGACAGGTATTCCAGGGGAGATCGAAGTGGTTTGGGAAGGAGGGTCTTTTATTCATACCTTGGACTATTGGAAATTCTTTTTTAAGTGCCATTCTTGCCATGAGATGGGTCACTCAAAACTACAATGCAAAAAATATCTATTGGGGGTTTTAAAAAGTCAAGAGGATGAACCACTTTCGAAAGCGGTGTTCGAAGAGCAAGAGGACGACCTTACCTTTCAGATTCATTTGTACCACCAGTCGGCCTCCACTTTTGTTGGTAAGTTTGCTCAATCCCTTCCTGTTTTTCTCAAATTGTTATCTGTCGATGAAATTCTCAGTTCACTGTCAGTTAAGGGGGATATGCATTTGGGCGTAGGTGAGGGGGGCGTGGAGCCCCATCCTGGTCAATCGGATTCTCTGAGGTCGAATCCCCGTGGCATGGATCCTTCTCCTGGGTTTGAGCCTCATTTATGGTTTGATTCTAATGCCCATAAGGGGTTACACTCAAATTTTTTGTGACCACTCTAGGAAACCATCTATCTCTGTGGTTGATGACGCTCTTGATACCTTTAACCCCTTTGATTTTCCACCTCTTGCAGGGAAGTCTTCAAATCCCTTGGGTATTGTTTTGTTGAATTCACCTATTAGGGACTCCCCAAATCAGACCCATGGCACTCCTTTGGGAATTCGTTCCTCTATTCCTACTTTCTCTTCTGTTGCAGATGAAGATTCAGATATCATTCCCATTTCCTCAATTTTTAATGGTAATGTTACTGTGAGGAAACTAAAAAAGAATAAAAAGGTAAAGGGTTTGAAAAAAAGTCTCTGGATTTTGAAATGGAGGTATCAAAAAACCAAAACCCTAGCTTATCCTCATTATTTGACAAGGGTTTTCCTAGGGTTTCATCTTCTGACAGTTCACTGAATTCTGGGGCTCTTAGAATGGATGCGGCCCATACAGGGGTTATTCATTGGACTTGATCTCTTTTAATTTGCGTGGGCTAGGCAGTGGCCCTAAACTTGCTACTCTGAAGCAATTTTTGGATAATATTCATCCATGTGTTGTTTTACTACAAGAAACTAAGTCCTCCTTTGTAGCAGCCTGTAACTATTTCTTCAAAATCTATCCACATTGGCATGTTTGTGCAGTGGATGCTTCTGGGATTTCAGGTGGGACTCTTGTTGCTTGGAACCTGACGGTTGCTAATATGAAAAATTTCAATACTCCCGCAGGTACTCTGATTGAAGGAAAGCTCAAGGGATTTCAAAGGTTGATTCACATCTTAAATATTTATGGCCCTTGCCAGCATCAGAAAAAATTTTGGGAACATGTATCTGTTTCGAGTCTGTTATAGGACAACTCGTTCATACTAGAGGGAGACTTAAACTTTTCCTGGTCCCCTAAGGAAACATGGGGGGTCGGGAATGTTCATGACCCACTTGCTGATTTTTTCTTATCTTTATTTGAGAATGCCTCTCTGGTGGATACTATACCAAACGTTTTGGTACCTACTTGGTCGAATGGGTGTTGTGGGAATGCAGGCATGGAAAAAGGGTTAGATCGATTTTTTATGTGTGAATATCTATGTGATTCCTTGGGCCGATACCGCTCATGGTCCTACTTAGTGGGCGTATCGGATCATAAGGCAATCATACTTCAATTGGAATTTGATAATAATTTTTCCTTTTATCCTTTCAAATGCAATCATGTTTGGTTGGACGACCCTTCTTTTTGTGATCCAGTGCGTAAATAATGGTCTGATCTATATCGAGATACTTAATTTTCCTCTCTGAATGGAATGTTTGAAAAACTGACCCAACTCCTGGAGGTAGTTATTACTTGGGAACGTGAGAAGAGGGCTGAGAACAATAGACTTTTGGTAGAGATCGAGGAGGAGATTCAGGTTTTATCTAGTTGTGTTGATAAGGATATCTTTTCCGTGGAAAGGAAGGAACAATTGTTTTCTTTGGAACTAAAAAATCAGTCTATTCTGAAGCAAATTGAGGAAACGTGGCATCTGAAGAGCAGGGCGGTTTGGCTTTGTGCTGGAGACAATAACACTCATTTTTTTCATCGTTATGCCAATCATAGAATACTTGTTAATGCAATTTGGGATATAAAAAATGAGCAATATGAGATTATTATTGATCAGGCCTCGCTGAAAAAGGATTCTATTCAACACTTCCAGGAGATTTATACTAATAGAAACTCAAATAATCTGGAAAGCTAGTTTAGAACTACTAAAAATTTCCCCCGTTACTTCAACGAGGAAGACTGTCAAGTGACCAGAAGGAAAATTATAGAAAAATGAGGTGTTGAAGGTTTTAAAAATCTCGCCAAAGACGAGAGTTAGGGTCCTGACAGGTGGATAGTAGAATTCTACCTTCATTTTTTCAATTTGATTGGTAGAGAGATTACAGAGGCTATTGATGAGACTCAGAGAAAAGAGCAGGTTCCCAGCAGATTAAACTCTACCTATCTCACTCTTATTCCCAAAAAATATCTGCCTATTGAATTCAATGATTATCACCCCATCTCTTTGTGCAACCTTTTTTACAAGATTGTAACTAAGATCATCGCTGAGAGAATCAAACCGGTTTTGGGTCGCTTCATCTCGGAGGAGCAATTCGGTTTCTTACCTAACAGACAAATCCTTGACGCAGTAGGAGTGGCTTAAGAAGTGCTCCACTCCATTAAACAGAAGAAGCTTGGTGCCTTTATACTAAAGATCGACCTTGAGAAGGCCTATCATCGATTGGATTGGTCATATTTGAGATTTATCCTCATTCAAACTGGTCTCTCTGTGGAAATTGCAAATTGGGTCATGGCTTGTATCACCTCTACCAAGTATGCAGTTTTGATTAATGGCTCTCCGTCAACATTTTTCAATGATAATCAGGGACTTCGACAAGGCTTCCCTCTTTCACCCTATTTGTTCATCTTAGCAATTGAAGGTCTTAGTCTGCTTATTAAGGAGGAAAAGAGTCATAAGATTATCTCTAGAATCAAAGTGCCTAGCACAACCTGTATCACACATCTTTTATTAGTGGATGGCATGCTTTTATTTGGTAATGGTAGTGTCCATGAATGGAATCATCTCCGCTCGATTTTAACCACCTTTTGTGATGCCTTAGCTATGGTTGTTAACCCCCTTAAGTCTTGTTTTATTTACAAATGCCAAGATAACTCTGTCGTGGATCAGATTGGTACCGTGTTTCCATATAAGATGTCTCCACTCGAGGCTGGGATAAAGTACCTCAGCTACTTTTTGAAACCTAATGGTTATAAGCTCAACGACTAGAACTAGTTAGTTAAGAAAATTCAAAAAAAGATAAACTCTTGGTCTTTCGGATGGTTAACTTTAGGTGGACACCTTGTCTTGATTACTTCTGTCCTGTAGAGCATTCTAGTCTTTTGGTTTTCTTTATTTGTTATCCTCGAAGCAGTAATCACAGTGATCAGAAGAAATTTGTTTCATTTTCTCTGGGTTAGCCTACATTGAATATCTCTAAGTTTCATTTGGCCTCATGGGAGATCTTATCTAAGCCCAAATTTGTTGCAGGATGGGGAATTAAGCATTTGAGCTATTTCAATCAAGCGCTCTGCGCCAAAAGTTTGTGGAGGTGTTTCTTCAGTAAGGGACTCTGGGGAAATGTGGTGAAGGCGAAATATATGAAAAGACTTCCTCCAACATTTTGCCTCCGTACTCATTCCTTGAAATTTCCCAGTGGATCTTTCGTCTGGCGCAGTTTGATTAAAGCCTTCCCTATTATTAATCATGTTATATGTTGGGCGGGTTGCAGAGGCACCCAAATCTACATAGGACTGGATCCCGTGATTGGTTTGTATGAATTTTTTAGGCTATCTACTGTATTTGTTGAGGCACTCCACATTAAGAATATTTTTGTCTTAAAATAGGTGGCTACTAATCGAAATGATGGTGAACTGCTTTGGTACACTACGCGAGATATTGGCTTGGACTCGAGGTTTATTACCGAATGGGATAAATTCGTGAGTCATTTATATCAAGCATGCATTACTGTGAGCTCAAACGAGGATAAGTTGGTTTGGGCTTACAATAATAGAGACAACTGCGTTACTACTAGACTAGCCTATCATTTCATTATGGAGCCTGAAGATGAATCACAGGTTGTTTAGTGGAACAAGTATGTTTGGGGTGCCAATATGACTCTAAAAATTAAATGCTTTGCTTTGCTATGTTTCAATGATAGAATCCTCACTTGGAAAATATTCAAAAGAGGGGTTTCTTAGGCTCAAGAGTGTGTTCCTTATGTAAAAATGCTTTGGAAACAGGGGATCATCTGTTTGGATGCTGCTCTTTCTTTCAGACTACATGGAATGAGCTATGTATCTCTTTCAATATGTAGTTCTATTGGGATAGTGACACTTTTGAGGAGAATATGACATGATGGTTTGCTCAGTGTAGTAAGTACAAACTTTTAGTCTTTTTCCTCATCTGGGAATTGTGGAAGGCACAAAATGATTTTATCTTTTTGAATACCCCGTTCAGCACAACTCGGATCTGTATCAAGACCTCTACTAATTTTTGGGCATTACACAAGGATCTCTAGTTGAAGTTCGGGAGGAGTAAAACAGATGTCGATCTGGGTATGAGTTTCCCTTTGGGTTTCTTTGATGGTGTAGAACAATGTGGGTGTTGCGGTGCAGGTATGGTCCTAAAGCTGGATAGGTCTCGTGCTTATTATCTTTCTCTCAGAGCAGGGAGGGCCACTAACACTAGATCAGATCTCTAAGCACTATGGGGTTTATTATGGTTTACTAAGTATTTGGGAATCTCTACCTTATATGTTGTTGGTGACTCTTAGTGCATCATACATTGGGCCTGCAGATATTCATCGTTGCAGTCGCTCTCGTTGGCTTCGTGGATGGAGCGTGTAAAGAATATGATTGCATCTTTTGACCATATTTATTTCACACATTTTTTTAGGGAGCTAAATGGTGCAACAAACTGGCTCTCTAAATCTGCAATCGGCTCTATGGATGGTAGAATATTTGCCAAAGAATTCACAGACGAATCCTTTTTCTCCTCGGACATCATTTCCTTCTTTGATGGTGGCTAGTTTCTTTGTTTATGCCCCTTGTTTTTATTTGTATTTCGGGGGAGCTCGTCCCTTTTATGTAATGGAGACTATAATGGACCGATGCAATTATCCTGTAGCAATAGTTTACATATTTTGAGTCACATGCACTGAAGGTGTCGATATGTTTTATTTTATTCAAGCTTTTTGATCTTGTGATAGTTGTCTCTACTATGGACATAATTTGAAGTAGTGATATAGAGAAGATCTTGCTTCTCTATCATAGATATGTAATTCTGATACAACTTTTATTCTAATAATTTTTTTTTTTTCTTATGTGAAAAAAAAGCGAGGGAAATGAAACGCCAAAGAGAACTTTAATATGTTGCAAAAAGAGAACAAGTTGTGTCTATGCAGATAATATAATTTGATGAAATTGAAAGGAAAACTCAGTTGCAAGTAATAATAAGCAATAAATATAAACCCATGTAATCGATTGCAATTAAAATGAAATGTACATTAATTTTTCATACGAGAAATTATACATATGTGAGTAAATGCGTTGAATTCGAGCCTCAAAAATGCGTTGAACGAATTTATATCCGATTCGCAGAAAACAGTGCACATTTTCCAAGTCGGACATTAATAATTTATTAATTGTTAATTTGTGGCAACAACAATTGATTCAATAACCAATAGAATTTCAAGAAAATAGTCAACCATAATGGTTGACATGGCATATTTGACATTTAAAAAACTACTTTTTTAATTCGTGTTTTCAATTACAGGTATCTCCACAACCCCTTGGAACTACACATTTTCAACTATGGGGGTGTCGGCTGCCTTGATATCTAGAGCTTGAGTGAGAGATCCAGGCCATCATTTTCTTGGATGGCATCTTCCCATGAGACACGCAACAGAAATTTTCTGACTGCGAAAAGTTTTACTAACTCAAGTTACATTATTGTTATATACAAAAAATTGCTTTAAGTTACAGTTATGGAAGGATCAGCTGAACGTATGGAGGACAGATTCCCACCAAACAACCATAGTACGGGACAACAATTTGAAGGAGAAGTCCATGGCAATCTAAATGAAAATTCATCAAAATTGTTACGTGCTTTTCAAGAGTTGAAAGCAGAGATAAGATCAGTAAAGCAGGACAATGAGAGAATTCTGAGAGCACAAGAGGAATTGAATCAAGTACTGTTCGATCAATACCCAACAGATGAACGGGATAGAGAAGTTGAACATACTTACAAGACTGAAGACTTACCTTATGGGGGCAAGACTAAGCAAGTGAAAATAGATGATGTAAACAGCAACTCAACATCATCAGGAACTGCCAAACATCCATGTAAGAAGAAATGTGACTATTCTAGTGATAGCAACGAAGGAGGTGTCAAGCCAAAGAAAAAGGGCCATAAACAGTATGACAGATATCTGGGGAGTTCAAGAAAATCAAACCCCCAACTTTCAATGGTGAAACTGAGAGAGGAGAGACAGCTGAAGCATGGTTGTCCGGCATGAAAAAGTATTTTCAAATCTATGATTACTCAGAATCCTTAAAGGAAAAAATGGAAATTTATAATCTAATCGGGAAGGAAAATATTTGGTGGCAAGACCTCAAAAGAGTAAAAGGCATAAAGGATAGATATGTGAGTTCGAGTACTTTTAAAAGATACTTCAAAAAGAAATTCTTATCTGAGCAGTATTATGAAGAAAAATCCAAGGAATTATATGATTTAAAACTGGGAACTATGAACATGAAAGAAATGAACAACAAGTTTCTAAATTTACTAAGCTATGTGCCATACCTGGTGGAAGAAAAACCGAAGATTCAAAGATACCTAAGTTGTCTACCCTTCAACATCAAAGGCAGAATAGAGTACGATATCCCAAAGACATTAGAAGAAGCCATGAGAAAAGCAACTTTTTGCTTTGTTCATAAAAATTTTGAACTGAAAAAAGAAAAATTTCAGGTTTAGTGGAAATTCTGGTTTCCAAAAGAAAACATTTCAGAATCGAAATTTTTAAGGGAACAGTCCCAGAATTAATCACCAGCAGAAATTTACAGCTCCCAGAAATGCTCCCAATGTTTCCAGAACCAATGATCAGAAGCCACCTATAATTTTTTTTGAGTGTCAAGGTCCTCATTATGCTTCAGAATGTCCCCTTAGGAAGCAGATAGCTAACCATATTCACTCTGTGCAATCTGAAGCCACTGTAGGAGATTTGGAAAGAGAAGTACCCATAATTAATGCAACATTAGACAATCGGCAAGCAGAACACCAGGTCTCAATGGTCGAGGTTGAAGGTATGCTACAAAACCATCCAGTTTCTATTTTGATTGACCCAGGTGCTAGTCTGAGTTATATATCACCAGATATTGTACAAAGTTTTAAGTTGAAAACAGAAAAATTCAATAAATCCTGGTTAGTTAGACTAGCAACAGGAACAAAAAGAAAAGTTTATGATTTCGTGGAAAGTTGTGTTTTATCTATGAATCAATTAAAAACACAGATCAAGTTAAATGTTTTACCTTTAGGATCATATGACATCTTAATTGGAATGGACTGGTTAGAATCCCATCATGTCATTCTGAATTGTTATGAGAAAAGTTTCACTTGTTTAAATGATGAAGGAAGGACAGTAGAAGTGAAGGGTATTCCTAGAAAGACCTCCCTTAGACAGATTTCAGCTATGCAAGTAAAGAGAGCAATCAGAAGGATGTCAAATGTTTCCGGTAAATGTAGTAAATGAGGAGTTAAGTACTACAGAAGACAAACTGAGATTAGAAGACATACCTGTCTTAAATGATTTCCAAGATGTTTTTCCTGAAGAGGTTCCAGGACTACCTCCGAAAAGAGATCTAGATTTTACTATTGAATTGATACAGGGGGCAGTTCCAAATTCCAAATCTCCATATAGGATGAATATACTAGAGTTGAATGAGTTAAAATCTCAGCTGAAAGAAATGATTGATAAAAAGTATATAAGACCGAGCGTGTCCCCTTGGGGAGCACCGGTTATTTTTGTTAAGAAGAAAGATGGCACCTTAAGACTTTGCATAGATTATCATCAACTCAATAAAATGACGATCAAGAATAGATATCCGTTACCCCGCATTGATGATCTATTTGATCAGCTATGCAGAGCAACGATATTCTCAAAGATTGATTTACGGTCAGGATATCATCAAGTTCGTGTGAAGGATGAAGACATTTCCAAAACAGCCTTTAGAACTCGTTATGGACATTATGAGTTTGTGGTCATGCCATTTGGATTGACTAATGCCCTGGCAGTATTTATGTGCCTAATGAATAAAAAACTGCACAAATACTTGGATAAATTCGTCGTTGTGTTTATCGATGACATTTTAGTATATTCTAAGAGCAAGGAAGAGCATGATGAACATCTGCGTATCATTCTGCAAGTTCTAAGAGATCACCAGTTATATGTTAAGTTCAGTAAGTGTGATTTTTACAAAGACAAGATCCAGTACTTAGGACACATAATCACTAAGGAAGGAATTTCAGTTGACCCTGATAAGATAAAATCCTTTAATGAATGGTCGATTCCTAAAGATGTGTCGGATGTACGATCATTTATGGGGATTATCGGGTATTACAGAAAATTTATTGAAGGGTTTTCAAGGATTGCAAACCCCATAACGTCCTTGCAGAAGAAACGAAAGAAGTTTGTATGGGATCAAAAGTGTGCAGACAGTTTTCAAAGGTTGAAATAATTACTGACTACAACACCTATTTTGAGGGTTGTAGATCCTAGTAAGGATTTTATAGTATGTACAGACGCATGTAATGACGGACTTGAGGTGTCCTAACACAAGAAGGACATGTTGTTGCATACGAGTCTAGAAAGCTGAAAATACATGAGAAAAAATACTCTACTTATGATCTGGAATTATTAGCAGTAATTCATGATTTGAAAATGTGGCGTCACCATCTTATTGGCAGAAAATTTATCTTAATGACAGATAACATGGGGCTGAAATATTTACTAGATCAGGCAAATTTGAATGCTAGACAAGCTAGATGGCTCACTTTTCTAAGTGAATACGACTTTGAAATTTAGCACATTAAAGGGAAAGAGAACAAGGTTGTTGATGCGTTAAGTCGTAATGCAAGGATAAATTTTGTTTCAGCCTTCAGCGCATACACAATAGATTTGGAGAACCATATTTTTGAAGGGATTAAGACTGATGAAGAGTACAAAAAACTACATGAAAGGACAGCAGAAAACAATTCTGAAAATACTATGACATATTATAATTTGAAGGAAAATGGATTGTTGTTGTACAAAAACAGATTATATGTACCCAACATACCAACAGTAAAAATTCTGATTTTAGATGAGATGTACAAAATCCATTATTCTTGCCACCCAGGTTATCAGAAAACCATCACTATGTTACGAAAAGAATACTATTGGCCCAAAATGAAGGATGAAGTAGCAAAATATATAGCTAAGTGTTTTGACTGTCAAAAAGTGAAGGTGTAACATCAACATCCTGCTGGGTTGCTACAGCCATTGCCTATACCTAGCTGGAAATGAGAAATCATAAGTATAGATTTTATCATGGGGTTACCCAAGAATCAGAAACAGAATGATTCCATCATGGTGGTAGTGGATAAACTTATCAAAGCAACACATTTTATTCCTGTAAAGACTACTCATAAGGCTCCAGACATTGCAGAAATTTTCATGAAGCAGATTTTTTGACTGCATGGGATACCAAAGGTAATAGTTTCGAACCGTGATTCAAAGTTTACAGGAAATTTTTGGAGGTCCTTGTTTAAAGGGTTGAATACAAACTTAAATTTCAGCACCGCATTTCATCCACAAGCGGATGGACAGACAGAAAGGGTGAATCATATTTTGGAAGACATGCTAAGGATGTATGTTAAGGATCAGCCTGGTAATTGGGAGGACTACTTGCATTTAGCAGAGTTTGCTTATAATAATCATTACCATACATCAGCCAGTCTTAGCCCGTTTGAAATTCTTTATGGTAGGAAATGTAATACACCAGTTTCGTGGAATGATCCAGTTAACAGAGTTATTTTAGGACATGAATTGTTGTAGGAGTTAGAACTAATTGTGAAATAGGTACAAAGAAATCTTAAAGTTGCCCAATATAGGCAGAAAAGTCAAGCAGACCTTACAAGAACTCATAAAGAGTTCCAGGTTGGTGAGCATGTTTTTCTTAAGGTAAGGCCGAAAAAGAGTTACTTGAAATTGGGAAGCTGTGCCAAACTGGCACCCAGGTATTGTGGTCCTTTCAAAATTCTATCAAGGGTTGGACCCGTGGCATATCAATTGGCCTTGCCCTCAAATCTCAAAATACATAATGTTTTTCATGTTTCACTCTTAAAGAAATATGTGCACGATGCTACTCATGTTGTAAATTGGAATGATGTTCAGGTGGAACAAGACGACGATTTTCCGGTGGAACCGGATTGTATCCTCGGAAGGAAGGAAACTCTACTCCGGAATCACACCATTGGGCAGGTAAAGGTGCAATGGAAGCACCTTAGCACATCAAAGGAAACCTGGGAGTTAGAGAGTAGTATGCGGGCAGCATACCCAACTCTGTTTCAGGAACACTCAGAGAGTGAATAAAGCAACATTGAGGACAATGTTGAGACTTAAGGGGGGGTGTATGTCACCTACCCAAATTTTGAGGATATTTATTTTATTTGCAAAATACTTTATGTTAAATTATAATTACAAAGTTTTGTAATTATGACCAAATCTAGTCAAAGATAACTGTAATGACTTATTATTATTATTTAATAAATTAAAAAAAGAGGAGACAAACACTCAAGAAAGCTGTTACA
Source organism: Larix kaempferi (assembly GCA_027924585.1). NCBI lineage: Eukaryota > Viridiplantae > Streptophyta > Pinopsida > Pinales > Pinaceae > Larix > Larix kaempferi. The sequence continues at coordinate 20,330,117 of BSBM01000625.1, forward strand.
AGAGTGTTCACTGACCCACTAGGAGGAATGGAAGCTGATAGAAGGCATGAGACAGATGGAAACATTTTCACTCCACCACTAGCTGTTGGTTATGGGACAACTACCCCTAAAATTGTGGCATTATTTCCCAGGTGGGGGAAGTGAGCAGTCAGCTCATTAATGACCACTTAATCACTAAAAGGCCTAGGCAGCCTACATAAGGAAATTCGAATTGAGCAGGCAGTGCTTACAATATTTTCTGCAGAAATATTCCTCAAGTGCATGAGGTGATCATTGAGAGATTCGAATAGGGAGGCTATGTGAGAGTGCAATTGTGAGTCTGCAAATTAATTCTGAGAAGGAAAACCAGAGGTGCTGGTGCAGGTCTCTTTGACTGCTAAGTCTTTAAGACTGGACAATCTATTGCTGTTGCAAGTTGATGACAAAAGCTTCTAAAGTTTCTTCCTCCTGGTGGTTCAGTGAACAGGCTCGGGGGTCCTAAGGCAAGTAGCTTGACTATCTTCAGGAATTGGTTGGGTGGAACAGGTTCCTTGGGCTGTTTGTTTCTCCTACAGTCAACCAGGTTTTACTGTTCCTACTTTTGTTACAGTTAAATGTTTCTGCATAGTAGAATTATTAAACTCAGTCAAGTAAAAGAAATTATTTTATTTTCTAATCTAAGTATGATTCTGAATGAAAAAGCTTTGTGAAATATTTGATTTGATAATCATCTCTATATTTTTCCCCATGCTGTTCTATGCATCGTACTCCAGTATAGAGAAGTAAATTAAGAAATATATTAGATAGGCAGAATGCCATTGATTGGAAAGATGATTACAGTAATGTTCTTGTTAGAATTCTGTCCTATATTTAAACACAGTAAACATTACAGTATAGCATCAACAGTAGTATAGAATTCATTTAATTAATACATGAAAGAAAAAACACAGTATGTTATGCACAGTTCTGTATATTTCTTTTAAACTCTAATTATTTCAGATAGTAACAATATGGATTTTCATATTTTAAATTCTATGGTTTCAAGCTTTTTATTAAACAAAAATCTCTAGCAACTGTAGAAACTATTCTTTGTACATAATTAGTATTTTTGAACATATACTATTCTTCACTAACTATTACATCCGATTTCATTTATTTTAATTCAAATACCTGTACAGTAGCATCAAAATCCCGTGTTATCACATTTTCTAATTTTAGATGTTTCCTTCTAGTACATAGATCTTATACTTCTCATAAAGCCATTTATGGCTAACTTTAAGTATTTATTCATAAGTCATAGCAGATATGATTTTTTTTTAAACCCTATCTTGTATCTTATCTTGAACATACCATCTCTTATACATATCGAGTTTACCATCAAAACACTATTTATCATTTAACAGATTGTACGTTTTGGCATTCATGCCTAGCTATAGTTTGCAATCTAACTAGAAATTTCACAGTGTCGAAAACCCCCTTTTTTTTTACACAGGTTAAGGCCCAGTTTCGGGTTCCAAAACTCAGTACAAGCAAGGTTTCCAACTACACCTACAGGGTAGGGTTTCACTCATTTAAAACAAGATCGAAACTTATGGCATTGCCATTTCAAACATACGAAGGCCAAAACCAGCAGCATATCCCCTAGATAAGTTAATAATTCCTTTAAACATTTAATATCACACATAAAACGGTCTTGGACTTTTGTTTACCAACTCTGCTTCATTTATGATTCATCATTAATGCATCGTTACCATAGAAGTATTCTTTTCGCAGAAGCTAAGCCTACCAACATTTGTAAACAAAACATCAAATCTGAGTCTTAAAATCATTACACATAAACTTTACGTTATGTTCAAATTAACGAGGGTTTATCCCATGTTCATTACATCACCATCAAGTCACTTCCAAGCAAAATCTACAATAAATAGTAGTAATCTTTGCTAGCTAAAGAATCTTAGCAGCTGGGCTTCCTCGTAGGTCCCCAAAAGATTTAAACAATGGACGCAAACCATGCCAGAAATCCAAAACCCTAAAACTCTTATGTTATCAATCGGTGACCACATCTGATTTAGGAGTACCATTGAGGTAAGGAAACTGCCGAGGCTTACCGGTGGACGAGAAGTACTCCTCCATCAAGTTTCGAGTAAGCCAGCATCAACACGAACCGTAACCCTGCCATTTAACACCAGAAAAACGATTAATGAAGAGCCGGATACAAACATCAATACTTTAAAAAAAAAACTAGCAAAGACTGTTGGACAAGACATTACTTGCATTTTTGTTTGAATATTACGCCTGCAAGCTCCAATGACGAAGCCATCACTCCAGCATCTAGAAGAAGGATTTCCAGTTTAAGTCATTGAGTTAAACTTTTGCTTAAAAGTTGAAAACATTGTCAATACTAAAACCCTGATCAAACACTCTATCAACGTATGCAGCAGATCAACTTAAGACTCAATCTACCAGCTCCCCAACTGCTTTAGTTTCCATCAAAAACAAACTCAGGTTTCTAACTTGTAGGTTACAGGTTCATAGGTCATGGGTTTGAATTGAGAAGAACCTCATCTATTGAACCCTAGAACTCCTCGGCCTGTCAGCCTCACACTAACACCACTACCCAGCAAATGAATGCCTAAAAATCATTCAACTCTGTTACGGGACGCTGTTAGGATTTCAACCCTATCCCGAGGATCAACAAACATCAACGGTGTAGATTGCTGCTACCCTGTCATGTTGGGCAGTGGGAAACCGCCGCTTTAACGTGTTGATGTATATGTAACTTCGGAATGTATTTCATATATGTATATTGTATTCCTATAGATATGTTATTATTCCTCTATACATAAGTGTTTGCATTCCTATAGATATGTTATTATTCCTCTATACGGAAGTGTCGTCATTTATATTGTAAGTGTCGTAACTTATACTTGATGGGTTATTAGACCACCTTGTTGGGGTCGGCCCTGTATAAGTTATGTGGGTTGAAGGGTTATTAGACCACCCTATTGGGGGTCGGCCATGTGGGTCAAAGGGTTATTAGACCACCAAGTGTGAGGTCGGCCCGGATTAAGTTAACCATGGGTTAAGCTAGACATGTAGGCCCCATTAGTTTATTGGGCAGAACAGAACGAGTATAAATAGAGACCGGGAGATCTCTATTTGATCATTCATTCACACACTTCTCTCATTCAAAAAGTGGTGCACTTATGAGGAGGAGGCTCTGCCGCTAGGAGAAGACTATCTCTTGTATTCTGGTTGTATCATTGCTCTATCTATCTCTGAGGAAGTTATTGGGGTTTTTCACCTTTATGGTTTTCCCCAAGTAAACTCCGTGTCTCTTGTGTGCTTGCATTATTGTGTCCATGATTGATATGCTGTAGATTTGTTGTACATGTTGTTCTCTCAGTTAAGATCCTAGATCAGATTGAATTAAATTCTGAAAATTTAACATGGTATCAGAGCTAGCCTGAAAGAAGGCATGATATGGCATGTATGACACTTGTTGCACTTACGATGCTAGGGCTTGATATAGCAAAAGCCAGTCATCGTAGCACTTTCGCTATAAATCGATTTTGTAGAAGTTTTCAGATCTAAAACGTTTACAGGTTGAAGATCAGATCCCCATGTACCTTGTGTCCAAAGGAAAACTTATAATTCGTTGTACTTTGTGATTTATGAGCTATACAATATAGGGTTTCTGCCTCTTCCAGATCTCAGTCATAAACATGTGACCTTGGAAAAAAGGTCATAACTTGGGCTAGGAAGCTCCAAATGAAATTTCGTAAAAAGTGACAGGTAGTACATAGACTGTAATATCTCAAGAAACGTTTTTAAAGGCTGAAGTTGAACCCATGACATGTGGCACACCGTACAAGTTCTCTCTCTTGTTTTATCCCAGAAACAGGTCACGTTGCGACACTTGGCATAACTCTCTCTCAGAGAATCCAATTGAGGTCAAACCTATCGGGATGGAAAGATGACAGGTTGGGATATCTCAAGAAAAATTTTCAGACCCTGTGGATCGAAAAGTTTGGAGTTACACCAGAAACAAACAGGTACATATTTCTGTCATAACAGAATTATTTTTTAGCACCTTCATTCATGGCTTCCGGAATTTAGGGTTTCGGAGAAAGTTGGAATTTTTGTAATCGGAGACTACGGCTAAATGCCACTCATCAAAATATAAATTTAGAGACCAAGTTTAGAATTTTTGGTTGGGCAGAAGACCGGGCTTGATCAGACCCTAGTTCGGGACTTTGATTGGAAAAGTGAAAAATTAGGGCTTTTGCAAAAATGGGAATTTTTTAAATTTGTGACCACGGCTAGAAGCTCCTCAGAAAAATAGAAGATTAGAGCTTTGGATCAAACCTTTTGATTGGGCAGAAGAGTGGGCTTCATCAAACCCTAGTTAGGGGTCATGTCTAGTGAATCCGAAAGTTTCAAAGGCAGAATTGAGGAGTGAAACTTTGTAGTTTTCAAATTCTGAATATACCAGCTTGATCAGCTCATCAAGGCGCATATTTCTATCCTTCGGAAGTTTGAAATTCAAAGTTTGAATTTTTGGGGTTTCTCTGACAAACCCTAATCCAGCTCCAGGTCCAGTTCTTGCAAATCAAGTGGATTGGGTAGAAGAAGATGGATTGGTCACCTGCATAAGTGAAGAAGTTCCTGTCTCAGAGGGAGATGAGGCTAAGGCCTTCCATATGAAGATTACAAGCAATCTTGACAGGTATGGCTTACAGGTATGTTTCGAATTCTGTTCATGGTTAAGTTTATGATATGTTTTTCTTCTTATCATTACAGTACAATCTTGATTAACTACTAGACTTGTCGTATTACCTTAATAGAAGATATTCATTAATTAAGGTTTTGACACTTATGATTGTACTAATGCATTGTGATGTTGTATGAGGTTTATGTTGTTCGCTAACATAAAAGGTACACCAAGAAAGACAAATCATGTTCTACTTCAAGAACATATGATCATGGTGACATGAAGACAAATATTCATCCATTGTCATGGATCACATAGAAAATCTACTTACGAGGTATGTATAACTTGGTTCTACAATGGTTAACTTATGAGACATGCAAGTTACTAGCACAAGTCACTGAAGAGAACCAGAAGACATTATTCGGGTATGTTAGACATAACTAGCTAGCATGCTAATCCAGGTATGTTTTTCCTATATCAAGCTAGAATCCTACCTTTTGTTAGGATCTTATACTGTTGTGTTGTTGATAATGATTATTCATGAATTCATAGGTTTGAATAGTCATGGTTGTATGCATATTATGTTTCTTACCATAATTGATGATATGACTAACCAGAAGAATCATGAAGGTATAGGTTTGAGTAATCACGGGTTTATGCATTGATGATTTAACTAATCAGAAGAGTACTATGATCAAATAAGAATATGCATGAGTAAAAGAAGACTTCCCTGAAACCTTGAATACTAATGTTTATTATCTGTGAATGATCATGACTACACATGTGTCACATACCCCAATTTTATAAAAATAATGTAATTATTTTTATTATATTCCTGAGACATTATGTTAAATTTAATGCTAAGTAGGAATTGATGACTCAGCAGAGTCACTAGAAAAGGAATGTAAATCAGAATATTTTATTATTAATAAATAAATTATGGAGACAACAACATGGGAGAGCTGTTAAAAGAGGTTATTGGTCAAACTGGTGGAGGGAACTAGGTGGACAGGCAAAAGACAAGTGGCAGCATCCTCAAACACTTCCTAAGTTGCAGGTGGCAACTTCCCTATATTTGGGGTCATGATTCCCCAAGAAAGTGGAATCTGAGCAGGTGGCTCATTAATAACAGTTAACCCAACAAAGACCTAGGCAATCTTTTAAATAGTACTCAATGAACTGAGCTGAGGGTTCAATTGTTCTGGAGGGAGAATACATTCAGGTGAATGCTATTCAGGAGTCCCATTGAGGAAGAGGGAAATACAGTAAGGAAGTGTTTTGAGAGGGATGTTGGAGTAACTTGGTTCCAGTTTAGCTGTTTGGCTGAGTGAATTGTTTTGCTGCACCTAGTTCCAGCCAGGGAGACCAGAGCAAGCTCGGGGGTCCTGAGAAGTGCTGTCTGGGCACTCTCCAGGAGTTGGTAGGGAGGAACAGCCTCCCATTGCTGTTGTTGTCCACAGAAACAGGTTCTACTAATTATTCTTTATGTTTATTAGAGATGTTTGAATGTATGATGTGTTTATTACTAATATATTTGAGGAGTAACTCATTAGTTTGGTGAATTTAATATCTCAGAATTTCAGTCATAAGATTTTTAGAGTTACTGTGTTTTTCTTCTGTATCGTCAAGATGTTGTAATATTATATTTGTTATACTACTATTAATGTATCTACAATTTATGCAGTAAATATTAATACTTTATGTAATAGTTTATAGTTGTATTTATAAATCTAATTAATTATATTGTTGAATAGATAAGCAGGGTTTATTTACAAATTAATAGTACCCTGTATATTATAAGAAAAGAAATAAACAATAATAGGAACAACAGTAAACTTGAACAATACAGTATTATCTTTCTTTAAACTTTCATGTACCAACAGAACCGTATTCGCATCAACAGAACTGTTTTATCAGCTCGTTATTGAGTTCTAAACTTTTAGTTATAACCTTCACTCGACTCACTGTATCGACAGAGTCATTTTCCTATTGACATAATAAGCATTCAAACAAATCATAACTATCGAGCTTAAACAGAACAGTATTTATCTTCTCTTAAAACTTCCATATTTCCACAAAATCCTAATCGTAACAGCAGAGCAAGACACTACACTAAAACTTAGAATGCTAAATTCACGCCGTACACCAGCTTAAATATACAAGGAGATTATTATTATGTCTTATTATCAAAATTCTTGTACACAGGAAAATTTATAACTAGAACGTATTATCAAACCCTAACAGCCAGACGAGAGGAAATCTCAGTTCACAGGTCCACAACTCCTTGACCCGAAGACTTAAACAGTTTTGAAATAACCTAGTTATCGTCTATACAAACCACATGAATAACAAATTTCATATTCAACTCAGTATCGAGTTTTATTATATATGTATTAACTTTCATTTAACCCTAATTCCCGCCAGAGTTACAATCACAACAATAAGCTAACAACTAAAACAAACCACGACTGTGGAGGTCGAAGGGAACCCTATCCTCCTAGCTTTTGTCTTCAATAAAATAAATATAAAGGTTGCAGACAATGAAATGCACCTACAGCCGCAGCTTAAGAAACATAAATAAGCATTTATAAAGACAGAGGAATAAGAAATTTATACGCGCTCAAAGATACATTAGAGTGTTATAATATTTTATATTATCAAAACACCTGGCAGAAACCCTGAACCAACTCAGATTTCAGAACAGGAAAACAGTTGTTTGGAAGCCGCAACCTCATCAACAGATAGACTCATTACTCCTACTATCTATCCATCTTTTCACAGTAATTTATTTACAGAAGTCTTTCAACACGAAAGCAAAGCTAGTAATTACAATCTTGACCGAAGCCATAATTTTCCCTTTACAACACAGGGTTAAACCTATCAAGAAACTCGTAATGAAAAGCAGTTACAAGACTGAACAAAGCAGAGATAGTCACGGAGTTGTTCTTCCCAAAACCAAAACCCCAACCGTACAGACCACCAACTCAGAGGAGAATGCCATGGTAAGAACCAGGCTTACCCGGAAACGCTACCTGCTGAAGCTCGTGCCACCCCTATCGTAAGTAGAGCCAGGACCTGCAAAGACAGGAGGGTATCATTTAAAAACCTTTTTTTTTTTTTTAAACAGTCTTTCTTGTAACTACAAACGAGATCTAGAAATACAGTAACTTACCGGTTTTGAAGGAGGCTGCCATTACAGTAAATATCCTGCTAACCACGAACACAAGATGTGTAAAAACCCCATCCTTGCCACCGAGTAACTAAGCTAGCAAAAGCAATGGTCGTTTTTACCCGAATGGAAGTCTTAAGCAAATCACTCCGAGAGTTAGGATCACGCTGTGACAGGGATTCTTTGGTTAACAAAAATAAAAACCCTAGATTCTTGACTAGCTACAGTTGCCAAACAGCAAATACAAATGACTCCCAGACGAAGCTATGGACAAATCGAAGGTTGAGGCAGCATGCAAGCGGCTAACACACTGTAACAATGGAGACCATACCAATAAAGGAAGTCAAGGGATAAACGCTAGGCATTATAACACTCTTATAGTTGTCAACAACCAATTCTAAAGACTTCCAAACGATCGTATTAATCAAGGGAACTGTAAAAACCCTGGAAGCTGAATCAACAGCGCCACAACAAAGACTCAGACCTGGAGATGTTGCAGAAAGACCCGAGCCCGAAGGCGAAGGATAATGAAGGGGTAGGGTTAGGTCCAATGTTTTATATCGCCAAGCACTTGGCTCTCGATTAGCCACGTAGCAGCTTAAATAATTCCATGCAGAGGGTCGAGACTCCATAGTTCCAAGAGGACATCCCGATTATTGTTAATCATTTAAAATCATAGTAAGAATATCCAATTATGGTTACGAACCATAGTTCAATCTTACCAATTATTCCATGTTAACACATGCTATATATTTTCACATTGGAGAACAATCACACTTGGTCCTATAATTATTACAATCATGCCAATAATAATAGAATTCAAAATCTCGATGAGATTCTTATAATTTTTACTAAACAAAAACTCATAACATGTGTACACAAAATTATTGTAGGATTTTTCATATTGATAGTTCACTTGTCACCATATAATAATCAAAACATTAGAATGAAGTCTTAAATATCTTGCCTTGTATTCAATACAAACTTGCTTGGTCAATAGCACTTGAGATTTAGACTTGGAGTATGTCCCAAACATAAAGCATATGTTAATTTATTTTAAAAATCACCAAGGAGGTAGTTTTCAAGCGAAACAAATGCTAGATGAAAAACCTATCTCAAATTTTGTATACCCTAGTCTAATGTGAAAGAACCAGGGACATTATATCTCTTTCCAATTTTCTAAGTTATAGTAGAGATGTAGGGCTTAAAGGAATGACGATTCTATATGGAGATAGCGTTGCACAGCTGAGTTAATACTCGTCAATTCTTCCTTATGGAACTTTAACTAATGAAAACTAAGTTGTGCAAATCCTAATAATTGTCTTAAGGAAAAAGGTCCTTTGCTATCCTTATTACACAACGAGTTCAATCAATTATGGAATGAAAGACTAATTCCAAACATGTTTATGGGTTTCGTTCAAAGTATCATATATGGAAACAAGAAGTGGACACCAAACTAGGCAAATCCTTAAATTTAATAATAGAAAAACATGTGCTAACAGGTAAACCCTGCAATTGCTGAAGGTAAGAGAAATACAATTATAGTGATACATTTAACTCCAAATTCTTTGCAAATTAAAGTATAAATCCAAACATGTTCAGAAGTTGAACTTGGCAAGAGGCAGGAAAACCTTCTACCTTTAAGATGACTTGATAAAAACTGGTTAGCATGTTACACTTTTTACTGAATGAATTGGTACTGCTAGTTGATATTTAATACTTGAAAGATTTAAAGGTAGCAACCGCTATTACCTGTATATTTGTAAGAGAAAGAAAATCGATTGCATTAGCTCGTAAGCTAAGTAAGCCCAGTTCGGCATACAAACTCCCCCTTGTGGTTACAAAATAGTAAAACAATCAGTAGCAGAAAAGAGAAAAACCATAACAACATTTAAGTATAACAAAAGATAATTCAGACACACTTACAATCGCGTAAGTTAAACAGACAGTTAAATGATTGCATTTAATAAAATTTATTGCTATCTTAAAAATTTTAAATTTTTCGGAAAATTTTGGGTTTTGACATGTGGTATCAGAGCATGGTTCATACACTAGGCCTTGATATGGCTCAATTATTTTCCGCAGAACAGTGCCAATGAAAAGAAAATTTTATATATATATAATGTACTAACTTGTATTTTTTGTTTCATAAAAACAGAGCAGAAAAATTTCCTTTTTCTGAATCTAACAGGAAGGTATGGAAAAGCTAGGAGAATATGCTGAGGAAGGATCTCCAAACACTGAGACAAGAGAGCTGTCTAGAGAACCTGTGATGGAGGAGGTAGTTTCTCACTCCTCAGAACTGATGCAGACCATAAAAGGTTTAAAGACGGAGATAGAAACAGTCAAGAAGGATAATGAAAGGATTCTGAAAACTCAAGAGCAGCTAAATCAATTATTAATAGAAAAATTTCAGACAGAAGGAAGAAGCAAAAGAGTTGAATCTGAAGAAGCTAGTCATCAAAGAGGGTCTAAAAGGATGAAACCAGCTAAATCTGACAGCAGTTCATCATCTGAAGAAAGAAGGGAACAACACAGCTATCGCACTACTAGTGATAGCAGTGAAGCTGAGTTGCATAACAAAAAGAAAAAGTACAGACCTTATGAAGAGATTTTCAGGGAGTTCAAGAAAATAAAACCCCCAACTTTCAATGGAGAATCTGAGACAGGAGAAGAGGCAGAATCCTGGTTATCCGAGATGAGAAAATATTTCCAGATTTACAACTATTCAAATCAGCTGAAGGCTCGAATGGCCATCTACAACCTTTCTGGAAAGGCGGACATATGGTGGCAAGACCTGAAAAGGGTCAAGGGGATCAAAGAAAAAGAAGTCAATTGGAGTACTTTTAAAAGGTACTTCAAAAAGAAATTTCTGTTTGAACAATACTATGAAGAAAGGGCCAAGGAATTTTATGAACTGAAGCTAGGATCTATGGCTATGAAGGACCTAAACAGTAAGTTCTTAAGTCTGTTAAGATATGTGTCGTATTTTGTTGAAGAGAAACCTAAAATACAGCAGTTTCTTAGCTGCCTGCCATATCATATCAAGGACAGAATTGAATATGATAACCCCAAAACTCTGGAAGAGGCTATGCGAAAGGCTAATTTCTGTTTTGAACAGAATAAAAAGAAAGAAGGGATAGCTAACTGGAAGGCTAAAAAGAATAGTAATCAGCTTGAGTACAGGAAAAAAAGGAGTTTGTACACCAGAAAAATTTCAAGAATAACAAGAACGGAAACCATTTTAATGGTAAAAGCTTCCAGGGAAACAAAAATGGAGCTGCAAATCATTCCAACAATTTCAAGGGCAGCAAGGAGGCTCCTAACAATCATGGAAACTACACTAAGAATTTTGAACGAAAAGAACCTGTTAAGTGTTGGGAGTGCAATGGCCCACACTATGTTTCAGTTTGCCCAAATCGGAAGAAAACCAAACAGCAATATTCATACTATACAAGATGAAATGACTGTTGGAGACTTTGCAGGAACTATGTCCCGAATCAATGCAGCATTGGAGAACCACCAAGCTGACTATCAAACTTCCATGGTGGAAGTAGGAGGTATGATTAACAAAATCCCTGTAACTATTTTAATAGATCCGGGTGCTAGTCTTAGTTATATTTCACCCCAGCTAGTAGAAAAATGTAATCTGACTGTTGAAATGTCCGATAATTCTTGGTTCGTACAACTAGCTACTGGGGCAAAAAGGAAGGTAAACTGTTATGTTAAGGAATGTGTCCTAGATATGAATGATTTTAAAACTACTGTTAAATTAAATGTTTTGCCACTTGGCTCTTATGACATACTTATCGGTATGGACTGGTTAGAAGAGCATAAAGTAGTTTTAAACTATTTTGATAAAACTTTTACGTGTGTAAACAATAACGAACAGCCTGTAACGGTTAAGGGTATTCCTAGGAAAACTATAATCAGGCAGATTTCCGCTTTACAACTTAAAAGAGCAGTCAGAAAAGGATGCAAGGCTGAATTTTATATCAGCTATCGGCACTTATACCTCTGATTTAAATGAACAGCTGGCTAAAGGGACAAAATTAGATGAAGTTTATCAAAATTTACAAGCTACAGCCAAAGAACAACCTACAGAAAGTTTGATAAAGGGTTATAGTTTAAATAAAGATGGATTTTTATTGTTTAAAGACAGGCTGTATGTTCCAAATGTACCTAAAGTTAAACTGTTAATTCTGGATGAAGTTCATAAAACCCCTTACTCAGGGCATCCAGGCTACCAGAAAACTGTCACTATGTTGAGAAAAGATTATTTTTGGCCTAATATGAAATCTGAAACAGCTGAGTATATAGCTAGATGTTTAGACTGTCAATAGGTAAAAACAGAACACCAACATCCAGCTGGGTTATTGCAACCTTTTCCTATTCCTAGTTGGAAGTGGGAAATAATCAGCTTAGATTTCATTACAGGATTACCCAAAAATCAGCATCAGAATGATTCAATTATGGTGGTAGTAGATAAATTAAGTAAATCAGCACACTTTATTCCTGTTAAAACCAATTACAAGGCTGCAAATATAGCTAATATATTTCTGAAACAGATTTTTAGGTTACATGGGGTCCCAAAAGTTATTATTTCAGACAGGGATCCTAAATTCACAGTAAATTTTTGGAAATCCTTGTTTAAAGGATTAAACACAACGCTGAATTTCAGCACTTCTTTCCATCCTCAGACAGACGGAAAAACTGAAAGAGTTAATCAGGTATTAGAAGATCTGCTAAGAATGTATGTTAAGGATCAACCAGGTAAGTGGGAGGATTATTTACATTTAGCAGAATTTGCATACAATAACAGCTATCAATCGTCAGCTAAGTTCAGTCCTTTTGAAATTTTGTATGGACGTAAATGTAACACTCCTATCTCTTGGGATAATCCAGTAGATAGATTAGTGTTAGGTCCTGAATTATGAAAAGAAATGGAACAAGTTGTGAAACAAGTGCAGGAAAATTTGAAGATTGCCCAGGATCGGCAAAAGAGTCAAGCAGATTTAAAAAGAACTCCTAAAGAGTTCCAGGTAGGTGAACATGTGTTCATCAAGGTAAGACCAAAGAAGAGCTCCCTAATACTGGGGAGTTGTGCAAAATTAGCGCCACGTTACTGTGGTCCGTTTGAAATTTTATCTAGAATTGGTCAAGTTGCTTATCAGCTAGCATTACCACCTAATTTAAAGGTACACAATGTTTTTCATATTTCTGTCATGAAAAAGTATGTTCATGATGCTACTCATGTTATTGATTGGAACATTGTACAGGTAGAACCAGAAGGGGAAGTTCTGGTGGAACCGGATTGTATCCTCGGGAGGAGGGAAATTACTCTGCGGAACCGCACAATTGGACAGCTGAAGGTGCAATGGAAGCACCTTAGTCCTGAAGAAGCTACCTGGGAACTGGAAAGTAAGATGCGGGAAGCATACCCAAATCTATTCCAGCAGGTGGCTGAGGATGAGGAATAAGTAACATCGAGGACGATGTTACATTTTAAGGGGGTGTGTATGTCACATACCCCAATTTTATAAAAATAATGTAATTATTTTTATTATATTCCTAAGACATTATGTTAAATTTGATGCTAAGTAGGAATTGATGACTCAGCAGAGTCACTAGAAATGGAATGTAAATCAGAATATTTTATTATTAATAAATAAATTATGGAGACAACAGCATGGGAGAGCTGTTAAAAGAGGTTACTGGTCAAACTGGTGGAGGGAACTAGGTGGATAGGAAAAATACAAGTGGCAGCATCCTCAAACACTTCCTAAGTTGCAGGTGGCAACTTCCCTATATTTGGGGTCATGATTCCCCAAGAAAGTGGAATCTGAGCAGGTGGCTCGTTAATGACAGTTAACCCAACAAAGACCTAGGCAATATTTTAAATAGTACTTAATGAACTGAGCTGAGGGTTCAATTGTTCTGGAGGGAGAATACATTCAGGTGAATGCTATTCAGGAGTCCCATTGAGGAAGAGGGAAATACAGTAAGGAAGTGTTTTGAGAGGGATACTGCAGTAACTTGGTTCCAGTTTAGCTGTTTGGATGAGTGAATTGTTTTGCTGCACCTAGTTCCAGCCAGGGAGACCAGAGCAAGCTCGGGGGTCCTGAGAAGTGCTGTCTGGGCACTCTCCAGGAGTTGGTAGGGAGGAACAGCCTCCCATTGCTGTTGTTGTCCACAGAAACAGGTTCTGCTAATTATTCTTTATGTTTATTAGAGATGTTTGAATGTATGATGTGTTTATTACTAATATATCTGAGGAGTAACTCATTAGTTTGGTGAATTTAATATCTCAGAATTTCAGTCATAAGATTTTTAGAGTTACTGTGTTTTTCTTCTGTATCGTCAGGATGTTGTAATATTTTCTTTGTTATACTACTATTAATGTATCTACAATTTATGCAGTAAATATTAATACTTTATGTAATAGTTTATAGTTGTATTTATAAATCTAATTAATTATATTGTTGAATAGATAAGCAGGGTTTATTTACAAAGTAATAGTACCCTGTATATTATAAGAAAAGAAATAAACAATAAGAGGAACAATAGTAAACTTGAACAATACAGTATTATCTTTCTTTAAACTTTCATGTACCAACAGAACCGTATTCGCATCAACAGAACTGTTTTATCAGCTCATTATTGAGTTCTAAACTTTTAGTTATAACCTTCACTCGACTCACTGTATCGACAGAGTCATTTTCCTATTGACATAATAAGCATTCAAACAAATCATAACTATCGAGCTTAAACAGAACAGTATTTATATTCTCTTAAAACTTCCAGATTTCCACAAAATCCTAATCGTAACAGCAGAGTAAGACACTACACTAAATCTTAGAATGCTAAATTCACGCCATACACCAGCTTAAATATACAAGGAGATTATTATTATGTCTTATTGTCAAAGTTCTTGTACACAGGAAAATTTATAACTAGAACGTATTATCAAACCCTAACAGCCAGACGAGAGGAAATCTCAGTTCACAGGTCCACAACTCCTTGACCCGAAGACTTAACAGTTTTGAAATAACCTAGTTATCGTTTATACAAACCACAGGAATAACAAATTTCATATTCAACTCAGTATCGAGTTTTATTATATATGTATTAACTTTCATTTAACCCTAATTCCCGCTAGACTTACAATCACAACAATAAGCTAACAACTAAAACAAACCACGACTGTGGAGGTCGAAGGGAACCCTATCCTCCTAGCTTCTGTCTTCAATAAAATAAATATAAAGGTTGCAGACAATGAAATGCACCTACAGCCGCAGCTTAAGAAACATAAATAAGCATTTATAAAGACAGAGGAATAAGAAATTTATACGCGCTCAAAGATACATTAGAGTGTTATAATATTTTATATTATCAAAACACCTGGCAGAAACCCTGAACCAACTCAGATTTCAGAACAGGAAAACAGTTGTTTGGAAGCCGCAACCTCATCAACAGATAGACTCATTACTCCTACTATCTCTCCATCTTTTCACAGTAATTTATTTACAGAAGTCTTTCAACACGAAAGCAAAGCTAGTAATTACAATCTTGACCGAAGCCATAATTTTCCCTTTACAACACAGGGTTAAACCTGTCAAGAAACTCGTAATGACAAGCAGTTACAAGACTGAACAAAGCAGAGATAGTCACGGAGTTGTTCTTCCCAAAACCAAAACCCCAACCATACAGACCACCAACTCAGAGGAGAATGCCATGGTAAGAACCAGGCTTACCCGGAAACGCTACCTGCTGAAGCTCGTGCCACCCCTGTCGTAAGTAGAGCCAGGACCTGCAAAGACAGGAGGGTATCATTTAAAAACCTTTTTTTTTTAAACAATCTTTCTTGTAACTACAAATGAGATCTAGAAATACAGTAACTTACCGGTTTTGAAGGAGGCTGCCATTACAGTAAATATCCTGCTAACCACGAACACAAGATGTGTAAAAACCCCATCCTTGCCACCGAGTAACTAAGCTAGCAAAAGCAATGGTCGTTTTTCCCCGAATGGAAGTCTTAAGCAAATCACTCTGAGAGTTAGGATCACGCTGTGACAGGGATTCTTTGGTTAACAAAAATACAAACCCTAGATTCTTGACCAGCTACAGTTGCCAAACATCAAATACAAATGACTCCCAGACGAAGCTATGGACAATACGAAGGTTGAGGCAGCATGCAAGCGGCTAACACACTGTAACAATGGAGACCAGAGCAGTAAAGGAAGTCAAGGGATAAACCCTAGGCATTATAACACTCTTATAGCTGTCAACAGCCAATTCTAAAGACTTCCAAACGATCATATTAATCAAGGGAACTGTAAAAACCCTGGAAGCTGAATCAACAGCGCCACAACAAAGACTCAGACCTGGAGATGTTGCAGAAAGACCCGAGCCCGAAGGCGAAGGATAATGAAGGGGTAGGGTTAGGTCCAATGTTTTATATCGCCAAGCACTTGTCTCTCGATTAGCCACGTAGCAGCTTAAATAATTCCATGCAGAGGGTCGAGACTCCATAGTTCCAAGAGGACATCCCGATTATTGTTAATCATTTAAAATCATAGTAAGAATATCCAATTATGGTTACGAACCATAGTTCAATCTTACCAGTTTTCCATGTTAACACATGTTATAGATTTTCACGTTGGAGAACAATCACACTTGGTCCTATAATTATTACAATCATGCCAATAATAATAGAGTTCAAAATCTCGATGAGATTCTTATCATTTTTACTAAACAAAAACTCATAACATGTGTACACAAAATTATTGTAGGATTTTTCATATTGATAGTTCACTTGTCACCATATAATAATCAAAACATTAGAATGAAGTCTTAAATATCTTGCCTTGTATTCAATACAAACTTGCTTGGTCAATAGCACTTGAGATTTAGACTTGGAGTATGTCCCAAACATAAAGCATATGTTAATTTATTTTAAAAATCACCAAGGAGGTAGTTTTCAAGCAAAACAAATGCTAGATGAAAAACCTATCTCAAATTCTGTATACCCTAGTCTAATGTGAAAGAACCAGGGACATTATATCTCTTTCCAATTTTCTAAGTTATAGTAGAGATGTAGGGCTTAAAGGAATGACGATTCTATATGGAGATAGCGTTGCACAGCTGAGTTAATACTCGTCAATTCTTCCTTATGGAACTTTAACTAATGAAAACTAAGTTGTGCAAATCCTAATAATTGTCTTAAGGAAAAAGGTCCTTTGCTATCTTTATTACACAACGAGTTCAATCAATTATGGAATGAAAGACTAATTCCAAACATGTTTATGGGTTTCGTTCAAAGTATCATATATGGAAACAAGAAGTGGACACCAAACTAGGCAAATCCTTAAATTTAATAATAGAAAAACATGTGCTGACAGGTAAACCTTGCATTTGCTGAAAGTAAGAGAAATACAATTATAGTGATAATTTTAATTCCAAATTCTTTGCAAATTAAAGTATAAATCCAAACATGTTCAGAAGTTGAACTTGGCAAGAGGTAGGAAGACCTTCTACCTTTAAGATGACTTGATAAAAACTGGTTAGCATGTTACACTTTTTACTGAATGAATTGGTACTGCTAGTTGATATTTAATACTTGAAAGATTTAAAGGTAGCAACCGCTATTACCTGTATATCTGTAAGAGAAAGAAAATCGATTGCATTAGCTCGTAAGCTAAGTAAGCCTAGTTCGACATACAAACTCCCCCTTGTGTTTACAAAACAGTAAAACAATCAGTAGCAGCAAAGAGAAAAACCATAACAACATTTAAGTATAACAAAAGATCATTCAGACACACTTACAATCGCGTAAGTTAAACAGACAGTTAAATGACTGCATTTAATAACATTTATTGCTATCTTAAAAATTTTAAATTTTTCGGAAAATTTTGGGTTTTGACAACATGTTTAAGATTATTGTGTTTTGATAGTATTAAGATTATACTAATAAATGTGTGATTATGTATGAGACCTCAAGGATAACACAATGATGATACTAATAAGCATGCATAGTGGTTAAGGATGGATATAAGTTCAAGGACAGGTAATCCAGGAAGCAAAGATCAAGAGGGAGCAAACTCCAGTTGTTCCTGCAAGAAAGCAAAGGAGCACACTTCAGTAGTTTCTGCAAGGATGCAGATATTCAGAGGGAGTTAACCACTTCTCACAATCCACATCATAATGGAGTTGCAAAGATTCAGAGGGATTCCACCCCGCAACCAAACAAAGATAAGTATTTGAATTGTCATTTCTTACATAATGTTATTCAATGATGTATATGCTTATGTTCCTAGAATTAGGTTGTGTATTATGCATATTAGAATAGTTGCATTGATGAACAGTATACCACTAATATACATGGGAAAGTGGCCTATGGCACTATACACCATTCCATTGCTACTTATCTAGAATGAAACCTCTTTGCTGACATGTTAGGAGTTGTGCACACTCTTAACAATGTTCTGGTAGAGACTGGAAGTCATCGAGAAAGTTACGGAATATGGATAAATTTTGTATTGAAGCATTGGCTAAGATAATTGCATGACTGTATGACATATTTCTTTATGTGTAAGAATTTGTTCTGAAAACTATGAGATGTTTTCTAATCATGCAATTTAACTTGTTGTGTAGGAAAGATCGTATACCATCACCTACAAAAGAAGGACTACAACATTTGTTCAGCAACAAAGTTATCTATTGAAAATATTGAAGATATTGAAGTTTCCGGGATCTGGGAAAAATGCCATGATCGAGGAGTACCAGTCGATCGTGAAGATGTTTGGGATGCAGTCCCGAGACCTGAAGGGGAGTTTGTAGTGACTTCCAAGAGGATCTACAAGATCAAGCATGCTGTAGGTGGTAGCATAGAGACTTTTGCTCCTGTAGCCAGATACACTTCCATTAAATCAGTACTTGCTCTGGCTGCAGTGATGAAGAGGAAGATACACTTTCTTGAATGGTGTAGTTGAAGAAGAAGTGTATGTGGTGCAGCTACTTGGTTCTGAGACACATGACAGGGAGTCATATATGTGCAGAACTTGGTATGGTAGGATAGACAGCTTTCTATCCAGTTTGAGCTTTACCAAGAGTAAAGTGGATTCCAACCTTTACTACATGGTTGAGGAAGGCAATCCAGTGATACTACTTTTGTATATGGATGACCTATTTGTAACAGGTGATGATAGATTGATTTCCAACATGCAGCGGAAGCTTGCTGCCGAGTTCGAGTTGAAGAACTTGGGAATGATGCACTATTTGTTTTTGGAATGAAGGTGTGGTAGAGTGCAGATGGAATCTTCCTTGGACAAAGGAAGTATGCAGTAGAGATCCTGAAGAGGTTCGGGATGATGGACTGCAAGGCTATGGCCACACCTATGGCATCGAACCTGAAGCTTCTGTGTGATGCTTCATCTGAGCTGGTTGATATCACTATGTATCGTCAGATGATTGGGTCCTTGATGTACCTGACAAACACGAGACCAGATATTTGCTTTACGGTGAACACATTGAGCCAGTTCCTGACGGATCCGAGGAGTGTTCACCTAGTTGTTGTAAAGCATATTCTGAGGTACCTGAAGGGTACAGTTGATTATGGGCTCAAGTATGATGCGAATCAAAAGTTTAACCTGCAAGGTTATGTTGATTCAGATTGGGCAGGAAGTGCTGCAGATAGGGATCAAGTGTGATCTCTTGGTTTAGCAGGAAGCAGTCCTGCGTAGCACTGAGTACAGCCGAAGCAGAGTATGTTGCGACAAATGAGAAGTTTGCAGATGCATTGACCAAGCCGTTGGCCAGAGTGCAGTTTGAGTACTTAAGAGAGAGGCTTGGTGCACTTCAGATCGAGGTTCCTTCCAAAGGGAAGTGATGAGTCCGGAAGATGCAGATGCACATGATATTTTCTGACATGGTTGATGTGTTCTCCCTTGGTCGTGATGTAATTGCTAAGCCATTTTTCACATGGTGGTAGATGTGTTCTCCCATGGTGAAAAATTAAGGGCTAGAGCCTTCCCTAAATGGTGGTAGATGTGTTCTCCCGTGTCGGTGGTGTAAGTGTTGGATGATGTGCATCTGGGATGTGCTTCGTGGATGATGAGATGATCTGAAGAGGACGATGCTATGATGACCAAGAGGATCATGGATGATGAGCATCAGGACGATGCTCCAGTTACTACTCTGTATATGTATATGCATCATGTTGTATGCTTGTTATGATCAGTTGGATCATTTATGTATATATGCATCATGTTGGATGCTGGATATGATCAGTTGAATCATTTATGTATGTATGTATCATGTTGGATGCTGGATATGATCAGTTGGATCATTTGTATGTATTTTGTATATGCATCATGTTGGATGCTTGGACCATGTATCTGTATATGTATCAGGTGGATACTGAGATCATGTATGTTGATATGTATCAGGTGGATACATTGTGTGGATCATGTATCTATGTATGTATCAGGTGGATACATTGTATGATCAGGTAGATCATGTATGATGATATGTATTAGGTAGATACTTGGTATGCATCAGGTGGATGCATTGTATGATCGGAATGATCGTGGATGACGAGCTTCTCCAGATGACATGCAGCAAGATGTTGCAGTGATGTTGATTAGGATGATCATGTGTACATCAGGATGATGTATGGTGAGTATCAGGATGATACTTTGTGGTCATGCATTAGGTTGTGCAGATGAGCATGTCTGGGAGATCCTATAGGTTAGAGTTGTGTACTCGTAACAGCCTGGGATGCTCTTTCAAGACATTGCTCTGGGAGGACATGTAATTTGTGCCCTAGGAGATTTCAGGTCGGAGTTGTGTACCCGTAACATCCTGAGATGCTCTTGCGAGGTTTTTTCCTATGGCATGTAATTTGTGCCCTGGGAGATTTCAGGTCGGAGTTGTGTACCCATAACATCCTGAGATGCTCTTTCGAGGTTTTGCCATGACCACATGTAATTTGTGCCGTGGGGAGATTTCAGGTTGGAGTTGTGTACCCATAACATCCTGAGATGCTCTTTCGAGGTTTTTCCATGACCACATGTAATTTGTGCCCTGGGGAGATTTCAGGTCGGAGTTGTGTACCTGTAACATCCTGAGATGCTCTTGCTAGGTTTTGTGGTGACCACATGTAATTTGTGCCCTGGGGAGATTTCAGGTTGGAGTTGTGTACCCGTAACATCCTGAGATGCTCTTGCTAGGTTTTGTGGTGGGGTCACATGTAATAAGTCTTGGAGATATGGACAGGATGAAAAAGGCCTCAGACGCTCTTTAGGGTTCTTGCTAGGCAAGAGACTCTTTAAAGGTTTTGTGACACACGTAATAAGTCCTGAGGATTCCATAGTATGGCCAGTGAGGACAAAGACCTTCAGGTGGTGGGCCTACATCCAGTATGAAAAAGGACTAGCTCTGTATAACTTCCTATGACAAGTAGATTCAGAGATTGATTGAGATAGCAGCAGCAGTGACGATGACGATGATTCGAGGATGATGATTCGCTGATGATGATCCAGAGAAGAAGACTTGTGCTAGCAGACCTGTGTCGAGAAATACCTTCCTAGTTAAGAGGGAGTGTTGATGTATATGTAACTTCGGAATGTATTTCATATATGTATATTGTATTCCTATAGAGATGTTATTATTCCTCTATACGGAAGTTTCGTCATTTATATTGTAAGTGTCGTAACTTATACTTGATGGGTTATTAGACCACCTTGACGAGGTTGGCCCTGTATAAGTCATGTGGGTCGAAGGGTTATTAGACCACCCTATTGGGGGTTGGCCATGTGGGTCAAAGGGTTATTATACCACCAAGTGTGGGGTCGGCCCGGATTAAGTTAACCATGGGTTAAGCTAGACATGTAGCCCCCATTAGTTTATTGGGCAGGACAGATCAAGTATAAATAGAGATCGGGAGATCTCTATTTGATCATTCATTCACACACTTCTCTCATTCAGAAAGTGGTGCACTTATGAGGAGGAGGCTCTGCTGCTAGGAGAAGACTATCTCTTGTATTCTGGTTGTATCATTACTCTATCTATCTCTGAGGAAGTTATTGGGTTTTTCACCTTTATGGTTTTCCCCAAGTAAACTCTGTGTCTCTTGTGTGCTTGCATTATTGTGTCCATGATTGATATGCTGTAGATTTGTTGTACATGTTGTTCTCTTAATTAAGATCCTAGATCAGATTGAAGTAAATTCTGAAAATTTAACATAACTATTCTTTAATTGGATTCAACCACGACGATGTCAGCACAGTCTACCTTATGACAACACTACATCCAGTTCAGAAGAGCATTGTTGTATCGTCTGCACAGCTTGGATTCTTCATTGTTTTATCAAGCAAGTCTCACGTGGAGTTGAACAGGTGGATGGACAACAAGACATTCCACTATGGAGTTCAGTTGGTGCCATTAATACTAGACCGAGATGCTTACAACCTGTCAAACCATGACAGAAGAGAATTTAATAACCATCTTTTCTTACCGTATGTTGAATTAATTAGTAGCATATATTATCATTACCACATTGACATGAGCAAGGGTTATATAAATACATCGTTCATTACTATGCTAAAGGCTCGATTTCAACATATGGTACACGTATAACATTACATTAGTATGGATCATATTCCACATAAGTCTCGATGCTAGAGTATAATTAGAATTAATTTAATAGCATAAGAGCATTGCTATTGAAAATTGAAACAATAGTGTGGGAGCATTTTAATCAAAGTTGAAACGTTCATAACCCAAGCCTAATAATCATGCTTCCTAGGATCGATAAGGTAGTAACAATGTATTATTGACAAAGGAATCCTTTATACATACTAGGAGTTTGTAAGCATAAATAATTCATCTAGACAATTGCTAGTGAAGTGTTTAGAATTGTATTATCATAACTTTTGCGAAACTTACTCATGATCATGTGATGCAACTAGGTTAGACAAAGACTCATACCTGTGGCAAAGAATTACTTAGAATTGTTCACCAAACATTGACGGTCAATTGAAAATAAAATTTACTCTTAAAAACACGTGTTGTCGCTTAATCCTTACCTGTGAATTTACGCAAGAAGAACAGGTACAAATGCCTTAGCTAAACGTAGCTAAGTAAGCCTCAGGGTACATCATAGGACCCCTTCCATTATCATCAAAGAAACGAACCGTCAGTACCTTGTCAAGAGTTTCGATTTATGATAAATTCAAAGTATATTTAACACAAGCAGAACTAATGTTTCAACATGTTAATTAAAGTATGTCATGTCACTGTCTTTAATTGTCATTAATTGAAATGACTCAAAAATTAATTTGTGTTATGCATTAATGACTACATCATTAATGTTGCTTTGTTAAGCATTTATTACTTCCGCAAATTGACATGTTAGCATTTAATGCCATTTTAATTTTTTTAATTTTTATGAAATTATCGGGATGTTACATGTGGCATTAGAGCTCATGTTCGAACTCTAGGCCTAAAAAGGCCCAAGAAACACGCAACAAAAAAATTTTGACTCCGAAAATTTTTACTAACTCAAGTTACATTATTGTTATATACAAAAAATTGCTTTAAGTTACAGGTATGGAAGGATCAGCTGAACGTATGGAGGACAGATTCCCACCAAAAATCCATAGTACGAGACAACAATTTGAAGGAGAAGTCCATGGCAATCTGAATGACAATTCATTATAATTGTTACGTGCTTTTCAAGAGTTGAAAGTAGAGATAAGATCAGTAAAGCAGGACAATGAGAGAATTTTGAGAGCACAAGAGGAATTGAATCAAGTATTGTTCGATCAATACCCAACAAATGAATGGGAAAGATAAGTTGAACATGCTTCCAAGACTGAAGACTTACCTTATGGGGGCAAGACTAAGCAAATGAAAACAGATGATGTAACAGCAGCTCAACATCATCAGGATTGCCAAACATCCACGTAAGAAGAAATGTGACTATTCTAGTGATAGCAGCGAAGGAGGTGTCAAGCCAAAGAAAAAGGGCCATAAACAGTATGAACAGATATCTAGGGAGTTCAAGAAAATAAAACCCCCAACTTTCAATGGTGAAACTGAGAGAGGAGAGACAGCTGAAGCATGGTTGTCCGACATGAAAAAGTATTTTCAAATCTATGATTACTCAGAATCCTTAAAGGCAAAAATGGCAATTTATAATCTAACTGGGAAGGCAGATATTTGGTGGCAAGACCTCAAAAGAGTAAAAGGCATAAAGGATAGAGATGTGAGTTCGAGTACTTTTAAAAGATACTTCAAAAAGAAATTCTTATTTGAGCAGTATTATGAAGAAAAATCCAAGGAATTCTATGATTTAAAACTGGGAACTATGAACATGAAAGAAATGAACAACAAGTTTCTAAATTTACTAAGATATGTGCCATACCTGGTGGAAGAAAAACCGAAGATTCAAAGATACCTAAGTTGTCTACCCTTCAACATCAAAGACAGAATAGAGTACGATAGCCCAAAGACATTAGAAGAAGCCATGAGAAAAGCAACTTTTTGATTTGATCAGAACAGGAAAAGAGAAGGAGTATCTAGCTGGAAAAATCATAAACCCAGTAATTTTGAACTGAAAAAGAAAAATTTCAGGTTTAGTGGAAATTTTGGTTTCCAAAAGAAAAAATTTCAGAATCGAAATTTTCAAGGAAACAGTCCCAGAATTAATCAACAACAGAAATTTACAGCTCCCAGAAATGCTCCCAATGTTTCCAGAACCAATGACCAGAAGCCACCTATAAAATGTTTTGAGTGTCAAGGTCCTCATTATGCTTCAGAATGTCCCCTTAGGAAGCGGACAGCTAACCATATTCACTCCGTGCAATCTGAAGCCACTGTAGGAGATTTGGCAAGAGAAGTACCCAGAATTAATGCAGCATTAGACAATCGGCAAGCAGAACACCAAGTCTCAATGGTCGAGGTTGAATGTATGCTACAAAACTATCCAGTTTCTATTTTGATTGACCCAGGTGCTAGTTTGAGTTATATATCACCAGATATTGTACAAAATTTTAAGTTAAAAACAGAAAAATTCAATAAATCCTGGTTAGTTAGACTAGCAACAAGAACAAAAAGAAAAGTTTATGATTTCGTGGAAAGTTGTGTTTTATCTATGAATCAGTTAGAAACACAGATCAAGTTAAATGTTTTACCTTTAGGATCATATGACATCTTAATTGGAATGGACTGGTTAGAATCCCATCATGTCATTATGAATTGTTATGAGAAAAGTTTCACTTGTTTAAATGATGAAGGAAGGACAGTAGAAGTGAAGGGTATTCCTAGAAAGACCTCCCTTAGACAGATTTCAGCTATGCAAGTAAAGAGAGCAATCAGAAAAGGATGTCAAATTTTTGCAGTAAATGTAGTAAATGAGGAGTTAAGTACTACAGAAGACAAACTGAGATTAGAAAACATACCTGTCTTAAATGATTTCCAAGATGTTTTTCCTGAAGAGGTTCCAGGACTATGGCCTCCGAAAAGAGATCTAGATTTTACTATTGAATTGATACCGAGGGCAGTGGCAAATTCCAAAGCTCCATACAAGATGAATATACTAGAGTTGAATGAGTTAAAATCTCAATTGAAATAATTGATTGATAAAAAGTATATAATACCGAGCGTGTCCCCTTGGGGAGCACCGGTCATTTTTGTTAAGAAGAAAGATGGCACCTTAAGACTTTGCATAGATTATCGTCAACTCAATAAAATGATGATCAAGAATAGATATTCGTTACCCCGCATTGATGATCTATTTGATCAGCTACGCGGAGCAACGATATTCTCAAAGATTGATTTACAGTCAGGATATCATCAGGTTCGTGTGAAGGATGAAGACATTTCCAAAACAACCTTTAGAACTCGTTATGGACATTATGAGTTTGTGGTCATGCCATTTGGATTGACTAATGTCCCGGTAGTATTTATGTGCCTAATGAATAAAATTCGGCACAAATACTTGGATAAATTCGCCGTTGTGTTTATCGATGACATTTTAGTATATTCTAAGAGCATGATGAACATCTGCGTATCATTCTGCAAGTTCTGAGAGATCGCCAGTTATATGCTAAGTTCAGTAAGTGTGATTTTTACAAAGACAAGATCCAGTACTTAGGACACATAACCCAAGCCTAATAATCATGCTTCCTAGGATCGATAAGGTAGTAACAATGTATTATTGACAAAGGAATCCTTTATACATACTAGGAGTTTGTAAGCATAAATAATTCATCTAGACAGTTGCTAGTGAAGTGTTTAGAATTGTATTATCGTAACTTTTGCGAAACTTACTCATGATCATGTGATGCAACTAGGTTAGACAAAGACTCATGCCTGTGGCAAAGAATTACTTAGAATTGTTCACAAAACATTGACGGTCAATTGAAAATAAAATTTACTCTTAAAAACACTTGTTGTCGCTTAATCCTTACCTGTGAATCTGCACAATAAGAACATGTACAAATGCCTTAGCTAAATGTAGCTAAGTAAGCCTCAAGGTACCTCATAGGACCCCTTCCATCATCATCAAAGAAACGAACTGTCAGTACCTTGTCAAGAGTTTCGATTTATGATAAATTCAAAGTATATTTAACACAGGTAGAACTAATGTTCAACATGTTAATTAAAGTATGTCATGTCACTGTCTTTAATTGTCATTAATTGAAAGGACTCAAAAATTAATTTGTGTTATGCATTAATGACTATGTCATTAATGTTGCTTTGTTAAGCATTTATTACTTCCGCAAATTGAAATGTTAGCATATAATGTCGTTTTAAATTTTTTTGATTTTTATGAAATTATCGGGATGTTACAATATGTAATCTACGAAATTTGTGTAGCATGGTAGGGTGTGTCCTAGTTTTTC
Source organism: Larix kaempferi (assembly GCA_027924585.1). NCBI lineage: Eukaryota > Viridiplantae > Streptophyta > Pinopsida > Pinales > Pinaceae > Larix > Larix kaempferi. Next base: position 20,356,887 of record BSBM01000625.1, read on the forward strand.
TTAAGGATTCAAATACTATACCAAGTATAGTATTCTAGGTGACTAATCTAGTTTGAAAAATTCGTACATATAAGTATGGAGGTGAATATTCAATGGAAATCATACAAATTACCATTAAAACATATACATTTGGGAAAATATTACCATTTTAAACATATTTTATGATAAAAATAGGCCAAATTTTAAAGAGAAAATGGCCAACTAGTGATTTTTTTTTGGAAAAGAGAGAAACTTTGAAAAGTCATGTGGCATAGGGGACAACAAAAGTGAATTAGTGTAAGGTATAAGGTTTACGGACATGGAAGGATGATTCTAGATTTGGTGGATTACACAATAGATCCTTTAGCTAGACAAGACATTTGGGGGATGGATGACAACATTCAATGGATTGCACCTATGTGGAATTATTCAATGGAGTGAGGAAGGTACTCAAATAATCAACATAAGGTGGGAGGGTTTAATGAGGGTGTTAGTTCGTGCTCAGAGGTAGAAAGGAACACATTCCTAATTTGTGTGGTGGTAGGTTATGAGGGGGGGTTGGTATAAGGGTGAATGGAGCATCACCATACAAGAGGTTTGATACTCAAATATCCCTTCAAACTTGGATATTTTGGAAAATTTCCCATTTCATGAATCCATAGGACCTGTGTTAGCGGGGTGTAGGAGGGTATAGCTTGGGATATTCCAGTGGAATTGGAGGACAAGCATATTGCATTGAAGTGTCCCATGAAAGAATGTTCGGATGTCGTTAGGTTTCTCGGAACACAAAGTTTATCTCAAGAGAGGGGTGATAGAAACAAATTTTTTAAGAATTGCAAGAGGGAGCTAGAGGAGACAATGCAATTACGGTAGATCGAGATATTCCAAGAAGGGTTGAGAAGAAAAAGGAGGGTGAAGGTGGAGAATTTTGTGGGTCAAGGGAGGGACATAGAAAAAGAAGGAAAAAGTGTGTTAAGGTTAAGGGTTTGAGTGTTAGGATGGTTTTGGGGTATGATACCAGAATGCATAAGGTGGTGGAACTTGAAACATTGGTAGTTGTAGGTTGATTCATAGGTTAAAGGATGGAAGAGGAAAGTATAAAAACTTGGATCAAGGAGAGATAGGGTCCAAAGCTATGTTACCTACCCAAATTGATCATTCTAGGTTAGGGGTGGATGGGTTTTATATTCAAAACTAAGGAGTACATGCATAAAATAATGAAGGAGGTTTGGAGATGGGTAGCAACAATGATGTTTTTGAATCATTGAAACTCAATGTTTAATGCTTGATTAGAAATACTTGAGGTGATGTTGTTATGGGTTCATTTAGCTGGTCTTCCAATAGAATTATGGTCTTATTAGGTATTTCATGCGATTCTGAATGAGTTAGGGAACTTTTATGAAGTAGATATGTATTTTACAGAAATGTGGATTATGACAATGGAAAAAATATTGATGGGTATCGACATAAGGGAGGGATTGGCATAATACATGAGCTTGTAGAGGGGTAATATTCATTTCTCAACCTTTAGACTATTATGGAGTCCCCTTTAAGTGTATTCATTTTCATGCCTATGGACACATGGTGATGAATTATGCTTTACCTTTTAGGCAGGGATATTGGAAAACAAGAAAGGCCCAAGGAAGAGGGAGGATAAGTAGTCACGACCAATGGGGGAGTTGAAGTATATGGATGAGAAGCAACATCAGGACCTTAGCTTCACTCAAATCTCATCAAAGGAGAGGGAGAAGGGTGTAAGGAGCATTCTAGACAAGGATAATCATGGGATACTCATAAAGGAATCTTCGACAATTGAGGTAGATGTAGTAGGAGTGGATATTTTGAAGGTGAATATTGTGGAAGAGGTCAACCATGAGGTCAACCAGTATGCCTTTACAAGAACTGGTCTGTTTACACAATTTTTCTTTAGATTATGTGATTAGAAGGGGGGGGACTATATTTGATTGTAGTTGTGAAATTTTTTGTGGTTGTTTGGGGGGCCTAGTAGAAGGTTTTAACCTGGCACCAGATGTTATTATTGTGAAAATCCTCACAGTAGATCTAAGAGATGATGTATACCTCACAAGAGTAATTATGATTAAGCAGGAAAATAGAAGAAGAGTGAACAATACAGTATAATGAGCAACATAATAATATGGTACAGTAGAACTCAGATAGAAGCAATAATACTTCACACACACTAGTTAATTAATCACAATATGGACAAATAAATAGTACAATGGTAGAGAGGATTCGAATGCCTAAGGTGGCAATTCGAATTAGCCTCTCAGAGTGATCATAAGATCAATAGAGTGTCATCGGAGCACAACTAGGTGTCCTCATGATTATCGGAGCACAACTGGAAGTCTTCATCATCATCAGTGGAGTCATCTATGCTAAAGTAACTGTCAACCATCAGTCAAACTGAGTCTAGTAGGTGTAACTGAGTGTAACTGAGTGTAACTGAGTGTAACTAAGTGTAACTGAGTGACAACTGGACTGGTACATGAAGAAGGGCGAGTTGCTTCCTAAAATCAAGGAAGAAGGGTGCATTAAGCAATTGGAGGGATAAAAATGAATAGTGAGAAGCTCCTGGGGGCTGGCTAACTGAGGGCTAGGTGCTGGAGTGATGACTGGGATGCATGCAAAATGCATGCAAACCCTAAAGGTGCATGCATGACTGAAAATGTAAATCATCAAAATACTGGTGGGACTAGGATGGAGTATAGGAATATCCTAACACCCCCCCTTAATCCATCCTGGTACCTGGTAACTAAGACCAAAGGTCACCCAATACAATGAATAATAATAGTCAATAAACCAAGGAAGTGGGAAAATTTCATGGGAAACATACCCCCTCCTCAAAAAATAGACTGTAAGGCACACAAAAATAAATGCTCCAAACTCAAGCAGGTGTGATGCTTGGTCATATGTCTGGAGGTATCTTCTTCTTGGGAAGAAGTGGATCATGCTAAAAAATCATGTGCTTGTACTTGCTCTTCAGATCGAATGTGATGAGAACAAATCCAACAGTATGAGAATGATCCTTGAACCTGTGATTCGAATCAGCTGAGGTAGGATCAAATCTATGAAAGTGCATATAGTCTTTTGTCTTCTCCTTCGAACCACCATGGGTGAGATTATGCCAAAAATAACTATTACATGTTTGCTTGAAATCAAAATCAGATTTAAGACTTAAAAAACAGTTTCTTGAGATCTCCTTTGAACCAGCAGGGGTGAGATCAAAACTATCATATGCATGAGAAATTATCCCAAGCAGTAATTGCTTAGAACCCAATTTAGATACAAGACTTGAATCATGGTTTCGTGAGATCTCCTTTGAACCATGAGAGGTGAGATTAAAACCAGTAGATGCATGAGAAATTATCCCAAGCGAATGGCAATGGCCATATTCTTCAATGACCTTCTGAAAGCATGGAATTATGATCATATAGTAGTATAAAAGAGGAGATAGTTGGAGAGGAGCGAATTCATTACCTTCAATAGTTGTTTTGACCTCCAAAATAATCATGTGATCATGATGCAAACCAACAGACTCTGGTGCAAGAGAGGATTTAGGACCTTCTGCAATATCTAGAGTGTGAGCTGGCACAAAAAGAGAAGAAAGTTTGAGCATGAGTGGAGAATCTGCAAGTTCTTTGTCAACAACTTCAATATGAGATGATACTGGTTCATGATCTGAGAGACCATCAAGAGGAGCGAATGCATCACTTTGCTTGCTTTCGAATGGGTTTGGACCAATCCCTTCATTCTTTCTGCCAAATTTTTCATCCAAGTGAGCCCATAACTCTTTTGGAGTTTCAACACCATCACGGTATTTGAATTGGAATCTCTGGTATGCAAACAAAGAAAACATCATTGCTTCAAAGTGCATGTCACCTTTATTTAACCAGACAATCTTCTCTTCAGGGGATTCGAACTCTCTTTCAAAATAACAATAAAAAAGATCATGGATCTTCAAGTCTGCTATCATTCTTGGTTTCCATTCATCATAGTTGAATGGAGAAAGAGGAGTAATTCCTGATGAATACATAGAAGCTGTAAAAGACCTGCAAAAACAATATAGAATAACTGCAACTGCTACTGCTACAAAAATGCAAAGACTGTTGCAACTGTTGCACTCGAAATCTTGGTAATAACCTGCAAAAAACTCTCAAGAATGGAGATAAACAATACTCTCAACATGCTCTGATACCATGTGAAAATCCTCACAGCAGATCTAAGAGATGATGTATACCTCACAAGAGTAATTATGATTAAGCAAGAAAATAGAAGAAGAGAGAACAATACAGTATAATGAGCAACAAAATAATATGGTACAGTAGAACTCAGATAGAAGCAATAATACTTCACACACTAGTTAATTAATCATGATATGGACAAATAAATAGTACAATGGTAGAGAGGATTCGAATGCCTAAGGTGGCAATTCGAATTAGCCTCTCAGAGTGATCATAAGATCAATAGAGTGTCATCAGAGCACAACTAGGTGTCCTCATGATCATCGGAGCACAACTGGAAGTCTTCATCATCATCAGTGGAGTCATCTATGCTAAAGTAACTGTCAACCATCAGTCAAACTGAGTCTGGTAGGTGTAACTGAGTGTAACTGAGTGTAATTGACTGTAACTGAGTGTAACTAAGTGTAACTAAGTGTAACTGAGTGTAACTGAGTGACAACTGGACTGGTAGGTGAAGAATGGCGAGTTGCTTCCTAAAATCAAGGAAGAAGGGTGCATTAAGCAACTGGAGGGATAAAACTGAATAGTGAAAAGCTCCTGGGGGCTGGCTAACTGAAGGCTAGGTGCTGGAGTGATGACTGAGATGCATGCAAACCCTAAAGGTGCATGCATGACTGAAAATGTAAATGATCAAAATACTGGTGGGACTACGATGGAGTATAGGAATATCCTAACAATTATTGCTGGAATTGGGAAAGATATTCTTGAGTCGAGCACTTGAGAATTTACAAGAAATGATGATATGGATGAGATATCTGAGGAGGAAATAAACTAGTGGGGTTTAACTTAGGGGATGGTCCTTGATATGATCTCAGTCCTGAAAGGGTGATAATTGGGATAAAGGAGGTTGTGTAGGGGGGTTGGGATTGTCATAGGGTAAGGGGAAAAGGGTTTCCATCAGTGGTAGAAACTCTCATATTTCTATAGCACAAGAGAAAGCAAATTTGGAGATTCAATTAGGGAAATAATAGTATCTTAGTGGGGATTCTTACAGAGAATAAATCCCAATTATAGGTGATCCAATGATAGTTTTATCCCTTAATTGTAAAGGGATGAACCATCCCTCAAAGAGACTAGTCTTAAAACAGTTGGTTGAGGCCCAAAAGTTGTGTTCTTTAAAGAGTCAACGGGGGAAGGGGACAAATTATGTTCAAAACTAAGAAAGTTACTTGTTGGGTGGAATTTCATTTATATTGATTCAAAGGGTAGTTTAAGTGGTTTGATCCTGGGTTGGAAAACTCATTCTCTTAGATGCACTAACTCGTGGGATTTTGATTCGGGTTTGGTATGTATCTGTATTCTTAGATTTTGGACTTGGAGTTCTCAACAATCAATTTGTATAGACCCTATTCATAAAGGATATTATATTGGGATTTTTTTTAATCTAAAGAAGTTAAATGTGAAATTTGTGATAGTGGGTAGTGATCTAAAATTTTCAATAGGAAATACAAAAATATGGGGAGAGGCAACCTAGGTGGATAGGATGTTAGATTACTTTGTAAACAAGTTGTTGGAAAAGGGTTTATTTGATGTTTCACCAGTGAAAATAAGACAAATCTAGAGGAACAAAAGATTATGGCCTAAGAGAATGTCAAAGAGATTGGATGGGTATTTTGAACAATAATATGATGATAAAACAATGAGTAGGGTTAGGGGGGTACTCTAACCACTTCTCCATGTTGATGTAGATTGAAAATGGATGAATTAAACCTCATAGTACATACAAATTCAACTTGTAGTGGCTAGAAGATGAATCCATTGTAAAATTGGTTAAGGAACATCATGTTCCTTATGTTAGAGGTAGAAATAAATCATAGGCCATTTAGTGAGAGGAAAATCTCAAAAGGTTAAAGAAGGTTACAAAATAGTGGGCTCATATCAAGAGACTACAACGGGACAAATAATTAAGGGAGATCGAGAGTAAATTGGAGGAATTATATATGCAAGACTTAGCAAGGTATAAAAGTGAATCCCAAGAGATTGATATCTGAGTTAAAAAGGAATAAAAAGAAGGATGATGGAAGAGAAGGAGAGGACATGGAGATTAAAGAGTAGGCACAATGGCTAGACAAAGGAGACAGCAACACTAGATTATTTCACTAATTTTCCAACCACAGAAGAAATAATGGATAATTCAAGGGCCGAAAGGTCATACCAGCACTAGCTTTAAATATTTATCTCAAGATAGTGTGAAGCACTTCAAGAATAATCTATAAGGATGAGAACATGACAACAAGGGATGAGGTTATTAGAATGACATCCTTCCCAAACTTTGCCTAAGAGGAAGACAAGATAAAGATGATGGAATAAATTTCAAGAGATGAACTTCAAGAGGCTTTGTATTCCTTTCAAAAGGAGAACAGTCCAAGCCCTGAAGGATGGACCGTGGAATTATTTATATAGGATTCTACAAATTTCTCAAGGGATATTTGTTAAGAGTACTATAAATCTCAGCCTTTTGGAAAAAATTTGGGTACTTTTAACACCACTTCCCAGGATTTAATTCCAAAAGAAAATAACCCCACAAGCTTTGAGGAGTAAATACCGATATCTTTATGCAACTATATTTACAATATAATTTCAAAGCTAGTAGCAAGGAGGGAAGGACCTTCTATCCAAGTCAATTTCTCTAGAATAATTTGGTTTTCTTGCAAGGAGACAATTCATGAAGTAATGGAGGTAGCTTAGGAGTTTTTTCACACTATCAAAACCATGAGGTTTCCTCCATTGGTTATTAAGGTGGATCTTTCAAAAGAATATGGCTGAGTGGGTTGATTATTCTTGAGATTATTGATGATATATGTGGGCTTAAATCTACAGTTGGTGAATTGGGTAATCAATTGTGTCATGACTACATCTTTTGCAATTTTAATTAACAAATCAACATCCAAATTTTATAGCTTGGGAAGGGGGTGTGAAATTGTTGAATAACTTGCACAGTGAATCTTGTTGCAAAGAAGAAAAACAATCAACAATTGCAAGCTTGAGACCAAATAGAATGAAGAGAGAATTGAATGAATTCTATTCCACATGAATTAATGATAAAATTACATGAGATATGCTCAAAATAGTGAACTAATGAGCTTCTAGAACTTACTCGGGCATGCACTAACACAAACACTAGTAATATTCCACCTAGTCTCGGTTAACTGGCCATCCAATCATCAATTACCATGGCATGTACAAGTGGATGCACCCTCATAGTATAATACACATCAAATCCACCCTCTTGGTGATGATTCATAGGTAGGTAGGTGCTTCTGGTGATGATTCCAAGGTGGGCATGCATAACTGGACTCCACTGGTGTAACCGAAGTGTAACTAAAACATGACTCAAGGAGAGGTACACAATTGTCTAAGAGAAGATTATTCTCATCTAAGAGAGAATATCTTGGACCAAATGAGATCAAGCGCACCCTCATACATGAATTATAGAACATAGGAAAAAGATTTACTAGGTAAATGTGCATATACTCTAATAGAGGGCTTCAACATGGTTGTATCTTGTCTCCACTGCTCTTCCTTATTGTGACTAAAGGTAAGCAAAGCCTTGCATGGGGCTAGATCATCTAGAGCATTCATAGGGATTAGAGTAGGTAGATCTTTATCCATTTCACAGTTTCTCTTTGTAGATGGCATATTACTATTTTGTGATGGTACAAGGAGGGATGCTCTCAAGTTAAGGGAGATCATGGATTTGTACTATTCAACCACTGGAATGATAGTATATATCTTAAATTCAATTGTTTCCTTCTCATAAATCAATATGGAAAACAAGAACCAATTCAAACGAATGTTTCCATATTCTGATGTGGAATTTAAGATGGGGATAAAGTATTTGGGATTTTACGTCAAACCTAATGATTAATAAAAAAAGGACTGGGGTTAGATTATTTCAAAGGTAGAAAAAAATTAAACTTATGGGTTAATAGATGGCTTTCAAGGGGGGTGGGGGGAGGTAGATTGATATTAGTTAAATCAATTTTGGAGGTTGTTCTAGTGTATTGGGTCTCATTATCTTTCATCCCCAAAGATATGTTGGAACAAGTGAAGAAGATGAGATTCAATTTTTTATGGGTTGGTGAAAGGAAAAAAAAGGCATTTCCCTTGGATTTCCTGGAAAAGGATTGCAATGTTGAAAGAGATACGATGTTATGCAAAGGATTTAGCTACCAAATGTGTATGGATACTTGTAGAAGGTAAAGGTATTTGGTGTAAGGTAATCAAGAAAAAATATATTGAGCCATTGAATATGGAAGAATGGATTAGAACAAGTACAAAGACATATCAAAACTCCTATGTTGTATGGAAGGTTGTGGTGTTCGCATACTCCTTGGTGGGCAGTTGGCTTATTTGGAAAATTAGTGTAGGTTGAGTTAAGGATAGGTGAGGACCCATGGATGGGTTGCAATGAGTTGTATAAGCTGCAGAGGAATATGGTTAAGGAGTTAAGAAGCAAGGAGTTTTTCTTTTTAAATCAAGTTGTTAATGTGGAAAGATCCACCATTCCAAATAAATAATGGATAAAAGTAGAAATTTTGGGCTTCAAAGGGGAGGAGGATAACATTTGGTTTAATTTTTGTCAAAAAAGATTAAAATTGGCATATTAGTTAGAGAGAATGAAGATGAGATAATATGGTCCAGGAACCCTGTAGGGGGAAGATATACTCCTAAAAATCAAAAGACATTCAAGAAATGAGGTGGTGGCATAAAGGAATCTGGAAGTTTAATTTCCCACTGAAAGTGAAACATTTTTTGTGGTTGGCTATTAACAATAGAGTCCCAACATGGAATTTTATGCAAAGAAGGAACTAGCAAGGACTAGGAAGATGTACTTTGTGCAAGGTAAGTGATGAAGATACCTCTCACATGCTTATCCATTGCAATTATACTAAAGTTGTGTGGATTGAAATTGTTTTCATAGCATGCATAAATATAATATGGGAAGACCCAAATGTGGAAAATGCTCATACATATTGGTGTAGTAATCCTATGTATAAGAATTTAAGGGTTTTACCTTTGTTATGGGATGGGGCATATGGTTGAGCATCAATGTTGGTTTGTTTAATGAAAAACAAGTACCTCCCCAGGTATGTGCAACACAAAGTTGGGCTATTTTAAGACATTTGAGACAAGAAAAGGGGATAAACCTTCTAGGGTGGTATGAGAGGAGAGCATAGACAAGAAAATAGCATGGGCATTCTTTGATGGGGAACACCAAGGTAATCCACCAAGAGGAGTTGGGGGGGATACTATATTTTTTAGAAGGTCAATGGTTCAAATTCAAAGTTGGATGGGAAATAGTACAACAATAAAGTGGAATTTATGGTTTTAAAATTGATCATCATAGAATTAGTTGTGAGAGGTATACAGAGGATACAAATTACATGGTGACTTATTGATAGTTATAGATGGGATGAACTAAAGGAGGGTTTATGAAAACATCTTTTGAAGAACATTAGTAGAGGAAATCTTAATGGCATAAGAAATTCTCTAACTGAAGTTACTTTTCTACATGTCTACAAAGAGAAACAATATTACAGATCCTCTCCAAAGGTATTCTCGTGGCCCTTGGAAATTGGCATAGATGGGAGAGCGGGAGGGTTGATTGACATACTATGATCCTTGTCCCTTTGATTGAATTCTTACATAAGAGTAGTAACAGGAGATATATTCTTTTCTTTAAATGTGTGTGTGTGTGTGTGTGTGTGTGTGTGGCGCGCGCTTTGCTAGACGTTTAGTGATTAGTATCTATAATAAATAGAAAACAATTAATTGCAAGTGTTGTAAGAGGCAAGTTTTGAATGCACTTTTTTTTATGTATGGGGGATGATTATTACATTGAAAATAGTTGTTGTGGTCCAGAGGCTAGACTACCTCAAGGATTTTGAAGATGGTCGAAAGATCAATGAAAAATGTAATTTTGTTTTAACTTATAAATAAAAATTTGAGTTTTTACAAATATTTTTTGGAAAAAAAATGCTAAACAAAAGTCAATTGGCTAAAATCACTAAAAAATACCTTGGTGTGTCCATAATCACAATTTATTGTGCCAAGAGGATCTTTCTACAATTTAATGTGAGGGAAATGTGTAATTCCTTCCATGCTCAACGTATAGCTGACACATGGCACTTTAAAAAAAAATTCAATGTCGACCTTATAAGGAATCTAACCCAAGTGGTTGTGATTCCTTTGTTGTAATAAAATATTTGGGTCTAACCAAAGTGGTTGTGGGATGGAGTGTTATCATCTTGACCCACACTCTATTCCCATAACTGACATGTTGAGCTCATAATGAGTATATTGTTATAGCGACTTCGAGCCCTATTGTTGACTTGGCCTTATGCCCTTAATAATCAAGGGTTTACCTGGGTACCATCCTCGAAACAAGGGGAAGGGGAAGTACCCAAAGGTTTTCCTTGGATGTTGTAACCTAGAAAAACACATACACACACATATTGTAGGAGCTCAAATATTTGTCAACATAGGTCTCAAGGCCATTAAAACAATATATTCATAAAGAGTTCAACATGTCACTTGTGGGAATTGAACTCGGGTGTAGAGAATAACAATCATTCCTCCCAACCACCCTAACTAGACCCAATTCATATTCATATTCATATATATACACACATATATATATATATATGGGTTGAGGGTGGGATCCAATGGCGGGGCTTCATTTTTGTTTGAAGGGAAGCCCGGGTTCTAAATCCGTTACCTCAGGCAATCGTGGTGGCAACTTCCTTGTTGGACAAATCGTTCTTCCATCCAACATTAAGGTTGGGCCCGACCTAGGTTTCCCGTGCCTCCATTCCAAGTTCCTTATTTGGATATATATATAAAATAAACAAATTTATTAGTGGATAAAACATTTTATGATTTAAAACAAATTTTGGGAAATGATCTCATGTTAGACCAATTATTATATACATTCATATATAACTAATTTCAAATTGAGAACACAAACACCTTAACCACCCTAATCAGTCTACATAGAGCACAAACACCATTAACAATTGTTATCTATCTTATATTTTTCTATAAGATCACATATCTTATATTCTCTTATAAGAGCACATAGAATAATGCATTTCTTATATTGTGTTATAAGATCACATAGAATAATGCATTCATTAAATAAGCGAAGGGATAAAGAGTTGAGAAACGTTTAGACAAGTAGCTATAGCTCGATCAAAGCTAAGTTTGCGTAATGGGCATGAGTTGAAGATAAAACCAATGTATGATGCATTCGCAATGAAAGAAATGCTTATAAGGAAATAGATTTGTTGTAATCTGTAGGGACCCCAACCTGGGTCCCCATTTTCTCTTAATAAAATCAGATATTTTTCATTGTTTACATTCTTGTCAAAGTTTCTGTTTTGTTTCTTCTTTCATTTTCTAGTTTTGTTTAGATTTCAAGACAGTAAAAAATATAACATTTGCATTTACAAGTTTGAAATAGTTATATTTATTGTTTTATCTAATTCTAACAATTACTATTTGTGCATGTGTAACAACAAATACATGTGTACTCATTCATAAAATTACCATTTTTCATAATTTGAAAATAATGATTTACAAGGTTAGAAATTAATTGTATACCTGAATGAGAAATATCTCTTAATAGCTAGTCGATCCCATTTCGTTGCTGCTCCCTTTTGTTGCCCTGCTTGTTGTTTCCCTGCAACTAAAATCTTCCCAAACCTTTGAAACTCAACCAACCCAAACAAGTATGCCACCCTGCCAACTGGCAAGGTCTCACCGACCACCCAGCTCCAAAGGTACTCCTTTGGACCCCCAAGCCCAAACTGACTACAAGCCAACCACAATTTCTATCCCTCTGAAAATCTCCAACAAGAACCCCCTTTCAGCTCTACTCTGTAAAATTCTATCTTTGCTATCAAAACTTTCCCCAAAATCTCCCCAGGTAAAAAGATCCCTAATTTTCCTCCTCTTCTCCACCTTATTCTCCCTTTGTCGACTCTTCTCCTCTCCATTAATACCCCTATCGCTAACATAAATGTTTCCCTAATCCCAAGTCCTCCTCGAGTCCCTCATTTTGACTTAAAACATTAACTTAAACATTATTTTATTGTGTAAATAAATGTTTGGGTGGGTTCACCGACCCACCACAAATGTTTCGCTTTACACGTTCAACCACATTAATTTCTAATTTACATTTCCGACTTTGTAATTCAAGTTTCTCAATTATAACTAATAAATCATTTTTAATTTAATTAACTCAATATAACTCAACATTGTTTAATAAAGGCACATGATATTATTTATAATTTACACCATGGTTTTTAAACGACTACGATAACATTATAATTAATTAGTAACGTATCAATTAAACCTTATTCCTATATTTTAATTAATTAATTAATATCGTTTGGTACGTAATGAATCTTACCCTTCCAAGTTAATATTATGAATACACATTTATATTAATTAATTAAATTAACTAAGACTTAATCAACTCCTAGTTCCATATTAATTGCACCCTACTTTATAATTAAACTAATTAACAACCTTTGCTAATGATAATGATAGTTTTATTGTCATCAATTAACATTATTAACATATAATTAATATTACCTGAACAATTGAATATTAACCTAATTGACATGATAATTACTCTTAACTTTTAACCCTTAGTCTTGACTAAATAAATTTAATAACGATCTATCAAGCATTCTAATTAATTGCATTAGTTACCACCTAGGTTAACCATAATCCGTTTATTAATCAACACTAATTAATTATTAATCGACAATAATTACATTTTTATTCAGCATTATTTCACTAAATTTATAAATATCTAGGCGAGTTATGTGAGCGTAGCTACTGCTTACATACCTCGCGTAAGTACACTAACAGTAATAAATCATACACACATCAATCATAATCACGAAACTTATTGTTCACTGACACATGTTTAACATAGTTTGCAAGGTACAATCCTTTACCTAACTACATCTTATTAAGTTACGGCAATTCATACATTACTAAGTTACGACACATAATCAATCAAGGGTTTTACACACATACAGTTGAATCTTGTTTTCATCCCGACTTCAAGCTACACCTATATACCTACATCACAACTAACTTCCACATCCTATTCTTTCCTCTGTTGGACTACCCTGAAGTGTCAAGCCATGACCGGCTCCAGCTAGAACCCGTAAGCGGAAGTGCCGACTACATCGACCAAGCTTCCCCAACAGGAAACCACCAGTCATCATCACACACCTTGGGGAGCACGTCGTAGCACAACCCTCCCATGACTCTGGGTTTTGGGGATAAACGGTGGGTAAAGCCTCCACCCCTCTAATGGAACATGGGACTATGTCACCCGACATAATAACTGCATTGCACCTGTACTCGGTTTGTCATCGTATAACCAATATGGGAAGTTGAGTTTCCTGAAACCCTACCCCACCCATGTCATAATATACATCATAATAATAATCATGTGAAAGTAAATAATGCATCACTCGCCTACCATTTATATTTCAAAGTCCATGTCCCCGAGGCTCTCCCACCTCGTAGGATCCAGCTATTACGTAGCCTTTTAACCTGTAAGTTAGTCTCTGACATACAGTCTAGAATATCGTGCATAAATCCTCAACATGTACACATACATTTCATCATAACATAACAACAATAAAATCATTTATTTTCCATGCACCTGGCATAACATTCATTTATTCAACATATAACTGTAACGGTATCCACGTACCCATTTGTCAGTAACTTGCATATATAATTAACACATGATACACATCTAAACATGACTATCGATCATAATACTAACATCACACATACACACATATATATATATCGAAAAAATAATAGAACCATATGTCCACAGTGTCGTCAAATCGACGAAGTCTCACAATCAAACAAATACAACATATAATAGTAGTTCAGGTAGTAATGTCAAAATGGGGCGTTACATACACCCACCCTTCAGGAAACTTCATCCTGAAGTTATGGTCAAAATAGTGTGGGATAATCATGACGCATAGTCTTTGCGTCCTCCCAGGTAGCAGAACCTGGGCTATACTGGTCCCACTGGACCTTAACCTGGTCCACCAAATGGTGCCTCAGCTGTCTAACCCCACGGTCCAATATATGTAATGGTTCGACCCTGATGGTCCCCTCGTCTGAAACCTACAGTTCCTTCCAATTTATTTTATGAGACTCATCAGCTACATAATGTCGTAAAATAGATACATGAAAAACATTATGAGTTTTGTGCAAATGGGGTGGCAGCGCAAGACGATACGCGACGGGTCCAACCTTCTCTAAAATTTCAAAGGGTCCTATAAATCATGGTGACAACTTTTCCCCTTTCCTAAACCTGATGGTACTTTTGCTAGGCCTGATGCGGATGAACACTGCATCACCAACCTTATAGCTTCGATCAACCCTATGCGCATCGGCATAGCTCTTCTGTCTATCCTGAGCTTCCTTTAACCGTTGTCTAATCTGAACAACCTGTTCTTCCATATCCTGAATCAATTCAGGTCCTATAATTACTTGATCCTCTAACCTTTCCCAACTCAATGGCATTCTGCATGACCTTCCATATAACGCTTCATATGGAGGCATCCCAACTAAGCTATGGTAACTGTTGTTGTAAGCAAACTCTACCAAAGGTAAGTGCTTTTCCCAATGAGTTTGTTGATCCATGACATACATCCTAAACATCTCCTCCATCAACTGATTCACTCTTTTTGTTTTCCCATCTATCTCTGGATGGTATGCGGTGCTTAGGTTCAACTGAGTACCTAATGCCGACTACAAACTTGTCCAAAACCTGGACGTAAACCTGGAATCCCTGTCCGAGATTATCTTCTTGGGAAACCCATGGAGACGAACTACTTCATTTATGAACACACGAGTCACATCTATGACATCATAGGTCTCCTTAACTGGAATGAAGTGAGCAGTTTTGGTCAATTTGTCGACGATGACCATAATGGCGTCATGCCTATGAGAGGTAAGAGGCAATCCCACCACGAAGTCCATGGAGATAACCTCCCACTTCGACATAGGAATGTCATGTGGCTGTAATAGTCCTATCGGGTGGTGATGATCAGCTTTTACCTGTTGACACTCAAGTCACCTAGCAACGAATTTGACCACATCGCTTTTCATTCCTGCCCAAAAGAAGAGTTGCTTCATGCATGCATACATCTTCTTTACACTCGGGTGTGCGCAATACACTGCTATGTAGGATTCCTTAAGGATAGTCTCTCTAATATCTCCCTCCTCGGGAATATGCATCCTTCCTTAGTACCGTAACAAACCACCAGCTTCCAACTCATAGCCTTCAAACTTAGGTCCCATCGGTTTCCCATTTTGGAGTGCCGCTATGACCTTTAGGTACCAACTATCCCCGAGTAGCTGTCCTAAAACTCTTTCCCTCAAATCAACCTTCAAAGGTATAAGAGAGAAAATTCTTGGTTTTTTGCTTAAGGCATCGACTACCACATTCTCCTTCCCTTTGATGTATGAAATCCCAAAATCATACTCACTCATGAATTCACTCCATCGCCTTTGTCTAGCATTTAGGTCTCTCCGAGTGAAAATATACCTTAAGCTTTGGTGATCAGACTTGAGCTCAAAGCTTCATCCAACAAGGTAATGTCTCCAAAGCTTCAAAGCTAACATCACCGCAGCTGTTGGGACTCAGAAATGTCCTATTTTCATCCACTTTACGTTTCGCTATCCTTCACATTTCATTGTCCCATTAACCTTTCATCATACCATTTCCATACATATACTTGAGTTTCATCTTATTATTTTCCACTTTATTCATTTTATTATTATAAGTGAATTTATGATTAAATATTGGAAAATAACATGTTTTTCACTAATATCTCAAAGTATGGATGAGCTTTGTAATGTGTAGGAATATGGAAGGATCAATTCAAAGAAAGACTCCTCGAATATCTCCTCCACCATTTCAAGGAGATAGTTATTCAAAGAATATTCCAAGGAGAAGATCATGGAGATTTGGTTGGCATATCTTATCCAGGATTTATGAGAGACATGTGGAGAATTTGTGAGAGACATGTGGAGGATTTGAATGGATCATACTTTGTAATAATAGAAAATTAGTTGAGAGTGGTTGAAAGAATAGTGGATCTGTCATTATGAGATGGTTATCTTCTTCTCAAAGAAATTCATGTATAAAAGAGAGTGCTCTCTCTTCATTTGAGATGGTAGATTGGGAAGTAGAGAGATAGTAGATTGATAGGAGATTAAAGAGTAGATTAGGAGAAGATTAGTCTCAGATTGTAGAAGTTAGTTTTGACTTTGTAATATGGAGAAGGGGATTCTTAGCTTTTGTTCATAATCTTAGTTTTGATGCTTTCATGATTTGTCATTGATTGGTGTGATGTAAATTAAGATTTCTTTATTGTTAATGTGAGCTCACATGTGTTGTCTTATTGCTCTTGATATGTTGTCTTTCTTTTATGCAATTTACTTTCAGCAGTGTGGTGTGTTTCAGCTTCCAGCATTAGATTAGCAATTGTGTGTTGCAACTTAAGGGGGAATTAGATTATCAATTAGCCATTAGAAAGGGGGGGTTAGATTAGATTAATTCCACTTCATTCCTGCATATATTTTTCATGTGCTTCGTAAGCCTACGAACCTCGGATTGACAAATTAAATGGTTGGGCGAATACTACAACGGAATTAAACGACAATATTTCCGCCTAACATTTTGGCACCGTTGTCGAGGAAGCACGATGGATTGAAGTGTAGATTTCAATTCCTGCAAGTGTGGTAGTGTAAATTTCAATTCCTGCAAGTGTGGTAGTGTAGATTTCAATTCCTGCAAGTGTGTTTTTTGCAGCTGTGAAGAGTAATGTTTTTTTGTACAAAGTGTTTTTTTTCTGGAGTGTTTTTCTTTTCTTTTCTCATTTAGATTTGGGTGCTGTAAGAATCCCTTTTTCAAAATGATTTAATAATGAGTTTAAGCTTGGAACAATGCACTCAGATCCTTGCAAAAGTAGGGATCTCCTCTTCTCACGAAGAGGATATCCTGAAAGCAGTCGAGAGCTTAATTACTCCTCCAGAAACATATGAAGAATTAACATACAAAGAATCCTACACATTAGATGACGAACAATTATGCGAGCAGGAGGTCAAGGAGGACAACAAGGAGTTGCAGCATGATCTGAGGAGTGAAAACTACGCGTATGAAAGCCCTATCAAACGATGGTTTCAAGCAAGTACCAGGGTAAGACAATTTAGTTTTTCTTTATTTCTAGTTAATTCACAGTCACAACAACTAATTTCACACATTTCTGTTTATCCTCACTTTCTATTCGCAAAATTGACACAAAATATATTCTTATTACTGTTACGTGAATGCCTACACTGGATATTTAACTACACGTAACTGCTTTCTGAATTTTAATTAGCATAGAGTAGGTAGGATTTTATTTCAGTTTTTGCTTTCACCCAGAATAAGTATGCTCTCCTCTGCACTTCGTGCGATCTGAGGATCAGAAAGTAGGATGTTTTTTAACGTTTTTCAGGAATTAATAATTTAATGTTTTGCAAACATGCTTAATTGATTTTATTTTTAAATTTGCAATTCATTTATATCCATTTGCTAAAACTTTTTCAATTTACAAAATAAAACTGGCTTGCAATTTCATGTGGGTTGCGAATGTATTCTTTGGAAATTCTAAGTTGAAACAGTCGCTGAAATTCCATGCTGAAACTGTCACTACATGCTAAAACAGTGGCTGCAACTGTGTCACAATTGAATTGAGTCTATTTTAGTCTGGTTTATTTCTAGTTTGCGTAATGTCGTCTCTAATTCCACGTTGAAACAGTAACTCCAAAACAGCAGCTGAAATAGGTTTATGCCTGCAAATTTCTCATTGATTGGAGTCACAATGTTGTTTTCTTTTTTCCTTTTATCATGTAGTTGCCTGCAAACCAACTTTGCAATAGTGCCTCGGCCAAACCATTTCTGAAATTTTCTGTATTTGCGCACTCCATTCACCTGCAATTCCTTAAAAGATCCTTCGATCTAAAGAACGACCTGCAGCAACAATGAAACAACGTGATAATTTAGATCTGCATGTTTGAAGGCGCATTGTCTAGATCCGGCCAAGAAAATAGTAATGAAAGTTGAAACTGTGATTGGGATTGATTGAATTACATTGTTGAAATTGTGCAAAATCTTTCCCATTTGCATTCCAAAACAGACGTTCAAGTCTATTCACGATTTCAATTTGGCTACCATAGATTGTCGATGTTCCCATACTTAGAAACGAAAACTCTTCATGTCACAACTGCCCCCAACTGGTAATGAAACGGTTCCAACCAAAAACGCATGCCAGATAAGAACATATTGATTCGCGTCGCGATTTGCGGGCCGATGGAGAAGAATATCGAAAATTGGGGACATGGGTTTTGTGCGCAACAACTTCATTTACTTGTTTAAGAGGAAATCGCCCAAACAAAGCAACGGTTTGAGCTATATAGCTGGTTCTTTGAACGTGTAATTCTCAGATTACTATTGCGGCTGGTTTCATAAATTAGCAATTGGTTGAAACAGATTCCTAGTTGGGAATTCGGTTTCTCATCCTCATGAAGGATTGTCTCAGCTGCCAAGTCATTGAACTTCATGGATGCTTCTAAGAAAAGTGATCGCCATTGTTCGTAATAATTTCTAGCCTATACTGAATGATGATCAAGGGATGTATTACAGAGAAAGAAGATTATCGATAAACACGTAGACCAAGCTTCCATTTGAAGTCATCTAAAAAACGGCAAGAGACACCGTTTTGCTTGTTTTTACAGCTGGTAAGAATGACTGCATGCACGACCATGAAAAATAAAAAGGATAACGCAAAACCAGGGACATGAGCAAATCGATATTTATTGGGCAGGTATGCATGTTACATTAACATGATCTAATGGGTGTTGCAACTACAGCTGGCTGTTACAGCTATTAAAATTTTTAAATTTTGGATGATTGTTAAAGAGCTGAGACAGTAAAGTTGAATGCCCAGGAACGCAGATCGGATAAAATGTTGAGTATTTTTGCCATTTTTATTTGCATGATGTAAAAATAAAACAAAAACAATAAAAATTATAAAACCATGAAAAGAAAGAAAAATATATAAAAATAAAAATTTAAACATTGTAAAATTACAAAAATTGCAAATGGACATTGCAAATTGCAGATGAAGCATGTTTTTTTTTATGCTTCACGATAATTTGTTTTCTTCAAGTCACTTTGACAGCAATCAATAGGGAAAAATAGCATACAAAAGCCAGGGAGACTTTGTGCGCATCATGATGTTTGCTATTACACAACAATACATTCGCAAAAACACCATTGTTGGGTCATGACTTCTTTACTCGCATATTAATCATCTCTATGTGGAAGTCTGTTACAGCCGGGTGTTATAGCTACAGTAGTCAACGACAAAACAAGTGCACAACGACAATAGATATAAAAACACGTTTTATTTTGAACTCTGATTTGCCGCATTCGTAGTTCTTACTGCATGTTATGTCTTTCGAACTTCTCATGAATTTCATGCAGGATTAGTACTAAGTTTTTCTCAGGTTTGAAGACAATCGCATTTTGTTGTTGAAGTGATTTTTCAAGAATCACAGAACTTTTTGAGAAACATGCTTTGATAGACAGCTTGAAGGAGTTGTTACTCATCATAGACATCATGACGTTTGTTGTTACATAGAAACCATTCATAAACCCAATTGCGTCATGAATGTTTACCACATCTCTCCTTCAAAGCACATTAGTCATCCATGTGAAGTCCATTTTCCATTGCCTTATCTGTCATGACTTCACACAGGCCTATCTTTCTGAGTCGCATACATCCCTTTATCTTTTTTCAGTTCATTTTTTCCATTTCAGTCTACCTTTTGAATAAGAACATCCAGTTCCCTTTCCATAATTCCATTTCCTTGCCATAAACGTTGTTGCTACTGAGATCTTTCCTATAGTCCTACCAATATTTTTGTAAAAACTCACGTTGACTGATATGAGATTCCTTAAGGCCTACCTTTCAACAAGTCTTGCCCCATCGACCTCAGCACCTTATCTGGGATATAGATTAGAGTTCATTTTTAGTACCTGGAGTCTTGCATGCCTTAATGGCAAGTTCTCTCGCTGGCAATCATGGGAATACATCAATATCCCTTGATCGTCATATCTTGCAAGTGGCTCGACATCAGCACATCTATTCGCACTTTGCAAGATGTACTCAAGTATCTTGGCACTCATTGACATCAATGGTGAGTTTGCCTCGCATTGGTTAACGGAATTCATCAATGGCTGATAATCCAATGACTTCTTTTCATGCTCGACATCGACACATGTATTCGCATGACTAGAATTGTACCATCAGGTTTTGTAGCGGGTGAAGACTATACACTTTTTCATGACTCCCTCAGCAGTTACAGTAGCATGACTTCAGCTATATGAGAGTACCACGGTTCCACTCTCTTACTTCGACATTTTCCCATGATCCAGTTACAGCTGCAGCCGCATTTACAGTTACATTCTCATGATCCTACAGCAGTGACATCTTCCACGATCCAGTCATAGCAGTCACATTCTCCATAATTCAACAGCAGCAATTTCAGTTACATTTTTATGATCCTGCAGCAGTGACATCCTCTCTAATTCATCAATTACAGCAGTTGCACCAACAAACATCACCAACCATGTTCCTATTGCGTAGTTCATCATCAGTATTGGGTAAGTGGAGGTATGTTGTTTTCTGAACTTTAATCATGCAATTCCTTACATGCTAGCAATGAATAATTTGGAAAATTCCCTCACCACGCTCCATTTCCTTTTTCACTTTCATAACCCATGCCGAGTTGCATGAGGACATGCAACAAGTTCAATTGGGGAGGATGAGATAGAGGTTGTTGAACACTCTATAGGATCTCAAATGCAATCATATTTTTAGAGGACGGGAAATCTTTTGTGACAATTTATTCATATGCATATTGTTCCTCATATAAAATGCAGAATTTGAATTGAGTATATCTCACAAACCATACATTGGATCCTTATGATCTTTGGATAGGGAATGGATAATATTATGATGAACAAAATTGGCAAGTTTTAGCTCAATCCAATACACGGATTTCGAAAAAACAGCCATCATCACCTACAGCCAATTTGCATTTTTCTCGAAATCCATGATGTGGGTTTTTCTGATTTTCGGTGTGGAGATGCATTGGACTTATAGAAACTTGCTTGCAAAATTTCAGCCAAACCCATATCGTATTTTGTGAGATATTAGCTCAGGAAGTTTGCTGCAACACCAGCTGTTACTCCACCAGATTTGCCTACTTCAGCAACTGTTACTCCAGTAGCTGTTACTCCGCAGCTGTTACTCCAGCAGTTGTTACTCCACCAAACCATCCATTTCACAGCTGCAACTCTGAACTATATTCACTATCATCATTTCCCTACCATCATTCCATTTTTCCACTGCCATCACTCCATTTTTCATCTCATTTCATTCACCAACATTTCTTTTCCGACAAATCCTCTGTCGCACTTTGCTTCATACACATGGATACACATATTGGCATGATTCATAAAGGTAAAGAAAAGGCTTTATCATACACATTGATGCTTTCTTATGCACATTGATATCTTATCATTTCCAATGAGTGTATGATTAAATTATTATTGCAGCAAGAAAACAGATAATGAGATAAATGTTGTTAACACAAGAACCAACATTCTTTGTATTCATGGTTGTTACACAAGAACCAACCATAAGAAAATGTCAGCTGCTACTCACACCCTGGAAACTTCCATTGTTGGAAAGACATCATCAATCAAAGCCAAAATTCAGATGCCAAAAGTTCTTAAGAAGATCCATGCACGGTTGCATGAGGACATGCAACAAGTTCAGTTGGGGAGTATGTTGGGACTCAGAAATGTCCTATTTTCATCCACTTTACATTTCGCTATTCTTCACATTTCATTGTCCCATTAACCTTTCATCGTACCATTTCCATACATATACTTGAGTTTCATCTTATTATTTTCCACTTTATTCATTTTAGTATTATAAGTGAATTTATGATTAAATATTGGAAAATAACATGTTTTTCACTAATATCTCAAAGTATGGATGAGCTTTGTAATGTGTAGGAATATGGAAGGATCAATCCAAAGAAAGACTCCTCGAATATCTCCTCCACCATTTCAAGGAGATATTTATTCAAAGAATATTCCAAGGAGAAAATCATGGAGATTTGGTTGGCATATCTTATCTAGGATTTATGAGAGACATGTGGAGAATTTGTGAGAGACGTGGAGGATTTGAATGGATCATACTTTGTAATAATAGGAAATTAGTTGAGAGTGGTTGAGAGAATAGTGGATCTGTCATTATGAGATGGTTATCTTCTTCTCAAAGAAATTCATGTATAAAAGAAAGTGCTCTCTCTTCATTCGAGATTGTAGATTGGGAAGTAGAGAGATAGTAGATTGATAGGAGATTAGAGAGTAGATTAGGAGAAGATTAGTCTCATATTGTAGAAGTTAGTTTTGACTTTGTAATATGGAGAAGGGAATTCTTAGCTTTTGTTCATAATCTTAGTTTTGATGCTTTCATGATTTGCCATTGATTGGTGTGATGTAAATTAAGATTTCTTTATTGTTAATGTGAGCTCACATGTGTCGTCTTGTTGCTCTTCATATGTTGTCTTTCTTTTATGCAATTTACTTTCAGCAGTGTGATGTGTTTCAGCGTCCAGCATTAGATTAGCAATTGTGTGTTTCAGCTTAAGGGGGAATTAGATTAGCAATTAGCCATTAGAAAGGGGGTGTTAGATTAGATTAATTCCACTTCATTCCTGCATATATTTTGCATGTGCTTCGTAAGCCTACGAACCTCGGATTGACAAATTAAATGGTTGGGCGAATACTACAATGGAATTAAATGACAATATTTCTGCCTAACAGCAGCCAACTCTAGGTCATGGGTAGGGTAATTCTCTTCATGTGTTTTTAACTTTCTCGACGCATAAGCTATTACCCCACCTTCCTGCATCAACACTGCACCTAAACCTTGCCTTGAGGCATCTGTGCAAACTGTGAATTCCTTCTCCATATCTGGAACTCGTAGAATTGGTGCACTCATCAAAAGTCTTTTCAACTTGGCGAACGCGACATCACATTCATCCGTCCATTCGTACCTAGTGGCTTTACCCTGTAGGGTAGTTTGGGTTTTGCGATTTTTGAGAAAACCTCAACAAACCTTCTATAATACCCGGCTAACCCCATGAAGCTTCTCACTTCATGCGCATTCCTTGGCATGGGCCAATCCATTATGGCCTTCACCTTCTCATGGTCCACTGAAATTCCCTCACCTGAAATTATATGCCCTAGATAATGGATCTCCTTCTGATAAAATGAGCATTTGGACAACTTACCGTACAACTGATGCTCCCTTAAGCATGACAACATTATCCGCAAGTGTTCCTCGTGTTCACTTTCATTCTTGGAGTAGATGAAGATGTCATCCAAGAAGACTTACATGAACTTATCTAAGTATTTTCAAAACACTCTATTCACGAGACTTGTGAATACAGCTGGGGCATTGGTCAAACCAAAGGGTACCACTACAAACTCATAGTGCCCAAACCTTGTTCGAAAAGTAGTCTTAGGTATATCTCCTTCCTTAATCTGTAGCTGGTGGTTACCTGATTGTAGGTCGATCTTGGAGAAGACTGTCCCCCCTTTCATTTGATCAAAGAGGTCATCAATTTGGGGTATCGGGTACCTATTCTTCACTGTGGCTCTATTCAAATCTCGGTAATCAATGCAAAGATGAAAGGAACCATCCTTCTTCTTCACAAAGATCACTGGTGCACCCCATGGTGAAATACTTGGCCTTATGAACCTTAGGTCTAGCAGTTCCTTCAACTGCATTTGCAACTCACAAAGTTTCGGGGCCGTCATCATTTATGGTGTCTTCGATGTTTGCTTTGCATCGGGTTTTACCTCAATGGTAAAATCAAGTTCCCTCTTAGGAGGTAACCCAGGTAATTCCTTTGGAAAGACATCACTGAACTCGGCTAACACTGGATACTCATCAAAGGAGGGTCCCTTCTCATTGTTTATCGCTTCAACAATACACAACTGACATCCCTGTCGCATACATCATTTTACTTTCATAGTGGATATGAAACGTAGGGACACCTTCTGTTTGATACCCTAGATCTCGATGGCCTCTTCGTTTTCATCAATGCAAAGAACTTTCTTTCCATAACAGTCCAAGAAAGCTCGATGTTCCTCAAGCTAATTCATACCTATGATGAGATCATAAGTTCCGAGGGTGGTGACGTACACTTTGACTTGTGTAACACACACCCCAAGATCCACTACACACTTGTCGACACTAGGTCCTACTACTTGCTTTACCCCTGAAGCCATTTCGACTAAGTTGAAATTGTCATGCTCGTAGGATGCCAACCCACATTTTTCTAATGCATATGGAAAACGAAACTATCTGTAGCACCAGGATCAAACAATATTCTAAGCTTAACATTATTGACCATACCTGATGATTCCACCACAATGGATTGGTGCTCTGCCTGATGGTTGTTTACGGCTACCGAGATCTGATGCCTGCTACCCTCACTCCCCATTGGAGCCTTTCCTTCTCGATGCACTGTACCATATTGTAATTCGGGACAGTCACGTTGGTAATGTGGACCTGCACATCCCCAACAAGCAACTTGTAATGGAGTGGGCGAGATAACCTGTTCATACCTCTGAGAGGGGTTCCTCCCCCTAAGACCCCTTCCCCTGACGACTGGTCCTCTAAAATTCCTTACACCCCGGTGAGTTCCTGTGGCTGACTGGGGCACCGCCCTAGTTGCCACTAATCTGTCTACCGCTGCAACTCTTGGTGTGTACCTGTTCCCGTAGGGAGGTGGCCTCGCATATCCTCCCCGAGGGTAGCTTCGAGGGGCCTTCCCTACAAATCTAGACTGTTGGGAGTTGAATGACCTGATGGGATTTGCACCCAACATCTCCTCTGTGTAACGAGCGCAATCTATGGCTTCGGCAACCGAAGTTGGTTTCCACATCCATACTTGGGCCCTGATCTTGGTATTGAGCCCATACACGAAGCGCTCAACCTGGCGTTCGTCGTTGTCCAAGTATGGAACATACTTGACTAATTCCATGAACCTCTCTTCATAATCCACCACGGATAGATACCTTTGTACTAAGGCATGAAGAGCCCCTGCTTGTTCTTCCTGGTAGGATGCGAGTAGGTACTTCCCTTTGAACTTTTCCACAAATAGTTCCCATGGAACCGTGTCTGGTGTAAGGTGTAGCTGCCTTTCCTGGTGCCCCCACCAATTCAAGGCGACCCCCTTTAGTTGAAATATTGTGATCTTAGACTTGGACGTGGAAGTGTACTCCTGTAAGGTCAAGCACCTGGTCATCTCTTCCAACCAAGACTCTGCTTGTATCCCTGCTCGACCCCCTGAAAACTCTGGAAGCATTATCTTTTGAAGCTCCCTTGTGATATCCTAATGCAGAGGTATCGGTACCGTATTCACTTCTACCATAGGAACTTCCTCCCTTCGTGGCGGGGCCTCCACTTCTACCTCCGAGGTAACACTTCATCTCTGTAGTCCTCGGAGTGTTTCGTTTATTGCTTCCGACGAGCACAGTATAAGGATGGTCTTTCGCGATGGTGTCGGCACATTCGGCTCAGGTAATGTCGTCGCCTGACCTCGCCCCTGACCTACTCGCGTTCTTACCATGTTTATCCCTGTAACATGGCATAAGATGATCATTAGCATAAGACGACATCAGGACTATGTTACTATTAAACTCAACAGTTAATTCAAAAGGTGCGTCAGACAATTGTTTTTACGAGTGTTTTTACTCTAAGAGATATAGTTCTGGGCGTTTCGATCAGGCCATCTTGAGGCCACCCGGTACTAAATTTACAACAATAGTTCTACGTAAGTCATGTATCGGATTCTCGCAAAATCCTCATTACGTCGCAATTTAACCCTTCATGAAATTCAATTATTGTTTATTGCCTCGTTCTCATTAATAATTAATAATTTAATAGTTTAATAATAGAATAACCTAAGTTTTAAGTCTAGCGTCGTGTTTACCAAACATTTTGTCATGGAGTAGAATCAGTGTTCTAGCGATCAACTCGTCATGCTGGTCTCCATGGTGTCTCGTTTTCGAGATTCCGTGTCCGTCTTGCCCCTTCGACTATACGTCGAAGTTTCGGCAATGAGCATTTTCAAGAACAAGATAAACTATTTATTGTTAATTTAGCCCTCATTTTTTTATAAATAAAAAGAAACTAATTAGTTTGTCTTAGTTAACACTAATTAATTAACATGCTAACACTAATTAATTAGCATTATTATTATTATAATTTATTTATTTCTCATTTTTTTATTATTTATTATTTTATTTTTATTTAAAACTTTAATTTATAACCTAGTATACATTTAACATTAATGTATTAATTAATTAATTTTTTTTATTATATAATAATTAGTAAAACAATTTATTAAACAAACTATTAAAGTAAATAGAATAATTTAAAAACTCGAAACTAATAATAATTATAATATATATATATATATAATTTATAATGAAACAATAATAAAATAAGTAAAATCTAACCCTAACCTATCCGCTTACCTAGTCAAACCCTAAAACTATGGGGAAGCCTTGCATGAGGGACCACGCGTCCTCCACCAAGCGAACCCACTACCCTAGTAAATAAAATAATATTTTTTTTTATATAAGAAGGTTAAACCCTAGCGGGCACTCATTTTTTTCACGATTTTCTTTTGTGAGCTCTACTCTGCTCCTCCCATGGTGAGTGAGTTCTGGAACTCAGCCATGGCGAGCTAGCATACCTCCCTCTCTCTCGGTCTCTCAGGTCTCAATATTATTATGTGTGCTATTGTTTTTCTTTTATGTATTTGTTATTATTATTATTTTTGTAGGTCGGTTGCATGCTCGCCCCAGCACAGGCTACTCGCCGAGTTGCGCCCTAGCCGCGCCACTGCTGGTCGCGCATCTTACTCAGTTAAGAGAGATTTAAAGACAGCTTTCGTAGATTGATTCACTTACCGAGAAGGTTTTTTTTTGTTTAAATTTATTATGTATATATATATATATATTTTTTTGTGTTGTTGGTCGGCTGCACGCCCAGGCCGCAACCGAAGGCTGCTTGGCCGAGCTGCGCTCAGGCTGGCCGCCGAGCAGCACACCCTCTGGGCTGCGCTCAGGCTGGCCGCCGAGTAGCACACCCTCTGGGCTGCGCTCAGGCAAGCCGCCGAGCAGCACGCCCTCTGGTACTGCGCTCAGGCAGGTCGCCGAGCAATTTTGTTTTAGTTTTTTTTATATATATAAAATAAATTTTAATTATATATATATATATATATATATATATATATATATATATGTTTCAAATCTATATATATATATATTTAATTCTTTCGGTTTGATAACATATAAAAAAAACAAATATAGAAGCCATAAATTTGTAATATAGAAGCCATGGAAAAATACAAATATAAATTTGTCATAGTTTATGTGTTATGTTATATATTTGTTTTGTTTTTTTTTTGTTTTTTTTCTTGTTATATATATATTTGTCATAGTTGATTTATGTGCATTCCATGTATTGTATCTATGGGCTGGCTACATTGTGCATTTGTCAATTGCACATGGCTTCTATAGGTTATATTTATGTTTGTTATAAAACCCTTTGTAAATATAGTTTTCCTATATTTTCTTTTTCCTTATATTTTTTTTTTATAGTTTAGCTTTGGAATGTAAATGTAAATTTTCCTCATATATATATATATATATATATATTGTAATTCTCTAACTCTTTTCTTTGTTTCCTGCAGGTCAAATACTTGCGCAGGAGTCATGTTTTCCAGTAGTAATTGTTTTTTTTTTCTACTGTTTTGTTCAATGTAGTGAGCCCTCTAGTTCCAGATTTGGAACCATAGCTCTAATACCATATGTAGGGACCCCAACCTAGGTCCCCATTTTCTCTTAATAAAATCAGATATTTTTCACTGTTTACATTCTTGTCAAAGTTTTTGTTTCATTTTTGCTTTCATTTTCTAGTTTTGTTTTTGCTTTCATTTTCTAGTTTTGTTTAGATTTCAAGCCAGTAAAAAATATAACATTTTCATTTACAGGTTTGAAATAGTTATATTTACTATTTTATCTAATTCTAACAATTACTATTTGTGCAGGTGTAACAGCAAATACATGTGTACTCATTCATAAAATTACCATTTTTCAAAATTTGAAAATAATGATTTACAATGTTAGAAATTAATTGTATACCTGAATGATAAATACCTCTTAATAGCTAGTAGATCCCATTTTGTTGTTGCTCCCTTTTGTTGCCCTGCAACTAAAATCTTCTCAAACCCTTGAAACTCAACCAGCCCAAACAAGTATGCCACCCTGCCAACTGGCGAGGTCTCGCCGACCACCCAGCTCCAAAGGTACCCCTTTGGACCCCCAAGCCCAAACCGAGTATAAGCCAACCATAGTTTCTATCCCTCTGAAAATCTCCAACAAGAACCCCCTTTCAGCTCTGCTCTGTAAAATTCTATCACTGCTATCAAAACTTTCCCCAAAATCTCCCCAGGTAAAAAGATCCCTTATTTTCCTCCTCTTCTCCACCTTATTCTCCCTTTGCCGACTCTTCTCCTCTCCATTAATACCCCTATCTCTAACATAAATGTTTCCCCAATCCCAAGTCCTCCTCAAGTCCCTCATTTTGACTTAAAACATAAACTTAAAAATTATTTTATTGTGTAAATAAATGTTTGGGTGGGTTCACCTACCCACCACAAATGTTTCACTTTACACGTTCAACCACATTAAATTTCTACTTTACATTTCCGGCTTTGTAATTCAAGTTTCTCAATTATAACTAATAAATCATTTTTAATTTAATTAACTCAATATAATTCAACATTTGTTCAATAAAGGCACATGGTATTATTTATAATTTACACCATGGTTTTTAAACGACTACGATAACATTATAATTAATTAGTAATGTATCAATTAAACCTTATTCCTATATTTAAATTAATTAATTAATATCGTTTGGTACGTAATGAATCTTACCATTTCAAGTTAATATTATGAATACACATTTATATTAATTAATTAAATTAACTAAGACTTAATCAACTCCTAGTTCCATATTAATTGCACCCTAGTTTATAATTAAACTAATTAACAATCTTTGCTAATGATAATGATAGTTTTATTGTCATCAATTAACATTATTAACATATAATTAATATTACCCGAACAATTTAATATTAACCTAATTGACATGATAATTACTCTTAACTTTTAACCCTTAGTCTTGACTAAATAAATTTAATAACAATCTATCAAGCATTCTAATTAATTGCATTAGTTACCACCTAGGTTAACCATAGTTTGTTTATTAATCAACACTAATTAATTATTAATCGACAATAATTACATTTTTATTCAACATTATTTCATGAAATTTATAAATATGTAGGCGAGTTATGTAAGCGTAGCTACTGCTTACATACCTCGCGTAAGTACACTAACAATAATAAATCTTACACACATCAATCATAATCACGAAACTTATTGTTCACTGACAAATGTTTAACATAGTTTGCAAGGTACAATCCTTTACCTAACTGCATCTTATTAAGTTACAACAATTCATACATTACTAAGTTACAACACATAATCAATCAAGGATTTTACACACATATAGTTAGATTTTGTTTTCATCCCGACTTCAAGCTACACCTATCTATGTACATCACAACTGACTTCCACATCCTATCATTTCCTCTGTTGGACTACCCTGAAGTGTCAAGCCATGACCGGCTCTAGCTAGAACCCGTAAACGGAAGTGTCGACTACATCGACCCAGCTTTCCTAGCAGGCAACCACCAGTCATCATCACACACCATGGGGAGCGCGTCGTAGCACAACCCTCCCATGACTCTGGGTTTCAGGGATAAACGGTGGATAAAACCTCCACCCCCCTAATGGAACATGGGACTATGTCTACCCGATATAATAACTGCGTTGCACCTGTACTCAGTTTGTCATCGTATAACCAATCTAGGCTGTTGAGTTTCCTGAAACCCTGCCCCACCCATGTCATAATATACATCATAATAATAATCATGCTAAAGTAAATAATGCATCACTCGCATACCATCTATCTTTCGAAGTCCATGTCCCCGAAACTCTTCCACCTCGTAGGATCCAGCTATTACGTAGCCTTTTAACCTGTAAGTTAGTCTCTGACATACAGTCTAGAATATCGTGGATAAATCCTCAACATGTACACATACATTTCATCATAACATAACAACAATAAATTCATTTATTCGCCATGCCCCTGGCATAACATTCATTTTTTCAACATATAACTGTAACGGTATCCACATACCCATCATTCAGTAACTTGCATATATAATTAACACATGATAGATATCTAAACATGACTATCGATCATAATACTAACATCACACATACACATATATATATATCCGCAAAATAATAGAACCATATGTCCACAATGTCGTCAAATCGACGAAGTCTCACAATCAAACAAATACAACATATAATAGTGGTTCAGATAGTAATGTCAAAATGGGGCGTTACATAATCTTTATTGGAATCCAATCATGATAGATTGCATATAAAAATATCTCACCATCGTCTATGTTGAGTAGCCGTCTATAAATTTATTAGGAGTTGAGAGGGATCAAATCTCTTAAGGTGCAAACATTTTTTAGAATGCAAACTTTTGAAGAAAGATTTCCACTTGTAAAACATAATATTTTTCAATGCATAATAAATCTGTAGTTAAAATAGATCTATACTGGTTTATTTGGTTTATTTATAGATACCATTCCTATGAATAATAAGTTAAAAGACATTGTGTTACTCATGAATTAAGAATTGAGGCATAACAACACATGACTAGCCTGGATGGAAGAACGTGATTCAAGAATTAGGTATGTATAACCATCACAGCTAGTTCTTTAAAATGACGCAGCAATTAATTTTATCCGGCAGATGAATGAATATTACATATAAATGCTGTACACAGTAGATAAGTTTTTTATTAAAATAGTGGTGCTTCATTGCTAATTTGATAGAATACCGGACCAAGCTGGGCATAGTTACCATATGGGATTGAAAGCTTAATGTGTAGAAGCTGTAAGCAATATGCAATTACCATTAGACATTATAAATGATCCTTGAAAAGATAAACATTGTACTGACCAATAGACCCAGATGCATTTACTTCTAGGAAAAGTAGTATGAAGTGCAGTTCCTTCCTGCACTGTCAAATTGATGAAATATGTGCATGCATACACGCAGCATCCACATATTTTAAATCGGTAAAATAATTTCAAAATCAATTTCATTCACACATCTAATACAGGGGCATGTCAGGAGGAGGTAATTTCAGTATTTAATCCCAAAGCAAAGTTCTGCCCAGTGTTCTTCATGAAAACATTGTTGAATGCAGAGACCTGTTAAGTTCAACAACCATAATTTTGGAAGAACGCTGAAATTGTCAGAAGCTAGTTTCAAATGATTTTCAAGCTCAAGGATCATTTCTGAGCACAGTACTAAACAAAATTCCTAAGTTAAGAACCAAAGTTGACTCACATTGAAGCAAATAACTCTTCACGGCAAAGGAATGCTAAATTGGATTCAACATACATCTAAAACCGTTATCCCAATTTGTCCTAACCATTTAGAGGAAGAAATTTGACCTCTAACTAAATTTTGACGATCTCAGCGAAAAACTGAAATTTAGTTAGAGATCCATTTAACATATATACTGCTGAAGCTTTAAAGTAAGGCATCTTTTCCTTTATATTGTTGCATTTGAAGCTCTTTACTAAAGTCATAAAAAAAGTGCCCTGTTTCTTGTAAAAATTGATCTATAGATCCTATACCATATACATTCTCATTTTGTTTGCTAAATTTCTGTGGAAGTTTTATTAAAACAGGAAAAATTGTTATAGTCAATGAGAGGCAATTACCAGCAGGAAACTCCAATTCAAGGGCAAAAAGGCAAAATACGATTGGACACATGATAATGTATTGACCTACTGACTAAATATTACTAAAAATCTGTAGAAGCATTTGCAAATAAGACAAGCCAGGTCCAAATCTCTTTCAAAAGACTGAACAAAAGGAAATTCATTGCCAAATTCCGTTACCTAGAACCTTCCAATCCTGTCTAGCAAAAATCCCAGTTGAACTTGACATTGTTGTATTTGCATTTTGCATTGACCAACTTAAATCCAAGTAACATTTGTTGTCTCCAGTGCAGGGTGATATATACTTCCACAATCTCATAATGCAAAATTCTGAGAGCTTCCATAATCTTCCTCACCTGTGTTCATTTTCCCCATTCATTTTCTCAATAGAAAGTCCCTAGCAGTTTCCTTGATCATTTCCAACCAGCCACATCTTGTAGTCTGAAAACACCAAGTCTTTAACCCCTCATAAATGGCCCTCTTCATGATCTTAAAATTAAGATCTCATCTGAATCTCACGTCTACATGAATTATACAATAGATTGTGAAATCTCTTCACTCCAATTTGTTGTGCAGTTCAAGAGCGATAGAATACTAGCTTCATTCCAGATATTTGTCCCTAGCACCTACAATTATTATGCTGATCACAATTTAGTTTATCAGCGTTTGATCCTGTTATTGCTCAATATTAAAAGTTACCTTGCGCAATCTCAAGTGACAAAGGATCAAAATTGTATAGCTTCCCCAGCCAGATTTTCAATGTCTCCCAAGAACTGTCAGATTTTAGCATTATTATAGAACCACAATTATTATGCTGATCACAATTTAGTTTATCAGCGTTTGATCCTGTTATTGCTCAATATTAGAAGTTACCTTGCGTAATCTCAAGTGACAAAGGATCAAAATTGTATAGCTTCCCCAGCCAGATTTTCAATGTCTCCCAAGAAGTTTCAGATTTGAGCATTACTATAGAACCAAAATTATGTTCTTTCCCAAGCTTGTGAACAGGGGAAGCCTCCTCATGGGATTCTTTTCTCTACCGAGATCAAAGATGAAAAAATCCAAGTCAAAGGCTTTAAAGGAGGAGAACCAAATGGACTCTGCCAAATGACAACGTGAAGGAAATCCTCTATTGCTGCACAAACTGGACAAATAGAGTGGCCTTGACTAATCCGTCCCATTCTTTGCATATTATTACCAGAGGCTTGTGCAAGTGTCTCTAAGTTGAAACATTTTCTTTTGGGAGGGTGTGACTCCACCATGCCCAATTCTAGTGGGCTTAATATCCTAGTTGTCTAAGTTGGATAGCTTCATTGTCTTGATAAAATTACTTCGTAGAAAATTTTGTCTACTTGTCTTTCATTCCAAGTCATTGAGTAGAGCATGATTCCTACCCTTTATTGGGCAAGGGAGCCAGTCTAATTATTTTGTTGGAGAGTCCAAACCTCCTCCTCAAATGTAGTGAAGGGAATGAAGCCATCCGCCAAGCCATGCAACACCATTGTGCTATGCATGTTAGTTTCATCATGGTTCAAATAGTCCTTAGCCTCTATTAAACCATGGTACTTTTCTTTAAATCTTTGGATCCAATCTACCTAGTCCAGTGGCTCTATGAGTAGGCCACTCTATTTAACGGTCCAGAAATTGTTACGCCTTTCTTCTTGCTCCAAATTTACTAACATGTGTGGATTCGAAACCATCATTAACAGCCGATCTTCGTGAGTTTCGAGAGCAGGGTGCCTGCTTTTAAAGAACAGGGGTAGAAAGAGATTAAGTCTCAACATTGTTCGAGCATTTGAAAATAGCTTGAAAATAATTCCTTCTTCCATAACTAATATGAAAAGCTAAAGAAGTCCCAATGACTTTTAGTTCTTTTTACCATGAGCCACTTTGGGTCCTTAACGCCTAGATTGGCTCATTAACTCCTACGCTGTCCCTTTCTGTGGGAGCATAAACTATTGTTGAAATGCTAGTTTATAGGCCCTGCCGGGGTCTTACTTGGAGACCCGTATTTAGTCAGAGATGATTCCGACCAGCATTTTAAGTAGCATTTTAGGACCATAAATGATGGAACAAGCTTATGTTAGGAGAGATGTAAAAGGGGCTGGAAGTCTGGATCAAGCCTTCGACCAGCGATTAACATAGTATCTCTTCTCCCTCAACTGGTTGAGCCTTAAGACTCAAGAGCCACCCAGACCTAACGACAAAATACTTCAAATTGTATCTTACCGAATTTGGGGATTGTAAACGCTCCCTCATTCAAGGGCCATACTTCTGGCCTTTTTCAAAACTTTGCAGGAAGGCTGGATACTAGACCGTTTTAGGAGCATAAATGATAGAACAAGTTTATGTTAGGATCTGTAAAAGGGTTGACTGAGTTTGTCTAATCATCATACCAGTTTCAATAATCAAAAGGGCCATACTTTTGGCCTTTTTCTAACCTTTGCAGGAAGGGCTACTAGTCCTCTAATTCTAGTGGGACTCTAACTGAGGGGAGATTCTAGATCGTCGACTATTCCCCCTTTCCTTACCTGATGAGTTTGAAATAGTCGTTGCTTCTTCACAGTTTGCATGAACAAACAATATCAACACAGCTTTCCTTCAAGTTATAGCTTTTTCTTTAATTGCTTCTTCCATGGAAAGTGTTCCCCTGGCAAATAACTGGTGTCACAGTTATATCATTTGTCACCTCGGTACGTCTCAAGATATCAAAATCACTCACCCAGTTTAGCTAACATGAAAAGGTTCGAGGATAGCCGACACCCTTGCCTGATTCCTCTTGAGGTTCATGAGGGCCTTGCAAATGTCACAGCTACATGTGTAGTTCGTAATAGCCTTTAGAACCAGAGGAAGTTATGCCAGTATATATATTTAATTGAAAGGATCCCTATTGAGATAATGGGTATCATGGTATGGGTTCAGGGGGAAGACATGATATTATCCAAATGGGAAGATGGGGGAGAGGGAGTCAGCTGGTGCTGGAATTCTACACTGGATAGGGTACACAATTACAATAATTCTGGCTCATGTCCCTTGGACAAAATTAGTATTGCTCTTTTATTCAGCGCTCTTTGCTTGCAATTCTATACGATACCTT
Organism: Larix kaempferi; assembly: GCA_027924585.1. Lineage (NCBI taxonomy): Eukaryota > Viridiplantae > Streptophyta > Pinopsida > Pinales > Pinaceae > Larix > Larix kaempferi. The sequence goes on from BSBM01000625.1 coordinate 20,392,386, forward strand.
AGTGTTATATAATGTACTCAAACTAACTTTCAGATCCCTGATGCTTAAAAATCATTTTACAATAAAGGAACACATAACAAGAAAGAATCCCATCACATGCACATAGATCACATCACATCCAATGGCAACATCCGAATTCTTGATGTTAATGAATTGCTCTCCTCTATTCAGCACTCTTTGCTTTCAGTTCTTTACCATGCCTTGCCAAATGACTGTTATATTAATATAATGTACTCATACCAACTTTCAGATCCCTGATGCATAAAATTCATTTACAATAAAGGTACGGATAACAAGAAAGAATCCCATCACATTCACACACATCACATCCAATGCCAACATTCTGAATTTTAATGTTATTGTATTGCTCGCTATTCAGCGTGCTTTTGCCTGCAATTCTATACCATGATTTACAAAAACGACTGTTATATAACTTACTGATACCAACTTTCAGATCCCTGATGCATAAATTTTAATTACAATAGAGGTACAGATAACAAGAAAGAATCCCATCACATCCAATGCCAACATTCTAAATTTTAATGTTAATTAACAGTATAAGTGACTGCCACATGCCTTTGTAAATGGTTGGTTTGCCGTCACTTTGCTTTTTAGTTAAATTCTGCCGTGAGTCGGTTGCACTATGGATTGACTACCACTACCAGCTATGCCTTTGATTACATTTTCAGTTGCATTTAAGTTTTCAATTTTGGTTGTCCTACTCGTACATTACCAGTTATGCTACTATTGGTGGCCCGTCGTGCTACCAATCGTGGTAGAGAAACATTCCATTTTACAGAAGGCAATTGCATTTTCTGGTGGGTGATGTATTATTATTTCTATGTCAGCGGAGGAGCTCCTCAATCCTAGAATATTACAGTGAGTGTAGCTGGCTTACAAAACTCGCTTGCATAGGTCAGACAGCCTAGAAGACAAAACATGTCTTGAAGATTTGAATCTTGGTAGAGAACATCACCACGCCTGCCTAGCCATATAACCTAAATCTCATTGAAAAACGATATCCAATTTAAACAATGAGGTGTAGCTGGCTTACGGCCCTCCCTTGGATGGATGAGCCAACCCATGAGGAACTAAACATGTCTTTGGGGATTGGGGATTTGAATCTCGGTAGGAACTATCACCATGGTTGCTTAAAATTTAACCATCTAACCTAAACCCCATTAAAAGATAATATCTAAATTTAAACAATAAGTGTAGCTGGCTTACAACACTAACGTGCATGGTTCAGACAGCCCAAGAGGGACGAAGCATGTCTTCTGAGATTTGAAACTTGGTAGGAAAAGCCAACATGCTTGCTTAACCATTTAACCTAAACCCCGTGGAAAGATAACATCCAAATTTAAACGATGAAGTGTAGTTGGCTTACAACACTCACTTGCATGGGCGAGACAGACAAAACGTGCCTTTGGAGATTTGAATCTTTGTACAGAATATCACCATCCCTGCTTTAACCATTAACCTAAACCCCATTGAAAAATAACATCTGGATTTAAACAATGAAGTGTAGGTGGCTTATAATACTCACTTGCATAGGAAGGGCAGCCCATGGGGAACAAACCATGTTTTGGGGAATTTGAATGTTGGTAGAGAAGATCACCATGCAGGTTTAAATTTAAACAATGAAGTGCAGCTGGATTACAACACTTACTTGCATGGGTGAGACAGCCCACGAAAGACAAAGCATGCCTTTGGAACTCCATTAAAAGATAATATACAAATTTAAACAATGAAGTGTAGCTGGATTACAACACTAGACTTGCAGAGCATGAAAAAAAAGGATGTCTTTGGAACCCATGAAAAGATAATATCCAAATTTAAACATTGAAGCATAGCTGGATTACAACACTCACTTGCATGGGCGAGAAAGACCATGAGAAACAAAACATGTCTCTGGGAGATTTTAATCTTGGTAGGGAAAATCATCATCCCTACTCAACCATCTACCAATTTAAATCCCCATTGAAAGCTGATATCCAAATTCATCCCCATTGAAAGCTGATATCCAAATTCATTGAAAGCTAATATCCAAATTCAATCAAATTGTTTATATTCGTACATGTGCATTTCACTTCTGTTTCTTGCATAACAGATTTCACAAAAGAAAAGAGAAAACAAACCTGGAATGCAAATCGACCAAATTCTGCTTCATTAATAGGCTCAAACCAGCTCAGAGTTTATTGTTGGATCTTCTACAACAAATCAATTTTCTGGGGAAAAAAATATAAAGATGGACATGTGAAATTTTGCGTGTACAGTATAAGTATTCTGACTGGCCAATCTCAGGGAAAGCTAATCTGCTGCCCAGATGTAGTACTTGGGAAATAGCGTATACCAGGGAGATTATATGTACACTCAGGCAGGCAAACATGGTATATAACGATTAGTTAACTGTTCTTATTGAAAGCATCGCAGGTTTTTCTGATCTCTCCCTCGTACCCTGTTTTAACGCCCACGCTGCCGAGCTTATCCATGGCAAGCGCGAAGTCCCGGAAGAAAGCATCTTGGTTGGAAGCATACGTTTCCACGAGGCCTCTGGTCCGAGCATCGGTGTATAGGATCTGATCCGAGGCCAGCAAACCCAAACCTTTGGGAAGATTCTGATAGAAAACATTATCAAAGGTCCTGGGAGAAAGGACATCGTTGAAGGCGGCCATGTTGGGATCCAGGTTCTGCTGCGGGCAGACGTTTTGCAGGCCCACAGCGTAGTTTGGATCGATGGTAGGATCCATGGGCTCCTCGTAGATCCTTCCCATGAACTCCTTGCAGTGCGAGAAGCCCACGGTATGGGCTCCCGAGAGAGTCGTCATTTCCGACTGATTGAAGCCCTTGGATTCGAACAGGGCGTTGAGCTCGTCCACGCTCATCGTTGCTTCTGGGAGATTGCCTGCAACTCGGGAGGCATCTGAGATAAGCCCGTCTTTGCGTCCCTTCTTGACCTGGTAACTTGGACCCCCTACCTGCCATCATGTACAATATACCCACATAAACAAACCAATGAAAAAAGAAAGACAAGAACATAAATTGATTAGCTTTGAGGATTAGTTCAATATGTTCAGCCATTAGCCAAAGACATGTTGCATAGGGGATGGGTAAAGGGAATGAACATAAAGATTAGCTAAATAGGTTGGACCATTTGCCAAAAACATATTGCAATCTGATGGGCGGTCATAAAGGGTTCGTTCAAGGCATGTTACCATGAAGATGGAATATATGAATATGTTAGTCTTGAAGATTATCTTAATTAGTTGGACTATTGGTTAAAGGAATGTTGCCATGAGAATGGATGGAGAAATCACAAAAGGAAGAAATATAGGATTGTGGATTAGCAAACATTCAGTCAAAAGCACGTTGCCAAGGAAGATCTGGAGGTCACAAACTGGAAAAACATAAACTAATTAACAAGTTCTAATCCTATCAATTGCTTACCAGAGTAATGAGATCTCTGGTTGCAATGGCTAGAATGTCTGCACATGAGACGACGCCAGGGCACTGAGCTTCGACTGCTTTCTTTGCTCGGGTGATGGCGTCGAATCCGTCACCAGGCAACGATAGATTGATGTCTGCGTCCCGCTCCGCTTTGTGACCGGCACCTATCGACGATACCAACACAGATGCATCGCACCCCTGCAAATACCAAGCCACGTCAATACACAGCAATAGCCAAGCCACATTCAATAACAGTAATAACCTAGCCTAGCCACGCCAAGCTAACCCAAGCAACGCCACTTACTTCAACAAAGCAGTCATGGAAGAAAAGGCGCAGCGTCCCCCCTGCCGATGTTGGGTTGTCTCTCTGCTTGCGCACCATTACCTTGTGAATGATGTTTTCCACTTGCGGACATGAGCCCTTGTAGTAATCGACTGAGAGCAACTGTTGCTGTTGCTGTTGCTGTTGAGCAAGAACAAGCTGTGCTGTTGCTACCAAGGCCATGGCCACCATTAACAGACAACCATTGCTACCACTGCTGCTGCTGCTACCCATTGTCATCCCGTTGGCTCACGATTCTGCAAATGGCGATGGAATAGTGGATTGTAATGCACAATGGAATGCAGGGGAAGTTAAGGCGCCACAGGTATTGTCTTCATGAAAGGCCGCGCCGCGTGAGATGTGACAGCAGCCGTGTGACGGTTGGCCTTGTGGCAAAAATAATAGAGCCTGCCATGTGGGTGGGCCTTGCTATTATTATAATTCACAACGTCCACCCTTGCTTCGCTAACTTTTTCATAATGTGAAGCCGAGCTGTCTGCATGGGAATCCAACTGAAAATGTGAGGGGCCTGGAATTCGGGAAGGGTTAGGTACAGGGGCCTCGAATCCATACACGCTGACCGTTCCGTTGTATTCTCCACAGCTGGAGAAAGGGAAAGGGAAAGGGGAGTGGGTATCGAAGATTTCTTCGATGAGAAAACTGTGACTGTTATTGGTGAAATGGAAAGAATTTGGTATTACAGAGAGGACGAGATGTAAATGTGAAAGTGATGGGTGAAAAAGGAACTAAATGTGAATGTAAATTGTGGAAAGGAGGTTGAGATAGGGTACCTACTTAAGTAAAATTTTGTTTTTCGTGAAAGACAGAAGTATTAGTATCTCACCACAAAAGTCTTTAGTTCTGACAGTAAGATATTTTTTGAGCAGTACAACTAAAAAGGCTTTAGTTCTGACAGTTAAGTATTTTTTGAGCAGTGCAGTATTGAATATTGAAGGTTGTTAGCTAAGTCCTCACAAATGCTACAAGGGGTGCTTATTGTTTGTGATATTTTGAGAAGTTGTATGTTGTTTTTATGGTGTTGTCTAAAAATGTTACATTTTGTTTTTGGGTGGCTGGAATTAGATAATTAGATAATTAGATTTTGGCAAAGTTTTTGTCGATCCGGAATTTTATTTGATTTTTCGAGTATTTGGGTCGATTTAAAATGGGTCAAAACTTCAGGGACACGGTTTTATAGTGGAACTTTCTAGAGTTCCATAGTGGAACTTTGCCACCACACCCTTGGAACTCTGCTCCCACGCCAGATTTATACAAAAACTCTACGTTGTGGTTTTAGACTACTTCGTTTTTTATCATATCTTAATGAATATCAAGCAATCTAGTTTTTTTCATGTTCAAAATAAAGGTTGAGATAATAATGTATAAATATGATTATTAAGGAAGTTGAAATATGATTGTAATAATGTATAAATATGATTGTTATTGGTGAAATGAATATTTGTATATCAAAATTGTAAGTTAAGATTTTTAAGTGAGATTAATTGATAAAACTAAAATTGAAGATTAGTGCATGTTGTATAAAAATGAAGTCTACCGCATTACACATTCGAGAAGAACAAGTTAGATTATCTTTTCTTCGGGAAGAACAATTTAGCTTTTTTCTGTAAACACTTTTTAAGTATGCACATGCAATGTGTTAGGATAAAGTGCAAATGTCATGTCATTGAATGCAAAAATGTCATGTCATTGAATGCAATGTTTCAAAGAAAATGTAAATGGTGGAAAAGATGTGGGGGATAATGGAGACATTGGAAATTAAGATTTTCAAGTGAGATTAATTTGAATAGTTTAAATAAACAAGTGCAAATGTCAATGTAAGTGGTGGAAAGGATGTTGTGACTATCAAAACAAAGAGACTTAAGGCTCTCAAGTGAGATTAACGATAAGAGTCTAAATAAACATAAAACCAAACGAAGAAAATAGATCAATTGACTTGTGTTTGCTTTCTATAAAAATGAAGACCAATGGATTAAATATGCACATGTAATGTGTGGGAAGAACATATTAAATTATTATCTCAATCAAAGTGAAGTTCAACACATTAAACATGCACATAAAACGTGTAGGAAGAACGAGCTAAATTCGTTATTTTCTACTCTTGTAGCAAACTTTTTTCCAATTATTGAAATCCAATAATATAGAAAGTTAAAGTACCTAGTGATCTAGAGTTTGAATCAAACTTTTGATGATCTGAGTTGATTCAAAATTGAGCAAAATTTCTAAGATAATTTTTCCACCATGTGTGGGACTTGGATCATGGTATAACTCTTCTCATGCATGAAGAACATGTTTGGTCCTCCTCTCAATAAAAATGAAACCCAATGCATTAAACATGGACGTACAATGTATGGGAAAAACAAGTTAGCTTATATTTTGAATAGACACTCATTAAACACACAGATGCAATGCATGGGAAGAACAAGTTAAATTAGGAGTCATCTAATTTTGTAGCAAACTTCCTTCCCATTCATAGAATTTGATGATAAAAAGAGCTAGAGTTCCGATTGATGTCAAACTTGGATTGAATTTTTTATGATCTCCGTCAACTAGAATTGGGAAAAACTTTTAAGGGCATTGTTCCACTATGTGTGGGACTTTGATCATGGTAGAGATTTGCTCATGCCCAAAATTTCCACTGGAATCTTATTAGATTTGTGGCTTGAAAGAGGATGTGTTTGCTACAAAATTAGCTTACTCCGTTCTATAATCCTCTTAGTCCACTAAATTAAGTGAGAATATAAAGTGATTGTATTTCTAAGTCATTTCTTAAACTGTGTTTGCATTTAAAATTACCAACTTTTCAGGTCATTTCTTAAATCAAGTTTGCATCTAAAGTGACCACCTTTCTATGCCATTTCTTAAATTGCATTTGCTTTTAACACACCCAGCTTACAAGGAACAAAGATATTGTTACTTGTATTTTTTTCAACTAACGACCTTTCTAGGTCATTTCTTAAAATTATAGTGTTTTCATTTAATACAACAAATATGCAACTAGGAACAAAGAGTTTTGTATCTGTTTATATGTGCCATGCATGATCCTTATGTCCTAAAGGCTTCACACCACTTGAAAATAATATTGTATGTATACATGATCAGATCATTAATCGTGTGGTTCAACATAAGAGAAATGACCCAAAGTTTTGAATGTTATGTTCTATATTTGTTGATTGTAATTTTTATCAAGGTGTAATGCATGATTTCATGTCACTGAAGCTTCATACTAATGCATGATTTTCATGTCATTGAAGCTTGATACCAATGGAAAGAACCACCATGTGTGTACATGATTCAATCATTCGTCACATTGCTGAGTGTAAAATAAATTAAGTGAATTCTTTTGTTTTATGGATAGAGGACAAGCATTGCTTTGAAAAGCAAGCAACAAAAGAAGATGCAAATCGATTAATTAAACATTGTAGTTATGTTTGAATTTTGATGCTCAGTTAAAGTAGGGTATTGTTTTTACCCTAACCAAAGTTCAAGGCTCACCAATGGTATGTTTGTGTTTGTGTTTGTGTTTGTGCATACTCATGCTTACAAAAAATGAATGGAGCTATGTACGAGTTTTGAGGGTAGAATATATACCCTCCACTCATGGCCTCCTTGTAACGTCCCCTCCCGCGGACCCACTTCCTGGAAGGGAACATGATACCAATCTGTGGGGATTTTACATGAACTCAGCATGATTCATTAGATTCATACAAACAAATAAAGTGTGCAGATGCAAATCAAGCAAATATGCACAGCAGAATAAACATCATCCACACACATTTCATGCTCATCCAGCATATCAAAATAATCATCAAATTAAACATTGCAGAAGTAAATACACATAAAGAATACACTCATCTTCATTGTGCAATTGTCCCCAAGCAACTAGCTATGTCACTGCATCGTTCCACCCAACCATAGGTCTCTGCCCAGACTGTATTCTTTCAGCACTCAGAGACCACCCCCGAGCTGGGCATGATTTCTACAAGGAAAGGGGAACATTCATACTCATACACAACCAAATAATCATTGCATCTAAGCCAAGCCAGTCCACAGCTGGGTTTATCAGGCTAAAACTAAACCCTCTTCATTTATGGATGCTTACACTCAAGCTCAAGCCAAAGCAATGGATACCTATCTCAACCCCAACATTCTCTTACACACAACAAACTCAAAAACTGGGCATGGATACACATTTCCAACAAAGGGATTTACAAACAGGATGGCCATGGGTCTTCCCCAAATCATGGCTCACCCAAAACGAACTGTGGAAAGGGAAATTCGTCCCTAGGGAGAAACCCGATTTCTCCCACAAGTTATGAGCGTTTCGAATGGCCAGAACAACCTCATTGAAACCCCAAATTGATCTGTTCTCTTCCCCACTGGTAACCAAAACAAAAACGCCCTTCCCATCTTGAAAGATGAAGGAAAACACAGAAAAACAAGGGAGGAAAACGCCCAAGTAGCTCCAAACTCGTGAGGGAGAGAAACTAGTTGATGGGTAATGGCTTGGGGAGCAATTCATGGCTCTTTTCTTGCCCAAGGAGAAAAACACGTTTTTCCATGCAGGGTGGCTTGCCCATACTCGAATTTGGACAGCCATACCTCCAATTCCCCAAGGCATTAACTACCTCAACCAACTCTTGGGAGAAATGAATGATTGGGTACCAAAGTCAACATGGGTAGTTAAGGGTTTTATGGGTTCTCTCATTGACACTTGGCTTGACTTGATTTGCTCCAAGGGTTTGAATATTTCCTTCCCAATTCCTTGTAAAATCATGCCCCCATCTCTTGTTGCATTGCATAGCTAGTTGTGGGTATTTTATTAAAATGCATATTTACATCATAATCGCAATTCCATTGTGCATGACTAGCACGAAAACCATATGCATTAATAAATCGATGGTGGGGACTTGGCCTTGAGCTCCTCACCACGATTTTATAACAATATTACATCATTTACGATTTTAATGCCATAGGGTCAAAATGGGGACATTACACTCCTATCCAGAGGGTGACTTCCATACTAGCATTGGTGACTTCCATACTATGCTAGGATGTTTGTATCTATTTAAGACAAAAAAAAATAGAGCAATTATCAATTGCTAATGTTGACCAAAAGTATATAACAAAACATGAAAAATTGTCTTCTATAAGAACAAAGCAAGATGCCATAAAAAATTTATGGTTACATTTATCACATAACGTTGTGAATAGAATAAATAGCATGGAGATGTCATAGAAAATCTATGGTTACATTTATTACATAAGATAATGTGAATAGAATAAATAACATGGAGTTTGCACGTAGGATAAAAGACAACCAAAACGCCTCACTTTTCTGGTGGTTTTGGGGAAAAAAAAGGGTTAAATTTTTTGCTGGAAATTGCTATTTTCTAATTTTGATAATTTTAGCGATTGGGATTGTTTGTTCTAGACTAATTACCTAATTTTAAAACTACCCAGACCACCGAAATTGCGATCTGAACACTCCAAATTGTTATTTTGACCAGCATTGCTCTGCTAGATTCTGACGAGTCGAGGACATTTTAGTTAGCGTTTATATAACGCCTAGAGTTTGTGAGTCATGAATGTGCTTAAATGTTCATTGCATCACTACATTATCAATCAATTTATAAAAACACCCAAGAATTAAAAAAAATCATAGTTTAGTTTTGGAATAAGAGTACATTGGATTATGGTTGGCATTGACAAGGATCAAAACACAAAAAAGTTGATACAAACGTTGCAACATCAAATCACATCACATTAACAAATTCCAAGCTTTATGATATGAACAAGTTTTGGGAAGAGGATAAGTGATCAATCACGATCAAGAAAGTCGATCACAACCACTGAAAAAAGAATTTAAGACACATGGCCAACAATAATTCATCATCCAATACTAGCAAAAGGCTACCACATGACGATGACATTTAAAATATATATATATCCTTTATTACATTCGTTTAGTGATAACCAGCTTTGATATTCGAAATATTCGAATAATAAATTAATGAAATATATCTAGTTAGTGCATGGTGTCATGTGAGCGACATCGTGAACATAGTTTCCACGTTAATTAATTTTTTCAAATTCGAAATTAATTATAAAACTTTGTCCCGTGATAGAGTAAGGTTCAATACTTTGAAATTCCTCCCAAATAAAATAATTAAAACTCATGTTGTTGAATGTTTTCTTTATCAAGCGATGATTATATGGCATCAATGAAGCGTGATGAAGGGGAATCCATTTCACAAATAATATTTAAAAATAAAATCCAAATTTTTAAATTAAAATAATATAAATAATGTTGTGAAAAAAGAGCCTTATATTTATTTAGAGTTGTGGACATCATTCTCATCTCGAAAGTTTTATACTACTTTAGCCTTTTTTTGGAGACATTGTTCTTTATTCTATGTTGTTAGATAAATTTTTATTTTATTTTAAGGTATTTGGTTGGTATCATGCATCATTGCCTAGTTTGAATTTTTTAAATCATTTTTTAAATGAAATGTTATAGGTTCGACTTGGACCATTACTTTAATTTAGCCAAACCATTAGTTTAATTTAAGTATTTTGGCTAGTCATAAATTATTCACAAGTTACCACGTTGGAGAGACCTACTACTTTTGTAGCATTCACCCAATCCAAGATCTATTATAATTGATTTGTTATATTGCATGTTCTTAGTGGTATATAAGATACTCATAACTGGTGTTGGTGAGTTCGAACTTGTAACCTCTCGAATTCACCCAATCCAAGATCTATTATAATTGATTTGTTATATTGCACGTTCTTAGTGGTATATAAGATACTCATAACTGGTGTTGGTGAGTTCGAACTTGTAACCTCTCAAATGTTTGTGGACTAGAAAAGACCTAGAACCAATTGAACTACATGCAAAGTTTGAGGACAAATGAATGTAAGTGGTGGAAAGAATGTCGGGACTATCAAGGCATGGGAATAACGATTCTCAAGTGAGATTAATTGTAAGTGTCTAAATGAGCATGAGACAAGCTAAACAAACAAAGAAATTGGGCTGTGTTTGCATTCTATAAAATTGAAGTCCATCGTATTGCATATGGACATGCAATATGTGAGAAGAACAAATTACATTATCCTTTCAATAAAAACGAAGTCCAATGGATTAAACATGCACATGCAATGTGTGGGAAGAATAAGTTAGGTAATCTTTTGATAAACGCTCATTAAACATGCTCATGCAATGTGTGGGAAGAACAAGTTAGGTAATATTTTGAATAAGCACTCATTAAACATGCTCATGCAATGTGTGGGAAAGCAAGTTAAAATAGGTTTTGTATACTCTTATAGCAAACTTCCTTCTATTTTATAATCCAAAAATACAAAGAGTTAGAATTCCCATGTATCTAGAGCTTGAATCAAATTTTTGATGATCTAAGTTGGTTCAAAATTGGGCAAAATCCCTCAGAACATTATTCCACAATGCATGTGCTTTGGATCATGGTAGAACTCTGGTTATGCATGAAGGGCATGATCCTCAAGTCTCGAAGGCTTCACATTAGCTAAAATAATATTGCATGTGTATGCAATTAGATCATTTGTTGTGTGGCTATGCATAATAGAAGTGAGCGTGGTTTTGTAGGCTATATTCTATATTTATTAGGTGTCATGTTTCTCATGGTGCAATGTGTGATTTTCATGTCACCAAATCTTGACTTCGATGGAAGTATTAATGTTGGTGTGCATGATTCACTCAATCGTTATGTAGTTCAGTGTAAGAGAATTAAATGGGGTTATTTTCTTATGTGGATAGAGGATGAGCATTGCTTGGATAAGAAAACCACAAAATAAGATGAAAATTGAATGATTGAATGTTGTGTCTCTATTTTAACTCTAATGCTCTTATCCCATGAAAGTCCTTACACGTGATGTCGTGATTAGTTGGTTGAAAAGATCAAATAATCATCCTCAATGAATGACGGCTTGTCAGATCAATGAAAGCAAAGTATTGTGATTAATTGTAAGAGTCTAAATGAACATGAGACAAACTAAGAAAACAAAGAAAATGGGTTGTGTTTACATTCTATAAAAGTGAATACCATTGTATTACATATGCACGTGCAATGTGTGAGAAGAACAAATTACATTATCCTCTCAATAAAAATGAAGTCCAATGCATTAAAAATGCACATGCAATGTGTGGTAAGAACAAGTTAGGTAATCTTTTGAATAGACACTCATAAAACATGCTCATGCAATGTGTGGGAATAACAAGTTAGGTAATCTTTTGAATAGGCGCTCATTAAACATGCTCATGCAATGTGTGGGAAAGCAGTTAATTAGGTGTTGTATACTCTTGTAGAAAACTTCCTTCTAGTTCAGAATCCGAAAAATACAAAGAGTTAGAGTTCCCATCTATCTAGATCTTGAATCAAATTTTTGATGTTCTGAGTTGGTTCAAAATTGGGCAAAATCTCTTAGAACATTATCCCACCATGCATGTGCTTTGGATCATGGTAGAACTTTGCCCATGCATGAAGAACATGATCGTCAAGTCTTGAAGGCTTCACATTAGTTGGAATAATATTGTATGTGTATGCAATTAGATCATTTGTTGCATGGCTATGCATAATAGAAGTGAACGTGTGTTTTGTAGGTTATATTCTATATTTGTTGAGTGTCATGTTTCTCAAGGTGCAATGTATGATTTTCATGTCACCAAATCTTGACTTTGGTGCAAGTAATAATTGTTGCTGTGCATGATTCACTCAATCGTTATGTAGTTGAGTGTAAGAGAATTAAATGAGGTTCTTTTGTTATGTGGATAGAGGATGAGCATTGCTTGGATAAGAAAACCACAAAATAAGATGAAAATTGATTGATTGAATGTTGTGGCTCTATTTTAAATCTATTGCTCTTATCTCATGAAATTCCTTACACGTGATGTCATGATTGGTTGGTTCGAAGGATCAAATAATCATCCTTAATGAATGATGACTTGTCAAATCAGTGAAAGCAAAGTATTGTTTTTTCCCGTACCAAGGTTCAAGTATGATCAATGATGTGCTTTTGCTTCTATGCATTCATGCTTGTGAAAAATAAGTGGGGCTATGTGTGAGTCTCGAGGGGAAAATATATCCACTCCTCTCGTGGCCTCTTAGCCAAAGGATGACTTCCATAGCACGGTAGGACTTATTTATCCATTGAAGATGAAAAAAAAGAGAACGATTGTCAATTGCTAGTGTTGACAATAAGCATTTAGTAAAAAAAATGAGCCGCCTAATCTTGGAGCAAGCTTCCCTCCATGGTAGGTTATTTGACGAAATCCAACAATGAAAAATCACAATGAAACCTGCAATTTCACAAATGTTGACATTACAAATGGATTCATAGATTCCCATTCTCATTAGAACAAATCCATATTGCAATTTTAGTGATTAAAACTTCTTTATTTTCTTACAATACATATCCTAGGGAAACCCACCAAGTACTTCCCCTCATTTCAAGGATGGTAACTAAGATAAACCAGATTCTTCATGGCTTAAGGCCAATACAACAATATGCTCATTTAGAGCTCAACATGTCACTTGCGGGAATTGATCCTGGGTGTGGAGGGTAACAATCATTCCTCCCAACCACTCAAGATACACCTAATTGACAGTTATTAAAACTTATAATTCCAACAACTAGTAACATTCTTGTTGGAATTATAAAGAGAACTCGCCAAAAACTGAGCACCATTTGCTACAAGATTAGCTTACTCCCAAAAAACTATTTTCAGAAAAAGAGCAGAGCAAGATGTCATTGGGAATCTATTGTTGTGTTTATCCCATAAAAGATTGTGAATATAATAAATGGAATGGAGCTTGTGGGTCATGAAGGAGGTTTGGAGCTCCATAGATATTAGAACTAGGCCCAAGGTGTTCATTGCGTCATTGCAAAATCGATTATCTAAGGATTCCAAGAATCAAGACAATCAACTTTGGAATAAGAGTACACTGGATTGGGGTTGGTGTTAGTAAGGATTAAAACACTATACATTGACACAATGTCATGGTTGCAACATCAAATTGCATGGATAAATTTAAAACTTTGTGATCATTGACATCATGTGATCAATCGACACCAAGGAAGAGAACATGGTAGAAAACAATAATTTAAAAGACATGACCGACAATCATTATTCAGTATGTTATGAAGATGAATAAGAATGAGATACTCGATATTAGCAAAAAACAAACTACCAAGGCATGTCAATTGAGTTTAGTTTGAATGGTTGTGGGATGGAGTGTTATTCTCCCCACCTTAGTTCTATTCCCACAAATGATATATTGAGCTCATAATGAGTATATCGTTGTAATGACTTCAATCCCTACTTTGTTAGTTTTCCTTGAAATATATTACCTGATTTTTTTAAAAATTATTTAACCTGAATAATTTAGTTTTAAGTAAACACCACAGTCCTAATAATTTAGCTGTGGAATTTATGCCTTCACCACTATTCAATTTGAATTTGAAGAAGTGGAATTTGTTAATGGTCAAATAAAACCCAGATGCACACTTTCCTTTTTCAGCCGCTCCATAAAAAAATCCTGTAGCTGCTTTGGATTCATCAACGACCATAATATGACACACATGTTTGCTAATGGAAGCCTAATTAAAGTAGGATTTGGAAAAACCTGTAATTTTAAAGACTAAATGATAAGGGGAGATATTTTTATCTTAAAAAATAATTCCATTTCCGATTTTCCAAATCATCCACGAGATGAATGCAGGCAGGGTCTTGTGGCATTTTTGTAATTTGGTCCAAGATAACAATGAATTTTCCAGGTCACCCGAGCCCAGCTGTGGTATTTTATATTTTTTTTAAGGTTTTTTTTCAACTTATTTTAGTAAATTCAAAAGCGGGAGATTATTGTACAGTATTTTATATTTTATTTAAGGATTTTTTAAACTATTAATTATTTTTATTTGTATTATATTTTGAGTATTTAAAAGAGGAGGCTTTTTATTTTTTATTTTTTATAATCAACAAAATGATTTTTTTCATTGTATAAGATTTGATAAGTCAAAGGAGTTATTTCATACGATTGTTTTCATAGGTATTTTATTAGTTTTAATTAGAAATATCCAATTTTTTATTTTTTATTTTTATTTTAATTTGTAATTTTTATTTAAGGTCATGGCTAAGCTAGACACCAAATTGGTTTATGAGACCCCCTTATTTGTGGACGAAGGGATCCCTTTCGCCCAACAATTTCATTACTAAAGTCTAAATTCTCTTAAGTGAGATGTAACTTACACTAACCGATTTATTAAGGATATGTTCATGAATGCGGGAATCATCTTTGAAATTTTTTGAAAATAAAAAATATATAAATTGAAGTTTGGGGTTTACCTTCTTCTCATTGATATTGTTTTTATCTTATTACTTATTAGTCTTATTAGAGAAAATTTGGGGTCTAAAATGGACCTTATAAAAAAATGTGCCATGGACAAGTGTGCGATGAGTAAGATTTCTCAAACCAATAGAATTTAAGTATTTTGGTCAACCATTATGGTTTAGTTGGACATATAGAAATCAAAGATGCTTATGCATCATAATTTATAAACCTCACCTTGGTTAAGATTTTGAAAAGTTTATCTTGAAATATGATAAATATACTTGAAATAATAAATATAGAGTATTTTATATTATCACTACTTCCAAGTTCTTTAAAATATAAATCTCACATTAATTAAGATGATAGTAGAGTAATTCTGAAATAATGACAGACCTCTCCAACGGTACCAAGAAAGTTAAATTCCAAGTTCATATGAGAAAGTTATCTCAAAAATAATGAAATATTATTTTATCTCTCTCCCATTTTTTAATTTATGATACATTTTTAAATATTATTTATTTTTATTTATGAGAGATTAATTATATAAGTGTTTTCATTATTTCATAATTACTCCATTATCATCTTAATTAATGTGAGATTTATATTTTAAAGAACTTAGAAGTAGTGATAATATAAATGTCATAAATCTAGATGACAGTGGAGTAATTTTGAAATAATAAAGACATTTATATAATTAATCTCTCATAAATAAAAATATAATATTTAAATAATATCATAAATTAAAAAAGATGAGAGAGATAAAATAATATTTCACTATTTTTTAGATAATCTTCTACCATGAAATCAAAATTTGATGCTCTTGGTGTCGTCAGAAAGGTTTCGACGAGACCTTTCGAACGGTACCAAGAGCGTCAAATTTTGAGTTCATGGCAGAAAGTTATCTAAAAAAATGAAATATTATTTTATCTCTCTCTTATTTTTTAATTTATAATATTTTTTTAAATATTATTTATGAGAGATTAATTATATAAATGTTTTTATTATTCCAAAATTATTCCACTATCATCTTAATTAATGTGAGATTTATATTTTAAAGAACTTAGAAGTAGTGATAATATAAAATAAAATAAAAATATTGATTGTTTATTTTTAGTATTATTGTAATTATATTTTTTCATTATAATTTTAATTTTTTTTAAGTTTTAGATTTTTCTAAATATACAAAAAGTAGTGGTATATTTATAAAAATATAAATAAATAAATATAATATAAATTTAAAAAGTTTACCACTATATCATTTATTGTGTATGCACAATAATCTAAACCTTCCATTATTATTTTCAACCATCATCTCTTAACTCTACACTAACCTAACATACTTGTCAAATACCATTAATGAGATATTATAGGTTGACTTTCACTATATAACACCTTTAACTTAGTGTGACATGGCTTTTTTTATTCTCCTTAGGAGGCCCATTTTAGCCCCAAATTTGCTCTAATAGTATATATAACATGTTCATAACAATGAATATTGTTTCTAATTACAACTAGCAATTGCACCTGGTGCAATAAAAGAACGTTGTGTTGCAAGTGAAGCAAGGAGATTCGTAACATAGAGGAAATGCACCGCCACATGAATGTGCATTGAAGGGATGTGATGGGAACATGTGCAATGTTGAAGTGAGCACCCAATCCGCATTGAAGTCGCACGTGTAAAACATGTTAAGGAGGCAAGGTGCAAAACAGGTGCAAAAAGTACGTCGTAATAAGGAGGCAAGGTGGAAGCATAGTAGCATAATTCGAGTATGAATACAGATTCAAATACGATTTGATACATAACAAATACGTAATGAAAAAATCTAGTACGAATAATGAAAGTAGAGTGTTTATATATAATATTTTTAATCAAATATTCACAAATATACCATAAATGTACACATACATTTATATAATAAAATCAAATAAATATTTAGAAAACAAAAATATAAAATCTCAACAACCTGAAATATGGAGAGTGTGAGAAACAGAACTAGTTATTAATAATTATGTTAATCATAAAAAATGAAATTAAATGGTATTTCTATTTGATAATGTTTAAATAATTAAAGTTTTTTTTTTTAATTGGTTTTCAAAAGTTATCTGTCTAGTAGTAAAAATCTGTATCCGTATGATTAATACAACGAATATTCGATGAATTCGAATTTGTTCAAAATTTTCTTACACGAAATATCAATACGGTCGAATTATGTTACTATGGGTGGAAGTGATGTATTGAGTGGGAACTTAAGAAGTGACTCCGTACAATTTAAGGATGTGCATAAAAGGGTAAATGTGGAAAATGTATAATTAGTATATGAAAAAATGTAATAAACTTATACAATTTTTTTTTTAAAGTAGACAAATTGAATATCCATAAGCATATAATAACAAATATATACATACTGTTAGTGTATTTTTTCTTATGGATGAGTACTATTAGCAGTGCTTAATGCATGAGTGTTATTAGCAATACATGCATAGAATTTATAATTTAAAAAACAAAGTATAAGCATGGAAGTGATGTTAGAAATGCATTGGTAGCATTTGTTTAAAGATGAATTTCCATTTAAAAACATTGAACCAAAATAAAACTCGACTTCCACCAAAAAAAGATGTTTATGAAAGTAGATATGATTTACTCTATATGTAAATGCATTAATATGAGGTTGTTGTTTCAAGCGAGGATCAATGTTTCTTTATGGTTTTATGAAAGGTATAACTTTTTGTACCTTAAACTCTTCGTCTCATTCTTCAAATTCAACTAAAACGATCCATCTTATTATTCAAATTGAATTAAATCATTATCTCATTATTCAAATTCAATAATTTTATTGTTAAATTCGACTAAATCATTATGAACTAATTTCATTGCTATGAAATAAAAATAGATATTTAAAAAAAAAAACCACTTTTGTTAGTTGCCATGAATGTATTTTTCTCTCAATTCATTAAGTTGTAATGTTTTGGATGGTCAAAGTCGTGTTTGCCCTTGTGTAACTACTATACATATTGTAATATACATATATCCATTCTAATTTAAAAAATATCCGTGTGTACATAGATCTATCTTTATTTAATTAGTTAATAAATACAATTTTAAATTAATTAATAATTGATTAAAATATAATTTATCTTTGTTATTTTAAATTCCAAAATATATATAACTTATTTTGTACCCTCTCAATCAACCAATTAATTAACTTTGTTTGGCACCTCTATAATAAGGCCATTTTCATTTCCTTTGAAGGAATCCTTGTTTTTTTTCCTTTTGTGCATTGGGTTTTTTTGCCAATAATTCTTCAATCTGGTATTGACACTTCATCAAAGTGCCCTTCCTCCTCCTGCTACAGTAATCTCTTCATAGTCTCGGGTTCAACTACAAAATCCTCTCTCAATTTCATATGCATCATGATTACTAGAACATATGAGAATCAAATTGCAAACTTGTCTATAGCGTCGAAAGATTTGCTTCTTCTTAGTTATGGAAAAGAGCATATGTGTAGAAAGCCCGCCCTTATTATGAATATCCTGCAAAAAAGCATGAATAATTGGACGAAAACCATTATAAGAATCAAAGTTAGGTACAACATGAAGAATGAGAAAGTTCAAAGAAAGTGTCTGTTTTAGTGGTGGCTGCCACTGTGGGGACATATTTCTTCTACGAGCATATTGAAGAAAATGCAATTGTGAAGGAAATGGATTTAGAGGTGCCAAGAGTTGCAAATAACCTTAATCTTGGGAAGCTTTCTATAAATGAGAAAGCATGAAAGAATAAAATCTAGTTAGGGCCAACCTCCTCTTTCATAATGCATAAGTATGAAGTTATGATGGTTTCTCATAGATAGCTACTTATCACTTGCATAAAGAAATGATGGATCAGAGACACTGAAAGAAGAGGGCGATTCTCATACTGTCTAGGGTAATCCATAACTGTAACATCATTGTCACACACAATTTCTACAAACTCACTTCTCTTTGCTCCCTCTCTAAAATTGAACACAAGAAATACAGAATTGGGATATTGTTCTTGCAAGTAAACGTGGTAGATCTAATATGGTAGAACCTCACTTGAGAAACATGAATCCAATACTTCTTGTGATGAAATGAAATGGAAATGTTAATACATTGGAACAAAAGTTTAAAAAGCAAAAATATGCAATACAACTGCTTACCATAAACTCTATCAACTAATTTAAGAAGGCCATAGGGAGACCTTATGTGGAAGAATATGCTAAGCAGAGAAATTTGTAAACTGGTTAGGTGCAAAGTCAACTAGGTGCAAGTGGCCTCTCCTCTTTCCCCTCACCACTCAAAACACACACTCACCAAGCACGTGCAAATCGACCGGATGTGACCTACCACACACCTCAATCATCGGACCTGTCAGACGCAACTCATTGGATGTTAATTGACATGCTTTAAATATTATTTTGAAAATGCCTGAATCATATATCTTAAAAACATCAGCCACACCAACTATATCATAGAGACCATAGGCATCAAGTATGCCATCAGCCAATTACATGTGTAACATTCTATATATAGTGTCAAAAAGTATTTGACAAGTTGCACTATTTATCATTGCCATAGTGATCTATTTTACTTCTAGCATGATCCCTTGAGTGCATATATCTATTAGACCAAGTCCTTCATCCTTTTTCGAGCAAAGTGGACAGGTCTTAAGAAACTAACAACATTCCTATTTTCCCTATAAAAAATGCCAAAGAAGCATTTCCATCTATACCTTATACTAGAAATAGACAAAAAAATAAAAATAAAAAATAAAAAACATCATCAACAGCAAGGAATCTATCATGATAGATTAATTCACCCTAATAAGAAACCCCTAAAAAAAACATCTAGGGTTACCCAACATTGAAGCTTGCTTTTGATTTTATGCAAAATCAAGTCCCACAAAACCTTTAAAAGCATATCAATCAAACAAGATTCCAAAGTGGCAGGAAATATACCCTCACTAAATGAGTTTTCATTCCATATTATGGAAAGCAAGAAAGTCTTTATGCACTATGATAAAAATATTATAACTTATCCTTTAGCACAAGTCTCAAAGCAATGCATTGTACCTTCAATGCAATTGTGGAACACTTTTGAAGAGTTGAGTCATCAACATTAATACATTGCTCACAATTTGGAAATTAGATTTCTCAATATTAACCTTATAGTAAAGCAACTTTAAGAATATACCATAAAGTATCAGCGGCAATATCATATAAATAAGGGGCTAAAGAGTGACCTTTTTTGATGGACCATTGGGAGTGGAAGCTCTTCTGATAATTATCTGTTAACTAATAACCTAGAAGAGAAATTTAAGAAGAGAGCTGAAGATGCTCAATCAACAAAAGAGGAACAAAGTTTCTCAAAGAAACTGACAAATCACAACCTATGAATCATATGGAGAGTGAACTCACTCAATTCTATCATATGCCTCATCAAAGTAAACCTTAAAAAAGAACCTTGGGATAGTCTCCCTTTCCCATTTAAGATTTTCGAAGGCTGTAACAACATTATCTACAATGGAACATCCTATAATAAACCCTATTTGCTCAAGTCGAACAATTCAGGTAGTTGTAGTTTTTAGACAAGTAGCAAGAGCTTTAGCTAGTACTTTGTAAGACACATTATGCTAAGTAATAGGCAGACAATTGCTCATTGTGTCCTTTTGCATCGCCTTTGGAATCAACTTAATAAGACTCATCTTTACTTGATAGCCCATTTGGCTTGTGTTCAAAACCTCTTGGAACGTCCATAAAATCTCATTGCCAATCACAGGCCAAAGAGTCAAATAAAAGTTAAGAAACCAAAGAGTCAAATAAAAGTTAAGAAACTGCCAAAGGAGAGGAATTTGTGTAAGAGGTTTTCAAGTGATATTAATCCATAAAACTTTAAATAATCATTATATACATAAAAGGGAAATAAAGAAATTGAAAGACTAGCGCATTTTGTAAAAAAATGAAGTCTAAGTCATTGCACATTCACATGTAATGTTTGGTAAGAACAAGTTAGATTTTATTTATTTATTTACTTTTTTTCCCTTAAAACAATTTAGCTTATCTTTTGAATAAATACTTAATAAACATGCACATGCAATCACAACATGCAATGTGTGAGGATAAAGTGTAAATGTCATGTCATTGACATTGGATATGAAATGTTGTTTGATGAAGAATTGCAAATGTGAAAGTAAGTGGTGGAAAAGATGTTGGGACTATTGAGGCATTGAAAATTAAAATTCTCAAGTGGGACTAATTGTAATTGTCTAAATAAATAATTAACACGAATGTAAGTGGTGTAAAGGATGTTGCGACTAGGGATATAAGACTTGCAAGTAATATTAATTATAAAAGTTTAAATAAATGTGAGATCAAATGAAGAAAATAGATAAATTGACTTGCGTTTACTTTTTATAAAAATGAAGTATGATGTATTAAATATGCACATGCAATGTGTGGGGAGAACAAATTAGATTATCATCTCAATAAAAATGAATTTCAACACATTAAACATGCACATACAATGTGTGGGAAGAACAAATTAAGTTATTTTTTGAATATATGATGACTAAGCATGCTCATGCAATATGAAGGGAGAACCACGGGAGAACAAGTTAAATTAGGTATTGTCTACTCTTGTAGCAAACTTTTTTCCAATTGTCGGGATCCAATAATATAGAAAGTTAAAGTTCCTAGTGATCTAGTGCTTGAATCAAATTTTTGATTATTTGGGTCGATTCAAAATTGGGCAAAATTCCTAGGAGCATTATTCCACCACGTGTTGGACTTGGATAATGGGCTTTAACTCTTCTCATGCATGACGAACAAGTCTGGTTATCCTCTCAATAAAACAAAACCCAATGCACTAAACATGAAAATTCATTGTATGAGAAGAACAAATTAGCTTATATTTTGAATAGACACTCATTAAACATGCACATGCAATGCATGGGAAGAACAAGTTAAATTAGGAGTTGTTTACTCTTGTGGCGGACTTCCTTCCCATTCAAAGAATTTGATGATACAAAGAGCTAGAGTTCCCATTGATCACTTGGATTGAAATTTTGATGATTTGAGTCAACTAGAACTGGCAAAAATCCTAAGGGCATTGTTCCACTATGCATAAGTCTTGGATCATGGTAGAGCTTTTCTCATGCCCAAAATTCCTACTAGATTCTAATTATATTTATGGTCAAAAAGAGGATGTGTTTGCTACAACATTAGCTTATCTGTTAAATAATCCTCTTAGTCCACTAAAGGGAATGGGATTATAAAGTTATCGTCTTTCTGAGTCATTTTTTAAACCATATTTGCATTTAAAGTGACCAAATTTTTAGGTCGTTTATTAAATCATGTTTGCATTTAAAGCGACCACCTTTCTATGCCATTTCTTAAATTGTGTTTGCTTTTAACACACCCCATTTACAAGGAATAACAAGTTTTTTTTATGTGTATCAACTAACGACCTTTCTAGGTCATTTATTAAAGTTATCATGTTTGAATTTAACACAATTATTATGGAACAAGGAACAAAGTTTTGTATGTTTTTATATGTGCCGTGCATCATTCTTATGTCCCGAAGGCTTCACACCTATTGGAATAATATTGTATGTATATGTGATTAGATCATTCATTGTGTGGTTCAACATAAGAGAAGTGAACCAAAGTTTTGTATGTTATGCTCTATATTTGTTGATCGCCATGTTTCTCAAAGTGTAATGCATGATTTTCATGTCATCGAAGTTTGATGTTGATGGAAAGAATCACCATGTGTGTACATGATTCAATCATTCGTTGCATTGCTGAGTGTAAGATAATTAAGTGTGATTCTTATGTTTTATGGATAGAGGACAAGCATTGCTTGGATAAGCAAACTACAAAAGAAGAGCAAATTGATTGATTAAACATTGTAGCTATGTTTGAACTTTAATGCTCAGTTAAAGTAGGGTATTGTTTTTACCCCAACCAAGGTTCAAGTCTCACCAATAACATCCTTGTGCTCGTGCATACTCATACTTGCAAAAAAATGAGTGAAGTTATGTGCGAGTTTTGAGGGTGGAATATATACCCTCCACTCATGGCCTCTTAACCCAAGAATGACTTATGACTTACATACTATGTTAGGATGTTTTTATTCATTTAAAACAAATAATAGAACAATTATCAATTGCTAGTGTTGACTAAAACCATATAATAAAACACAAAAATAATCTTCTACAAAAGAGCCGACCAAGATGTCATAGATAATCTATTGTTACATTTATCACATAAGATATTGTGAATAGAATAAATAGCGTGGAGTTTGTGGGACAACAAACAGGGTTTAAAGTTATGTAAAAATTAGAATGGGCATAAAGTGTTCATTACATCACTACATTATCGATCTATCCAAAAACCCAAAATTTAAAAAAAATCATAATTAAGAAAATCAAATCATAGTTTTGGAATGGGAATCCATTGGATTAGGGTTGATATTAGCAAATATCAAAACATTATTGTTATTGCAACATCAAATCACATCACATAAATTCCAAGCTTTATGATATGAACAAGTTCTAGGAAGAAAACAAGTTATCAATCAACATCAAGAAAGTCGATCACAACCCAAAAGGAAAAAAAAAACAAGAAGACAATTAAAGACCCATGGCCAACAATAATGGGTCATCTAATATTAGCAAAAGGCTAGTGCATAAAGTTCAACGATGATGACATTTTTAAAAGAAAAAAAAAAATATATCCCTTATTACATGCTTTTAGGCATAAAGTTTATGCTTTTACATGCTTTGATCTTCGAAATATTCGAATAATATATTAATGAAATATATGTATGTTAGTGCATGGTGTCATGTGGGCTCCATTGTGAATGAGTTCCCAAATTAATTAATTAATTTTTTCAAATTCGAAATTAATTAAAAAACTCTGTCAGGTGATAATATATTAATGAAATATATGTATGTTAGTGCATGGTGTCATGTGGGCTTCATTGTGAATGAGTTCCCAAGTTAATTAATTAATTTTTTTAAATTCGAAATTAATTAAAAAACTCTGTGAGGTGATGGAGTAAGGTTGAAGTCTATGAAATGCCTCCTAAATAAAATAAATAAAGTCATGTTGTTGAATGTTTTCTTTTTCATGTCATGATTCTATGGCATCAATGAAGCCGGTGATGAAGGGGAATCCATTTCATAAATAAAAAATAAAATTCAAATGCTCTTAATTTATTATAATAAAATAAATAATATTTTGAAAGAAGAACCTGAGTATTTATTTAGAGTTTCAACTTGTGGACATCATTATCATCTCCATTTTATTATTATTTTATTTTAAGTTGTAGACATCATTATCATCTCCATTTTTTTTTTAAGTCGTGGACATCATTATCATCTCCATACACTTTAGCATTTTTTAGACATTGTTCTTTATTCTTTGTTGTTAGATAATTAATTGTTTTTGGTTCTATCATGTCATTTTTAGACATTGTTCTTTATTCTTTGTTGTTACATAATTAATTGTTTAGTACTTGAGTACTTAAGGTATTTGGTTTTATCATGTCATTCATGTTTTGTATGAATTTTTTAAATGAAATTATATAAAGAAAAAAACTATAATTTGTTATTGAAAATTTTGAATCAAAGTTATATTAAATTGCTTAGTATTATCTTTTTGAAGAAGTTTAATGGCTAGTTGGATGTATCCACTTTTGAGTATGTAAGATTCGGTTAGATCCTTGTCCCAAGTTAATTTGTCGACCCTATCCATTAACTTGTTGTGAGAAATTTTTAGTGTATTTATATAGGAGGCACATGCTCTAGCTTCATCCCCCACGAATTCCAATTGGCGAGCCAAAAGCCACCCCTGATGCCATATATTCATGGAATTCAGATCGACCACCTAATTGAGATGAGCGATGCCATGTTCAGTGAGTGGTTGAGACAACCAAGGGGAGAAGGTGGTTTCTTCCGCTTCTAGGCCAAGGATCTGTTCCTAAGCAAACTTTTCGGCCTTTTCCAATACGCCATGCTAGGTCGTTGCCTATGAGATCGAAAGAGTTAATAACTGCTTTCCAAATGATAGAAATATCCGTATGTCATTTATTGAGATCGCAAATTCAATCTTCAATTGACCCTAAATCAATGCATTTTTGTTCAATGAGTTGGGTCAATAAGCAGTTGGTGGTGATTAAATGCCAGGCACTTTTAGTTTCTAGAGCTTCAAAGAAGAGGAAGATATTTTTGAGCCCCCATCCTCCTAGTACTTTTGAAATGGCAATTTTATCCCATCCTACCCATGGCATCACGACGTGGTCCTTGTGTCCTTACCAGAGAAATTGGAAGCATAATCTTCGATCCCTTTTGAGAAATCCTTTTGGGATCTAGGCCAGGGACATCCAATAAATTGGAATAGCCTCCAATACTGATTTCACCAATACTGGTCCGCCTGCCCTTGAAAGCCATTTATGACTCCATATTTGCAATCTTCTATCCAGCTTTGCTAACAACCACATCCAATCTTCTTTCCTATAGATGTTTGGATTTAGCTAAAAACCCAGGTATTTTAATTTGATTTCAAAATATCTCTTCTAAAAAAAAATTGATTTGTAGATGCCTTTCTTCGTCTTCCTCTAGCTTCAGTCATGAGTAAGAATATTTCCTTTCATTGAGCACCACCCATGTCGCATGACTAAACAAATCCAATATGCTTGCCAGCTTGTCCAGGTCGCATCTAGATCCATCATAGAAAATAAGGATGTCGTCAAGAAAAAGAAGGTGCGAGATATACAATTCTTGAGATATTTGAATTCCCTTGAAATCTCCAGTCCTTTTGCCTCCCCCAGCGAAAGGCATAGACCTTCTACTACTACTAATAACAATAGGGGAGATAACGGGCATCCTTGACGAAGCCCTCTTTCGGTGTGAAGGACAAGAGAAGCTACCCCACTTATCAAAACAACAAAGGATAAAGTTGTTAAGCAACTCATGACCCAATTTATGAAATCTAGTTCAAAACTGAGATGGGCAAGGAGAAGCCGAATGTAAAGCCAGTTGACTTGATCATAAGCTTTGGAGAGGTCAATTTTGATACTTTTTATGTTTCTTATTCTAATGCTACCACTACAAGGAAAATACCCTTTAGCGGAGGTTATAGTGTATGCTTCTCCCAAAAGAGCCCAAATATCCATTTATAGTGGAGGTCACTAGCGGAGGCGAGTGGTCGGAGGTTGTAGCAGATATTTTTATTTCAGTGCGCATTTCTTCAATTAGATGCACCGATGCGTTTGTCAACAACTAGCACCGGTGCGTTTCGTAGTCATGTTGCACCATGACCTGAAAACATCAATGTCAAAAAAATAATTTTGAAGAACCAAAACGGTGCGTTACCGAACACTAAACGCCCCTGTGCGTGTATTAGAAATGAATGCACTGAATAATATTTTATTAAAAATTAAAGATATAATAATTTTATTAAAAATTAAAAATATAATTATTTTATTAAAAAACACGTTAACTTTTAGATCAAAACCTCAGTGCATTAGTTAATAATAAACCGCCGGGGTGCGTCTTATCAAAACCAACGCACCAAACTATATTTTATTAAAAATAATAAAATTATCTTATTAAAAAATCTCGCAAAATTTTACCTAAATCCTAACAATGATGCGTTAATCAATAAATGTCCTGGTGCATATAATAGACTCTAACACACCGCCCATTTTTTAATTAAAAATAAAAAAATTATACTTTTATCAACACACAATATTTTTAAAACCTAATATCAGTGTGCTAGATGATACTAAACACCCCAGTGCGTGTACAAGACCCAAACGCACCGGCAATTATTTTATTAAAAAAAAACATTATTTTATTATAGAACCTGCTCGCACTAGTGCGCCCAAGTATTGGGTGCACCAAAACAAGGTTTAATAAAAAAATAACCGCCCTGTTAATCTCATTTTTACCCTCTTCAGTGTGTTTGAGCCCATATGCACTGGTGCTGCACTTCACCCACCTAGACGCCCTCACATTCGTGGTGCATGTGGACAAATTCCTCACTCCTATTGGCTGGTGACTCTAGTTTGAATTTTACCAAACGGTGGGAAAAAATTCAAATTTTCCATACATTGCCAATATGCCTCCTCGACTGGCCATTCAATAGGTAAATTGATTATTACTTCACAATTTAAATTTTTAGCAGATTATTTTTTAAAATTGAGCTTCAAATTGTCCCATTTAAAAAGAAATTAAAAAACAATGTGCAGTGCGTTCAAGCCATTTGGCTTGCACTGCCAAACGGTGCACCTTGCAAAATTTTACAGGGCTCACCTCCAATGGTGCAAGACAAATGTCTCGAATGCACCGTTGCATCGTGAAACATTATTTGAAAAAACATCGAACTGCTTATCGATGCATTGGACACTGAAGAGCATCGATTGTGTGGTGCACTTAGGTGTCTTAAACGCACCGGTTAACAAACCCTCGAAGACAAAAAAATTAAACTATACGATGCGCCTAGTGCACATCAGTGCACCGGTTTTCAGTGCTCTTACGTGTAGTAGGCACACTGTTGACATATTATCATTAAAACATTAAAATTTCATAAACAACGGTGCTTTTAGATAGCGTAACGCACTAGTAACGGTGCGTTGACTCTATCTAAATGCACGAACATCTAAATATTATAAATTTAGAGTCCTTAGAAATCATAATTTAACGGTCCTCCTTGGGCACATCAGCGCACCAGAAGCCAGTGCTTTGACACGCCATAGGATCACTATGAATAGATTTCCATAAAATCATTAAATTTAATAAACGACGTTGTGTTTATGTCACTTAAGCACACCGTTTATAGTGCGTATATTTGAATTAAACGCACCACAACTACATATTATATTTTTTAAGAGCGTAGGAAATCATAATTTAATGGTGCTCCTAGTGCACGTGAGTGCACCTGGGTGCGGTGCGGTGCGGTGACGTTATTTAGGCACACTGCGAACCAATTTTTATAAAACATCTCGGTGTGTTTGGTCTTTGGCGCACAAGTTAAATATATTTAGATATATATAAATATAATAGCGGTGCACGATACTTATTTCAGCGCACCGCTTGGTGGTGCATTGTGTGTATAAATTCACCATTGTTGGTGCACACATGTTATTTTGATGCACGGAACATACAAAATTATTGTTTCGAGAGAAAAAAAAGTATTATTGATGTTATTAAATATGATGTTAATTGAATGAAATATTACATGTTTTTATATATCTATTTATGAAATTGGTTCATGTTATATGTGAAACAGAGATGTGAGTAGTAGTCAGGAGCGTGCACAGGTGGACCAGTTCAACATGGTCAGAGAATGGGAGGCTAAGGAGAGGGAGAGGGATTTGTACCCTTGCCCCATTACTATTAAGACTAGAGAGCTCTTGAGGGCTGTCGCCCTCTTGAATTTCTATAAGGAGGCTACATTCCTCAAGGGTAACTTTTCATTGTTGTGTCAGTTCATCCGATGATGGGATCATCATAGGTAGACATTTTGTGCTAGTCCTGGTCAGTGGTTCCATCCCACTAAGGAAGACATGTATTTCATTATTGGGATATCTAGGAGAGGGGAGAATTTTCCCCAGTTCTCTGATGTCCTAGCTGGTGTTGCAGCATAGAGTCATCTAGCTTACTCTCTGAGATATATTAGTGTCAAGGTCATCCATCCCTCTGATTTTCACGTTAGCGGTGGCCAACTTAGGATCTCTGATTTTGGTTGAGAGGAGGTTAGGTGCCTCTCTCTTTTTCTTACGATGCTGGTGCACTCCACCAGTGATGGGAAACACATTAGTTTCCCTCTATTGTATTAAGTTGACTATTTAGTGTAGAGACCTAGATGCATTAGGTGGTCTACCATTTTTTTGTGGTAGTTTTGTTATGCTTTGGGTAGATGTCATGCAATAATTGATGGGAGGTCCAACTTCCCTTTTCTGTTAAGATATTTTTTGTCTATTTTTTGAGAGGTTTTCATCCACCAGGCCATCATTTCAGTGCCTCCCTTATAGGCCGATGACAGAGGTGCGTATGCACATATGGGATAAAATTATGCCCAAGAGAGGACAACCGAACTTCCTGGATAGGATCACGCCAGATGTGCTCGAGATGCTAGGAAGCGAGGAGGACCATGCACTAGACATCGTGCCATATACATATGCAAGATTGGACTAGAGAGGGTGCCCTGAGATCTTCTTCACATCGAAGGAGCCACCAAATGAGAGAGTTAATACCACCGTTATGTTTAAATTATTCTAGTTGCATTTTATTCTCTTTATACTTAATGAAAATGAAGTATCTTCTACATATTAAATTGTTTGGGCCACCTTGTCCCACTCAAGAGGATGAGGATATGGAAGAGCCCGATTAGGCTGAGCCATAGTTGGATGGTAGACATCCAGGCCACCATCCACGTGAGCCTCGGGATAGGTATCACTAGGATGTGGCAGACATGTTGGAGAGATTGTTGGCAGATGAGGGTGTTCATCTTGTATGGGTGCACGACATTGTTCGACAACCTCACCTTGCAAAGATATGGATGATTCTTCCTCATGAGATGAGGTTTTTGATGTAGCATATTGTTGGTGCATGCATTCAGTTAGCTGCTAGGAGGGATGACCATCAGCTTCCTCCTCTACCTCCTCCAACTGCACCCCCTCCTCCAACATTTTCGACATCTACTACTCCACCTCCTCCTCCAACATTTTCGACATCTACTACTCCACCTCCTCCTCCATCAGCTTCGTCGAAATCTCATCCACCTCCTCCTCCATTAGCTCCTTCATCATCTCCTCTACTCCTACTCGACCGACCTGCCGATCCTACTTCATCATCTTCTCTACTCCTGCTCGACTGACATGCCAATCCTACTGATCAGCCCAACCATCTACCGTTTCCTGCTCCACTCGTCTCTATTACAGATATGCTCATGAAAGGGGTCATATGATTCAGCTTAATGGACCTATCCATGCTTCTCTCCAAGCTCTTTTTTTTCTTGGTATATGTATTGATGCCTTTGGCTCTATTGGTATAGGTTTTGATGCATCTAGCTCTGCTAACAGGGGTGCTAATACTGCCTCTGGCTCTATTGGTGGAAGTGACGATGCATCTAGCTCTGGTCGAAGAGATAGTGATGATACATATGCAGGTAGAGGAGGATTAGATATGTCATATCAATTTTTGGACTGGAGATATATATTTGGCATATTGTATCATTAGTTTGATGTTATATATTTTGATATCTATATATATACTGCATTTTTCATGTTTATGTTGATGTTTATTTATGTGTACTCAATAGTGACGTGTATGTTAACTCAGGTTAGATGATGTTTGTTAGATGTGTGTGATGGGTATGTATGTCATAATATAATGTGGCTTGTGCTATGTTAGATGATGGCAATGTAATGTTTAAGATGTTACACTCATGTTTATGTTTATTTGTATGTTTATGATGTTATATCAACGATTTTTATGTTTTATGTTAGATGGTGAAAATGATCATGATGATGGTATGTTTATTGCATTGAGAGGAGCGGGGTGCTCTACAGCCCAGTATGAGGGAGATGCATTCCTAACGTTCCTAACATAATATACAAAAATAAAAAAAATCATGTCGGCCTAAATTAAAAAGTCATATGTTTTTATATATATTTATGTTATATAATCAACAAAATAAAAAAAAAGTAACGCAACATAAGGTTATGCTATAAAAATAAAAAAAGTAATTAAAAAAATTCATGTCATCTCATAAAATAATTTCTTGAAATATAATTTTTTCCTCGCGTGTAAAAATTTTAAGTTAAAAAAATTACACATCAAAATATTGGATCCCTCTCGGTGCTTGATATATCCGGTTTTATGATGGATCTATTCTGGTGTTTATGTGGTGAAAATGATGATGGTATGTTTATGCTTATTTTTATGGTTATGTTTATGATGGTATGATGATGTTTATGTTTATTATGGTATGATGATGTTGATCTTTATGTTTTTAGGTGGTATGATGATATATATTTAAAATTATAAATCAGGATATTTATTAATGTCATGTGATTGATTGATCATGTGTTTAAATTAGTGATTGTTAGATGGTGGCAATGATAATGACGGTATGTTTATGTTTATGTCGTGAAAATGATGATGATGGTACATTTATGTTTATGCCTATGGTTAAGTCTATGATGGTATGATCATGATGTTTATGTGTATGTTTGTTAAGTGTTGAAAATGATTATGACTATATGCTTATGTAAAAGAACTTTGTACTATTCAAAATGCGGGTCTTTAAATCACTAACTATTTTAGTTGAAAAAAACATCACAGTTCGAATTGTAAATTGTGTTACAAAAGAAGTTGTTGTATGACTTAACAAGTTTTGAAAGCATTAAAATGTTTGTAAAGTTCTAAAAAATTTAGCATCCTTTCGACCATTTTTCATATTAAATAATTATTGATTTGGGAAACTTACATATAGTTAACACTCATAAACATAGCACATCAAATATCACTACAACACAAGTCAATATTTTAGACCTTTGTAAAGAAAGTTATTGGGTTTTTAAGTTTGGTCAAAATTTTAGCATCCTTTCGACCATTTTTCATATTAAATAATTCCAACCTAAATTTTGTAGACAATTTGAAGTATGGTTTCATATATAGTTTGATATATTGGTTATAAAATGAATTTGAAAGTATGGTTGGTTATTAGGTTGTCATAAATGTGAAAATATGAATTGGAGTAATGGTAATTGAAAATGTGGAAAAATGTTTCAAGTAATTTAATATAGGTTAAATTTTTTATTTTTACATAATATAATTGAATTACATATTTTTATGAATTTTGTATTGATAATGGATGAAGTTGTGGCAATTCTATGATTTATGAATGTTGTATAATATGTCATAGTATCATGTTTATAATTGGTGTATAATTTGCAGTCATAGTATAATGTTTATGTAATAATATTTTTTTTTTATTTGGTCTTCATATTGTATTCATATAATTTGTATGGATATTATAAATTATTAATAATGTAGTAAAATTTGTTGTAATTTCATACTTATATATATAAGAATATTATTAATTTATTATAACTTTATGTTTTTTTTTCAATGTGGTTCACAAATTCGGAAAGGAGTTGCTATGTCCATTGGAAGAATTCACATGGGGCCCACCCGAAGGGGCCTCACCCCACTGACTCTAATTACGGAGCCTAACCCGATGGGGACATCAAGTGATACCCTTATATATCTATGCATAGCCACCCATGGATTTCACCTCGAGACCTTCTGCTTACAACTCACAACTCTCAACCACTTGAGCTAACCCATCGGGATTTGTTGTAACTTTATGTTGAGCATTACAAAATAATATATAATGATTTTTAAAAAGGAAATTAAGTCTTCATCATATAATGTTGTTTATAACTTAATTATTCAAATGATAAACATAAATGAATCATTTTTTATAAGTGTAACCAAACATCATAACAAAAAGTCAAGTATTACCATGTAATATTATCCTAATATCTACATACGCACATCACAAAAAAATGTAAATATCAACATCAATATGACCTATCAATATATCATTCAATATTTTTATCTTTTTGACAATAACTCACTTTACAATGACAATTATCAAATCTCTATTAGGAGGTAAAACAAATACTTAATTAAAAGAACACCCCTTTCTCTCAATTGCAAAGCCAAAAGTTGTATTCTCCAAACTTATTATTATTAATCATGATATTCATTATATAATATAACATTAGTCCACACTAAAGGAACACATTTTATACCCTCTAAAACATTTAAGTGAAGGAACACTTCACTATAGTGACTTGGCCACACATATGGCTCTTTCTTGCTAAAAGTTTAGTTGAGTCAATTGAAAGGAAACTTCAAATGATACATAAGGATTTGATCTGATGGGTTGACAAGCTATCTACAATGAAACTTCAAATACATATATATATATATGAATATGCATATCCATATGAAATAAATGGAAAGCAAGAAATATATTCTCTAACTATGGAACATATTTCACATCAGATTGGTTGTTAACCAACTCAAATTGTTTAAACATTGCATCCAATAATCAACTTTCCATTTACACTTTCATAACATGAAAAATAAACAATATAATTAGACCCTTCCTGATAACAATAACAAAATCATATCTCAATCTGTAAATGATGAAAAAAAACATGTACATATTAATCTTCATTGTCATCACCCTCATTATCTTTCTCGTTTGGCATGATATCATTGTTGTTATCATAAACATGTTTAGATCTAGGGTCGTGTCTTAATATGAACCACCAATATCTATCCAACACATATGGGTAAAAGAGCACTCAATTGCAGTGTTTTAGGAAAACATAAGGCTCCTTACTTTCATCCCACATCTTTCTAGAGTTGATACATATCATCTCACATGTGTTTTACTTTCATCCCATGTCGAATGTGTCCCACCACCCACACCTAAAAATAACGCATTATAAATATGAGAAGTCCACTTGAATGATATCTTGTATCTTTCCAACATAACACAACATCCATCCTATCAGGTTTTGATTGCGGTGGCTAGCACGACTAGATTGGTCGAACTTGACTTCCACTCCACAATCTTGTGTAAAATGTCCACCATCAGCATCCTGGGTGCAAAAATGATGTCCACAAGCCCACATAGATGGGAACGAATGCACCTGTAAAAAAGGTTAACAAATGATGATGCCATATGTCTAATAACCCAACTATTAATTTAATAAACATAGATGTTATAATTCAACGTTGCATTATAAAGTTAGAAATGTACAGAAAGAGATCATTATCGAGTTGCTGCACCCGATCCCAATTTTTAGCGCACCCTCCTCTTTAGGTGTGTAACGACCAGATGCACCATATTTCTCTCTAATATGGTCCACAACCTAGCTCTTGGGACATATCATTGGCATATTTTCTTTTAAATGATCTCAAAAAGGCATGCTTCTACCATGCGGCTGCCTGAATTCTTTTATGTCAATGTCCCATTTCCTCCTCTTCTCTTCATACAATGCAATCCACTAATGTGTTCCTTCCGTGTTATAAAGAATGAATTTATTGATGGCATCGATTTTTGAATTCACTCTTGTATTCATGGAAACAAAACCACATTCAATATGCATGGGATCAAATATAGATTTTTAAGTTTGTTGTGAATAGTTAGTATGTGGAAATGTGAATATCAAAAAATAAGTGGCTTACTCTTTAACATGCACCTTTTTCCTTTCATTTGCAGTAGCTCCCATTCCCTTTTGTCCTCATCACATTCATCTTCCCAAATGACTGCGCCCGGTGTGTGGTCGATTTTCTTGATGTACTCATTGGCATAATAGAACGACTCATATACTATGTACCCCTCTGCCAGAGACCCCTGGGGTTTTTCCATTTGTTAAACAAATCCATTCAATTTTTTCATGTACCTCTCTAAGAAGTACATCCAACGGCATGAGACCACCTCGACTAATTCAACCTAATCGAGTAGGTGAATTAGAAGATGAACCTGCAAGTCCATGAAACTTGTCAACAGTTCCTTCTCAAACATACAAACAATCTCAACTATCTCTTGATGCCACCGTGGAATGCTAGCGATGTAAATCTCCTTTGATGTGATCCACCGTACAAATGCAAATAGTTTAGATATGGAACACCACAGGTCATTAGGAAAATCATGGTTCACACATCCACACACCAACAATAGATAATGACACTACAAAGTAAACATACAAAATTATTTGCATTAATTTAACTTGCGTGATAAAATATATAAATAAAAAATATAAACATTTTTTTTACATTATACGTACCCTTAGAAGGTTGAGATGGTCATGTGATTTCAAAACCAACAAATTTTCCTCTAGAGTGAAGCAGCGCCATAGAGTAGACCCATATAAAGAAGGCACCTTCACACCCAATATAACTTCCTTTGCCAAAGAAAGATCATATTTCTTCAAAACCCATGGGACATTTCCTTCTTTAAATGACCAAGATGGGCCAACCTCTCCTCTATTTTCTTGTCTTGGCCAATGCTTCATTTAGTATTTGAATAAATTAGATCTCTCCTGACTGCCAACATGTCACATTTTTTCGATGATATGTGCCACCAAAAAGAAGATGAAACATTTTTGAATATATGCATGGGATCTAGTAAGTGGGAAATATTAAGATGCTCCCAGTATGAGAGATCATAAAATACTAATTTGCTTTCATCCCGATGGGAATTTTCTCAACATAGGTGTCGAATAATTCTAGATCATTGACCATAGGTTCCCCATTTGAATTGAACATGTCTGCAAATTACTTCTCCTTCTCTCTATCATATGCCATAATCCATTCAACCAGTGTCATTATTTTAGGCCTCTGGGTTCTCTCTGGTTTACCATTTAAAGCATATGTTTCTCTTCTATAAGGGTGGTTTTCTGGGAGGAATACCCTCGAGCAGTCATACACTGGATTTCATAGCTCTCTAGAACATCTAGCCTTCAAAGAAGGCCCCAAAAATTTACATCCATGATAACCTTTTGTTACAAGTCCTGTGATGTTATGGTATACAGAGCACGTTAGTGTTGAATATCAATACAGTTGCACCGAATTAAATATGCCAAGAAATATTGCTTTGAATATAAACAAATCAAATAACATATTTACCAGAGAAAAATCCTAGCCTCGGATAATCATGTGTGGTATATGCACATATTCCATACAACGTAAAACTCCTCTCTGTTGTGATGGGTTTCGATACGTCATATACCTATATCCCTTCCCATAATTCCTTGAATTCATTGATCAATGGTTGTAGGTAAAAATCCATATTCTTCACTTGTATTCTACCATGGACTATAAAAGCCAACATAAGATGTTCATTCTTCATGAACAACCATGGGGGGGTATTGTTATTGATCACTACGTCGACCAATTTGGTATTTGGCTGGGTGAATGGGTTGAAGCCATCAATGGCTATGCTCAATCGAAGGCTCCGTACTTCATTCTTGAATTTATCAAGCCATGTATCCTCTATATGCTTCATGGCTATTGAATCTGTTGGGATTCACATAACTCCTTCTGGACTATGGTGCGAGGCATGCCATCCCTACAACATAGCTAATTCTTTGCAACGAAAGAGCCTTTGAATCCTTGGTATTATAGGCATGTGCCTCAATATATTATGAGGAGGATCATGTGCTTTTGCCTTGTCATTCAATTCTTTGTACCTGCCATGCCCACATTTTGGACATATCTCTTTGTCTACAGATTCACCTCTATATAGAATACAATCATTGGGACACGCGTGATATAATATGTACTCAACACCCAACATTTTCAACATTTTTTTTGCCTCTTCGCAACTGCCGGGAAAGACATTATCACTTGGGAGCACCTTATATTTGAATAACATGTAGTTAGTGGGAAATATAAATGTACAATGTCATTTAATTAACGTTCATAAAATCGACCATTTTCAATGTTGATTGCATGACAAGATTCTTCAAAATATAAGGTAGTTGATGGCCAGTTACCTCAAAAGTGCCTAGAAACACGCATTTGACATGCCATACTTTGATTTCAAGTTGCACAGTAACATTGTTGTCCCCAATTGTGTAGACTTTGACTGTCCAAATCCAAAGAAAGGGGTGGTGGAAGTCGATTTAAAGCTTTCAAAGAAGGTTTCAATGATATGCGTGTCATCACCTAGATCATTAAACTTGGAATGTATGTGATAGAATTGCATCCATGGCACTTGTTTGTTGTGATAAATCATCCATACCAACCTCTAGTTTGTTTCCCCCATTGTCAACATGTGAAGAACTACTATTACTATATGCATTCATAATTGATGAGTATGGATGTAGTGGAAATTGAATAGGTGGTTGATTCAACCATGCTTGGTATGCTTCCTCTCCAAGTTGCACTCTTTTTTCAACCTTCTCTCGATTTGAAATTGTATTGGGGTGAAACGGAAGATGATAGACATGTCTCTCATCATCAAATCTCGATTTCAAAAATATTGAACATTACATCGATGATGTTAGTAAGCACAATGCGATTGGTTTGATCCAACATTATACAAAAGAATTATTACAGAAGCATGCGAATCATTTTCAATAGAAAATGTTAAGATGTAAACAATTTATAAAGCAAACATTCGGATTAAAAATTAACAAATAAATCAATCACAGAAGAGTGCTGTATCCGAGATACAAGCGCATGCAATGCAATTCATGAGTATGTGTGTGAGATTTTGGAATGACAATTACACATATGCTAACGGTGTGATAAAACATCCTTGAGTGTATGATGACTCGCATGATGAGTTTAGGGAAAGTCCCCTATTTTGGCCATAAAACAAACAATTTATAAATTAAATGGACAATTTATAAAACAAAATTTAATTTCAAACTGAGCAATACATTAACATCAATCCCATTGAAAATTAACAAATACAATTAATCAATGTTTTTTAGTCTTACGCCCCAAGGGGATGTCAAATTGTAATCCCAATGCAAGGCGTCTTAGACGAGCGGTTGGTGGTCTATGAAAGTTATAGTTTATTAAGAACTCATTGCCAGGAGAAATGAGTACATGTGAAAGGATAAACAACCCAAGATTTGCAACATCTATATTAGACTTGGCAATCATCAAACAATTACATTTTGAACAACCACAAACTACTAGGGTGTCATAAAAGATATCCATCTCACGACGAATTACTGTCGATGAACCATGATTGTGGCTTGAAGATGGCATGTTACAATTGGCGGGGTAAAGCAGCTGCCCATTTTCATCTATGAAATGTTTGCGGTATCTGGCTGCTAATAAGACCTTACAACATTTTGAAACTGGTGGGATATCTTGTGCATCCGAAATGGAACTTGAATCGGGATCCTCCTATATAGAAGAAATTGATATTCGGATTCACATGGATAAGTAACATAAATTCAAATAAATAGTCAAAATATAAATAAAACTTGAACTTACTGGAGATGGAAAGGGAGAACTCGTCAAACTTTGAACAAGATGGAATGAGATGGAATTTGAAGAATTGAGCATTTGATACTATAACCTTTTATCCGTGCATTTGAGCCAAATCATCAATCAATATACGTTTCTACAGTCTTAAAATAGTTTTAAGAACTATATCACAATCTAGCTTCCAATATAGTTTGGAAACCATTTTGTAAGAACAAGGTGAGTTTAAGCAACATATATATACTATGAAATATTGTAATTGGTGTGGTTGAATACTAAAAGAACATTTGAGATGAATATATAATTTTAAGTTGACACATCAAGCCACAAGATTTTCAAAGTAAACCGGTGCACCTAATTTCTTTAACACGCACTGGTGCTCCACCTTCTGTGTAACACAACAACATGTCCTCACAACAAACGCACCGTATATCAACATCTGCAAAATCCCCCGCATAATAAAATGTCCGTTACATTTAATAACATATATTTATTGATGCATTTTTATGAAATAATTCACACTGGTGCATTATATAAATACATGTACACCAGTGCGTATGAATTCAACATGCACCGTTGCATGAGTTTTATTTTTTTTATCTTTTGTATTTCATGTTTATATGGTGCCACGTTGAAATTCAAATGCCTCATTGTGGTTAATGTATATACGCACCAGTGCGTCCGATAAACAAATGCACCAGAAATGTCGAAAAAAAAAACAAAAAAACCACACAAGTTAATTTTTCCATAAACTAAAAAAGGCGACAATTTTAAAATTGAAGACTAATCCTAAAAGGTGTTTAAAAGAAAAAAACCTAAACATTATTTCATTCTTTCACTGAAATTTTGAAGGGAGGGTTCTGGAAGAGAGACATATGTGGAAGGAGTTTGAAGCAACCAGATGATTCCGAGGATCGAAATTTGTTAAGTATGGTGAATCAAACAAGACCCCTCATAGTATAAATTTCAATTATGTAAAATATTACTATTGATCTTATTCTCCTATTTATATTTCAACTAGATTTTGAAAAAAAACTTCATAGTTACCTTCAATGTTGCAACCCTTATTTTCTCGCCTACATAATAAAATGTCCGCTACATTTAATAACATATATTTATTGATGCATTTTTATGAAATAATTCACACTGGTGCATTATATAAATACATGTACACCAGTGCGTATGAATTCAACATGCACTGTTGCATGAGTTTTATTTTTTTTATCTTTTGTATTTCATGTTTATATGGTGCCACGTTGAAATTCAAATGCCTCATTGTGGTTAATGTATATACGCACCAGTGCGTCCGATAAACAAATGCACCAGAAATGTCGAAAAAAAACAAAAAAACCACACAAGTTAATTTTTCCATAAACTAAAAAAGGAGACAATTTTAAAATTGAAGACTAATCCTAAAAGGTGTTTAAAAGAAAAAAACCTAAACATTATTTCATTCTTTCACTGAAATTTTGAAGGGAGGGTTCTGGAAGAGAGACATATGTGGAAGGAGTTTGAAGCAACCAGATGATTCTGAGGATCGAAATTTGTTAAGTATGGTGAATCAAACAAGACCCCTCATAGTATAAATTTCAATTATGTAAAATATTACTATTGAGCTTATTCTCCTATTTATATTTCAACTAGATTTTGAAAAAAAACTTCATAGTTACCTTCAATGTTGCAACCCTTATTTTCTCGCCGCTTCTTTTCGTTTTATGTGGTTGCAAATTATTATATTAGGGTTTAAATCCCTCTATTGTTACACAATTACAATTTTTCCTTGTATGGATTTTAGATTTGATGAGTTTGTGATTATATATACAAATCGTAGAGTGAGATGGGACCACATTTTGGGTCGACTCCGTAACCATGTTGACCCCGTCAAGTTTTTTTTTGTTTTCATTTTTTCAATAAAAAACACATGCATCATTTTCGACGCGTCCATGTAACATGAACACACTGGTGCGTTTGTACAACTAGCGCACTAGAGATGTTATGCATGACAATATATTTAGTTTTTAAAAGCGCAAAAAATCGTTTCTCCGTTCTCGGTGCCACAATATTGCAGTAACACACCTGTGTGTTTATACGAATATCGCACTGCTAATGGCAGGAACTCATCATTTTTTATTTTCCTAAAATGTTAAATAATTTATTCATCTGTTCACGGTGTGCCAATGTTTATATAACGCGTCGGTGCATGTGTCTACATGAACACACTGGGACGTTTTATGTGATTAAGCGCACCGATATCTACTTGTTTTGTATTTTGAAGTTCTGTAATTTATTTGTGTAATATATTGATAACTTCTGTATTTAATGGTACAGGTTGTTTGTTGATATAGAATTCATGGTATGAGTTCAATGCACAACAATTTTAGTCAACATAATGGGAGCACATCCATAATTACGAAGAAGGCAAGTGCTTTTTAATTTCCGTATTTAAATTAATTTGTTTGAATTATTTGTAAATTTAAATCAATGTATTGGTTCATGTGTGACATGCAGAGCCAAAAAATGAGGAAGCTCGATAAGATTCTTACCAATCTAAGTCCATAAGAGTGTAAAATGTTGATGGAAAAGTTGCAGAGGGATGAATTGGGTGAATAAAACATAAATTAGTATGAATTATTACTTCAAATTTGAGTAATATTGTACTTAAGAATATTCACTAATATGTTTCAAATAATTTAATTCACATATGTTGAATGTTATGCAGGGACTGATAGCAACATAAGTGAATGTCATCATAAGATTTTTTTATTATTGAAGATGCAAATGATGATGAATTGGTCCTTAGCTCATCTGGAGTGGTGCTGAAAGTTAATAGAAATGGGAAATAATTTTATAATACTATGAGAGATATAAGGAAAGAATGTATAGACATACTTTTCACTTACAATACATAAATCAATCAAATGATTCGAAGAATCAAGTCATATGTAAACTACAAGATGTGTTTCCAGAGCAATGGTCAATGAGACATGTCAAACTTGTAATATAAAAAACATACAACAAAAAAAGGAATCATTCAAAAGTAATATTCCTAAACATGTTTATGTAGAATATGTATTTATAACTACTACAAAGTGTCATTTCCTTTAATAATTTTAATTATGCTATATTTATTTTTCATATCAACGGAAAAATAGTTTAATGTCATTTTACATTTCCAGGAAGATTATGAAATTCCCAAAGTATGAATGAGGTGATATTCGAAATGTTCCAGTAGGGATGTCCAAAAAAGTGTATAAGGAGATGGTCAAGGAAATGGACATAATTGCATCGCATGAGGAACCATCTTAACAACAACGTGCTTCAAATGTATGAAATCATTGATTTTTTGGATTATGTACTCTCATTAATTAATTAAACATTAAATATGAATTTTCAATTGTTTTGTTGTAGAAAAGAAAACAAAATGGAACCCATTTAGCACACAAGAGAGGACGACAAGGAAAAAAGGGGTTGATAGCAAAGTTTGTGAGTATTTGTGATTTCCTTGTATCAAATTAAGATTTCATAGTGGTTGTGATCTTTATATTTTTTTTTTCACTGACCATCCTTGGATGTCTTGAAACAAGTGTTAACATACAAAGAGGAGCCATCGAAAGAATTGATTGACATTGGGTTAAGCAAGGGTTGTGAGTATATGTTGGCGCATGAAAAATTAATTGTGGATTTTGTAAGTATCTATGTTGTTTTACTTCTCTCATTTTATAAGTAATAGAACAACAAAAATCATAAATGTTAAATGAATGATTTCTTATGGGGTATAAAACATGTAGGAAACAAAGTATGGAGTGTAGCCAACATAATAGTTGTTGATAGATGGCATAAGACATGGTTTTGAAAGAATGTGTGACACTCAGGATGCAATCGTTGTTTTGGTACGTCGAATTTCAATTTGTATAGTATCTATTTTAATTTTCATTATTCCCAACAATGTAGATACACTCATTACATTTTATTTTTATGTTTGCATATGGAAGTTGAAGAAGAGGAAAACAATCAACAAATCATTCAGCCAAATAACCCAGCTGATGCAAGTGGATCAAGCGCTGATAACAGTTCCATCGAAGAATGGTGATCCATATTTATTTTTGATGTTAATGCAAGTTGTTGTATATTAATTTTGAAACAATTGTTTGTGATAATCATGCATTTTATATAATGTACTGGAGATAGTGTCCAAATTGAAAGAAAACGGGTTACTAATAAGTGTTACAATTTCAGCATGTTAACATGTTGATTATTGTTGTCTCTATGTTGTCCTATTTTGTATGACAAAGGCCCTCTTATTGATATATAATGAAATAAAAAAAAAAATTCTATTGTATTCTCCAATGTTATTGTCAAATGTTACATGTGAAATGGTACATCATATTAATAATTAATTGTATGGATGCTTAAATATTACAATAGATGCTAGAATCTAAAATATAAGAAATTAATCCAAACAAACACAATAATTCAAATTGAAATGAATAGTACTATAAAAAATATATTTCAATTTCTAATGAATAATGGAACTAAAAAATATATATAGATATTTCACTACAATGTCAGGAATCACTGTTCAAATAATCATATATAGTGCTTTTGATACTTTATGTTGCACCGGTACATTTACTCGAATTATATGCACCGGTGCATTTAAATAATTTATACGCCTCGAAACTCCAATGTAAATTAAATGCATCATTAAATTAAAAAAAATGGCCACATATCAGTGGCATTTACTGGTGCGTTTTTTATTGTTAATCACACATGTGCGTGTAATGTCCCCATTTTGACCCTTGGGATTATTGGATCGATATGTAAATAGTGTAAATATGTGGTGGTGTATGATTCCTAGCGTGGATCTCAAGTCCAAGACCCTGCTAGCGAATGCTCAGCTTATAAAGGAAAGTATTTTATATATTGTGGACATGTGCCATTCGACCATGGAAAAATGTAACAACATGTAAATATTCATAATACAAATAAAATGTTTAAGAGCTGGCTATGGACACAACTAAATGAGGGGGATGTGTTTATCTACTAGGGAGAGGCGATAGGTTGTGGGATCCAATCCTCTGTTTCAAAGTGTCATCTTTAGAACTCCGTGTGCCATAAATGGTAAGCAAATACCTAAGTAGAGTTCCATGCTGATATTTATTTCTGTTGTAAGTGTTGATGTATATGTAACTTCAGAATGTATTTCATATATGTATATTGTACTCCTATAGAGATGGTATTATTCCTCTATACGAAAGGGTTTGTATTCCAATAGAGATGTTATTATTCCTCTATACGGAAGTGTCGTCATTTATATTGTAAGTGTCGTAAATTATACCTGATGGGTTATTAGACCACCTTGTTGGGGTCGGCCCTGTATAAGTCACGTGGGTCAGAGGGTTATTAGACTAACCTATTGGGTGTCGTCCCAGTCAGCATTATGTTATGTGGTTAAGTTAAGGCCGACCTATTAAAGGTTATTAGGCAAGTCAAGTCAAGTATAAATAGAGTGCGGGAGGCACTCTATTTGATCATTCTATTCTCTCACACACTCTTTGGAGAGTGGCGCACTTGTGGAGGAAAGCTGCTTCTAGGAGATGTCTATCTCTTATGCTTGGGTTGTATCATTGCTCTATCTATCTCTGAGGAAGTTATTGGGGTTTTTCACCTTTATGGTTTTCCCCAAGTAAACTTTGTGTCTCTTGTGTGCTTGCATTATTGTGTCCATGATTGATATGTTGTAGATATGTTGTACATGTTGTTCTCTCAGTTAAGATCCTAGATCAGATTGAAGTAAATTCTGAAAAACTAACATGGTATCAGAGCTAGCCTGAAAGAAGGCATGGTATGGCATGTATGACACTTGTTGCACTTGCGATGCTTGGGATTGATATAGCAAAAACCAGTCATCGTAGCACTTTTGCTATAAATCCATTTTGGTGAATTTTTCGGATTTGAAACTTTTACAGGTCAA
Source organism: Larix kaempferi (assembly GCA_027924585.1). NCBI lineage: Eukaryota > Viridiplantae > Streptophyta > Pinopsida > Pinales > Pinaceae > Larix > Larix kaempferi. The sequence goes on from BSBM01000625.1 coordinate 20,436,572, forward strand.
ATATCCGATCCCCATGTACCTTGTATCCAAAGGAAAACTTCTAATTCATTGTACTTTGTGTTTTATGATTTGTACAATCTAGGGTTTATGACTCTTCTAGATATAAGTCATAAACAAGTGACCTAGGTAAAAAGGTCATAACTTGGGCCAGGAAGATCCAAATGAAATTTTGTAAAAAGTTACAGGTAGTGCATAGACTTTAATTTCTCAAGTAACTTTTTCAGCGGCCGAAACTAAACCAGTGACACATGGCACGCCGTACAAGTTCGCTCTCCTGTTTTATCCCATAAACAAGTCACGTTGCGACACTTGGCATAAATCTCTCTATTAGAATCCAATTGAGGTCAGACCTATGGGGTTGGAAAGATGACAGGTCGGGCTACGACAGGTAGAAGTTTCAAACCTTGGAGATTCATAATTTCAGAGTTACACCAGAAACAATCAGGTGCATATTTCTATCAAAACAGAATTGGATTTTGAGCACCTTCATTCATGGCTTCGGGAATTAGGGTTTTAGAGAAAGTTGGAATTTTTGTAATCGAAGACCACGACTGAATGCTACTCATCAAAATTGAAATTTAGAGACCAAGATCAGATTTTTTGGTTGTGCAGAAGGCTGGGCTTGATCAGACCCTAGTTCGGGACTTTGATCGGAAAAGTGGAAAATTAGGGCTTCTGCAAAAATGGGAATTTTTGAAAACTGTGACCACCGCTGGAAGCTGCTCAGAAAAATAGAAGCTTAGAGCTTTGGATCAAACTTTTTGGTTGGGCAGAAGGGTGGGCTTTATCAAACCCTAGTTTGGGATCCTGTCTAGAAGATCCAGAAGTCTCAAAGGCAATTTTGAGGGGTGAAACTTTGCAGTTTTCAAATTCTGAGTATACCAACTTGATCAGCTCATCAAGGCACATCTTTCTATCCTTTCAGAAGTTTGAAATTCAAAGTTTGAATTTTTAGGGTTTCCCTAACAAACCTTAATCCAGTTCCAGATCCAGTTTCTACAAATACAAGTGGATTGGGTTAATCCTAGAAGAGAATGGATTGGTCACCTGCATAAGTGAAGAAGTTCATGTTTCAAAGGGAGATGAGGCTGAGGCCTTACATAAGAATATTACAAGCAATCTCGACCGGTATGACTCATACAGGTATGTTTCGAGATTTTTTCATGATTAAGTTTATGGTATGTTTGTCTTCATATTATTATGGTTAGTATAATCTTGATTAAATTTAGACTTGTCGTATCACCTTAATAAAATTATGAATGCATGATAGAAGATATTCATTGATTATGGTGTTGACACTTATGATTGTACTAATGCATTATGGTGTTGTATGAGGTTTATGTTGTCCGCTAACATGAGAGGTATACCAAGAAAGACAAATAATGTTCTTGTTCAAGAACATATGATCATGGTGACATGAAGACAAAGATTCATCCATTGTCATGGATCACATAGAAGTTCTATTTACGAGGTATGTATAACTTGGTTCTATAATAATTAACTTATGAGAGATGCAGGTAACTAGCACAAGTCATTGAAGAAAACAAGAAGACATTATGTGGGTATGTTAGACATAACTAGCTAGCATGCTAATCTAGGTATGTTTTTCCTATATCAAGTTAGAATCCTACCTTGTGTTAGGATCTCTTATATAAGTATACTTGGCATGATTGATTATGATTATTCATGAAGTTATAGGTTTGAGTAATCATGGGTTTAGGCATATTATGTTTCTTACCTTAATTGATGATATGACTAACCAGAAGAGTCATGAAAGTATAGGTTTGAGTAATCACGGGTTTAGGCATATTATGTTTCTTACCTCAATTGATGTGACTAACCATAAGATTCCTTGAATACTAATGCTTATTATTTCTATTTGAAATGATCATGACTCTACATGCTTAAGATTATTGTGTTTTGATAGTATTGAGAATATACTAATAAATGTATGATTATGTATGAGATCTCGAGGATATCACAATAATGATACTTGTAAGCATGCATAGTGATCGAGGATGGATATAAGTTTAAGGACAGGTAATCTATGATGCAAAGATCAAGAGGGAGCACACTCTAGTAGTTTCTGCAAGGATGCAGATATTCAGAGGGAGTCCACCCAACAACCAAACAAAGATAAGTATTTGAAATTGACATTTATTGCATATTTGTTTGTTTAAATAATGTTGTTCAATGATGTATATCCTTATGTTCCTAGACTTAGGGTGTGTATTATGCATATTAGAATAATTGCATTAATGAACAGTATACTACTAATATGCATCTAATGGGTAAGTGGCCTATGGCACTGTACAACATTCTATTGCTACTTATCTAGAATGAAACCTCTTTGCTGACATGTTGAGAGTAGTGCAAAACTCTTAACAATGTTCTGGTAGAGATTGGAAGGCATCTAGAAAGTTACAGGATATGGATGAATATTGTATTGAAGCATTGGCTAAAATAATTGCATGATTGTATGACATATTTCTTTATGTGTAAGAATTTGTTCTGAAAACTATGAGAAGTTTCTAATCATTCAATTTAACTTGTTTTGTAGGAAAGATCGTATGCGAGCTCCTACAAAAGAAGGACTACAACATTTGTTTCAACAAAAAATCTATCTATTGAAGATATTGAATATATTGAAGTTCCCAGTATTTGGGAAGAATGCCATGATCGAGGAGTACCAGTCGATCATGAAGAATGATGTTTGGGATGTAGTCCCAAGACCTGAAGGGAAGTCTGTTGTGACTTCCAAATGGATCTATAAGATCAAGCATGCTGCAGATGGTAGCATGGAGAAATACAAAGCGAGGTTTGTAGCTTGTGGCTTCTCCTAGAAAGAGGGATTGAGTATGAAGAGACTTCTACACCTATAGCTAGGCACACTTCCATCAGATCAGTACTTTCCCTGGCTGCAGTAATGAAATGGAAGATACACCAGATGGATGTCAAGACAGCTTTCTTGAATGGTGTAGTCGAAGAGGAAGTGTATGTGGAGCAGCCACTTGGTTTTGAGACACATGACGGGAATTCATATATGTGCAGAACTTGGTATGATATGATAGACAGCTTTCTATCCAGTTTAGGCTTTACCAAGACTAAAACGGATTCCAACCTTTACTACAAGGTTGAGGAAGGCAATCCAGTGATACTACTTTTGTATATGGATGACCTGTTTAGTACAGGTGAAGATAGATTGATTGCCGACACGCAGCGGAAGCTTTCTGCCAAGTTCGAGATGAAGAACTTGTGGATGATGCACTACTTTCTAGGCATGGAGGTATGGTAGAGTGTAGATGGAATCTTCCTTGGACAAGGGAAGTATGCAGTAGAGATCCTGAAGAGGTTCGGGATGATGGATTGCAAGGCCATGGCCACACCTATGGCATCGAACCTGAAGCTTATGTGTGATGCTTCATCTGATCCAATTGATGTCACTGTGTATTGTCAGATGATTGGGTCCTTGATGTGCCTGATGAACACGAGACCAGATGTTTGATTTGCGGTGAACACATTGAGCCAACACTTGACAGATTTGAGACATGTTCACCTGGTTGCTGTAAAGCATATTCTGAGGTACTTGAAGGGTACAATTGATTATGGGCTCAAGTATGATGCAAATCAAAATTTTAACCTGCAGGGTTATGTTGATTCAGATTGGGCAGGAAGTGCTGCAGATAGGAAGAGCACTTTTGGGTGCTGCTTCAGTATGGGATTAGGTGTGATCTCTTGGTTTAGCAGGAAGAAGTCCTGCGTAGCACTGAGTTCAGCTGAAGCAGAGTATGTTGCAACTTGTTGAGCTAGTTGTGTGGTAGTATGGCTTCAGAAGCTACTGTCTGAGTTGTTTGATCTCCCGCTAGAGGCTACTAGTATCTTTTGTAAAAACCAGAGTTGTGTGAAGCTGTCTGAGAATCTGGTGTTCCACAATAGGTCGAAACAAATTGAGATCAAATATCACTATATCAGGGATATGGTGTAGAGAGGAGCAGTGAAGCTTCTGTATGTTGCGACGGATGAGCAGATTGCAGATGTATTGACGAAGCCACTAGCCAGAGTGAAGTTCGAGTACTTCAGAGAGAGGCTTGGTGTTCTTCAGATTAACGACACTTCGAGGATGAAGTGATGGACACATTTTCTGAAGCCATTCCAAGCATGTTGGAAGGAGGATCTTTCACATGGCTGTGGATGTAAGTGATGGATGATGAGCATCAGGGCGATGCTCCAGTTACTGCTCTGTATTTGTATGCATCATGTTGGATGCTGGATATGATCAGTTGGATCATTTATGTATGTATGCATCATGTTGATGCTGGATATGATCAGTTGGATCATTTATGTATGTATGCATCATGTTGATGCTGGATATGATCAGTTGGATCATGTGTATGTATCTGTATATGTATCAGGTGGATACATTGTATGATCAGGTGGATCATGTGTGTTGATATGTATCAGGTATGATCAAGTGGATCATGTATTTGTATGTGTATCAGGTGGATACATTGTATGATCAGGTGGATCATGTATGATGATATGTATCAGGCAGATACTATGTATGTATGCATTAGGAAGATGCATTGTATGATCATGATGATCATGGATGACGAGCTTCAAGCTGTTGCTCCAAATGACATGCATCAGGACGATGCAGTGATGATGATCAGGATGATCATGTGTACATCAGGATGATGTATGGTGAGTATAAAGATGATACTCTATGGCCGTGGAACAGGTTGTGCAGATAAGCATATAATCCTAGCCCTGGGAGTTTTGCAGATATTCTTTCGAGATTTTGCCTATGGCATGTAATACTGGCCCTGGGATATCTGGAAAACGCTCTTTCAAGGTTTTTCTTTGGAGGACATATAATCCTAGCCCTGGGAGGTTTGCAGATTCTCTTGCTAGGTTTTGCCGCTAGCATATAATAGCTCCCTGGGAGATTTGGCAAATGCTCTTTCGAGGTTTTGTCCTATGGCATGTAATCCTAGCCCTGGGAGATCCGATAGGTTGAGATGTGTGCTCATAATCAGTCCCGGGATGCTCTTTAGAGGTTTTGCCATGACCACATGTAATAAGTCTTGGAGATCTGGACAGGATGAAAAAGGCCTCAGATGCTCTTTAGGGTTCTTGCTTGGCAAGACACTCTTTTAAGGTTTTGTGGCAGGGGTCACATGTAATAAGTCCTGGAGATCTGGACAGGATGAAAAAGGCCTCAGATGCTCTTTAGGGTTCTTTCTAGTCAAGATACTCTTTTAAGGTTTTGTGACAGTCACATATAATACTAGCCCTGGGAGATCCGACAGGTAGAGCTATGTGCTCGTAACAACCTGGGATGCTCTTTTGAGGTTTTGTGACGCACGTAATAAGTCCTGAGAATTCCACAGTATGGCCAGTGATGATGAAGACCTGTAGGTGGTGGGCCTACATCCAGTATGAAAAAGGATTGGCTTTGTAGAACTTCCTATGATGAGTAGATTCAAAGATTGATTGAGATAGCAGCAGCAGTGACGATGACGATGACTCGATGATGATTATCCAGTGATGATGATCTAGAGAAGAAGACTTGTGCTAGAAGACCTGTGTCGAGAAATACCTTCCTAGTTAAGAGGGAGTGTTGATGTATATGCAATTTCAGAATGTATTTCATATATGTATATTGTACTCCTATAGAGATGTTATTATTCCTCTATACGGAAGTGTTTGTATTCCTATAGAGATGTTATTATTCCTCTATACGGAAGTGTCGTCATTTATATTGTAAGTGTCGTAACTGATACTTGATGGGTTATTAGACCATCTTGTTGGGGTCGGCCTTGTATAAGTCATGTGGGTCAAAGGGTTATTAGACCACCCTATTGGGTGTCATCCCAGTCAACATTATGTTATGTGGTTAAGTTAAGGCTAACCTAGTAAAGGTTATTAGAAAAGTCAAGTCAAGTATAAATAGAGTGTGAGAGGCACTTTATTTGATCATTCTATTCTCTCACACACTCTTTGGAGAGTGGCGCACTTGTGGAGGAGGAGAAGCTGCTGCTAGGAGATGTCTATCTCTTATTCTTGGGTTGTATCATTGCTCTATCTATCTCTGAGGAATTTATTGGGGTTTTTCACCTTTATGGTTTTCCCCAAGTAAACTCCGTGTCTCTTGTGTGCTTGCATTATTGTGTCCATGATTGATATGTTGTATATATGCTGTACATGTTGTTCCCTCAATTAAGATCCTAGATCAGATTGAAGTAAATTCTGAAAAACTAACAGTAAGAAGGCAGCTAATAAATCATCTCATGAATTTAATAGAGCATGGGATGACTGTAGAAATTTGTATGGTAGGTTATGGGATTAGTTTACTTGGTCAGAGGTCATTTTTCCTCATGGGAATTCATTTCCTATCACTCCCATTCCATTTTTGGGAAACCAAACACCAATTCAGAGTAAGCTATGCATTTCCAACAAGAGAAATTACAGAAATCACAACTTGAGAAATAGCCCCGTTTTCAACTGTAAAAAACACCAAGAAATTCGTGTGGGGGATCCATAGACCCGGAACGTGGGGCACATTTAAGAGTGTCAAAATCCCAAAAATCCATAGGAGAACCCATATTTGGAAGCCCAAAAGTTTGATTTCGTGGTTGCAAATTAACATTGCCAGAACTCAGAAAATCTAAGAGACCATTGAAGACTAAGAGAGATGAGAGGTTGGAATGTTTTGATAAGCCTATTGTAGGAAAATATATCTAAAGTTTTAGCATCTTGGACATTTCTATGCCCACCCTAAATAGCATTGGAGGGAACGAGCTCCTGAGGGACTTTGCAGCAGAGAAGAGGACCTTCCTTGTGTTGGGTGTGGTAGGTATTGTGGGTCCTAAGGTTGGCTGAGACCAATTGATATGCCTGTATCTTTGTGGGTGAGCTCACTGGATAAGAATTCACCTTCATTTTCTCTCTACATGCTTAATAAACCCAACTGTGTTCCGGCTTAGCATGAGAATGTGTTCCTATGGCTATGAGTGAGCCCGTGTAGTTCCTCCTTAGTGGATACATAGCCTAGCTCAGGGGTGGCCTCTCAACAGAGAGACAAAGTGTTGGACGGAGTGCCTATGAATGGGTGGAGCGTTGTTCTTCCATATCTAGTTGATTGGATGAATTCAATTAAAAGATAAGTGTTTATTGTTAATTATTGATGTGTTAACTGTGTTTGATTATTATTGTTATTCCTGTGATGAAAATGTTAGTATATGCATGATGTGTGCATGGAATGAATTTATCTCCCACTATGTATTTATATTTATGCATCTGCAAACACATTTAAATGTTTATAAATTTGGTAACATGGTTGTGGGGCGAAATTTAGAACCCCCAAAGATCGCTCATGTCCCCTCCATGGTTAGATTGATGGGTGTGGACATGACAATGCGTTTTAATTGTTGATCGACATCAGGATATTTAAAGCTTGTACGCACCGGTGCTTTTTGTAATATATCGCACTAGGGAGTTTTAATTGTTGAAATGCACCAGGCCATTGTAATAGTTTGTACGCACCAGTTCATATTATTATGAAATGCACTAGGTTGTTGTTATAAATAGACAACATCGTCAAATTTTAAAAATATTAGAAATTTCTGGTGTGTATGAGGTAAATGTCACATCGGTGCGGTTAGGTTGTAAGTAAGCACCAGTGCGTATAAGATATACGTAATTATCGGTGCAACATTAAAATTTGGTGCTTTCTGGTGCTCTATCTGTTTGACTGCACTGGTGTAGATCATTCATATTGTTTAGCACCATTGCGTGGTATGAAGGTATACACCAGTGTGCAGTTTTCCAATAAAGTGCATCGGTAAAAAAGAATCCACTAAAACCTCCGACCACCGATTTTTTTTAGTTATAGAATATATCTGTAATAATCTTCATTAAAATATTTTCTACCATTGGTGGAGGTTGTAGCAAAGGTTTTTTTGCCAATTTTTTCCAATCTTGTAACACCAAAAACCTCCGCTATGACCTTCGCTACAAGCTCTTTTCCTTGTAGTGTACGAATGCCTTCTTGGGACAAACTGATAGCCTCGTGGATCTTCCTCCCTTCCAGGAAACCGAACTATTTGAAAGATATATATTTCAAAAGTATCACCTTGATTCTCCTGGCAATCACCTTCACCGCCACCTTATATACCCCATTGCATAGGGATATCAACCAAAAATCTTTAAAATATATGGGGTTGTCTATATTTGGAATTAAGGGAATATAAACTTCCATTAATTCACAATTATTCTACCACTCTACCCCCAAGAGGTCGAAAAGGCCTATATAGAACTCCATAGGCCACCAGTCTAGTGGAGTGCTCTTGTCCTTTTGGAATCCATGAAGCATTTCCATAAGTTTGTTTTTGGGTACTTCCTCCATTAGAGCATGATTTTCCTCATAATTGATGATCCTTGGGAAAAATTGGGCAACTCTAACTATCTCTACAATGCATGTGGCTTCCTGGGTTTTGAACAAAGACCGAAAATGATGTGGCTTCTAGTTGTTAAGACTCAATATGGTATTGCTCATATGGAGACCCTGTGCATAGGTTTGGAAAAACTTAGTGTTTTCGCCCCCGCGTTCCAACCACAAACAAATAACAAATGAGTTATAAAATGGTTGGTTGTAATTTTTAATCCTCTTAATTTACCTTCTCTTTTATCCTTTTCTAGGAGTCTTCTTAATCCTTCCACCACAAGCAAAAAGAGTAGGAAAGATAAGGGACAAACTTGACTGGGTCCTCTATGAATCTTGAAAAACTTGGTGTCACACACCCCATAAATCCAGTTAATACTTTCCAAATTTAATTCAATTTGATGAATAATTAATCTCATAAAAGTTTAGTTGACCTTGTCATAGGATTTGACAAGATACATTTTCATAATCAAAGCCTTTGGTCTCTTTACCTTAATCAAATGTAAGCTCTCTTGAGCCACACCACAACATCCAGAACTTGCTTATTAAATAAAAAACCAAATTGTTCCTTTGAAATAGATTTAGTTGATAATGGTTTTAATCTATTTTCAATTACTTTAGTAATTACTTTGTAAACCAAATTACATAATGATATGGGATGAAAGTCATTGAAATTATGAGGCTGAGAAGATTTGGGAATAAGTGCTATGAAAGTGGCATTGATAGCCCCTGATACTTCTCCATTAATCCTATACTCTTCAACCACCTTTAATAAATAATTTCCAATAATATCAAAGGTCTGCAACAAAACTCAACAGTCCACCCATCTGGACCTGGTCTTTTGGACTTGGAAAAAAGTTTTAAAATGTTTTCAATTTCCTTCAGAGAAACTGGTGCACCAACACTTTGTGCTTCTTCTGGGAGAACAAAGGAGGATAAAACTATAAAAATTTCATTTGTGATCTTAGGAAATTACTATCATCCTCCTTAAAAAGTGCCTCAAAATGACCCACAACAACCTCTTCCAAATCCTTTTGGGACAAAATCACTTCCACATTCCGAGTCTTTAATTCCTAAATATAATTCATAATTCTTCTATGATCTGCATACTTATGAAAAAAATTCGTATTGTTACCACCCTGTGACAACCATATAGTGGGGATTTTGAGTCTCCAAGTCTCATCATCAAGCCTTATAATTCTTGCTTTCCTATCTTCCAAAGATCCAATCAAATCCTTTTCCAATTATGAAAAACCCTAGAGAAATTATTTAAGTATCCTAAGTGTATTTCCTTAACATTAAAACAACTCGACTTTTAGTTCATACTTCTTATGTTTTTCCTAAAGTATAACCTCACTTTTCAATGCTTTTATCTTAAAAACCAATTGTTGCATGGTTGATCCCTCCAATAGATGAGATAAATATTTCCATCTATTATGAATAAAAGTGGAATAGTTCTTTTCCAGTAACCACAAATGGTTAAAATTGAAGGAAATTTAACCCTATTCGACTCCACTTCCATTTGTAACATAATAGGTGAATGATCAGAAATACTAACATTCAAAGGCCAAGACTTAAATCTATTCAACAATTCAACTAAGTTTTCATAAATCAGAAACCTGTCTAGGCATTTAGACACCCCTGCTTGACCCGCTCTGCCATTCCTCCAAGTGGGAGTCATTTGTATTGGAAGAATATCAATGAGTTTCATTACTTGAAATAGGTGTCCAAAATAATCAACCATTGGATCTAGTATAGAATTTGCACTTCATACGTCTGAAGCAAAAACTATGAGGTTTAGGTCTCTTTCCACAATCAAATATGGATCCCCTAACAAACCACTATTCACAGCCTCTTCCCAAAATAATTATCTGTATGAATAAGGCCCATAACAATTTAATATATTTATTTGTTGATCCAAATATCTAATCCTTCGTTCCAACAAAATTCCTAAACAAGTAAAAAAAGGAATGAATTTATCCCTCTTAAGGTTCCATGCTGATAGAATTCCCCCAGATAGACCAATTGCATCTACACCACGACACTACCAATCTGACATTAACTTCAAGAATACCTCCCTTGCTTTAGACCAAGAAGACCATCGTTTCTTGAAAGAGAACAACATTAGATATAGACATCTCTACTAACCTTTTAAGAGATAAAATTTTTGGAGATCCCCCCACTCCCCGAATATTAAAGGATAATATTTTCATAAGGAACCAGTGTTCAGGGGAAAATCTGCTCCAAGGGCCCCAGATTTAGACAAAGGAAAATTCTCCAAATCGACTAAATCACAATTATTGATAACTGAAACATGTATAGAAGAGGGTTCCATGGTTTTAGCTAATCCACCTTGAACAATTCCTTCCTTCATTTTACTCCCTTTCGTACCATGTTTTTTTTTTTTTTTTACCGTAACATTAGGACACAATATAGGAGCCGTGATATTCTTTCCATAACTTACAAACTTCTTTACCGAATATGTATGTAATGGAGTTTTTTGTAACACCTCTTTATAAGAGGGTACCAAAGTTTCCACCAACTGAATAGGGTCCAAAATCATTTCCCTTTGAGACCCCTTAAGGGGAGGAGCACAAAAAATAGATTTTGTCACATGCTTCCCTGACACTACAGGAGTAGTAGGGTTTTGTGAAGTGAAAATAGAAGAGGAGGGACATTCAACAAACTCCCCACCAACAAATTCAAGACCCTCACCCCCCACATCTAGAAACCCTTGAGATCCCACATCAATAGACTCATCTTGTATGAGAGTCAACTTCATAATAGAAGATCCTTTTAAACCCTTAAGAGATGGAGGAAAAATTACATCCTCATCCCTCCTCACAAAAGAAGAGTCATTTATAATTGTATCCCCATAATCCTTCAAAAAACTCACTTCCTCTATAGATAGAGAGTGGAAAACATTAGGGAATAATAATTTTAGATTACCCGTTAAGGAGTTGTCCTCTGTCTGAAATGAAGAAGCACATTTTAAACCTTCAGCGTTGAAGTGTAAACTGGATTAGAAGTTTCCTTATCGCACAGTGCTGCTCCATCCTCTTTTTTGGAAAGTCGCAACTTATCTCTTGCATTAGATGTTAGGATATTTAGACACTTAGGAGTTAATTAAGATCAACTTGTGTAATATATCCATTAGGAAAAGTATGTTTCTTTAGTATGCATTTGTAAATATTTAATCCGACGGTCATGATATGTTGTGATCCGACGGCTCAACTTCTCTTAAATCATACCTACCATTGATCTGTGGCTTAACACCCGATTGGTCCATGATCTCTATTTAAAGAGCATGGAGGGTCATTGGAAAGTTGATCGATTATGAGAATCTCATTTGTAACTTTCTTTCTTTGCATAATAAATTTCTCCATAGAAGCTATTTGGTCGGGGCCGTGGAGTGTTTCCCTCTCGAGGGTTTAAACCACGTCAAAACATCGGTGTATCGATCTGTGATCTATTTGTGTGAAGTGGTTTCTCTAGGTGTTTGGTATTTTGGGAGCACCCTGTGTACCCGAACATGGTATCAGAGCTGTTATGAAGAGTCGCTTCTGGTTATGATCTAGATCTTGAACTGTTGTTGTTGAAACTTGAAAGGGTTTCTAGTTCTGGTATTTCTGTGCATTTATGGGCCGCGGGAGCTATTCCATTGCGTCTAGAGCACCGTTTCCATTGGGAAATAGTTTTCGTTTGATCGAAAACGATTCCCGGTTGCTTCAGAAACGCGTATTTCATCAGATATGAAGGTATAATGTTATAGTGACGTTTTTTATTTTTATTTCTGTTTAAAAAAAAAAATCCTCATATTTTATCAGTTTTTATTACCAGATTTTTTTAGTTTCGGATTGTTGGTTTCTCTGTCTACGTATGCTCTTTTCCATGCACCTTGTGCGATCTCGGCGAATCAGAAACAGAAAGGGAAAGGGTTTTTCTCGGCTGCGTATGCTCTTTGCCGTGCACCTTGTGCGATCTCGGCAAATCAGAAACATAGAGAAAACGTAGACTTTCCGGGCAAGCTAACGAGATCTAACCCCACAAGCGTGGAATTTTTGTTTTGTTTTGGTTTATGGTGTGATTTGTAGGAAAAAAGGCAAGCACGAAAACCGAGCAAGAAGAGTAAAAAAAAAAAAAAAAACCATTCCTCCTTCCCATATTTTACATACATTTTAATCTAGCTCACCTGGTTTAAAGTTGCTTTATTCCTTAATAGGTCTCGAGTTCAAGTCTTAGGAAGTTACTTTTAAAAGAAAAAGTGTATGCAATTTCTATTTTCAAGTTCTTTATTGTAAAACTGCATCTCATTTAAATAATAAAAAATAAAAATAAAAAGTGAGTCACTTAAGTTCATTTTTATGGTTGCACTATTTAAAGTAACATCATTGTAAAAGTGAAATTACTTATTTTACAAAAGTTATTCACTTAAAACAATCTTCTTGTAAAGTGATTGTCAAAGGTTCATCTTGGGAAGAGGGGGGTCCTTTTTTTTAGCCGATAATTTTATATCTGCCACGTCACTATTGGGGACATCTTCAACTTTTTCTTTGTTCAAGCATAATTTCATCATACGGAGTCAGTTTTCAGTGTCGTTTTTCTTAAACTACCTATTTTTTCAAGTTCTTCGCATCCACACTATTGGTTTCTATTTTTATAGCCATTAATTTGCAGCATGGCCACCCCTTGTGATATTCTACTTACCAGTTCCAACTATTTCTCATAGAAATCTCGTATGGAGGATGTTCTACGAAGTAGGGGACTTTTCAGAATTACCTCACAAAAAGAAACATAAACCACTGATGATGACAATAAAATAAAATGGGCAAACAGATGTGACAAAGCTCGTGGATTGATTGGGATGTCAATCTCTATTGATTTGCAATTCCACATATCTGGAATTGATAAACCTGATGCTGCTTGGGACAAGTTGGAATCTGTGTTTGGTAAACACAATGAAATTCGAGGTCACCAACTTGAAAATGAGTTGATTTCTTTAAATCCAAGTGATTTTTCATGCATACAAGATTATTTATCTAAGTACAAAACTCTTAAACTCTTATGTGAAGAATACAAGATTAAGAGGGAAGACAAACAATGCATTTATCATATTCTTCCAAACTTGGACCTACATATTCTATTTTTGTATCTACATTTTACTCCATGAAAGAATCCTTGAATGCAACTAGCTATCAAGAGCTAGTCTTGAATCCTTTTGTGATTCCTTGATTAGAGAGCAAGATAAGCTCATCCATCTTGGAATAATTAACAATGCAGATACATCTGGGAAAGCCTTATTGTCCCAACAGAAAGAAAAGTCCAAGCCTCCCAAGAAACAAAATTTTCGCAATAATAAGTCAAACAAGGGTCCCAAACCCTCTCAGTCAGCTCATTCTTTAAAAAATGACAAAGGATCCAAGCCAAAAGGCAAGAAGACTGAGCGTCATTACAACTATTGCGGGAAAGATAATCACGATGAGTCTAAGTGTTTCAAGAAGATGACAACCTTGGAAGCAACAATGAAGAAGCACCAAATCAACCTAGACTCGCCTTCAGAATCTACCTCTCATGGACATGCACTTTGTGCTTCTGGTTATTCTTATAATGCATCTTCTTCTTCTACTTCAAATGAATGGTTCATTGATTCTGGAGTATCTTATCATATGGCTAAGGATCAAGCCATATTTTCTACTATGCATGAATGTAACATCAAACAAATATCTGTTGGTGATGATAGATCTTTAAGTGTTGTAGGAGCTGGAACAGTTCCAGTAGATAATGGTCATTCCAGTGATGTACTATGTGTTCCAAGAATTTCCTGCAATTTGTTATCAGTCTATCAAATCACTCATTCTGGTGAAGGTAAAATTGTGACGTTTACACCTCACCAGGTTGTAATCAAGGATCTTAAAGATCCTCAACAGGTCCTAGCTATCGGAATTAATGATGATATTACTAGATTGTACAAGTTTAACAACTTTGGGTCATCACCTTTTCCTTCAGTTTTTTTTGCTCATAGTGATAACTTGAGCAAACTCTGGAATGAGCGATTTGGTCACTTAAATTATTGCTCATTGAAACAACTATGTAAAGACAATATGGTGACAGGTCTTCCGATGGTATCTTGTAGGTATGGTGTTTGTTCCGGTTGTGTACTCGAAAAACATCATCAGGACAATTTTGACAAACCTGCCTCTTGGCACGCCTCGGTTCCCTTGGAGCTTGTGCATAGTGACTTGTGTGGTCCTCTTCCATCTGCTTCTTTTTCTGATTTCAAATATTTCTTAACTTTCATTGATGATTACACTAGATGCACTTGGTTTTATTTCCTAAAACTTAAGATTGAAGTATTTAACATGTTCTTGGCCTACAAGGCCCTTGTTGAAAAACAATCTGGTCATCAAATTATTAAGTTAAGATCTGACAATGGAGGATAATATGTTAACAAAAAGTTCACTACTTTCTGCACTGAATAAGGAATCCAATAACAACACACTGTTCCATATACACCACAACAAAATGGTGTAGCTGAACGGAAGAACCACACTTTAAAAGAAATGGCTAATTGTATGATCCAATCTAAGGGACTAAGTCTTCAATTTTGGGATGAAGCCATTAATTGTGCACATTATATAGTTAATCGCATGCCCACTAAAGCATTACAAGGTATTACACTGGAATAAGCATGGATTAAAATTAAACTAGATGTAAGTCACTGCCGTGTGTTTGGTAGTGAAGCATGGGCTCACATTCCGGATGAAAAACGGAAAGCATTGCAGCCTAAAAGTGAAAAGTGCATATTTGTTGGATATTTTGAAGATGTAATAGGTTATAGACTTCGTCAACCACATTCTCATGATGTAATCATTAGAAGAGATGTTAAATTTGATAAAAATCTCTTGGCCTGCGAACCTAACTCGGCGATTTTGCCATCTTTGGCCTGCGAGCCTGATTCGACAATTGTGCCTTCTTCTTCTTCTTCCAACTTCCTTGACAGGTTTCCAACTCCAATTTCTGATGATGACAGTGAGGATGAAAATCCACCTCCGCTTGCTCATGTTCCTCCAGTTGCACCAACACAAGTGCTTCCTCGATGGGTTCTTTCTACATGTGAAGCAGCTGGTGATCTTTCCGGTGATCCTAGAGATCAATGTTGAACACGTTCTCAGTTTCAGAGCCTCTTCTCTTTTGGCTCAAGTTTCCTAGAATCATGATCCATAAACCTTTACAGAAGCTTCAGGAAATCCAGATTGGGATGCAGCTATGGATGAAGAATATCGTTCCTTAATGGCGAACGATACTTGGGATCTTGTACCTCTTCCAAAAGGAAGAAAACTTGTCAGATGTAAATGGGTCTACAGAACTAAGTATGGATCAGATGGAAGTGTTGAAAGACTTAAGGCAAGGTTAGTTGCCAAAGGTTTTTCCCAAGTTGAAGGGATTGACTACAATGAAACCTTTACTCCTGTTGCAAAAATGAACTCCATCCGCCTTGTTCTTTCCCTTGCAGCCTTACACAACTGGGAAGTCCATCAAATGGATGTCAAGTCTGCCTTCTTACATGGTGATTTACAAGAGGAAATTTACATGGAACAACCTCCTGGATATGTTCATAATAACTCTAGCCTTGTCTGCCGCCTTAAGAAATCCTTATATGGCCTTAAGCAATCTCCTAGAGCTTGGTATGCCAAAATGGATAGCTTTCTCCTTGACACTGGTTTTTCTAGATGTCATTCTGACCCCAATGTCTATACCAAGAAAGTAGGAAACCATCTCATCATACTTGTTCTATATGTTGATGACCTTATTCTTATTGGTAGTGACCCTTAGATTATTACCCATGTGAAATCCAGTCTTAAGCAAAATTTTGAAATGTCAGACTTAGGACATTTGCATTATTTTCTTGGTCTCCAAGTCCTACAAACCAAAGAAGAAATCTTTCTTTCTCAGTCTAAGTATGCTTGTGACCTTCTTCGTCGCTTTCACATGGAAGATTGTACACCTGCCCCTTCTCCCTTCCAGTCTGGAGTCAAACTTTCTGCCACTTGTACTTCACCTGAAGTAGATGCCACCTTGTATCGTAAGCTTGTTGGTAGTCTCTTATACTTGACTCATTCTCGTCTTGACCTTTCCTTTGCCGTTGGTCGTGTTGCCCGTTATATGCAAACACCTCATGAAAGTCACTAGAAAGCAGCTAAAAGAATACTTCGATATATTCGAGGTACAATTCCGTTTGGGATTCACTACAGTACAGGGGGGGAACCTTGTTGGTTGGTTTCACTGATTCAGATTGGGCTGACGATCCTGATGATCGAAAGTCTATAGCAGGTTATGTTTTCAGTCTGGTATCTGGACCTGTCACTTGGGCTTGCAAGAAACAACAAGCTCTTGCTATTTCTTCAGCAAAGGAAGAATATCGAGCCGCAGTTAATGCCAGTCAGGAAGCTTTATGGCTTCGACAGATCCTTTCAGAGTTTGGATTCGAGCAACAACATCCTACTCCACTTTGGTGTGACAATCAAAGTGCCATCAAGCTTTCCAAAGATCTAGTCCTACATCAACGCAGCAAACACATTGATCTACATATGCACTTCATCAGAAATCTTATTCATGATCGTGTTCTTGAAGTGCTCTTTTGTCCTACAGATGATCAAGTTGCAGACATCTTCACCAAGTCTCTTACAGAAGCGAAGTTTTCTAAACTTCGATCTATGTTAGGAGTTCAGGAACTTGTCATTAAGGGGGGATAGGTTCTAATGCCTCCTTCCTTCTCCTAATAGTGTCACTTTTGTAAATCCTTCAATCCTATCCCAAGTTGTTCTTAAGGGGGGATGTTAGGATATTTAGACACTTAGGAGTTAGTTAAGATCAACTTGTGTAATATATCCATTAGGAAAAGTGTGTTTCTTTAGTATGCATTTGTAAATATTTAATTCGACGGTCACGATATGTTGTGATCCGACGGCTCAAGTTCTCTTAGATCATACCTACCCTTGATCGGTGGCTTAACAGCCGAATGGTCCATGATCTCTATTTAAAGAGCATGGAGGGTCATTGGAAAGTTTATCGATTATGAGAAGCTCATTTGCAACTTTCTTTCTTTGCATAATAAATTGCTCCGTAGAAGCTATTTGGCTGGGGCCGTGGATTGTTTCCTTCTCGAGGGTTTAAACCACGTCAAAGCATCGTTGTCTCAATCTGTGATCTGTTTGTGTGAAGTGGTTTCTCTAGGTGTTCGGTCTTTTGGGAGCACCCTATGTACCCGAACATTAGAGGAATAAATTTTAGGACACTTTTTCCTCAAGTGATCTGCTTGTTTGCATAAATGACAATGAAAAGGAACTTTCGAGAAGTCAAGTCGTTGAGTGAAGGTTTTTTTCCCCGGTGAATCTTGATTTCATTCGAAAACCCCAAATTCATATCTAGCTCAACCATGACCCAAGAAATACGCTTACCTTCCCATAACAAAGAGTTATATTCGAAGTAGATAAAACTTCCCACACATTTCACTATTTCAACAAATACATTTTTTGACCAAAGTTCTAAGGGAAAACTCAAAAGAATCATCTAGACATGAATCTTCTGGAATGTTTCCTTAAAAGGGTTAAATCTAGGGTGCTTCTTCTTAAGCTTCAACGAACTCCTACCAATGATCCATTGCTTCAACATTATTTTGTCCAAATCCTCCTCTAAAAAACTGAAAACAAAACCATTTACTCACCAAAATATTCAATTTGGGACAGTAACCAAGTAGTGGTTTCCAATTAGTCTTCATCTATTCTAGCATAACCTCTCTCTTCATTATAGAGTATCTCAATTTACACACCAGAGCTCTAGTTGAGAGAATTTCCACCCTATCAATATTGGTTTCCTTACCTAAAGTTCATAAGATTTTCTTAAAACGAGCTTTATGTGCTTTCAAACCACGTTTCAGTTTTTCTGCCTCCCGATAAGGATATGCCCCTACACCTTGAGTCTATAAAACTTTTGAATCTAACACCACTTGAGGACCTTCAAGAACCCGAATAACAGAGGATTGCTTCTCTACGGTCGACAAAACAAGAATTGATGTGGCCTGTTCCTGAGAAGGAACCGACGTCAGAGAGGGAGCCAACTTACACTACTAAATATGGTGTCAAAATTCAACGAAATATTACGACAATTGGGATAAAATGCATTGTTTCATATAATTTTAGTTAAAAATTATGAATTTTTTTCTCTAGAAGGCCCGTGTTTGTCATGCTTCTGACGGTAATTATTGGTAGTTGTAATACCGATGAATGTTTGTTGTAATAACGACGATACCTTCACACGTGTGAAGTGAAGACATACCCATTTGGAAGATCACAATGATCATTGGCTTTGAATCTTGGTCAACGTTGACCATATTGTATGTTCATCGAAAGTTCGATGATGATGACTATGTTAGATTTTGAGCATTAATTCAATATGATCTAGGATCTTATCTGAGAGAATAACAAGTACAACATATCAATCACAAGAGACAAGCACAAGAGACAATAGACACCGAGTTTCCTCGGGGAAAACCAAGAAGGTGAAAAACCGCGCAACTTCCTCAGAGATAGAAAGAGCAATGATACAAAACCCAAGTACAAGAGATAGTCTCCTTAGCAGCTTCTCCTCCTCCACTAGTGCACATCACTCAAGTCAGAGAATAGAGGAGTAATTGAATGATCAAATAGAGTGACACCCTCACTCTATTTATACACTGACTTGACTTTCCTAATAACCTAACAGGGACGACTTCTGTATAAGAGGCTAATAACCCATGGTAACTCAACTTAGGGTTGACCCCACACTTGGTGGTCTAATAACCCATCATATATACTTTACAACACTTGAGACACTTGTAAACACAAATGACGACACTTCCGTACAGAGGAATAATAACCTCTCTGTAGGGATACAATATACATATATGAAATACATTCCAAAGTTACATATACATCAACACTCCCTCTTAACTAGGAAGGTATTTCTCGACACAGGTCTTCTAGCACAAGTCTTCTTCTCTGGATCATCATCCTCTTCATTGCTGCTATCTCAATCAATCTCCAATCTACTCGTCATAGGAAGTTCTACAGAGCCAGCCCTTTTTCATGCTGGTTGTAGGCCTAGCCTCCATGTAGGTCTTCATCATCTCTGCGAGCAAGCCATCAAGTAAGTACACCTCAGGACTGATTACACTGCCTCTGCAAAACCTGAAAGATCTCCCAGGACTGATTACACTACCTCTGCAAAACCTGGAAGAGCATCTTAGGACTGATTATATGCCTCTGCAAAACCTGTGTACCATATTGTCACCTCATCGTCTTTAGATCACCTCATAGTTCATGGAGCACAACCCAGATGCACACACATCAGAACACTTACACTCACTGGCATGGAAGGAATTTCCTCTGACCATCTGGGAAAGGCTCAGCACTTACATCAATGACCATGGAAGGACTTTCCTCTGACCATGTCGGAAAGGCTACAACAATTACATCACGACCATGGAAGGATTTTCCTCTGACCATGTCGAAAAATCTCGGCAATTACATCACGACCATGGAAGGACTTTCCTCTGACCATGTCGAAAAATCCTCGACAATTACATCACGAACATGGAAGGACTTTCCTCTAACCATGTCAGAAAAGCCATGCCCAACCCTTACATCTCACCATGGAAGGACTTTCCTCTAACCATGTGAGAATGGCCCAGCCCTTACATCTTACCATGGGAGGAATTTCCTACCACCATGTAAGAATGGACCCAACCCTTACATCTACACCATAGGAGGACTTTCCTACCACTATGTGAGAATGGCTCATGTGCATCTGTGTCTTCGGACTCATCACTTCCCCTTGGAAGGAATCTCGATCTGAAGTACACCAAGTCTCTCTCTAAAGTACTCAAACTTCACTCTGGCCAGTGGCTTGATCAACACATCGGCTATCTGCTCGTCCGTTTCAACATACAGGAGCTTCAATGGTCCTCTCTGCACCATATCCCTGATATAGTGATATTTGATCTCAATGTGCTTCAACCTGTCATGGAACACCAGGTTCTCAAACAACTTCACACAACTCTGGTTGTCACAGAAGATACAGGTAGCATCCAACGGGAGATCAAATAACTCAGACAATAGCTTCCTAAGCCATACTGACTCACAACTAGCTGAACAAACTACAACATACTCTGCTTCAGCTGTACTTAGTGCCACACAGGACTGCTTCCTGCTAAACCACGAGATCATACCGGATCCCATACTGAAGTAGCACCCCAAAGTTCTCTTCCGATCAATGGCACTGCCTGCCCAATCTAAATCAACATAACCCTCTAGGTTAAACTTTTGATTCGCATCATACTTGAGCCCATAGTCAACTGTACCCTTCAGGTACCTCAGAATATGCTTTATAGCAACCAGGTGAACACTTCTCAGATCCGTTAGAAATTGGCTCAATGTGTTCATAACAAAGCAAATATCTGGTCTCGTGTTCGTCGGGTACATCAAGGAACCAATCATCTGACGATACACTGTGACATTAACTGGATCAGATGAAGCATCACACATAAGCTTTGAGTTCGATGCCATAGGTGTGGCCATGGCCTTGCGGTCCATCATCCCGAACCTCTTTAGGATCTCTATTGCATACTTCCCTTGTTCAAGGAATATTCCATCTGCACTCTACCACAGCTCCATGCCTAGAAAGTAGTGCATCATCCCCAAGTCCTTCATCTCGAACTTGGCAACAAGCTTCCTCTTTGTGTCGACAATCAATTTATCCTCACCTCTCACAAACAGGTCATCCACATACAATAGGAGTATCACTGGATTGCCTTCCTCAACCTTGTAGTAAAGGTTGGAATCCGCTTTACTCTTGGTAAAGCCCAAGCTAGATAGAAAGTTGTCTATCCTACCATACCAAGTCCTAGGAGCTTGCTTCAAGCCATACACGGATTTCTTTGATCTGCACACATATGACTTCCTGTCATGTGTCTCAAAATCGAGTGGCTGCTCCACATACACATCCTCTTCGACTACACCATTCAAGAAAGCTATCTTGACATCCATCTGGTGTATCTTCCACTTCATCATTGCAGCCAGAGCGAGTACTGTTCTGATGGAAGTGTATCTGGCTACAGGAGCAAAAGTATTTTCATAATCTATCCCCTCTTTCTGGGAGAAGCCACGAGCTACAAACCTCGCCTTGTATTTCTATATGCTACCATCTGCAGCATGCCTGATCTTCTAGATCCACTTGGAAGTCACAACAGACTTCCCTTCAGGTCTTGGGACCACATCCCAAACATCATTCTTCATGATCGACTAGTATTCCTCGACCATGGCATCCTTTCATTACTGCATCCCTGATAATGGGAACTTCAGATTCTTCAAAATATTCAATAGTTAGTTTTTCTTGAATTTCGTTGCTGGAACAAATGTTGTTGTCCTTCTTTTGTAGGTGATTGTACATGATCTTTCCTACAAGTCAAATTCAATTGCATGATTAGAAACTTCTCCTAGTTTTTAGAACAAAATCTTACACATAAGAATATATCTCATACAATCATGCATTTATCTTTAGCCAATGCTTCAATACAACATTCATCCATATCCCATATTCATACGGTAACTTTCTAGATGCCTTCCATCTCTACCAAAACATTGTTAAGAGTTTGCACTACTCCCAACATGTCAGCAAAGAGATTTCATTCTAGATAAGTAGCAATGGAATGTTGTACAGTACCATAGGTCACTTACCCATTACATGCATATTAGTAGTATACTGTTCATTTAATGAAATTATTCTAATATGCATCATACACAACCTAAGTCTAGGAACATAAGTATATACATCATTGAACAATATTATTTAAACAATAAGATATACAAGAAATGGCAATTCAAATACTTATCTTTGTTTGTTTGTTGGGTGGACTCCCTCTCAATCTTTGCTTCCTTTCTGCAACTCCATTATGTTGTGGATTGTAAAGAGTGGTCAACTCCCTGTTAATCCCTGAATCACTGCATAGCTTCTTGAAGTCTTCTGAAGTGAATTCTCTGCCATTGTCGGATCTAAAGGTCTTGATCTTCTTTTCAGTGTGGTTTTCTATAAAGGCTTTGAATTCCTTGAATTTGCTGAATACTTCATCTTTGTTCTTCAAGAAATGAACCCAAGTCTTCCTAGAGAAATCATCTATGAAAGAAACATAGTATACATACCCACTTAGAGAACTGGATGACATAATACCGCATACGTCGGAGTGGATAATTTCCAAGATTCCTTTTGCTTTGCTTTCACTGCTTTGGAAATGCTTTCTTTGTGTTCTTTCCTTTTGCACATCCTTTGCAAATACCTTCATGTTTTGATTGGATTTCAGGAATACCCTCTACTGCTTTGCTTGCTATTGGAAGTGCTCTATAGTGCACATGAGCAAGCCTTCTATGCCAAAGTTCACTTGGATCCATGGATTCATGTACCATGGCATGTTCAGGTTGCCCCTTCAGTTTGTATAATCCTCCCTCTTGCTCTCCAATCTCCACCACATCATCAATGGTTTTACCTTTAGGCCACATGAGTACGACCATCTACAAATGCAACTCTTATCCCCTTTGCATCCAAAGCAGATATGGAGAGAAGATTCTTCTTGAGACCTGGAACATATAGTACATCTTTCATCTTCATAGGTTTTCCAGAGTCTAGCTTATAGGAGGCTTCACCACTTCCTTTTATTGGATACTGGTAGTCATCCCCAAGTTTCACCTTATGGGGTGATTCATGTTCAGATAGTTTCACAAAGGATCCCTTGAATCCTGTCATATGTTTGGAAGCCCCACTATCTATAAGCCAATCATTACTTCCATGAGAAATAGTACCAGTGAAGGCAGAAATCAAAACATATTCTTCATCACTTGAAGAATCTTCACTTTCTTCCCTAGCCCTCTTCCTGGGAGGTTCATCATCCTTTGCAGTGTGAGCATGATGTCTTCTTTTGTTGATCTTCTTCTTGTGAGAGCCATCTTTATTGTTTCTAGGACAATCCTTGGAATAGTGTCCCTTCTCATCACATGTATAACATCGGACATAGGACATGTTTCTTCGAGTTTTGGGGTTATCCCTTTGATTTTGATGGTGGTGCCTTTATTTCTTACTATGATGATGCCCTTTCTTGTCATCATGCTTCTTAGAGTGTGCTGTGAGGGCTTGATCCTCATTCCCCATCTTCTCTTCTCAAGCTATAATCCGAGCTTCTTCCTATGAGCATTCTTCCTACAACCTACTGAATGTGATAAGTTTCTTTCTAGCACAAATTCCTTGGATGAAGGAATCCCATGACCTAGGAAGGCCATTAAGAGTGGTCATCACACTTCTCCGTTCTCTATATCTTCTCCCACAGCTTCAAGTTGTTCTTTTATCTGGGAGACCCTTGAAAAATAAGACTGCATGGTCTCCGCATTCTGGATCTTGACATTCTTTAGTTGATTCCTCAAGGTCATCTTCCGATTTATATTCTTTCCTTCAAATAGCTTGGTCAAGGAATCAAACATATCCTTAGGTGTCTTCAGAGATGACACAAATGGTATGATATGGTCTTTGATGGAATCAACAATGATTCTCTTAGCCTTGACTAAGTTCCTCTTGTGTAAGGCCTTAGCCTCTTCTCCCTCTGGAACTGGAACCTCTTCACTTATGTAGGTGTCCAATTCATTTTCTTCCAGGATTAACCCAATCTTATACTTCCATGCTCGGAATTTATCAGCCCCTTCAAGCTTATCTTCAAGCTTGGTGTGGTGAGACATCTTAAAGAGTACTTCAAATGGAAATAGAAAAGTTATTAGGTCTTACCACTTGATTTGCTGAAAACTAGATCTGGAGCTGGATTAGGGTTTGTCAGAGAAACCCTAAAAATTCAAACTTTGAATTTCAACTTTCAAAAAGGATAGAAAGATGTGCCTTGCTGAGCTAGTCAAGCTGGTATAATCAGATTTTGAAATTTGCAAATTTTCACCCCTCAAAATTGCTCTTGAAACTTCCGGATTCACTAGACAGGACCCTGAATTAGGGTTTTATTTTCCCGGAGCTTCACCCAACCAAAAGTTCGATCCAAATCTCTAAACTTCAATTTTGCAGAGGAGATTCCAGCCATGGTCTCATATTTCAGAAATTCCAATTTTTGCAAAAACCCTAATGTTTAGGGCAAAAACTGAAAATGCTCAGAATTGAAATCTATCTCGACTGAAAGATGCGCCCTTGCTAGGAGAGTTAATCTAGCCTCCTACCTTTGAATATTTGTGGAGAGAAACCCAAAAATCAAGAAGCCCTAGATTTCGTAGCTGCACAGTGTCTTCTTCTCAGGTTAGCTCTGATACCATGTTAGATTTTGAGCATTAATTCAATATGATCTAGGATCTTATCTGAGAGAATAACAAGTACAACATATCAATCACAGGAGACAATAGACACAGAGTTTCCTCGGGGAAAACCAAGAAGGTGAAAAACCTCACAACTTCCTCAGAGATAGAAAGAGCAATGATACAAAACCCAAGTACAAGAGATAGTCTCCTTGGCAGCTTCTCCTCCTCCACTAGTGCGCATCACTCAAGTGAGAGAATAGATGAGTAATTGAATGATCAAATAGAGTGACACCCTCACTCTATTTATACACTGACTTGACTTGCCTAAGAACCTAACAGGGCCGAATTTTCTATGAGAGCCTAATAACCCATGGTAACTCAACTTAGGGCTGACCCCACACTTGGTGGTCTAATAACCCATCATATATAAGTTATGACACTTGCGACACTTGTAAATACAAATGACGACACTTCTGTACAGAGGAATAATAACCTCTCTGTAGGGATACAATATACATATATGAAATACATTCCGAAGTTACATATACATTGAAATACTTTTGTTGGAGAGATACCTCGACAAATTTCTTGTAGTTGTGATAATTTTTCTGGTCATTGCTCGACACATGAAATAGTGTGTTTTCTATCAGCTACTTGTTGAACACATCCAATTATTGATCTATATAGCTATTTTGAAGGTCAATTATTTTAATTATTTTTGTTTTCTTTAATATTCGATATTAACCCTATAAATTAAATTGCTTCGACATGTAATTTTTCTAGAGCTTAAATTTGTGTTGAAAATTTACAAAACAATATTGTAAGAAATATTTAACCATTTTTCTAAAGCTTAAATTTGTGTTGAAAATTAAAAAAAATGTTGTAAGAAATATTTAAGCATTTTTTTTACTATTTTCAACCGAATTTTGTATAAATATATGGATATAATCAAAATTCAAGGTCAAATTTTTGTTAAGACAATAGGTCAATTACAATGCTAACTCCAGAATAATTAGCAGCGTGTGCCGAGTTAAAGGATCGAATGGTGACTCAGGGTGATGGGAAATGTTATTGCCCTTGCCGTATATGTAGGGGATTTAATAGAATACAAATTTTATTAAAAACAATTGAAAGCCATTGTAAGGAGGATGGGAACGTTGAAGGGGGTATGAATATCGTCCCATGGTAAGTTATTCATTATCTATCTTTGCAGTTATTGGATGTTTTTATAAATTTTTCTTTCGTTTTAATATTTTCGATATACTTTAATTTTATTTGGTTGCTTGTATTATTTATAAAGAGAAATTGGTCTCCTATGAATGTCATACTACCCAGTGAAGTAAGTCTCTATGGGCATAATATTGTACAAGTTGAGGAAGATCTATGGATATTGAATATTGTTAATTTTTTATTATTATCTTAATGCGGAATTATAGTAGAACTTGAAATCAATCAATAACCAAAAGCATAAGCATTCACACGAGACACAATATTTACCCTAGGGAAACCCTCTAATACTTGAGGGAGAAAACCCCAACAAAATATTCCTTAGAATATCGATAGATAGCAGATAATGTCTTTACAATGAGCATATTACATCAAGCACCCCTGGTGCATTATCAGAGAGAAATACCAAGTACCCCTGGTGCAATCACAGAGCAAGAGAGGAGATAGAATAAATAGAATAACCCAACAATTGATTATGCACTAAGACCAATTCATAGTTTTGGTCACATGCACACTTCCTTCAAGAGAGATTCGCTCTTCACCTTGATCTCATCAAAGCCCGCATTGCAAGTGTATCATTTATCTCATTCTTGGATTAATTTATAGCCTTCTAACTTCAAGATAAACTCACCTTCCAACTGAATGCTAGGTCATTTAGTTAGGTTACTAACTCAAGTGTCATAATGCAAGCACTTAGTTAATTAGATCTTCTACTTAAGGATGAACTCGCCCTTCAACTGGATTCTAGACTACTCAAGTGTTGTCTTTTTAGTTTAACTCAAGTGTCGTCATGCAAATACTTAGTTAACTCATGTGTCGTCATGCAACCACTTAGTTAACTAGGTCTTATTTGTTATCACTTAGTTAACTCTTTTAACTGAAGTCTTTCATGTTAACATGATTGAAGTAAACAATTCGAGTTCTCTCTTAATTAATTGAAGTATTTCTTGATCACTGAAGTGAACAATTCGAGTTCTCTCTTACCTTAACATATCTTATATTTATCTTTTGTGTTATCTACATGATCCACTTGTGCCATCTTTACTTTTTTATCATATCAAATATACTAAGGATATTTTTCCAATGATGTGATCATCTTGTTCTACTATCGTTCCAAGTGGTCATATGCTAAAGTAATTCACTCTAGAGGTGTCCAGTCTCTAGAGGAAACTTAATAGCTCAACCATGGTTAGTAGTACATCACACACCATTCATGCTTCAACATGCAAAGCATTACCTCAACACATGAGGCACGACCTCGACACATGAGGCACCACCTCAACACATGAGGCACCACCTCAACACATGAGGATCTGTCTTGACACACAAGACCTTAGCCTTGAAAGACTATACAACATCATCACTTTGACAGAAAAAGCACTTACCTCTACATATGAGGCTTAACCTTTACACATAAGGCTTAACCTTTACACATAAGGCTTAGTCATTCTTGAGTCCAACTCAAAAATCTACTCCAAGTTTCCTGGTTCCAGCTCATGCTCCCTAAGGCATTACCTCGACACATGAGGCTCAATCCCGACGCACAAGATTGACTTGGAGAGTGACTCATGATGTTGTAACTTTAACAAATATCAAGTTAATGCTATAAAAGATGATGACACTAATAATATAGTTGAGGATGATAGGACAAATAGATTTCTCCAAGACAAGTTCATTGCTCCCATGGATGAGGCCGACAACTTGGATGAGGACAACAATTATGAAAATTGTCTTGATGTGCCTATACTTGAGAGGGCCTCAAGACCCCTTTACAAAGGCACACAAAAAAGTATTCTCTTTGATGTAATGTTGTTGGAGAACTTGAAGGTATTGAATGGTTTGTCAAACACATGTCTCACACAGATCCTAAGGTATGCAATATAGTTCCTCACATATACATAAATGTCTAACTTTTTTAATCTATTTTTAGTGTGAATTGATGTGTAAATTAAGGATGCAATATTTATATTGATTACTATAATTTACATTAACTACTTGCTTTTTATGTTGTAAATTAATATGTGAATTTTTCTTACC
This sequence comes from Larix kaempferi, assembly GCA_027924585.1. Lineage (NCBI taxonomy): Eukaryota > Viridiplantae > Streptophyta > Pinopsida > Pinales > Pinaceae > Larix > Larix kaempferi. The sequence goes on from BSBM01000625.1 coordinate 20,464,646, forward strand.
ATTTCCAAATAACTTACTTCGCACATACCAAGAATTATCTGGCATCATGAAAGAAATTGTAATGGCTTATTAGACTATTGATGCATGCCCCAATTATCATATTATATATTATGGACAATATGATTTGAAAACGAAATTCCTGCAATGTTAAATAAGTATATATCGAACCGATCAAGTATCAAATAAGGTTCCTCACAAGGTTCTTCGTTATATTCCCATAATTCCACGTTTCCAACGACTGTTCAAGTGCCAAAGCATAGCACAGTTTATGGGTTACCATGTACAAAACATAAGTGAAGATGGGGTTCTTCAAATTCCTTCAGATGGTTTTGTATTTAGGAACATTGAAGAAATATGAACGATTTTTAAATAAGAACCTCGTAATGTTAGGATTTCATTGGCTTCTAACAATGTCAATCCATTTGGTGAGGTCAAGTCTATTTACTCAGTGCATCTAGTTTTTGTTATAAACAATAACCTTCCTCCTTGGATGTCAATAAAGAGGGAGAACACAATGTCGACAATGATTGCTCCAAGTATTTGTTTGTAACAATATTTGTTTCAATGAGCGATTCTATTGCTCGCTCTGCTGCGTTTGCTGGTGGTCGCCGTCCACAATGGCCTCAGACCGGTTTGCAGAGATGGAAAAAGACTCTTTGGAAGCTTTCACAGCATTAGTCCGTTCGGCAGGACCTAAAGCCAAGCCCTCTCTCTCGTCTAAGTTTGTCAAGAAGTTGGAGGAGATCCCCTCTCTGGAGCTATCTCCAGAAGAGCCATGCAGTCTTGCCCTCCTTCTAGCAGAAAAAGCCTTCATCGGAAAGTTCACGGGGTTATGGCCTAGCCCCAAATCGGTGGAGGCTTGGATGGAAGAACGCTGGAAATCGTTGATACATGGAAACGTCTCTCTATGTGCAGTAGGCAGGGGCTTTTTTGTTTTCAGCTTTTCTAGCAAAGTGGATCGAGATCTAGTTTTCAGATCTAGGCCCTATTTCATGGGGCCGAGGGGGCTGTTCTTAGCCCCCTGGACTCTTGATTTTAATCCCGGAGCTGAGATTACTGCAGCCCCTGTTTGGGTTAGGCTGCCTCATCTCCCCCTGCATCTATGGGGGAAAAGTTATCTGGAGGACATTGGAAATAAGCTTGGGCGTTTCCTGGACAGTGTGGAGCCGAAAGGGGATCAATTTACCTGTGCTCGTGTTTGTGTTGAGGTTAACCTCGAGAAAGGACTCCCGGAAGCCATTCAGCTCTCCCTGGGGGAATGGCGCCATATCCAAGAGCTGGACTACGAGCAGATTCCTTTTAAGTGCCTTCGGTGCCACACTTATGGTCACTTCGCAAAATGCTGCCCCAAAGCCTCAGAAGAGGCAGAACCAGCTAAAGGAGATGATTTTCAGCCAGTAACCAACCGGCGAAGGCAGCCAAAGCGAAAGGAATCACTAGCCCAGGTTCCGAAGGTCACTCCTTCAGCAGAGGCAACTCTTGAAAATAAAAACAGCTTTGAAGCACTGCAAGAAGAAGAAGCCCAAGACCTTGAAGCAACAACAGTTATGGAAGACCCTCCGGTAGACGAAAGACTTCCGGATCCTGCCCTACCTGGCTCAGTAGAAGCGAAAGAAACCAGGGTTTCAAATCCTGAACCCCCTGCCCCTGCAGTTCAGGCTGTTTCAGTCCCCTCCAGCGGCTCGGTGGGAACTATTGAACCTGAAGACAATTCAGTCCCGTCTCCACCCCTTACCAGAGGGCGAAGGACCAACAAGGCACGTAGAGAAAAGGAGACGGCTACCAACATCTCTTTTGGATCTCAGAAAAAGCTGGCTCCCTATTTTAAGGGGCATTCATCCCCCTGAGTCTAAATGTGTTGCTTTTGTCTTCTACTTTGCTCACAGTTTGTGAGAATTTACCCTTATAAGCTCATTTTGTCATTATCTCGAATTAGCTCAAGAAACAGATGGGATTTGTCTCCCAAGACTTTTACAAGAAGGTTGGCAGCACTGTTAGAGGTCTCCAACCTTCTTCAGATTTGTAACCTTTTGGTCCTGGCTTGCCAGAACGCAGATTAATGCAATCTAACCGTTCTTGTCAAAAAAAAAAAAACAATATTTGTTTCAATGTAGCATTTTATTATTCTTGTTCATTGCATAATCACACACACACACACACAATTAGGTAGTAATTATGTGTATTTTCAACCAATTAGGTAAGTACCAAGTGAAAGATATGAATGTATATATTGATCCTCTTGTCGATGAGATATTAAAGTTATGGGTTGGCATCACTATGTATGACATCTCTAGACCAATAGGTCAAATAAAATTTCAATTCCATGGAATACTTACATGGACAATTCATGATACCCCAGGGATAACACATTTTTGTGGTGTGTAACACACTATTGCACTTCAATAGTATATTATTAATTTTATGATAATATCATGCATGTTTTTTAAATAATTGCTTCTTAATTATATAACTAATATTGGCATTAATCCATATAGTGCAAGTTTGCAAAGAAAGGGTAAATTTGCATGTATTGTTTGTGGTCCTAGGATGAAATATTGTCATTCAAGAAGTTTAGGAAAGGAGGTATTTTATTAATATAGGCACTTCCTCCCTAAGAACCATAGGTATCGAACTACCGATAAACATGTTTTCGATGGGAAAGAAGAGACTGCAATAAACCCATGAAGACTGACACCTCACTTATGGAAGTTGGAATATAACATAAATTGTTGATGTAAGCAAGTCATCTATGTATCATATGCAATGTTTTACAATTTTGATTTGTATTGAATTCTCATGTTTACCGTAACAATTGCTATTGTAATTTCATTTATGTATCATAAAGCTGATCATCAAGGCACTGATCGACTTCCACGAGGAATGAAAAGCTACCCCAAAAAATTCAGTAGGTTTCCCTACTATGAGCACCTACATATAGTTCATTTGTTTGATACAATGCATATAAGGAAGAATGTAATAGAAATGTTGTGGAGAATCTTAGATGGAAGGAGTGACAAAGAAAAAATTGTCAAAAATTGTAGTGACATTCAGGAAGCCAATCATGTAATGAAAAATGTGATTGATTCAAATAACATTTGAGTAGACCGAAATAGTCTTCCATGGTTATTTATAGAGCAGGAAAACAATGTTGTAAAATAGTTCATTTGGAAAATTAAAATTCCTGTTGGATTTTCTTCAAACATAAATAATATCTTAATGAAGAAAGGTGAATTTGATGGGGTAAAAACTCATGACTAGCATACCTCCATCAAAATAATTATTTTGGTATATATATATATTTGTAATACTTCTTTCTACCTATTTTAATTTTGTTTTCTTTTCAAAAAAATTATGATTCCTTTTTTGTTACAATATGTTTTTATCTCTATCTTTCCCTAACAGCTTTGACAACAACATCAAACAAGTTATATATGATCTTGGCAAATACATGAGGTACATAACGATTTATATGCAAAATGTTTGTTGCAGAATGCCATGTTGACATGTGTTGTACTTGCAATTTATCTATTGTTTTTGTTGAAACTTGTGTTTTGCTTGTATACTGTGTAGGTGGTTGTCATCGAAAGGAAACTATAAAGAAGATATAAAATATTGGAGGAGAGAAATTCCTCGGCTAATGTGTGAAACGAAAAATTATCTACCTCCAACATTTTTCAATGTGCAAGAACACTATCTCATACACCAAGTTTAGGAGATGAAATGTGTGGACCTATACAGACAAGGTCAATGTGGATGGTGGAGATACACTTGAAGTCATTGAAGGATTTTGTTAGGTAAAGAGCACGTCCTAAGGGTTCTACGATGGAGGGATATATGGTATATTAATCCTTAGTGTATATTAGTGAGTACCTTCCTAAATTGGCAAACAAAATCAATTTGCATCGCATTTGGGATGTCAACTCCATCAATAAATTTGAACAGGACACCCTGGTCGGGAAAGGTAGAATGACGAAAGTGAAAGGTATAAATAGATGGTTGATATCGATATAATAATTTTGATTATTAATTTTTTTAACTATTTTTATGTACTTATTTAATTTATATTGTTCCATCAATTATTAATATTCTTTCTTCTTATTAATTTTTATTCATTTTTCATATAGTTGGTCAATAGTGGGATGCACTACATTTATACATTGCAAACATTCTTGATTGTATGAAGGCGTGGATGGAACAATGTATACGATGTCATGGTAGGTTATCATGGGAAGGGGTGTCTACATTAATCAAAGAAGCTGACCATAATCAAGATCCCAATCTTACACAGAGTGAAATTGATTTAGCATATGGTTTAAAAGATAAACAGGTAAGCAATATATTCACCCACATTTTTAGTTATTTTCCATTATATTAATGTAATTAGTGGTGTGTGATTTTTGAAATATTTACTAAGTCTAAATATGTTTATTAATTGACAATTCATTTTTTACGTGTTGGGCATATTGCAATTGAAACACCACAAGGCTATGTGGTGCAATGACCATAAATTTCACATCAAAAAGTTGGATGACAAGAAGAAAAACTCAGATTTTGGGCTAACTGTAGTATTTGAGGTCACTGATGTTTCCTCTAGAGGTGACATGCATCCAATAGTATAAGAAGATAGCTACTTTGGTATTTTGATGATATAATTGAGTGTGACTTTGAATCCTTCAAGTTAGTTCTGTTCGAGGTCAAATGGTACAGGTTACGAATGAATGAACGTGATACCGAAAGAACTATTATTGAGCATGCCAATGGATTTACCATGGTTAATACAAGGATGTTTGAGCTGGGTACAGAATCCTATGTTCTTCCATCACAATGTGAGCAGGTATTCTATTCAAAGGTTCCAGGTAAATTAGGTTGGTCATTTGTTATTCGATATGATCCAAGAGGAAGGCCTATAACGTATAATGTACCGGAAGAATATTATATTGAAGAAGAAGATGACATAAAGGAGCATCATGAGGTAGATGCACTATTAGATGAAGAATTCATCATCATCATCATGATCATCATTTCCATCGTCGTCATCTCCATCATCATCATCATCATCGTCGTCGTCGTCATCATCATCGTCGTCATCATCATCATCATCATCATCATCATCATCATCATCATCATCATCATCATCACCGTCTGATGGTGATAAGTGATAATGGCGAATCATAAACAATTGGAATTGTGAAACCTAACCTATTTCATCACACCTTAAATCAAAATAGCAAGGTTCATGATGCCAAGCTTACCTCTCTAAAAACAAAGCAACTTAATCATGTGAATAAATTAACTCCTCCATTGAGATCATATAAGAATTTATAGTTTAAGTTAGGATTGTTGGGATAGACATTCAATTAACTCCCCATGATATCTTCTCATATGAAACATAGTTTTTTCCTAGGGAACTTTGAAATCCTTTCTATGCCATTTCTTAAATTGTGTTTGCATTTAACACACCTAGTTTACAAGGAACAAAGAGTTTTGTATGTGTATCAACTAATGACCTTTCTAGGTCATTCCTTAAAGTTATCATGTTTACATTTTAAACAACCAATATATAACAAGGTACAAAGAGTTTTGTATTTGTTTACATGTGCCATGCATGATCCTTATGCCATGAAGGCTTCACATTGGCTGAAATAATATTGTATGTGTTGGGCATGGCCCAAGTAGGTACAATTTTGTGGAAGTATGATTTCTAGCTGCGCAATAGAGAAACATAACATCAGTATGTGCGCAACGTGCATAACAGTTTTGTGGCGCAGCTATGCGATGCGCAGGACCCACAGAGCAGCAAGTTTTGGTAGGGAGACATAAGTAAAGGCCAGAGGAGGAAGCAACTTGCTTTTGGTAAAGAACTAGAACGAAGGAAGAAGGAAGGACCTGTCAGAGAGAGTGGCGGAAATCAGCTGAAAAGCTAGGCCACGACGTCGACAGTGACAGGTAGGCGAGAGCAGTGGAAAGAGACAGGCCATGATGCAGTATAACCATTTTGAGGATTGCGGCTGTCAGAGAAGTGTGCGAGTCACGAGTGGGCTAGCTAGATTTCCTGAATCAGGGGAATAAGTTGTCGACGACAACAGTCAGGTTGGCAGTTAGCCACGTCGGTTTTGTAAACCTAAGGGTTTTTGCTTGCGAATTGTAAAGATATGCCTCTAGGCATAGTCTATAAAGGGGGATCATTTTGTAAGGGAAGGGTTACTCTTCATTTTGTTAAGTATCAATTATTGAAGAATCCTAAGCTAGAAAAAGCCATTGTAAAGGCTTTGCAGCTGAGTGCCCAGAGACCTATCTGAGAGAGAAGAGAGTCTGCAGCTGAGTGCACAGACTAAGAACGGTTGTACCCTTCCCCTAAAGATCAATATTAACAACCGTTCTTGTGGACGTAGCCTCCATCCGGGGGGTGAACCACGTTAAATCCTGTGTTATGTGATTGTTGTGTGTTTTATGACTGTTCATTTGCTTAAATATGAAGGTTGATACTGCAATGTCTGTTATGTGATTGCTTTTGTATGTATTTGCCGCAGAGAATGGGAATAATATGTTAAGTGATACATGTAGGGACGAATGTTAAGTATTCAACAAGTATAAGTCTATGAATGTATGAATATGACGAATAATCACACAGTAGAACACTGAGTTTGAGTGCAGCGTTGGAGCTCACAGTATTGCATGTTGGCACACTTGCTCGCAAAATAATGATAAGATCCTGAATGAGTCGAATGGGTACGGTTACTTAGTGAATCAGTTAGAGATAATCATCTTAGGCAGATGCGCAGTTTATCTGACGCGCCGATCCGTGAGAGTCATTGCGAGATAAGCTGCCTATAGCCTATCGTCATAACGCGAGGAGTACCCTAGACTGCGCGACCTCAGATTGCAAGGGTGCGTGGGCCTCATACCCTATTGTGGCACTGCGCGACAAGAACTGTCGCGGTGCAAGAGCCGACTCGCAACGCAAGCTGGTAGTGCGCTGCGCCATACGTACGTCCACCATCAACTCATCACTTACGCTGTGGAAACTTGATTTTGCAGCACCCCCATAGCTTCGCCTCGGGTGAGACCTCAACCTGCGCACAGGTTGTTTCCGAAAGGGCCGGTGAAAAGGGGTTTTGTTGGTTAAGTCTAAAACCTCAAAGAACCTGGGTCTACACTGGAAAACCTCTAGATCAGTTACCTACGCCAACAATATGTGTACATGATTAGATCATTCAATGTTGATTTGACATAAGATAAGTGAACCAGAGTTTTGTATGTTATGTTTTATATTTGTTGATCATCATGCTTATCAAGGTGTAATGCATGATTTTCATGTCACCTAAGTTTGATTCCAATGGAAAGAATCACCATGTGTGTACATGATTCAATCTTTCATTGCGACGTTAATTGTAAGATAATTAAGCGAGATTCTTTTGTTATATGGATACAGTTTGAGCATTGCTTTGGTAAACAAACAACAAAAGAAGACGCAAATTAATTGATTAAACATTGTAGTTATATTTGAACTTTGATGTTCAGTTAAAGTATATTGTTTTTACCCCAACCAAGGTTCAAGTCTCACCAATGACATGCTTATGGTTGTGCACACTCATGCTTGCAAAAAATGAGTGGAGCTATGTGCGAGTCTTGAGGGTGGAATATATACCCTCCACTCATGGCCTCTTAGCCAAAGGGTAACTTTCATACTATGCTAGAATGTTTTTACCCATTTAAGACAAAAAATAGAGCAATTGTCAATTGCTACTGTTATTGTTGACCAAATGCTTATAATAAAACACAAAAAAATGTATTCTACAAAAGAGCAGGACACGATTATTGTGAATAGAATAAATAGCACATAATTTGTGGGTCATAAATGAGGTTTAGATCTCTATAGAAATTAGAACTAGGCCTAAAGTGTTCATTGCATCACTACATTATCATTTTATCAAGAAACCCAAGAATTAAGAATATCATAGTTTTGAAATGAAAGTATGTCATTGGATTAGGGTTAGCATTAGCCATTATCAAAACACTAATAACATTGTGGTTGCAACATCAAATCACATTATATGAACAAATTCCAAGCTTTATGATATGAATAAGTTTTGGGAAGAGCACAAGTGATCAATCAACATCAAGAAATTTGATCACAACTATTTAAAAATTGGTCATTCAATATTAACAAAAGAGGTTACTATATAAGTTTAGGGATGATGACATTTTTAAAAGAAATTATATCCCTTATTAAATGCTTTGATCTTCGAAATATTTGAATAATAAATTAACAAAATATATAATTTTTCAAAATAAAAAAATTGTTCTTTGGTATTCATAAAAATCAAAAGAACAAATGTTTACAGTCATCCTTCCTTTTATAATCCATATCTAGTAACATCCTACTCTCTTCCTATAACATGTCCAATACAAAAAACAAATGTTTACAGTCACCCTTCCTTTTATAATCCATATCTAGTAACATCCTACTCTCTTCCTATAACAGGTCCAATAAAAAAAATTGTGGTTCTATCTATACAATACAAGAAGTATATTTGATAAATCATATCTATGTTATTTTATGGTGTCATGTGAACTCCATTGTGAATGTAGTTCCCAAGTTAATTACTTTTTCCACATTCGAAATTAATTATAAAACTTTGTCCTATGATAGAGTAAGGTTCAAGACTTTGAAATTCCTCCCAAATTAAATAAATAAACTCATGTTGTTGAATGCTTTTTTTCATGCCAGGATTTTATGGCATCAATGAAGCCACTGATAAAGGGGAATCTATTACAAAAATAATATTAAAAAATAAAATTCAAATGCTTAAATTAAAATAAAATAAACAATGTTGTGAAAAAAGAGCGTTATATTTATTTAGAATTGTGAACATCATTATCATCTTTACCTATTAAATTTAAAGTGTATCATCTCTACTTTTTAAATTTAAAGTGCAACCGGAAGTTCTAGACTACTTTAACTTTTTTGAGACATTGTTAGGCATTTCCTTCAGGCTTATAGGGACTCTATGAATGGATTTGCCGCTGTTTTTTATTAATCTACATGAAAATCAAGACAATTTTTTTAACAATTATTTTAATTTTTTTATATGAGATGTTTATTTGACCAATATAAAATTTTAAGGTCTTATTTGTCCTTCTATAAAGGTTATTTGGTCATTTTAACTTTTATGTATTTCAAATTGAGGTCATTTAGCCATTTTAACTTTAACTTTTGTGTATTTCAACTTGAGGCCATTTGGCCATTTTAACTTTTGTGTATTTCAACTTGAGGTCATTTGGCTATTTTAACTTTTGTGTATTTCAACTTGAGGCCATTTGGCTATTTTAACTTTTGTATATTTCAACTAATTTTGAGGCCTTATTTGTCCTCCTATAAAGGTTATTTAGCCATTTAAACTTTTGTGTATTTCAACTTGAGGCCATTTGGCCATTTTAACTTCTGTGTATTTCAACTAATTTTGAGGCCTTATTTGTCCTCCTATAAAGGCCATTTGGCCATTTTAACTTTTGTGTATTTTTTGTGTATTTCAACTTGAGGCCATTTGGCCATTTTAATTTTTGTATATTTCAACTGATTTTGAGGCCTTATTTGTCCTTCTATAAAGGCCATTTGGCCATTTTAACTTTTGTGTATTTCAACTTGAGGCCATTTGGCCATTTTAACTTTTGTGTATTTCAACTTAAGGCCATTTGACCATTTTAACTTTTGTGTATTTCAATTTTTAAGGACATTGTTGACATTGAGATATTGTAGGCCATTTGGCCATTTTAAGTTTTAACTTTTGTGATTTCAACTTGAGGCCATTTGGCCATTTTAACTTTTGTGTATTTCAACTTTTAACGACATTGTCGGCATTGAGATATTGTAATAACAGAGATCGTAATACCTTTTTCATTTACATATTTTAACTTTTTGTGTATTTCAACTTTTAACGACATTGTCAACATTGAGATATTATAGGCCATTTGGCCATTTTAACTTTTGTGTGTTTCAACTTGAGGTCATTTGGCCATTTTAACTTTTGTGTATTTCAACTTTTAACGACATTGAGATATTGTAATAACATTGAGAGATCGTGATAGCTTTTTCATTTACATTAATTCTATGTTCAATATAACATTAGTTAGCAAACATAAAATGTTAGAGACATAGCCTCATTTTTTCGTCATGTGGATTCCTACATGTTTTCCATGTGTTCATCATCATCTGCTCTACCAAGATTCTCAAGCATGGTAGTATGTTCTACCAAGATGGTTCCCTTTGCTCTGCCAAGATTCTCAAGACCTCGATGATCTCTCGAAGCAGCTATTCCTGTCCTGCCATAGCAACAACGCAAGAAGGAAGGTGAGGCTTAGGCGCTCTCAGCTCTACATTCGGACATCCCCAAGCCCCATATATATTCAGGGAGGAAGCAAGCACACATTGCTACATCATGATTCATAGCCCACAATTATAAGATACCACATCACTAACAGTTTGAGGCCATCTGGTTTTTGTTGCAGCAGTTTCTTGGCCATTTCTAGACACTTAACTATTTGGGCCAGCAGGTCCCAACTCTACAGGACAACTGCAAGATATGATGCCTTGCGAACTTTGCTTTGCTCTTGTAAGTTCAAGATAAAGAATATACACAAACAATATCTAAAATTTGTTGAGAAAGCTAAGCTATACATATACATATACATATACATATACTTTGAGTATCTTAAAATGATTTTCTTCTTTAATTGAAAAATAGTTTGACAATCCTTGCTTATGTTGGAATCCATGGTTCTTGGATGAGGAGATAGTCTTTCAAGGGATTGAGTGGGGGCACTTTCATCCTCCATGAATACAACAACCATATCCCTAAGGCACACCAAGTCTAGTGGTGTTTGCTCCCATTGTTGTTGTAAATTAGTCCACTCATTCTTCCACTCTCTTAATAACAACACAACTATGTCTATCTATAAATCACCATTGCGAACGCTAGTCTCCATCTAGGCATTTTCCAAAAGTATTGAGTTCTCTGAGGGCCTTCTTTTCAGTTACTGAAGCTATGTGCAATACATCTAACTGATCATCAACCTTTTGAATTTCAGCATACTTGTTTTCAAGCAATATTGCTAGGAATGGGGTTTGTTTCAGGTTATCCCCTCAGAATCCAACAATTTGATTTTGTTCATGTTAGTCTATGCATGCATTAGTCCATGACTACATGTATGCGTGTGTTGGCAACAATAATTTTCATGACTTTCACATAATATTATCTTATAATGTAAGCTAACCTATGAAGATTTGATGTACTTTAATGCCATAATTTTACATTCAACATGTCTTCAATCCCCAAATCTAAAGACTTCAAGTTGAACCAATGGTTTTCTTTCCAAATGCTAAAGCTGTCTTTTCACTCGAAGGCACATTTGGTATTACAAATATAAGATTTGATTGGCTCAAAGGAATTGCTAGCTCTTTTGATTTTATATTACTGCTATGTCTGGTTCACAAGGCTACAATTATAGTGTGTGGTACTCCTGGAAATGGAGGCATGGGTTTTTCCTTAACGTGTCTATGTTCTCCCACCCAATCTCCAATTATTAACCAACTAATCAACTATAAGCATCAAACCAACCCCTCGTTTGTAGTTCACCTTCAAACATGCCTTTTCCAAGAAGAAATGATAGGTTTATTCACGTTGGACCAACAGCTAAGTCAACGGTTGATTTCGCTGCTTGTCAGTTGGATGGCTTGAACATACATGTTTTTTAAGCTCAGACTCACAGAAGTTTGGACTTTATTTTTCAAAACCGTTCGACTTTCGGCGTCGGTCTTTAGTGACAAATTGGTTTACTTCTTAGTAATTATGGACAACCACTTGGTCAACAAGTTTTTCCATCGATAATTTGCATATTTCCTATCAGTGTTTTGTTGAAACTTGTACTTGAAGGATATGATTTCGTTGGACATACTTCTTGTTTCCATATACTCCATTGAATACCACTCAGCATTATTCTTGTTAAAACATACTTCATTCATGGAATCAAATTATGCAAAAAAAATTTAAGACCCATGCAATTTTTGTAATATGCAAGCTCATAATTATGCAATGTTTTCCAAACACAATTGCAAAACCAATGCAATGTTCTTTAATTCTAACCTTATACTATAAAAAAATCAAACCTATTACTCCAAAAATGAGACTAAAACAAAGACAACAAGCTCAAAGGGATTCATATTGGGAGATACATATTCTTTCTAAAAAGCACAATTCTTTCTAAAAAGCACAATGTATCTATCCCTTAAGCAGGTACTAAGTTGCTTTGCTACTCTGTCTTGTTCTTTATTATACCTGCCAGGAGGCACTTTATATATTGTAATTGATAGAGGCGCTCTACAGCCCAGGATGGGTCATAGTGATAGTGAATATTATGAGAGATCGTGTAACGTGATATAATGGTAGGAACTTATAACAGGTAAAAAAATAATAGTCATAGTGATAGTGAATATTATGAAAGATCTTGTCGGCAAAAAATAATAGTGATAGTCAAAAATTAATAGTGATAATAGTGAATATTATGAGAGAGATCTTGTAACGTGATTTAATAAAGTTATAACGTTAGTAACATGTCGGCAAAAAATAATAGTGTTAGTAACATGTAAGTTTGTCGACCATTAATAAAATTTAACATAAAGTAAAAAAATTATAATATGAGGGAGATCTTGTAACTTTAAGTTTGTGATATTATTGTCGGCCATAAACAAAAAAGAATAATACAAAATAAAAAGTAATAAATATTATGTCGACCATAAACAAAAGAGAATAATACAAAGTAAAAATAATTAACATACTCAAGTAATTAAAAGTAATACAAAAGTAATTGTAAATTTTGTTTAATATACTCAATTTTTAAAATAATAGTTTTAAGTGTAGTGCTTTAAATTTGAATTTAGTTTTTCTAAAAATATAATTCTAAATTTGGTTTAATATACTCACTTTTTAAAAATAATATTTTTAATGGCAGTGGATGTGTAAAAACATAAAGAAGTAAAAAAATATATTATAGTTAACATAAAAACTAAAAACATAAAAAGTAAAAAAAATAAAGAAGTAAAAAAAAATATTATAGTGGACATAAGAAGTAGAAACAAAAGAAGTAAAAAGAATATTATAGCCGACATAAGAATAGAAAAGAAAAGAAGCCATAATAATAGTTAGATTTGCTAACTAGTAATTAGAATTGATAACTAAATATAACTCCAAACAAAAAGAGATTTGAATCTTGGTCTCTACGTTAAGACAAGCCCAATCACCTCACTACTTACCAATAGATCACACACAAATGGTGTTAAAAAAAATAATATGCCTATTGATTTGATTGATTGCATTGATTTCAACAATGTATTGTTTTTTACATGTATGTATTGAATTTATCAATTTAATAAAAAAACATGCTTGCATTGATTTAAAAAATGCATTGGTTTTTGTTATTTACATCTATACATTGAATTTATTAATCTAATAAAAAGATGTAAAAAAATATACTGTAGCCAACATAAAAAATAGAAATATAAGAAGTAAAAAAATATTATAGTGGACATAAGAAGTAAAAAAAAACACAAGATGCATTTTGATTTGATTTGATTATCAGCCATAATAATAGTTAGACTTGATAACTAACTATAACTCCAAGGAAAAAGGGTTTTGAACCTTGGTCTATAGGTTAACACAAGCCCAATCACCTTAATTCCTACCAATAGACCACACACAAATGTTGTTAAACAATAGAAGATGCATATTTATTTCATTCGTTGCATTGCTTTAAGTAATGCATTTTTTTGTTTTTCAACAATGCATTGATTTTTGTTATTTACATCTATACATTGAATTTATCAATTTAACAGAAAAACTACTCTGCAATGATTCAACAAATTAAATTTTGGTGTTCTCTATTTCAGGGTATATCGTGGATCCTCATGATAATATTGCAAATAATGAAGATATTGATTATCAAAGAAGAAAAGTACGACAAATGTATAGAAGATAAAGAGAAAAATAATCTTTGTATCAAGATTTCTGTGGTTGTTGATTTCAGGAGGTTTTGGAGAATCCACAGTATCCATGTTCTTTAGTCGACGTTTCGAATCCATAACAGAAAAAGAAGCATCAGAACATACAGAAAAACAAAGAAAACACGACCGTGAACTAAAGAGATCGTGAAGAAGTGTTATTTGTGCAAAGGGATTCTCAAAAGCATGAATGGGAGATAATCAGGGATATATAGGAATCAATATAACTACCAATGAATATGACATACTTGGATACATGGAATGTGATAACAAGAAAAATTTGAGCTCTAATTTTGTTGATATGGAAACTTCCAATCGTGCACTGCAGTTCATATCTGAAAATTGACAATATCGATACCATCTGAAGAAATGTATACTAGACATCGAAAATTTCATGAACGAATTGATCAATTAGCAGAAGTTCAAATGTGTCATGTCTGCCAGGAGTCATATGCTGGAATACAAGTACGTAATACAAGTACAGGTCCAATGTAGATTCTCATATGATCGATATGAGAAGATGTCAAAACTACCAGGTGTGAAGATAAGAAAAGATGAAGAAGATAGAATGAGAATGATCACGATGTGAACCATATTTTCATTTATTTAATCCTTACAAAATTATTGTCTCTATTTTCCAGTTTAACAATTTATTCATACTTATTACTTACATTATTATAATTCTCATAATTCTTTCTATGTTTTCAACTTAACCTGTTCCTTACAATGTTGAAATTTTTTATTGCATATTTTTCAGTGTAGATGTTATTCTGTGGACGCATTGATTTCAATGAATGGACGCATAGATTTCAGTGTATGGATTTTTTTATTGAATATTTTTCAGTGTAGATGTTATTCTGTGGACGCATTGATTTCAGTGTATGGATGCATTGATTTCAATGTATGGACGCATTGATTTCAGTGACAACAAAAGAACGAGAAGAAGACTTGAAACGAAAAGCAGAAGAACAAAAAGACTTTCGAAAAAGGAAGTTGGACGAAATGATAGTAGAATAACTAGAAGAAGGAAGAAAATGAAACGTGGATCGACAAAAAGAATATTGAAAAAGAAAGTTAGACGAATTGACAGCAGAAGAACGAGAGGAACAAAGAAAATGAAACGTTGATCGAAAAAGAGTGTATCGAGAGAGAAAGTTGAAGCAGTTGGAAGAACAAAGAAATCAAGTTGAAGAACAACAAATAAATCAAAATGTACGAAATGGAGAAATGACGGAAGAAGAAGGAGAAGAACGAACAAAACAAAATTCAGATCAACAAAAAGAAAATCGAAAAAAAAAATTAGGCGAATTGATAGCAGAAGAACGAGAAGCATAAAGAAAATGAAACGTTGATCAACAAAGAGTGTATCGAGAGAGAAAGTTGAAGCAATTGGAAGAACAATAAAATCAGTTTGCAGAACAACAAATAAATCAAAATGTACGAAATGACAAAATGACGGCAGAAGAAGGAGAAGAACAAACAAAACAAAATGCAAATCAACAAAAAGATAATCAAAAAAAAAGTTAGGCAAATTGTCTCTATTTTCCAATTTAACAATTTACTCAATCCTTAATACTTATTACTTACATTATGATAATCCTCGTAAATGTATTTGTGTTTTCAACTTAACCCGTTCCTTACAATGCTGATCAAACTCCAATTTTGTGTCACCGCCCACGACTGAAACCAGCCTAGATGCAAATCCTAGGCTCTATCAAGCGCCAAGAGGGATCAAATCTCCTGAGGTGCAAACCTCGGCTCAAGTATTGCACTCAAGGAGAGACCAAGGTTTGCACCTCGGGAGATTTGATCCCTCTCGGCGCTTGATAGAGCCTAGGATTTGGATCTAGGCTAGTTTATAGTTTCACATTGTACAAATTTTTCTATTATGTTTATAAAATATTAAATACCATTTAACTGTGACTTGATTGGATAATAGGATTAAAGTGTTATTACCCAAGCTACTACGTAAATCTTGGAGCTAGAAAATGTGTTTAATGCATTGACTAACCTCCTTGCCCCTCCTCCACCGCTTGGCTACTTTGCATTGAATTAAGGTCGCCTTTGTTGGCATCACCACCACCACTTGTATTCATGCATACATGTGCTACAGGAAAACAAATAGTTCAAGTTTGTTACGTCAGTATGATGGGCCATTATTTTACAAATAGTGAATGGGAAAGTTCGCATAGAAACTTATGGTCTACTTAGGCTTAACTCTTTTGCAAATAGTGAATGGCAGGCTATTTTGGACTCAAAGCCCGCAGAACCTAGCAAGGAAGTGGCTAAAGATTTTATTGCAGGGGCTAGCATTATGTTGTAGAAATGGAAGGACAACCTCAACCTCAATTCAATTCAATCTAAACAATAAAAGGTAGTTTTGAAATTTCTATCGATCCTTTGATTTTTTCTGAGCTCAAAGACTGCAAGGTTATAAATTCGTAAATGCATGAATTTTACGGTTTACGTTCATAATCTTCCATGTTTTATCATCTTGCAACCATTTAGAAATTCATGCTTTAACATAATAACATTCACCGTGTGTAAAGCTTGCTTTACGAAATACTAAAATACTGAAAGTCGAGATGGCGGATTCTGGTATCCATTTGAATTGCATTTAACAATTAATTAGTTATGTTTTTAGATTACATAGAATATGGATAGCAAAATCAATATGGACTTTTGCATATGAACATTCTCATTAATAATTTATGGATCTTCACCGCCACAGCCTTGGATGCAGGTGGCAAGTGACCGGAAGTGTTGCTCCTCTGAATGAAGACACGAAAGAGGAAAGAAGGGTGTCTATTCATCTATGGCATTGTCTAATGCTATTACAATTAAAACTTGTTTGTGACTCATTCAAAGCTACCCAAAGGGCGCAAGAAGTTTTTTGCAGTTGATGCTTATGTAGTTTGCAATCAATTCATAAGTATAAAAATTTGACAAAACATGATAAATCAAGTCCCTACCTCAAGCCATTTGTATTGGTCATAATCCATGCCAGAATCAACATAGAAACTGAGCATCAATATATGTGCCCCTGCAAAAAAACATACAACTGCCTCTTATTTTCCCCACAAGATGGATGAAACATGCATGAAGCAGAGGTCATGTGTACGCTCTACCTTCATGCACTGTCTACCTTTATGGTGAACCACTTCCAGGATTTTCTCTTCTGGAAGACTTTGCTTAGGTTCAGTTACCAACAATCAAGCTATACTATGACACTATCATCAGATTACTCACTGTCGTAGTCCACCTCTAGGTTTTCCATGGGTATTTGACATACTAGTTGTTTTCCTAGAAAAAGAAGCTTGGAGTTTTTTCCAACCCTCCCAATGGAGCTGCAAATGTTGGGGGAAACCCCAATGTTGCACATAATAAAAAATATCCTAACAATCCAACCAAGTGAGGTAATATCAACCGACAAGAAAAAGAAACCATGATTAATATTAATAACGAGAATAGTCTCGATTAAGATAGATTCATAACGGAAATTGCTTCCAACGTCAGTCAATATCTGTGTCTTTTTATGAGTTTGATAATCTTCCTAGTATAAGTCTATCTTGGATAAAACAACCTTGAGTCTCTTTGCTAATAATTTTTTCAACCTTATAAGAAACATTGGAAAGAGTAGAAATACTCAACGATGTGTCTTGACTATTTGGGATATAGAAAGAGCAAGTAATAGACATGGTACAACTAGTATAGAGTGGAGCTAGCCCATAATAGCCATCACTCCCTGTGCATTCTGGAAATACTGAGGCAAATACTACTTTATTTCCTAATCTCTATTTGAACTTCAACGTGAAAGGAACTTCTATTAAATTAGTACAAACAACTGCATTCTACATTAACATTTTTCATTCCTACATTCTACATTTTTATATTTCAATTCATAAAATCGGTAATGGCAGCTATGCCAATATTGATCATTGTACTAGGGTAAGCCAGTTCACAAGATTATTTTCCTACAATTCTTTTTACTTTGAAAACTAAAAACATAGAAAACTAGCAAAATAAAAATAATCTGGCTGAGAACTTAGCCCTTGTAACAACCCTCATGTAAAATAATGAAACAAAAGGGGTAAAATAATAAAGAGGTAATATTTATAATAAAATGTAAATTAATAAAAGAAAGGGTAATATGAAAGAAAAATGAAGAAAAACAAATTGCATTAAAAATAAATTAAGAAAAAGGGGAGTAAGGGGAGATAAAAGGAGGAGAAGAAGAAGAGAAGGGGGATCTTTTGGTCCTTTGGCATTTTGGAAGGAGAGCTCTGGAGGAGCCAAGAAAGAGGAAAGCAAGCAAGCTCTGGCATTGGGTTAATTGTTGGGGGCTCGGGGGCCTCAGCCATTGGCTGGGGGTTCGTTGGGTGGAGATTCGTCCCCCCACCTTCCGTTGCGGGCATTGGAGCTATCAAGGTAATGGTAGCTGCTAGGTCATCTAATCAGGTATGGTTCCTTAATTTTCATAGTACGTTTTTTGTTATTATTGATTAGATCCACTTTCTCTTGTCAGATCTTCTATGCATGTTGTTCTTTGTTTGTTACTGGGTTTTATATGAGTTTACAGGTTATCAGATCCACTTTTGGTATATGATTTCATTTTCATGTTGGTTCTTTGTCTTATTATAGTTTTATATGAGTTTTGTGTGTCTTACAGCCCCAAACTCCGAAAATTGCAAAAAGAAATCCTAACGTGGTAAAAATTTGTGTTGGAAACGCAGTTTAGAGTATGATAACCAGAGGATGCATGAAAATAAGGTGTCTTATAACCCAAGGATGTAGGAAAATAAGGTATTGACGTGTTTGCTTTCTACGCTATGCACGCGTCTTTCCCGGACAATTTCTTTTATATCTTTCTAACCTTTGTCAATACTTCTGCACCTCAGTCGTGTTGGTCTGCGTGGTCAAATTTTGATACCTTGTGCCCCTTCTATTGTTTGTCGTTTTCAATCTCCCGCCACCTATTGAGCTACTCATGACCTACCATGCAACCTTGTTGTTTCCTGCTAGTCACATCATGTTGGAGCGTTGGTTCAACATTTAGCTACCAACTGTGCATAGGTTTCTTTTGTATATGAGCTAGGCATATATATTTTAAATTGATTTTACTTACAATGATTCCTAACATCTCATATCAAACTGTAACTCGTAATCTTGTTCAAATTAGACCATGTGTCTACTAGCCCTAATTGTGTGTCCGAGAAATTAATTTTTGGTGTCATAAGCTAAATTTAAACATATTAACTACAAATTGAATGATCTCTCCTTGTCGATCCTTTAATTGAAATCTATGATAATTATCAAATTGTCAGCTCACAAAATTCCATGAACCATGCTTCCAACAAATAATGAAACAAACAACTATAATTTGACCCACCAACCTCGACAGGTATTTGTTGCCATGCAACACTTGTTCTGTGTTGTGATATAAGTAATTTTCTACCATTTAAGGTATTTGGTTGGTATCATGCCATCAATGCAATTTAGTTGGTATTTGGTTTGAATTTTTTAAATGAAATCAAGTTATAGGTTCAACTTACATCATTACTTTAATTTAAGTATTTATTACAACGTCGAAGAATCATTAATTTTGTACCAATTATTGTTATGATTGCTTGTTATATTGCAAGCTCTTAGTGGCACATAGGGAACTCATAATCATCGTTGGTGGGTTCGAACTCATGACTTCTTGAACTCTTGTGGACTAGAAAAGGTCTAGAACCAATTGGGCTACATGCAATGTTTGAGGACAAAGTGCAAATGTGAATGTAAGTGGTGGAAAGAATGTTGGGACTGTCACGGCATGGGAATTAAGACTCTCAAGTGAGATTAATTGTAAGATTCTCAATGAACATGGGACGAGCTATGAAAACAAAGAAATTGGGTTGTGTTTGTGTTCTATAAAATTGAATTCCATCATATTACATATGCACATGCAATTTGTGAGAAGAAAAAATTACATTATCCTCTCAATAAAAATGAAGTACAATGCATTAAACATGCACATGCAATGTGTGGGAAGAACAAGTTAGGTAACCGTTTGAAAATATGCTCATTAAACATGCTCATGCAATGTGTGGGAAGTACAAGTTAGGTAATATTTTGAATAGGTGCTCATTAAACATGCTCATGCAATGTGTGGGTAAGCAAGTTAAATTAGGTGTTGTATACTCTTGTAACAAACTTCCTTCTAGTTCATAATCTGACAATATAAAGAGTTAGAGTTCCCATCTATCTAGAGCTTGAATCAAATTTTTGATGATCTGAGTTGGTTCATAATTGGGAAAAATTCCCTTAGAACATTATTCCACCATTCATGTGCTTTGGATCATGGTAGGACTCTGCTCATGCATGAAGAACATGATCCCCAAGTCTCGAAGGCTTCACATTAGCTGAAATAATATTGTATGTGTATGCAATTAGATCATTTGTTGCGTGGCTATGCATAATAGAAGTGAACACGTGTTTTGTAGGCTATATTCTATATTTGTTTAGTGTCATTTTTCTCAAGGTGCAATGTGTGTGATCTGGATTTATGTGAGAACTAAATGAAAGAGCATATAAGAACCATATACATAGATATATCACAAGGAACACAATGATATAGTAAACTCAAATTCTATTAAAAAAATGAAACATAACAGACTATAAAATAAAAGCAACTAGAATGGTGGTAGCTATGTCTTTGAGAAGAGATGTGGCTGCTACACTCATTCGTGACAAGCTGATTACAAAAGGAGGCCGAAGGGCCTTTTTATCATAAACATGAGGGGAAAACCCCTAAACATAAAAACCTAACCCTAGGAGATGAATTGTAAAAAGGTTTACGAGCCCCAAGGTGGTTAGTAGAGGTGTCAACTACTCGGGGGCATAAATTTTGCATATGATCTCCATTTAGGGAATTTTGTAGCTCGTTGCAAAGGTCTAGCCGAGAAGTACACATTTCTCCCTTCCAATTCTACTTTTGGCTATGACTAGGTTGTTTTGTCGCCAAAAAACGTCGTTTAGGGCCTCAAAACGACCCCAAAAGTTTTGTACATGAAAATCCGTAAAAATTGACAAACTGGAAAAACTACCGTGATATCGTGGAATAGGTGGGTGGCCACCAATATCCATTTGGATAAGTCCTTTGGCTCGAAAAACTGCCAAATTGGAAAAATTGTTTTGAGCCAGTGGAATAGATTGGTGGCCACCAATATCCATTTGAATTAGTGTGATTTTCATGTCACCAAATATTGAATTCGGTGGAAGTAATCATTGTTGGTGTGCATGATTCACTTAATCATTATTTAGTTGAGTGTAAGAGAATTAAATGAGTTTTTTTGTTATGTTGATAGAGGATGAGCATTGCTTGGATAAACAAAACCACAAAATAAGATGAAAATTGATTGATTGAATGTTGTGGCTCTATTTTTATCTCTAATGCTCTTATCTCATGGAATTCCTTACATGTGATGTCATGATTGGTTGGTGGAAAGGATCAAATCATCCTCAATGAATGACGGCTTGTCAGATCAATGAAATCAAAATATTGTTTTTTCCCCAACCAAGGTTCAAGTCTGATCAATGATATGATTTTTCTTATGTGCATTCATGCTTGCAAAAAACGAGTGGGGCTATGTGCGAGTCTTAGGGGGGAAATATATATGCTCCTCTCGTGGCCTCTTAGCTTAATGATGACTTCCATAGCATGGTAGGACATTTTTATCCATCGAAGATGAAAAAAAGAGAACGATTGTCGATTGCTTGTGTTGACCATAAGCATTTAGTAAAAAAAGGAACTACCTAATCTTGGATTAAGCTTCCCTCTCTGGTAGGTTATTTAACGAAATCTAGTAATGAAAAATCACGAATTTGACAATGAAACGTACAATTTCACAAAGGTTGACATTGGAAGATGGATTCGTAGATTCCCATTCTCATTAGAACAACTCCATATTACAATTTTAAATAGTGATTAAAACTTCTTTTTTTTCTCAGAATACATATCTTGGGGAAACTTACCAGGTACTTCCCCTGATTTCAAGGATGGTATTTAGGGTAAACCAAATTCTTTAGGGATTAAGGACAATACAATAATATGATCATTGAGAGCTCAACATGTCACTTGCAGGAATTAATCCTTAGTGGGGAGGGTAACAATCATTCCTTTGAACCACCCAAGCTACACCTGATTGATAGTGATTAAAACTTCTAAGTCCAACAATTACTGAAAATTATTTTCGGAATTATAAAGAGAATTCTAAAAAAACTAAGCACCATTTGCTGTAATATTAGCTTACTCCAAAAAATCCATTTTCAGTAAAAGAGTAGAGGAGGATTTCATTGGGAATCTATTGTTGTGTTTATTCCATAAAAGATTGTGAATATAATGAATGGCATGGAGCTCATGGGTCATGAATGGGGTTCAGAGCTCCATATAGATTAGAACTAGGCCCAAGGTGTTCATTGTGTTGTTGCAAAACCAATTCTCTACGGAGTCCAAGAATTAAGATAATCACAGTTTTGGAATGAGAGTACATTGGATTGGGGTTGACGTTGGCAAGGGTCAAAACATTATCTATTGACACAATGTCATGATCGCAACATCAAATTGCATAGATAAATTCTAGGCTTTGTGATTGTTAACATCATCTAACGTTGATGATATGAGTGAGCTTTAGGAAGACGTCATGTGATCAATCGACACCAAGGAAGTCAATCACATGGTAGAAAACAACAATCAAATATACACGACTAACAATAATTGTTCGATATGTTATGAAGATGAATAAGAAGGAGATACTCAATATTATCAAAACACTGACAACCAAGACATGCCAACTGAGTTTAGTTTGAATGATTGTGGGATGGAGTGTTAATATCCCCACCTTGATTCTATTCTTGCAAATGATATATTGAGCTTATAGTTGTATTATTGTAATGGCTTCAATCCTTACCTTGTTTAGTTTTCCTTAAATATATTATTAGGAAAATATTTATTATTTAACTTAAATGTAAATACAATTTCCAAAATCATTTTTTTAATAAAATTTTTAAATTGAAAATTAAATTAAAATACTTTCTCACATACTTGATATTTTATTTCTTTGATGCCATGTTTCTACCCATCCATTCATTAAAAAAAAACATAAAAAAAAAATTCAAATTCTTTTGATGAATTATAAAAAAAATGTTAAAAAACAATCTTTATATTTTGTCTATTTTAAAAAGGAAAATATATTAATCCATTTTCTCTTAAGTGTAACCATATTGAGTATTATTTTACTAAAGTTGAAAGTGGAAGATTATTATTATATGGTATTTTATTTTATATTTAAGTAATTTTTAATTATTATTTATTTTTATTTGTATTAGGTATTGAATATTTAAAAGAAGGGATTTTTAATTTTTTAATTTTTATAACGTAATAAAATGTTTTTAGAATGATTTTGAGTGGGTTTAATGGTTAAAACACATGTTTCCTCTTAGAAAGTTATAGACTCAAATCCATAGAGGTAGGGTATTTACACCTCTGTAAATTTTAGCAGTTAAATCAATGTGCAGAGGGGGTCCCTTTCCCATAAACAAAGGAGTTGCATACAACAAATTGGTGTCTCAATTGGTGTGACCTTAAAAATATGTTATTATTATATAATATTTGATGAGTTCAAGGAGTTATTTCAAACTATTGTTTTCAATGTTATTAGGTATTTTACTAGTTCTTGTTAGAAATGTCCAATTTTTTTCTTTTTTTCTTTTTTCTTTAAGGTAACGGTGACACCAAATTGGTTTATGAGACCCCCTTATTTGTGGGAGAAGGGATGCCCTCCACTAGGGTTGGAATTTGACGTCCTATCTTGCACATCAATAAATTTTTATATGACGTTTTAATTTTGACATTGCCTTTCATTTGACAGTTTAAATCTTAATTTTACCCATCATAATAATAGTTGATTTTTTTTTAAAATAACATTTATAATATCTATATGTAAAATTGAATAATCATATCTTGCCTCATACAATACAAAAATAAAAAGTTTACAATTATATAATAAACACAAAAAAAACACAATATTAAACTAAGCACACACATAATGACAAAGCAGGTTAAATAGGCTTCTTAACAAGCAATACAATGGGACATTACCATGAGACACTAAATATCATGGGCCAAAAATACCATGACCAATTCAAGTTTACCTAAGACCATGACAAAATCAAAATTTCTATATTAGAAATAGAAATATAAAGAGAATACACACACACACAAAATCCTGGGATATAGATATTAATGACATGTAAAAATAAAATTGCACTTCAAAATGATGGGTGAAATTAAAATTTACACTTCATTAATAACGTTTAGCATTTTGACGTGTAAAATGGCAAATAACGGCTATTTACCCTTCAAATTTCAATAGTGCCTTCCACCCAATGATTCCACTATTAAAGTCTAAATCCCCTTAAATAAAGTGTAACTTACACTAACCAATTTATTAAAGATATGTCCACAAATGTGAGGAATCATCTTTAAATTTTATATAAAGGAAAAAAATATATAAATTGAAGTTTGGAGTTTACCTTCTTCTCATTGATATTGTTTTTATCTTATTACTTAGTAGTCCTATGTATAACATGTTTATTACAGCCAATATTGTTTTTAGTTTTTTTAAAATTAGTTGTATGGGTTGATAATAATGCATAAATATGATTGTTATTGGTGAAGTGAATATGTGCATATCAAAAATTGTGATTTAATATTTTCAAGTGAGATTAATCCATAAAGCTTTAAATAATCATTAGATAAATAAGGGAATAAAAAAATTAAAAGATTAGTACATGGTGTATAAAAATGAAGTTTAGCTCATTGCATTCACATGTAATATTTTAAAATAACACGTTAGATTTTATTTTATTTATTTGTTTATATATATTTTTTGGAAAAATAATTTAGCTTATTTTTTGAATAGACACTTATTAAACATGTATATGCAATGTGTGAGTATAAAGTGTAAATGTCATGTCATTAACATTGGACATGCAATGTTGCTTTATGAAGAATTGCAAATGTGAAAGTAAGTGGTGGAAAATATGTTGGGATTATTGAGACATTGGGAATTAAAATTCTCATGTGGGATTAATTGTGATAGTCTAAATAAACAATTGCAAATGCAAATGTATGTGGTGTAAAGGATATCGCGACTAAGGAATTAACACTCACAAGTGAGATTGATTGTAAGAGTTTAAATAAACATGAGATTAAATGAAGAAAACATATAAATTGACTTGTGTTTACTTTCTATAAAAATGAAGTCCGGTGTATTAAATATGCGCATGCAATGTGTGGGAAGAACAAATTAGATTATTTGCTTATATTTTTTTTCGGAAAAACACTTTAGCTTATCTTTTGAATAGACACTTATTAAATATGCACATACAATGTGTGAGGATAAAGTGTAAATGTTGTGTCATTGACATTGGACATGCAATGTTGTTTTATGAAAAAATGTAAATGTGAAAGTAAGTGGTGGAAAAGATGTTGGGACTATTGAGACATTGGTAATTAAAATTCCCAAGTGGGATTAATTGTAATAGTCTAAATAAACAATTGCAACTCGAATGTATGTGGTGTAAAGGATGTTGCGACTAGGGAATTAAGACTCACAAGTGAGGTTAATCGTAAGAGTTTAAATAACAATGAGATCAAATGAAGAAAATAGATAAATTGACTTGTGTTTACTTTCTATAAAAATGAAGTCTGATGTATTAAATATGCACATAGAATGTGCGGGAAGAACAAATTAGATTATCATCTAAAAAAATGAAGTTCAACACATTAAACATGCACATACAATGTGTGGGAAGAACATGTTAGCTTATTTTTTGAATATATGCTCATTAAACATGCTCATGGAATATGAGGGTAGAACAAGTTAAATTAGGTATTGTCTACTCTTGTAGCAAATTTTTTTCCAATTGTCGGAATGTAATAATATGGAAAGTTAAAGTTCCTAGTGATCTAGTGCTTGAATCAAATTTTTTATGATCTGAGTCGATTCAAATTGGGCAAATTTCCTAAGAGCGTTATTCCACCATGTGTGGGACTTAGATCATGGTAGAATTCTTATCATTCATGACGAACAAGTTTGGTTATCCTCTAAATAAAAATGAAACCCAATGCATTAAACATGCACATACATTGTATGGGAAGAACACGTTAGCTTATATTTTGAATAGACATTCATTAAACATGCACATGCAATGTGTGGGACGAACAAGTTAAATTAGGAGTTGTTTACTCTTGTAGCAAACTTCCTTCCCATTCATAGAATTTTACGATACAAAGTGCTAGAGTTCCCATTGATCTCAAACTTGGATTGAATTTTTAGTGATCTAAGTCAACTAGATATGGGCAAAGCTTCTAAGGGAATTGTTCCGCCATGCGTAGGTCTTGGATCATGGTAGAGCTTTGCTAATGCCCACCATTTCTACTGGATTTTAATTAGATTTATGGTTTAAAAAGGAGATGTTTGCGACAACATTAGCTGACTTTGTTAAATAATCCTCTTAGTCCACTAAAGTAAGTGGGAACATAAAGTGATGGTCTTTCTAATTCGTTTCTTAATTTGTGTTTGCATTTAAAGTGACCAATTCTTAGGTCATTCCTTAAATCATGTTAAAGACTTCACACCAGTTGGAATAATATTGTATGTGTACATGATTAGATAATTCATTGTGTGGTTCAACATAAGAGAAGTGAACTGAAGTTTTGTATGTTATGTTCTATATTTGTTGACTGCCATGCTTCTCAAGGTGTAATGCATGATTTTCATGTCATTGAAGCTTTATGTTTATGGAAAGAATCACCATGTCTACACATGATTCAATCATTCGTTGCATTGGTGAGTGTAAGATAATTAAGTGAGATTCTTTTGTTTTATGGATAGAGGACAAGCATTGATTGGATAAGAAAACAACAAAAGAAGAGCAAATTGATTGTTTAAACATTGTAGCTATAATTGGACTTTGATGCTCGGTTAAAGTAGGGTATTGTTTCTACCCCAACCAAGGTTTAAGTCTCACCAATGACCTACTTATGCTCGTGCTTTTGCACCCTCATGCTGACAAAAAATGAATAAAGCTATGTGCCAATCTTGAGGGTGGAATATGTACCCTACACTCATGGCCTCTTAACCAAAGGGTGACTTCCATACTATGTAAGATATTTTTATCCGTTTAAAACAAAAAAAAAACAATATAATAAAACACAAAAAAATTGTCTTCTACACAAGAACAAAGCATGGTGGCATAGAGAATCGATAAAGATATTGTTGCATTTATCACAAAGATATTGTGAATATAATAAATAGCAAGGAGTTTGTAGATCATAATTTAGGTTTAGAGCTCTATAAAAATTATAACTATGCTTAAATTGTTAATTGCATCATTACATTATGATTTTTTTTTTTAAACCAAGAGTTAAGAAAATCATAGTTTTGAAATGAGAGTACATTGGATTATGGTTGGCATTGGCAAGGATCGAAACACTACATGGTTGGCATTGGCAAAGAGAATATATTATTGCTTTTATCACATGATATATTGGGAATAGAATAATTAACATTGAGCTTGTGGTCATGAATGGGGTTTAGTGCTATGTAGAAATTAGAACTAACTTATTGCATCACTACACTCTCGATCTATCGAGAAAACCAAGATTAGCAAAAGGTTATAAATAAAGTTTAGCGATGATGACATTTTTAAAAAGAAATCATATCCAGCTTTCAAATTCGAAATTAATTAAAAAACTGTCATTTGATAGAGTAAGATTGAAGTCTTTGAAATGCCTTCCAAATAAAATAAATAACGTCATGTCGTTAAATGTTTTTTTTTTCATGTCATGTTTCTATGGTATCAAATCAAGCCGGTGATGAAGGTGAATCCATTTCACAAATAATATTTAAAAATAAAATCTCATTTAAGGTATTTTGTTGGTATCATGCCATCTCGTTTCAGTTTTTTTAAAAGAAATTTGGTTATATGTTATAAGTTCAATTTATACAATTAATTTAATTTAAGTTTAAGTTTATTGGCCAGTCATAAATTACCAATTGGTTACCTTGTCCGAGATCCATTACTTTTGTATTGGTCACTTAGTCCAAGATCCCCCACAATTGATTTGATCATGCTTCAAGTGTCACATAGTTATTCATAATTGGTGCTAGTGGATTTGAACATGTGACCTCTCGAAATTTTATGGACCAGAAAAGTCTTAAATTCAATTGAGCAAAATGCAATGTTTGAGGACAAAGTGCAAATCTGAATGTAAGTAATGGAAATAATGTTGGGACTATCAAAGCATAGGAATTAAGACTCTCAAGTGAGATTAGTTGTAAGAGTCTAAATGAAGATGAAACAAATGTTTACGTTCTAATTGAAGTCCATCATATTACATATGCACATGCAATGTGTGAGAAGAACAAATTACATTATCCTCTCAATAAAAATGAAGTCCAATGCATTAAACATGCACATGCAATGTGTGGGAAGAACACGTTAAGTAATATTTTGAATAAAGACTCATTAAACATGCACATACAATGTGTGGTAAGAACAAGTTCCGTACTCTTTTGAATAGACACTCATTAAACATACTCATACAATGTGTGGGAATAATAAGTTATGTAATCTTCTCAATAGGCGCTCATTAAAAATGCTCCTGCAGTGTGTGGGAACAACAACTTAAATTAGGTGTTGTATACTCTTGTAGCAAACTTCGTTCTAGTTCAAAATCCAACAATACAAAGTGTTATAACTCCCATGATCTAGAGATTGAATTAATTTTTTTGACGATTTGGACCGGTTTAGAATTGGGAAGAATCCTTTAGAGCATTATTCCACCATTCATGTGCTTTGGATCACGGTAGAACTCTGCTCATGCATGAAGAACATGTTAGATTATCCTCTTAATAAAATGAAGTGGCCAGTGCATTAAATATGCACATGTAATGTGTGGGAAGAAAAAGTTAGCTTATCTTTTGAATAGACACTCATTAAACATGCACAAGCAATGCATTGGAAGAACACATTAAAATAGGAGTTGTCTAATCTTGTAGCAAAATTTCCTCTTGTTCTTAGAAACCAATTATACAATAGTTTTCCCATTGATCTAGAACCCTTATTCAGTTTTTGATGATATGGGTCAATTAAAATTGGGCAAAACCCCTAAGGGCATTATTCAACTATGCACAACTCTTAGATCATTGTACAACTTTGCCTATGACTAAATTTTTTGTTAGATTCTAATTAGATTTGTAGCCAGAAAGAAGGTATGTCTACGACAATATTAGCTTATTTTGTTAAATTATCCTCTCAATCCACTAAGTTGGTGGGGGTATAAAGTGATTATCTTTTTAGGTCAATTCTTAAATTAAGTTTGCATTTAAAGTTGCCACCTTTTTAGATCATTTCTTAAACCATGTTTGTATTTAAAGCAACTACCTTTCTATGTCATTCCTTAAATTGTTTTGCATTTAACACACCCAATTTACAAGGAACAATAACTTTTGTACATGTAGCAACTAACAACCTTTCTAGATAATTTCTTAAACCGTGTTTGTATTTAACACAACCAATGTACAATGAGTAACAAATACTAGTATTTTGTATGTGGTTTTATGTGCCATACATGATCCTTACATCTCAAAGGCTTCACATTATCCAAAATGATATTGTATGTGTATGCACTTAGTTCATTTGTTGTGTAGCTATGTATAAGAGAAGTAAACGTGTGTTTTGTAGGCTATATTCTATATTTGTTGAGTGTCATGTTTCTGAAGGTGCAATGTGTGATTTTCAAGTCACCAAATCTTGACATCGGTGGAAACAATCATTGTTGGTGCGCATGATTCACTCAATCTTTATGTAGTTGAGTGTAAGAGAATTGAATGAGGTTCTTTTGTTATGTGGATAAAGGATGAGTATTGCTTGGATAAGAAAACCACAAAAGAAGATGAAAATTGATTGATTGAATGTTGTGGCTCTATTTTTAACTCTAATGCTCTAATCTCGTGAAAGTTCTTACATGTGATGTTGTGATTGGTTGGTTGGAAGGATCATATAATCATCCTTAATGAATGATGGCTTGTTAGATCTGTGAAAGTGAATTATTGTTTTTCCCAAACCAAGGTTCAAGGTTGACCAATGATATGATTTTGCTTGCATGCACTAATGCTTGCGAAAAATAAGAGGGGCTATGTGCGATTCTCGAGGGAAAGATATATACCCTCCTCTCATGGCCTCTTAGCAAAAGGGTGACTTTTGTAGCATAGTAGGACATTTTTATCCATTGAAGATGAAAAAAAAAGAACAATTGTCAATTGCTAGTGTTGACCATACACATTTAGTTAAAAAAATGAGTTGTCTAATCTTGGAGCAAGCTTCCCTCTCCGGTAGGTTATTTGACGAAATCCAACATTTGAAAATCACAATTTTGACAATGAAACTTATAATTTCACAAAATTTGACATTGTTGATAGATTCATAGATTCCCATTCTCATTAGAACAACTCCATATTGCAATTTTAGTGATTAAAACTTCTAATTCCAACAACTAGTAAAAACCTGTCATAATTATAAAGAGAACTCGCCAAAAACTAAGCCCCATTTGCTACAAGATTAACTTACTCCAAGGAAACCATTTTCAGAAAAGAGTAGAGCAGGATGTGATTGGGAATCTATTTTTGTGTTTATCCCATAAAAGATTGTGAATATAATAAATGACATGGAGCTTGTGGGTCATGAATGGGGTTTAGATCTCCATGGGAATTAGAACTAAGCCGCCAACTAAGCCCAAGGTGTTCATTGCATAATTGCAAAATTGATTCTCAAAGGAGTCCAAGAATCAAGATCATCACAATTTTGGAACGAGAGTGCATTGGATTTAGGTTGGTGTTGGCAAGGATCAAAACACTATTTGTCGAAACAATGTCATGGTTGCAACATCAAATTGCATGGATAAATTCCAACCATTTTGATTGTTGACATCATCCAAAGTTGATGATATGAGTGAGCTTTAGGAAGAGGACATGTGTTCAATCGACACAAAGGAGGTCAATCAAATGGTAGAAAACAACAATTCAAAAGACATGGTTGACAATAATTGTTCGATATCTTATGAAGATGAATAAGGAGATACTCAATATTAGCAAAAACCTAACTACCAAGACACGTCAATTGATTCTAGTTTGAGTGGTTGTGGGATGGAGTAATGCTCTCCCCACCTAGGCTCTAAAACTTAAAAATGTGAATATAGTTAATCAAATATTTTATAAACTATTTAAATTAGAAATTAAATTAAAATACTTTATCACATTATAGATTAAGGCTCAAATCTTTGAAATGCTTCCCAAATAAAGGGAATAAACCTATGTTGAAAATTTAATTACTTGATTTTTTTTTTCCATGCTATGATTCTATCCATCGATATGAAGCAACTCATACACATAATCCCATCATTAAAAATAAATAAAATAAAATTCTCTTGATGAGTTATATATATATATTTTAAACCATCTTTATAATTTTTTTTGTTTTTTTTAAATTCGCTAAAAACAACTTAAATTTTTATTAAAACTCTAAACTATATTGTCTAGTTTGACCACAAAGAAAAACATAAAAACTAAACTTTACACATCTACTTCATCTACTTTCCAAGACACATTTTAAAAAATAGTTATCACTAATAAATTAGCAACATCTTTTTGTTAAAAAGAAAAATATATAGTATATGTATTATTGAATATTGACTAGAGCACCATATTGTCCACCATATAAATTTGTCATAAATGTGAAATAAGATATAAGATAAAAGTTAGTATTGCATTCCCAGATATAATCCAACGTGCCCCCATATAAAAGTAAAAGATGTTATTCCATTTATATTAAGAATATTATTTTTATTAAAGTCGAAAGTGGGAGATTACTCTATAGTATTTTTTAGTTTTTTTAATAAGTAGTTGTTGAATTATAAACAAATGTTTAAACAACAATCTTTACATTTTGTCTGTTTTAAAAAGTAAAAAATGTCATTCCATTTTATATTAAGAATATTATTTTTATTAAATTTGAAAGTGGGAGATTACTTTATGGTATTTTTGTAGGTTTTTAATAAGTAGTTATTTTTATTTGTATTATGTCTTGAGTATTTAAAAGATGTGATTTTTTTAATATAGTATAATAATAATAAAAAATCATATATATAATTTGATGAGTTCAAAAAATTAATTTAATTAATTAATATTATTAAATATTTTATTAATTTTAATTTTAATTTTTTATTTATTTTAATTTTTGCTTTATGATCAAGCCAAGACCAATTTGACTAAGTTTAATTATTCTTAAATGATGTGTAATAATTTACACTATCCAATTTATTATTAGGATATGTCCCGGATCATTTTTGAAACATTTTAAAAAGAAAAAGGATATAAATTAAAGTTTGGAGTTTATTTCTTGGTTTTATCTTATTACTTGTTATCACTACATACAACATGTTTTGTTTTTTTTGTTTTTGTTTTTTTTTTTTTAATTTTTATTTTTTGTAAGTGAAGTTGGAGGCTACGCTGGAGTTTTGAGAGCAGAGCATTCTCCCTGGAGGGAGCTATGGCGGGCGTCGGGGTGGATGGTAGCTGAGGACAACATATGAGATTGATGGGGTAGGATGGTTGGGTTGGTGGTAAGGTGACTGAGTTTGTAGGAACGATGAACGGTTATGGCTGATGACGGGTGTCTGGGCAAAGGGTAGTTGTTAAAAACTCAGGGATTTTTAACTATATTACTGGGTTTTAACTTACTCGTTTGGGATGGAACCTTTCCCTAACTCGTTGGTGGCGGATACTACGAGGGGAAATAAACAAATTTATGATGAGTGGTGGGCAGAGGCTGGGGTTTTTAAGCCTGATGCAGAATATTGGCGCCTCTGGAGGGCGCGTGCCTCACATGCGGGTCGAGACTCTGGGAAAGGGACAGCTACTTTTCCCAGTCGGGATGATGGTCAAAATACTATATCACAACAGATTCGAGACCCAAATGAAAATAGGGTTTCTCAGGAGGGTTAGGGTTTCTGAGGAGGGTTTCTACCATTCCTCGAAATCTTACAACCATGATACCCATAACAAATACCATCTCTTAGACATACACGCGAAAAAGTAGGGTTGTATCAAACAAGAAAAATAAAAAGTGGCGGATGAGTGGTCAGGGGGCGGATTTGATGATGGACCATTTGTCTAGTCTGGAGGGTATTGCTGCATTATCTATTAAAGCCTTGGTTGGTAAATTTATCTATGGTGCGATGAATCCAAAGGACATTGACCAGTGGGTTTCGTCAAATTGGGAAAAGATTATTGGGTACAGACCTGAGATATTTATCTTGAGCAAGGAATGGTATGTTTTTTTATTTCCGAATGGAGAAACATACATCGAAAATTCTGGAGCATACATGGATTAAAGGTAACGTTAGCCTTGTGCTTAAACACTGGCATATGGGTTTTGACCCCTTATCGGAGAAGTTGCGATCCCGACACCTTTGGGTACTCTTACCAGGGTTTCCATTTGAGATGTGGTACAGAGAGGCTTTTGTGTTGGTGGCAAACCATTTGGGGCAATTTCTACACATTAACGATGAAACCCTCAATGGGATGGATTGTTGGGTGGGTAGGGTTCTTATGGAAATTGACATGTCACTAGGAATTTTTGAGTCTTTGGATATTAATTAGTGAGACAGGATATACTCGCAGACTCTGGACTATTGGGGGCTTCCCTTTAGGTGCTCCAGATGCAAAGCTGTTGGACACCTTTGGCGTGATTGCTTGAACAATAGCTCTGGCTCAGAGTGGGACTCAACTGAAGATATTCAGGCTTGGACTTCGGATAGTAACTCGGCTTCGAAAGGAGATGTCGTAGGTATAACTCCTGTACACATCTAGACTCAAGGTTTGGCTGCAGAATACCGTGATCATTCATCTCTAATTGGTAAGCTAAATTGTCTCGATCCTTCCTTTTCTTCAACATTATCTAAAGTCGATATAGACTTTTTGTCGTGACTGGAGGGTAAGGGGGATAGGATAGGGGAAGGTATTATTGGTGGCACTCCTACCTTCTATTTGGGTATTCAATCGACCTCGTCTCCTTCTGTTCCTCTCTCCTCGGATATAGCTCCACCCATTCGAGTGACGAATCCTGGTCATATTGGGGTAAAATATACTTCTCGCACTACTAACGGGCATACTTCTCAGGTTTTTGGGATTTCTAATGAGGGTATCCACACCTCTCCTCCTTTATTGCCTACACATCTATTATCTCCTCCAGGGATTGTTCAGGCAGAGCCAGTTGTCGGGTGTTGTTCTACAACTCAAGTTTCTACTTCTTGGGTTGGGCAGGATTTGGGGGATTCCTCGCCAGGGTTGGAGATTCCTTCCTTTGTGGATATTGTTAAAATGAAAGATCCTCTCGCTACATATATTGCAAACATACCTACTGTGGGGGGTCTGCAGGATATGGCCTAGGTACTCCCTGACGACGACCCTTATGTTAGCTCGCTGACTAAAGGTGTTAGGAAGGGGGGCATTTTTCAATTCTCTCCGATCAAAACACGTAGTGCCAGAAAAGGTAAAATCCTAAATATTGATGATCTTCCCTTGGACAATTCCCTGGCCACATCCACTTCAAATTGTTCACTTGACTCCAAACGGGCTCTTAGAGATATGAAATCCCTTGCTAGGGTTAAAATATGATCTTCTTCTCACACAATATTCGAGGGATTGGGGGCCCTCAGAAAACGTTAGCCCTCAAAGGTTTACTGGATACTTTGAAGCAAGATATAATTTTTCTTCAAGAAACTATGATTTCGACAGATCAGGCTAGGGTATACTTCCAAAGTATTAGGAAATGCTGGGTTATATGCTCGACGGATGCGGATGGTCTATCCGACGGTCTTCTATTGGCTTGGGATCCTAAAATTTTCCAATTATCTACATTTAGTACACAACTTGGGATACTACTGGAAGGTCACATACTAGTTTTTGTTGGAATAGTAAACATATTGAACATCTATGGTCCATAATCTGATAGGAGATTATTTTGGAACTCAACTAAATATGCGGGTCTACTGGGTCTTGAAAATCGCATATTGGCGGGAGATTTTAACCTTACACTCTCTCCATCTGAAACTTGGGGTAATAATGCTAGAGGGGATAATTTATGTCCATTTTTCTTTGATTTCTTTGTAGATTTGGGAATGAATGATATATTTCCCATACCTTTGGGTCCTACTTGG
The DNA here is from genome assembly GCA_027924585.1 of Larix kaempferi. Taxonomy (NCBI): domain Eukaryota; kingdom Viridiplantae; phylum Streptophyta; class Pinopsida; order Pinales; family Pinaceae; genus Larix; species Larix kaempferi. The sequence goes on from BSBM01000625.1 coordinate 20,500,027, forward strand.
TGTAATGGTAGGAAAGGTTACTGGCAGATATCAAAGAGATTGGATAGGTTTATGATAGCAGATAATTTGGTTCAAAAAAAGCACAAATACACATCCTACAATCTTATCGACTCTATCGGACCACCTTCCAATACTACTGGAGTTGGATTTTGGTGGATCAAAGATCTCTTTCCCATTTAAATTTAATCATACCTTACTCCAGATTGCATATTTTTAGGCTTTTGTGCGCTCTGAATGGGTTTGTTTACAGGTTGCAGGGATTTCTTCGTCGACTCAAAAACTAATTAAAACATAGTGTCATCTCAAAATCGTTGTCAAACATTAGGAGAAGGCTCGTAAGAAAGCTGAGAAGATGGACATCATCGATATAGATTCTTAATTTGATACTTTAAATAGAGCACATTTGGGGGGCCCTCTTCCGGATGGGGCTCGATCTTTACTGGTGGACCTGGAGGGTTGGAGATTACAGAGTTTAAATCGAGTTGAAGCCTCTTGGCGCTTGAAGAGCAAGGCCTTATGGATCACATTGGGGAACAATATTAATTCAAAATTCTTCCACTGTTTTGCTGATAGCAGAAGGATAATTAATACTATTTGGAATTTGAAGAGTCAGTCAGGTGCCATAATTTTCGAGTTGCCAGATCTACAAGGGGAGGCAACATAATTTTTCAAATATTATTATTGTGATCCTGGCACAAACACTGTTGGGGAAAAAATCAGGGTTATTAAGGATTACCCTCGACTATTTTCTTGGAAGGAAGGTAATGATATATTCCTCCCTGTTACCTTGAAGGAGATCCATATAGTTCTTAGTGGGTTTGCAAAAGACAAGAGTCTGGGTCCAGATGGCTGGACCGCGAAACGTTTTTTGGAATTCTTCGATATTATGGGTCAAGATATATTGGACATGGTGGAAGAATCCAGGTTGAAAGGGGAAGTGTCTAGTGCACTTAATGTCACCTTCCTAGCACTAATACCAAAGGTATCAAATCCATAACCCTTTGTGGATTTTAGGCCAATTTCTCTACGTAACCTTGTTTACAGAGTTATATCTAAGATCATCTCTTGTAGGATCAAGCCGGTTCTCTTTAAGGGCATCTCTCTGGAACAATATGGTTTTTTGGACAATTGACAGATCCTTGATGCGGTGAGGGTGGCACAGGAGGCTTTACATAGCATTAAATCTAAGGATATTCAAGCATTAATACTTCAACTAGATATTACCAGGGCATATGACAATGTGGATTGGTCATTTCTTAGATTGGCACTTTTCCAGATTGATATTCCTTGGGGGGCCATCAAACGGATCATGGCATGCATTACATCTATAAATTATTCTATACTTATTAATGGATATCCCACAGATTTTATTACATGTTCGAGGGAACTACGCCAGGGTTTCCCTCTTTCTCCTTTATTATTTCTGATTGTGATCGAGGGACTTAGCAAGTTGATCCATAAAGCCAAAGAAGACTCCTTGATTTCCGGGATTCAAGTATCGCCACATATTTCCATCACTCATCAATTTTTTGTTGACGATGTGATGTTATTTGGGCTTGCAGATATACATGAATGGAGTCATATCAATCGACTACTACAACTCTTTTGTCATTCCTCAAGCATGATTATAAATGAAAGGAAATCAAAATTAGTAAAGCATAATGTGGAGGGCTTTTCGCTACTTGAATTTATAACTCTTCTTCCTTACAAAGTTGGAGATTTGACTGATGGTACCAAATACCTCAGTTATTATTTAAAACCTAATGGATACCAGATAGCGGATTGGCAGTGACTCTTACAAAAAAATGATAAGTGGATTCATCACTAGCAATGGCGATGGTTATCCAGTGGGGGTCGCCTTATATTAGCAAAGTCTGTCATCCAAAACTTGGGGGTATATTGGTTCTCACTGCGCAGAATCCTCAAATCCATTTTGTCTAGTATTAGCCAAAAGTTGCATCATTTTTTATGGTCGGGTAATGGTAGTCAAAAGATCCACTTAGTTGATTGGGTCAGGTTGGCTCGGCCTTTTGCTCAGGGTGGTTGGGCAATAAAGAATATATTCTCCTTTTCTTCAGCATTATTGGCCAAAAGTCTTTGGCGAGCACTATCTGTGGACTGTGTGTGGGGCAATATCATAAAATATAAATATTTCGATAAACTCTCAACTATCCAGTGGATACGATCCAAGAGGAAAAAAACTAAAGATATCTCAAATATTTGGGCAGGATTACTCTCATCCTTCCCGGTAATGGCTAAATGGCTTGCCTAGTATCCTGGGAACAGTCGGCACATATTGATAGACGGAGATCCAATCGTGGGTGGCCCTTTAACATTCAAACTTTCAACTGCATTGGTATATCACCTCGAGAGCCAAGGATACTTCTATCTTAATCACATACTCATTGACAACAATCCGGTTATCAAGAAAAGTAAATATAGCCTTCGAGGACATAAGGTTTCAAGAGACTTCTCAATGCAAAGGGGTATTGAATTTTCCCAAAGGAGAACATCGCCCCACAACAAAGAACATGTATATGGGTTCAATTTAAGGACAATGGAACACCATCACACCAATCATTGTGTTGTCTGCAAGGTCTCAAAGTTGAGACAAGGACTGAGGAGATGTGATCAGCATACAAAGGAGATCCAAGACTGGCACGACCTGCTAATTCGAAAAGTATATAAATGGGGAAAGAATTGGCATCAAGGTTATCAAGAAGATAAACAATGTTGGAACCAACAAACTAAATAAATTGAAGCAATGAAAATAAAAGCAATAGAGGAATGAGATATTGCAAGCAACATACTAAATGATATAGAAGAGAAATACAAGTTATCAGAAAGAATTGAACAAATAAAGCAAAGTGAGAAATTAGAATAAGAGATGGCATCTTTCTACTCTCCTCCTATTGACTTAGACTACATCTATGGTCTGGAGATGTAGAAATGCATGGAAGAAGCAACAACACAAAAATCCTATTAGAGGAAGCTAGCTATCAAATACAAGAGGTACAACAATGACTCATCATGGAAAGGTCCCTATTTAAAATTGTTTAATAATGTTTTTAAAATTTATTTTCCTAATAAGTCAATATGCAAGGCAATATACCTTCCCTTTTGAATATAGAATAAGCAATCATAAGATATTTCCAATAGGAAGCAAAATAAACTTTAATCATGAGAAATCAATGATAAGATTAAGACATATCTACCACCAATTTTGTATTACTACACTATGGTTTCATTGCAAAAAAAAATTAATACAAAATACCCACTCTTGTTATAAAAAAAATGATAATTTTCTCAAAAATGAGTATTATATTCATTTCAGAATAAATGATGATAAATTTAGTCAAACCATGCATGCCACAAACCATGAGAAAGAAATTCAAACCATGAGAATGGAACACAATGCACTTAAAAAAAAGGTAACAATTAATGAGAAAGAAATTCAAACCGAGAGAATTGGAACACAATGCACTTAAAAAAAGGTAACCAGCTATATTTATCTTCATAAATACGTACTTAAATCACATCTACTTTGAATATTCTTTAGTTGAAAGATATATTAGAGAAGAATTTTAAAAGTGATAGTTTTACATGAATGGTAAATGTATACAAACACCAAGAGTGCCAACAAAAATATTGTTTTTCAATCAATCTATGTTAATACTGGTAAATGTATACAAACACCAAGAGTGACAACAAAAATATTGTTTTTCAATCAATCTATGTTAATACTACGGTTTGGTAGGGTTCCATGTAACTATGTAAAAAGTAATTTTATATTATTAAGGTTTCATTTACTTTGGTAGATTACCGATGTCAAGGTTTCCTCTACTTTGGTAGATGACCATTACCAATTTATTATATTTTATGATATACCTAAACAAATTTATTATATTTTATGATATAACCAAACAACCAACCTTAAGGAAGGATAATCAATTCACCTAATCATCATGGACATTGGAGAAATTTTAGAACTAACAACTTTTCATGAATTACTTCTATACAAACATATGTAAAAATGCATGTAACTAGAATTGTAGACACCAATTACAAAATATAGCAAAATAAGATAACCATGAAAATGAAAGAGTAATTTTTTAACATTACCTTAAAACTAATGTTTGGAAAGCTTACATGCTGACATAATGGTGTCTTAACTAATTTTATATTTCTAAATTTCCTTTACTGTGGTTGATCACTATTGTAAATTTATTATATTTTATGATATAGCCAAAAAAATCTACTATAGTAAACCGAATAAGGTTTACACTAGTAAAGCTATCCAAATGAATAACCCCATAGAAAATAATTCCATGTCAAAAAATAAATAATTATGAAAATATGAATTAATGATCTTACATTTTACAATAGGTTGGATTTTATATAGCCCATCATGCATTTTCAATTATAAAGACACCACTGTTGACTATTAATTAATAATTACATTTTATTTATTTATTATTTTTAGTAGTATTATTATTTATTTATGTATGTAATATTGTCTTTCTTTTGAGAAATGCTTTGTCCTCAAAGCATAAGTATGGAAGACTTTATCCCTTGTTCTTGCTCATAATTCTTTCTCGTGATCTTTTGTGTTGGTAGCTGCAATACTTGACAAAACGAGACAATACGAGTTACAAATTCCTAAGTAAAAATGTTGCATCATTTGTGACGTAGTCCATCCCAAGTTAACCTTCAGTGGGACTTTTTGTTGATCGACTGTTTGGATAGAACTTCTCATTTTAGGCTTTCATACAAGTTGTCTAGTTTGTCTTGTTAACCTTCATTGGGACATTTTGTTGATCGACTGTTTGGATAGAACTTCTCATTTTAGGCTTCCATACAAGTTGTCTAGTTTGTCTTCGTTCTCATCCCAAGTTAACCTTCATTGGGACTTTTTGTTGATTGTATGTTTGGATAGAACTTCTCATTTTAGGGTTCCATACAAGTTGTCTAGTTTGTCTTCGTTCTTTTTCAATGTTGTAGTTGGTTTGTCTGTAAGAGGAATATTGCTTATTTTTCCCTTGATTTGGTCTTCGGTCATAACGACTCTTGAAATTTGGATGACGACAAGGCATTTGAGTTGTTTGTGGAGTGTTTGTAGAAACTTCAACTTTTTGTACTTTTGGCGATTTATTGGTCGATACCTTTTCAATATAAGCATTTTCTAGAATTTGAACATTGATTGGATTTGTACTGGTTCCTTTTTCCGAGGTCTGGATTTGTCTCTTTGATGATGTCGCTATTTCAATGGTTTCGGTCATTGTTTCTTTGTCAACCTTTGATTCTTTGTTGGTAAGTTGTTCTACCATTTCTTGTAATGACTTCCTATCACTCTTGAGTTTCTTAATTTGTGTAAATAAGCTTTTATTATGTTGTCATAAACATAGAAGTTCTTCAATGTTCTCTAGCTTTTCAACTTTGTTCTTAAGGTCAAGGTTCTCTGATTGCACTTCTTTACTCTTTTGATTTTATCAAGCAACCTCTAATTAAGTTCCCTTAAACTAGAAGCTTCTTGATCTTTTTCTGATAACTTCTTATTGAAGTCCATAAGATCTTGATTCTCTTGTTCTAACTTTTGAAAACTCTGCTTCTTCTCTTTTGACTTCATGATTTTTGTAAGTAGTTTCTGGTTATGATTTCTTAGGCGAGAAATCTCTTTGTCTCTTTCAATGATGACCTTGTCACATTCTTTCTGTCGATCCTACAACTTGTGCATTGACTTTCAGCTATCTTGAAGGATCACTTCAGATACGTCATTTAGGTCATATGATGATGGAGCATTTGAATTTGTCTTCATTGTAACATCTTGCAATGTGATCTTCTTCTTCTTATAAGAAAATGCCCAAAATTATATCAACATCCTTATCAAACATAGTGGTAACATTAAACCGAGATGTGAATTTATAATCACCAATTGTTAGTTGTAAGTTTTAATCTCATATTCATTGCCATAAGTACTTTTATTTTCAATTATATTCAGCTCTAAAATAACTAGTTGATTTGTGAAGTTGGTGTTGATGTAATGTTCTTTGCTTCATACAAATGTTAACCTCCTTGCCTTGAATGCTTACCTTCAATGTTAATACTCCTATGAAACATGATCTTGGAAAACCATTGTAAGAAAACCTTTCCTCCTTATTTTTAACAGAGCCCATTTTTAGATCTTTTTTTACTTCTTTTTTATAAATACGAGTAAATAAACCCTTTATAATATGAGACTTAAGGTATTATTTATAATACATTTTTAATAATAATAAAAAAATCTTTGACTTAAAAAAATATATGTTAAACTTGAAACTCTTTTCTCTTACCTAATATAAAAAGTTATAAACTTTTCAACCATTCAACATATAAATGTAATTCGTTTTGACTTTACTAATAACACAACTCCTTGTTAGGATATTAGTCTCTTAATTTGTGAGTCTAAAAACCTTGTGTGGTTTCATAAAACTAAAGGTTGGCTTTATAAAACCATATACCATGTGTGGTTTTATAAAACCAAGGGTTGGTATTATAGAACCTTATGTTGTGTTTTTTTTCTTCTTTCCCTTTTTTATGGGTTCTTCCTTCTTCTCTCTTTTTTTAACTTCTTCGTTTTCTTTTTTGTTTCTTTTCTTCCTTCAATAAAGATGGTTAAAAACCTGAAACTTGGATAATTTGGACACAAGCCAGAATCAGCTGCTCTAATACCAGTTTAGTAAACCAAATCATGTTTACACTAGTAAAGCTATCAAAATAAATAACCCAATAGAAAATAATTCCATATCATTATAATGAAATTTTGAATTGATGATCTTGCATTTACAATAGGTTGGATTTTATATAGTCCACCATGCCTTGACTATTAATTAATAATTACATTTTTATTTATTTATTTATTTATTATTATTATTATTATTCATTTATGTATCGAACACCCACCTTAAGGATAATCACTTCACCTAATCATCATGACCATTGTTTAGATGCTAGTTTAGTATGACCTATACATCATAGTTTTATGCAAAATTCATTTCCAAATATCATGTCAATTGGCCAAAATGAACATATTCAATTCACTAGGAAAACAACATTGGCACTTATCAGCAGCTAAGATTTTATATCAAAAAAATTGTTCAACCATTCTTTCTGCATAATGTCCACCTTTACGAAATTCATAGAAACTGTACCAACTATTTCGGCTTGTCCTATGTTCTCTTTGTTTCCCGTATCCCCAGCCTATACAAACTTTAATCAAATACTAGCATTGTTTCCAACTCTGTATCCTTTTCAAGGTGGCAGGTAAAGTTTACATTTAGTAATGAAGAGCATTTGTTCAAGCCCTAAAATAACAGTCACTGGATAAATGACATCAACATTTTCAAAATGTAAATATCCTCAAAAAAGTAATCACGTAATCCATTACAACAAAGAAAAGCTACTTGCATTCAACTAAAATAGTTATGCATGAGCAAGATATTAAAAGTGCAAACCAGCTGCCAGCTGCTATTACAAAGGTCGAATGAATCCCTGAAGAAAATATCAAATATTATTTCTGCAACAACGGTTCATAACCACTGAAAATGGCACCTGAAAACAAAATATCATTCTTCAATCAATCCATGTTAAAATAAAATACAAAATAAAAATTGAACTCTAGGACAAAACCAAAAAAAACTATAATATTTTCTTAAATGTATTAAAAACCATCAGAGAATTTTGTGCACAAAATCCATGACAAAACAATTTCAGAAAACCCACAACATTTCCCTAGATGTATTAGGGGCCATAAGAGAATGTTGTTCATAGAACTAATTAAAATCCTAGAAAACTTTACGAAGTACCTTAAATAAATGGCAATTGTCAGGACACACTTACCTTAATAAAAATTATCGTGATTAAACTATAATATTAAAGTGAATATTTGGTTGAGGGTAAAACATAATTTTTCTTTCCAAAGCTATACAATCTATTTCTCTTAATAAAAAGCAGGTCTCTCTGTGTAGCCCTTTCTAGCTTGCCAACTATTTACAACCCCTCCTCTAGCTAGCTACGTGGAGAATTGGAGAGCTAGATACAAACATCTATTACAACCTGAGCTAGAGTCTCCCTTGCATTGAATCTTGTGCAACATGGTCACAACATGACAAATCATGGAGGTGAGGAGGGTGCAAGCATCGAACTCAAAAAATATGACAGTGCATATTTGTTTTTTTTGCATGCATATGTTTTGCAATTATAGTAATGAGTAACCTCCCAATCCAGTTCTGACCTTCATGCCTTATTGATGAGGCTTAGACCTCAACCGTATAAAGGAGAGGTGTCACTAGGATGTGAAAGAGGATCTCAACCCAAATATTCTAAAAATGAATATGGAAACAATTTCTCTTCGAGATTATTGACATTGAATATCCTCTTTTAACCTCGATTATGTTGCTTGTATAAGGTTGAAGACCATAACCCATCGTTGCAAGGTTACCTTGAAGTTCATAGTTATAACAAAATGAACTCAAGGTGTCCACTTGTTTTGAGAGTCCTGCAAATATGTGGGAATGCTATCATAGATTCATAAATGCCAATGTAAACCCCATAAAGAAGGCAACCACCTAATGCTCCTATGCATTTTGAGATGAGATATGATTCATCAATATAAATTCCAAATAGTGTGGGTGAGTGGACACACTTGCTTAACTCTCATTGCGTTGTGCATGTCCTTTGTGTTTCCATTTTGGTATCGAATTTTCCTATAATCATCTGATACAGAGTCACAACACCAAAGAGATCACCAAGTCTGGAGGCTCCAAAACCTTGAGCATCTCAAATAATAGGCGTCTTGGAACTGTATCGAAGGCTTCATGGAAGTCCACAAAGCAACAATATACTGTGTGTTTAATTGCTTTTGTTTTCCCAAAAATGATTGCAATAGTAGAAATATTGTCACAACTATAGTGATGTGGCTCACTACACTTCATTCATTTTCCCCCCATCCATGGTCTGGTGTCCCTTATATTGTTGCTCTCTCCCCCTATGATTTTTTTTGCCTTACTTAGCAGTCAATCAATACAATAATGCGCGTAGGAATAATATAGCCTGAAAGGATGGACAGGAAGTAAGTGAAAGAGGTAGAGGGTCCAAAGGTACTACCAATTCTTGAGGGTGACTTGAAGCAAGCTATTCCTTATGATCTGATTGACCCTTAGCTTGCAACTTCTTCCATGTAGGGTATTTGCAGAGAAATGATCTAGTGTTGGGGCAAAGGGAATGTCTCTCAAATAGATTGATTAGAATGCCCAAGGATTAATTCAAATTTAAAATAGGTATGGGGCAATGATGCCCCTTATTCACAACCAATGTTACATATATCAGTGATATATCACCTGTATCACTATATATCATCAGTCATTCCCCGAGCCGATATTATCAGTGATAAATATCATGATATTTTCATCTTAAGAAAATATCAGGATACATTCAAAATATCACAATATTTTTAGTAAATATCGTGAGTTGATAAAAATTATCAACCTACCCACATCAAATTTGCCTTGTAACCAGACTATTGGTCTTTTAACCCTCATTTTGCAAAAGTTAGGGGATTGAGCTCTAAGGAGATTGTGACCATTCTCCATCAAGAAAACAAGGGGAAATCTGATGTTTTCGTTACAATCAACCAAGCAATTGTGGAGTGGGGATTTACTCCAATCTCTCATATCCATAGTCCCAGGTTTGTATAACATTTTATGCTTGTATTTTCTTGTTTTTTCAATATTTATTATAGGGTTTGCAATGTCCATTAGATATACCTCTTCTTGTCATTTTTTAATGGAAGATTTAACACTTATCTAGCTGTGATATTTTAATTGAAGCATTCTTTTGTGTTGATTTCCCCATTTGTTTTCTGCCATAGGTTTAATCAGTGCCCTACAAAATGCCAAAGCCATTGGACCAAATGTGGAAGTATGGTAAACCATTTGAGCCTTGTCATTGATAGAGGCTGAACTGCAAGCTATGTGGAAAGGAATTGTTTGGCGAAATAAGCCACTTGAAATACCACCTTGCCAAAATCCCAAGCTCATAGGTGGGCTCCTCTTCCTCTTCAATGTCATGTACGCCCAAATGACTCAATATCGAATCCATGTCACATCTAGGTGCTAACACCCCTTGATCCTCACAAGCACCACTACTAAGGTGAGATGATGAATCCTCGACTTTGGATGATCGGATAACTGTATCATATGTACTATCCTCCTCATGTACGGTCAACTCCATACCAAGTTCACCTTCAACCTGTACTTCATGCTCATCTTTCTCTACTCCCCCAACTATGCTTTTAAGGAGATCCTCGTCCAAATCCTTGGGCCGGTTCCCGAACTGGATGGAGTAATAGTCTTGAAAGGACAATGCTGCACATACCTCATTCCCCAAGGCCATATATTTCTGATATCAAGGCAAGTGTCGAAGTGCTGCTAACCTCCCCAAATTTCTACCCAAGATCCTTCTCATTGTCTTCATGTTCTCACCGGATGGCAAGAAACCTGTGCTTAGGCATGCACTTCACCAAATTTGACATGTCTTGTCATCCATTGGCATTCCTCTGTATTCATCTAGCTGTTTATAATTGCATGCTCCCATAGCTAGCGAGGAACATGCTCTGATACCACTGTAATATTGCAACTCATATTTTCTGTCTTTTTGTAGTGTTTTTGATGTGGTTGTTTGTTTGCTTGAGGTCTTGTTACCCAATACTTAAAGAAAATATGAATGCGTGTACAAAACTATGCTTGCATGAAAATGCATGCAAAAATGCATGGGTTGCATAAACCCTAAGAACCCAAGTAATCAAAGATGCAAGAAGATCAAACAAGAAACGATGTATGCACGTACTAATGGCTTGTGCTCGAGTTGTAGAACGGTATAATGCAGACATGCAAGTCATGCACTAAGAATCAACCAAGATATGAGATGTCCTCTTTCAGACAATTCGCCCATGCAAAGATGGCGCCTTTCTCCAGTCTTGAGAATGAATAAATAATGCTCTAGATATGAGAAATAACTCCAAGAAGGTGTGCACTAGGGTTATAATGGCCCTCTTATCAATATGGAGGCTGCATGAAAGATATACATTAGGTCTAGGGCCAAATGCGAATTGCTCCCTCAATGAAAGTCGCCCATTCAAGGAAAGGCGCCCTTTTGATATTTGAATTGATGATAACTCTCTCCAGAAGCCGAAGTAGAATCCTGTATTCAGTAACTAGCTAATAATGACTCTCCAGGAAGGATGGAAGAGATATGCAAACCAAATAACAGTTGTTGGTCAATATATGAAGATCTTCTAACTTGTCCAATTTTCCCATGCAAGAAGGTGAGCTCTCTTGATCCAATATGTAGCTTTGAATCCTGAAGAATGTTGAATATTGATGTATAAGATGTACTTGATGAATAGTAATGTTGAAACTGTATGATCCAACCTCGAGAGTGACTAGGGCAGATACACTTTTGAAATACACTTGTTGGTTGAGTTGTGTGCCCTTAACCCTAACTTGGTTCTCAATCCAAATCGAATTCACAAATCAATAATCAAATTAGCAGACTGAGCAAATCGCTTTTTCCTTCTTTTATCCCGTTGCGATTGTATGCCCTAAGTTGCTTTTCTCTTCTATTTCGAAAGTGAGATGGCATGCACTGCTTCGTTTATGCATGCAACTTAATTAATGGGCTTCAGATGCATGCATGATGAAATATGGACCGCATGTAATGCATGTAAGTTGCTCCTTTGGCCTTCCTTTATCTACTGATGACCTAATAACATTGATTAAGATCTTCTTTTTGTTTTGAATGGTATCAGTCCTCAGTCAATTCCTCCGTTTGTTAAAAAGGGAACATTACAATTTCCTCAATTGATACACAAGGCTGCCAACCTTTTCAAAATCGAGGGGTTACCCCATATAAATCTCTTCAGTGGTATCACCATGTAAAAAGCACTTTTAACATCCATGTGATGTACCTCCCATCCAATGTGAGCGACAAGTGAAAGAATCAGTTGAACCGAGTTTGCAACTAGGGAAAAGGTTTAAGTGTAGTCAATGCCTTCTTGCTAAGAAGAACCTTTCGCTACCAAACATGCCTTCTCTTTCAACAACGCCATCAAATGTAAATTTGTTCTTGTACACCTATTGACACATCACCACATTCTTTCCTTGTGGTTAAGGAACTAAATCCAATGTGTCATTCTTCATTGAGGAATGGTTTTCATTAGCCATAGCATTCTCCCATTCAAGGAGACCATGTGCATTTACATATGTATCTAGATCACACGCTTCTAGAACATGCGCCATTACAACAACACTAACAAATTTTTTCTAACTTCTAGTTTTTCTTGAGCCATTAATATCCCCTACATCAGCTCTAGCAACTTCAATTGTCTTGGTCACCCGTCTGGGAAGACAAGTCCCTTTTGTTGAAGGAGTTATTGTACCAAGATCACAATTATTGGACTAAACAGGCATTCCAAAACTTGTGGTCGATTAGTTATGGAAGGCGGACTGCGAATTGATTCAAGTAAAGAAATCGATTGTCAAATCGACAGTCATATGAAGTAATCAGTCAATCTAGAATTCCACAAAATTTCCAAATGATCACTCCTTAATAAACCAAAAGAGGAATTCAACAAAGTGACACCCGAGGTCTTCTAATTAAAGAAAATGTCTCCTCTGCAAATAATTGATGAATATGGTTGTCTATGGTTGTCAATGATGATAAGCCATTAATGACAAAGGTCATGAAGCCCATTGCTTGCATGATGGCATGATGAAGGCACCCACACACATGTGATGACACTTGGACACTTGCTTGCACGTTATGGGTTGATATTGTGGTGGACACACTTGCTTGCACTTGATGATGGGGTGAAGGTATTGTGACTTACAAATCCTAAGAAGTGATGCGACTTGGACACCATTATGTGTGGGGTCTTTAACATCCTATACAAATTGAAGATTTTAAAAATGACGGATCATGTATTTGCAAATAAGCCCGCCATAAGATGATAGCCCTTGTCATGTTGTTTCCAACGATAGGTGGCACGTCACGTGGTTCCTCACGGTTGATGAAATATGAATTTTTTAAAGTTGAAGTACCTCATCTTTTGGGTCAGCCGACCAAACAAAATTAAATTAAATTTTAAATTAAAAATAGAAAATGATTTTATTATAAGTCGGCCAGCCCTTAATTTGAAATAAAAAAATATATATATATTTATTTGTATAAATAAAAGGAATTTCGGATTAGCAAAAACGCAGTTTTTTGGAGGATAGTTGGAGCTCTGATTTTGATGGTCTGAGGAGAATTTCGAGTACTGTAGCAGGCAGCTACAGTGGACAGATTTTTTTTGTTTGCCTTCATCTTTGTTTCTGGGCCAGCCTCCAAATACAAGCAAGCTGCCTAAGGAAAATTCGTGGGTTACACAGACTGTAACAGACTGTGGTAGCAGCTAAAGAAGAAGCTTTTTATCTCTAATTTTTCTGGGTTAAACATAGCAGCCACAGGAGTAGCAGGAACAACAGATGCAGAGACAGTTTAAAGGCAGCCATAGTAACCAAAATATCAGCTCTGATTTTGAACAGTAGTGCAGCAGTAAAACCATTTTACTTTTTTATCTTTATCTTTTATTTCTGGGTTAGACATGATGCTTGGTTGATGATATTCAGTAGCAGTAAATGAAGTTTACAGTAGCAGCTAGTTCATGGTCTTATGCACCTGTAGGATGAAGACATACTGCTGATGAATAAAATGAGGATATGGTTGTCTGATGTGCATGTGAACGGAATGATGGTCTTATATCTTTGAGTAGGGCAGCAGATTGATAATGATGATGTGCTGAGGCATAAAGATGATGACATGATGAAGACAAGATGCTAGCTGGAGGTTGAAGACTGTAATAATGATACTGGGCAACTGGTGAACAATGAAGACATAATAAAGAATTATAGGGACAGAATGTTGATTTGCATATGGATGATTTGTGGATAGTTTGATGACCTTGAGTTGATAATTATGATATCTGCATGACAGCGATCACGCTGAATATGAACAGTGCAACGATGCTGATGTGATAAGAGATGTTCAAGAAGACATGGTGAATTGCAATAATGCTTGTGGACAGAATTGTTATATGTGGACAATGGTGATGTTGATGTATGAACAAAATGATGATGAAATGATGAAGTTATCTCTGGGCAGCAATATTAAACTTGTGGGAAGAACTATATGGTTGACAGTAGTGATCAGATTGATGAGATGTTGACAAAGACAAATGATATAATGCTTGGAATAATGAGGACATGATGCTTGCAGAAATACTGGATATTGATATGACAGTGGACATGCTAGGGCAGCAATTGATGAAGAAACATAATGTTGATATAGACAGAGATATTAGGTAACAATGATGCTGACAACAATAATGTGTTTATTGACGAAGTGTAATGAATGTTTACTTATAAGCTGGGTCTTGTACTGAAACGTACTTGTAATTTGCAAGGAGGGTCTTGTAAGCATTTTCTTGGCTGGGTCTAAGAAAGACTAGGCAGGGTCCTAGATAAGGAGTTGGTGCTATTTTATTTCAGTTGGTGCTGAATTGCCTCACGGTTGTAGCCGTTGACTCATACAAAAACATTACAATTATATCGTGTCTCTCTTGTGCAAAGTGTTAATGATGTGTTTTATTTGATGAATGACATATGGATTTATGGTTAGTTTATTGATGAATATGATATGCTGATATAAGAATTGGTAATTGAAGTTGAAATTGAATAAAGTATAGGCTCATTGATTCACCCCCCCCTCTCAGTAAGCACTATGTCTAACAATAATCTCTTGTTTGACGGAATCTGAGAACATGTATTCCTTCAACTCTTCAAAGTAGCCAATCATGATACAAACATGACTCTTCGCATCCAATTTCTTCATTCTATCATCTAGAATGTGAGCCCAAGCTATGCATTCAAAGGTTCTAACATGTTCGCTTGAGGGTTTTCTTCCTCTCCCTTTCTCAACTGGAATCACATACCATATAGTTTCAACGAGAATCAAATTTAACAAATATTTTGAGCAATAGACAGCTTCTACCCAAACTTTAGATGACGGAACCTTGGCCTGAAGCATACAATGCGCCACTTCTACTGAAGTCAATTTTTTCCTTTCGACAACACCATTCCACTAAGATGTGTAAGATTCAAAACTTTTCCCAAAGATACATGTTATCACACAACTTGTAGTTGTCCCTAGAGGCATCCCATCCGGGATGGTAGAAGAGATGGACAACTAAAGAGGTGACCCAAGAGATGCAACGGTTCCCAATGCAAGTTGGGAGTCATGATAACCGAAGCACTCTTAACTTTAGATCAAGATGAATCAAGATCAAGCGGGAGACCCTAGCCAATCAATGAAGATTAGCTAACACAAAGGGTCCTAAGGAAATGTGTAAAGTAGGTTACGGAAACCAATGCGTGAGTTAGATTAAGTGGACCTAAAAGTTTAAGTGTGGTTGAAGAGGCTTAAGATGTGACAAGTGTTTCAACCAATTAATGACTAAGGCCACTTATTGAAGTTCAATTGAATTAGATCAAGTACCATGAAAAGACACCAGTGGGGCCTGTTGTCTGCCAAACTGCACACCAGCAGCAGAAATCTTTCGAAAGCTGTCTCCCTTACTGGGAAGTGGGGAGAGGTGTGGCCTTGGGGGCAAGCAATGAGCCACGTACTGTCACCTGAATCCCAGCTCCTCCATTTAGGCTAACTCCTAACGAAGCCAAGGGGGTAGTCCCTACAAAGAGTTGTCTAAGGCTCTTGTGTTTTATATGTTTTTTGATGTTGAGATGCGGATGGATGTTGTTTAGGAGTTTGAGGGTGAGAGACACAAAAATACTTTAACTTAAACTAAGATAACGCAATCCACGTTGCAAGAGAAAATGAAAGATACACTGAATCATAAACAAATCACTCTTTATGAAAATTAAAGCAAGTACTCCAGATTGATATTAAGCAAATAAAGTATATGATAAAGGACCAGTGCCTTATGGAGTCAAAAAATACTGAGTGATTGAATTGTTGATACAAGTGTTTGAGAAACAAGTTCTTGAGATCGTTTTGCAGTTTATCTTAGTAAATTGAAGATTTTAGTTGTCTTGATTATTATGGCTAAGAACAAAGGTATCAAAAGGATGTGGAACCTTACCCAAGAAAAACACTGGCAACCTATTAGGTGATAGGTCGGGAGCACCCAGATTGCAAAGAGGGTAAATGTGCTTGCGGCTTGACTGCCCTCGAGTCTGACAGTGGATTCCCGGCACCACCTCTTTCAGGAAGAACTCGGTGATTTTGTCTTGGTTGGGGTTTTGGGGTAAAATTTTAATTAATATTATCACTTGTGAAATTAACAAGTCCTGCACCTTTCTGAGTACTAGCCCAACTGTTTCCAGTTGGCAGAGCATACGGGTGTAGGACGAAAACCAAGGTAAATTAATTAAAAGGGAAGTGTGTGTTGAAAAGTTTTATTATTAGAGCACTCGTTCAACTCTCCGAAAGAGAGCGCTCTTGACTTGATCTTATGACCGCAGTTCAAGAGACTTGCTAAATTAAAATGCCTAATGCAAGAACGATGCAAATTCTAACAATGCTCTTCGATAGAGAGTGCTCTTGACTTGGATTTGGCCAAGTTCAAGAGGCTTTGTTCATTTTAAGAAGCAAGAAGCAGTTGTGATACAAGATATTGAAACTTTGTGAAACTCAAGACATGTAATAGCTCAAATCAATGGAAATACTGCTAACATACTACTTGCAAAATAAAATGAGATAACGGAAAAATCTAGTGTTCTACCAAGCAAAAATTTACACTATAGGTGGGATCAACCTCCGAACAAGGTTAACCACTAGAATCCACCAGTCTTGGAAACCTTCCAGCTAGCTGGATGTCCACAAGAAGCTAATGAGGGAACGAGAAGCTACCACAAGGCTGTGGCCTTCAGGATGCAATCCCAAAGTTAGCTCTTCTCTGGTCAAGGCTTGGAAGAGAAGCGATAAAATAAAATTATTCTAAGACAAGAATTGTAAAGATCTAAGCTAAGCAAACCAAACAAACCCAACACTCTTCCCCAAATGAGGAAGAAGAACAAAAAGTGGAGCCTCCTCCACTTGAAAATTTTATTAAACGGTTACAAGTGCCTTTGGGGATGAAGCCCTTGAAAGGTCTTTTGAGAGAAAAAACTACTTAACAAAAACAATACTTTATGAGCCCTTAATGGCTAATTACAAAAAAGAAGAGTATACAAGATTTGTTATTGTGGTTCAAGTCTTCTCCTTAGATGCACTTTGCTCTTTCTTTTGAATATTTGTTCTTATCAAGCTTTTTTCCTTCTTCAAAAAAGATCTACGCAAGTTCAAAATCACCTCAACAATGCACCCATTAGATATTAGTCAAAACCCAACTTTGTAAACAAATGCAAAGACTAAGATCTAGCCTATATGTAACAATTTTTTCCAATGCAAACTTTTGAGATTTGATGATATGAGATCTAAGGCCCTAATGCTACTTTTCAATACATAAATCAGAAATTACTAAGTGAAATTATTAGAGATCTAATCTATTGCAAAAAGTTAAGATTTATACTATGAAAATAAATCTAATACTAACCAAACATTGAACTATGCTTATGAAATAAATCTAACTCTAAACCAAAGTTTGAATCTATGCTTATGAAATAGATCTAACTCCAAACCAAAGTTCAAACTTGTTTTTGTTTTGTGTTTTGTGTGTAGGTAGACGAGAGGAGGAAGGGATGGACGAGAGGAGGAAGGGAAGAGGGATGGACGAGAGCAAGGAGGAAGAGCTAGGATGGGACGAGAGCTAGAGAAGGCTAGATGGACGAGAGCAGGCAGCTAGAGTATAATGAGGGGTAAAAGAAGAAAATAGCAGCAGTAGCAAGAAGATGGTAGCAGCAACAAGAAGATGGCAGCAGAAAACAAAGATCAGCAGACTGGAACAAAGGAATAACAAGGGAAGCAGCTAGTGTGAAGGGAAAACAAGAGGGCAAAGCCAAACGAGCCACAAACCAAAGTCTAGTTAAGCTATAATCTCAAACTTGGAGAAGGGTAGGGCTTTAGATTCCACAGTTTAGATGGGTAGAACAAGTAACCGATTGAAATTTGTTTGAAGATTGCTTGATGGAAAGAAAACACATAAGACTCCCCTTTTGCTAGTGTTTAACAAGTAGAGAGATCTTTGGCCAAAAATTGGGGTGAAGGAGAACCTGCAAAAGCTCACAAAACCATTAACAATACCTGCAAATAACATATGATTTAAGAGAATAGAGAAGATATACATGCATGTGCTAGATTGTTAGCCTTCTAAGCATATAGATCAAAACTAAATAATCATAAACATATGAAAAAATGACACAATATCACCTCAAGAGTGTGATGAAGCATGGCCACCAAGAGCCCCCAAGAATTTGACCTCCAAAGTCACAACTTTATTAAATATAATTTCAAATACAATTGCTCAGAGTTTCGATGCATAAAGATCCATCTTCATGAGGCAAAATGAGCCTCATTATATAGCAATAGAAGACTCTCTAAAGCCCCAAGTCGAATTGGCTTTCAAAGGGAGCCAACACCACCTAACACAAACTCGACTTCCAATCAAGAGCATGGAGCTTGGAGCTCATCTCACCAATGAACTCGAGTTGTAGATGATGTGGATGGGGAGGTGGCCTCCACCTTGGCAAGGCGCCCCCCATCTCACCTTGGAACTATCACCACGCTAATAAGTAGTTGCCATGTGTAGAACTCGCCTCAAGAAGGAGATTGACGTGAGCATGGAGGTAGGTGCTTGGAGTTTAATCCAAGATTTGATTTCAATCAAGGTAGGTGGGAGTGGGAGGTGACCTCCACCTAGGCAAGGCGCCCCCACTCCACTCAATGCAACTCCAAACCAACCAAAAAACCATATAATACAACCTCCACATCACCAATTCGTTTTTGCATGCATGGAGGGCGAGTTTACTTGAAGAGCTTTGACTTGTGCTGACTGTATAGTTGACTAAAGATGCTTGGAGATGATTGGAATCTTCATAAATGTTGAGTGCCATGTCATTTAGCTTTTTACTTTATTCCATTTGGATTATTTTGGAGAGATTTGGATTATCTCCAAAATAATCATTTTTATTATTTCAATTAATAATTTCTCTGTAAATGGCTTTTCAGAGAAAATATTAATTACGAGGCCTAAATGACATCTGAAACTTGGATCTAGCTGGCCCATAGGTCATGTGTGATTTTTGGCTTATGAAACGAGCCATCAATCACTGAATTCGGACCCCGGACAACTGACATATTACAAATTATTATTTCTCTATTTAAACTATAGAGAAATTTATTAAAATTAAAAAATAATTAAAACCCAAATTCGACAAACCCGGTAAAAAAATTTCGAAATTTTTTCTGAGGGTTTTATGGACCTAGGACATGACCGACACCTATTCTAACAGTGTCTAGTAGGCTTATATACATTAGTTGGCCTCTAATAACCCCCCATGGGCAAAATTTTCAAAATCGGGCATTCCAGCTTTGGAGGAACGGGAGAAAACCTCATCGATTATACATCGCCTTAAGCAAAGTATAATTGACAAGGGAAAAAATTCCCTGGAATACCTTAGTTGCTTAATCCAGTCATGGGGAACCGAGATACTCAGATCCTACTAGCACACTTTATTACAAACCCCCATGGGGCCATGGTCATGTCGACTCAAAAGACAAAACTGGCTAGCCACAAATGTTGAATCATCTGATACACTGGAGTCAAACACTTATCATGTTTGTCAAATGGCGGCTCTTCAGAAAATCCAACTATGGTACAAATAAGTTGGTAACATCTGGCTCCAACTGTGGGACGGGTGCTCGTTTGATTTATGGTTCAAAAAGAGTACTCGAGAACCCCAGAATATCAGTTTCCTGCACAGAAACGGAAGTGTCTTAGTAAAACATCTTCATAAAAATATTGCAAAAATGAAATACTAACATAATATTTTTTCTTTTTCAAAAGTATATATGAAAAATAAAATCTTTTCTTTTTTCCAGCATATACAAAAACTAACATATGAAACTATGATACATTAAGATTGCAAAAATTATTGACAAGGATAAGGTTTTAGGAATCTCCTTAGATGACCCCTTGGTCATCTTGAATGTTGTTCCGATAAAAGGGTTTCAGATGTTGCCTGTTTTTGGCCAATGGTATCATCTCTCCATCCATGGTATTTAGAAAGAAAGAATGTGTTCCGGCCTGACAACGTATGATAAAAGGTCCTTTCCAAAGGCTGTCACATTTTCCATGGTTCTCTGGCTTTTCTCCTCTCTTGTCCCACAAGAGAACAGTGTCTCCCACTTGGAAATCTCTAGGCTTAGCCGACTTGTCAAAAGTGGTCTTCATGCTTTCCTGGTGTCTTAACATTTTGTCCAATGATGTCCTTCTGCTTTCATCAAGTTCAATGATTTGGTTTTCCCTGTCATCTAACTCCAATTTTTCGGTACCATAATCAGTCAACATTTTGTAAATGGGTATTTGCATGTTGAAAGGTAATGCTGCCGTGATGCCATAAACAAGTTCAAAAGGAGATTTCCCCGTGGTATTCTTCTTGGTGATCCTATCTGCCCACAAGGCATACTTGATTTTGCTATCCCAAGATCTCCTGTTATCTCCCACAGTTTTCTTAAAGATGGTCATCAAATTTTTGTTAGAGGACTCTACAAGTCCATTACCCTGAGGATAATAATCAGAAGAGTGTGATAGAACAATACCATACTTGAAACAAAAGTCATTCATTTCTGCCGAACTAAAAGCCTTGGCATTGTCGGTTGTTATTTTCAAGGGAGTGCCAAATCGGGTGATGATCCTGTCTTCAATGAAATCCATGATAACCTTTTCAGTGGCTGTTTTGGTGGGTATAGCTTCTACCCACTTAGTGAAGTAATCAGTTGCAGTAAGGATCCAGCAAAATCCATTGCTAGAGTTATCCTGGAACTTGCCAATAAAATCAAGACCCCACTGTTGAAAGGGGGCAATGACAACTACTGGTGCGAGAGGTAAAGCAGCCAATTTAGGCTTTCCCATGAAAAGTTGACATTCTTGGCAATATTTGACATGTTTGTAAACATCAGCGAAAATAGTTGGCCACTAATAACCTGCTCTCAGAATTTTGTGAGCAGTTGTGTTTGCTGCATATTGGCCCCCACAAAATTCTGAGTGGAACTCAGTCAAGATCATTTTGGAATCCTGCTCGTGCACACATCTAAGTATCACACCATCAGGGTTTCTCCAACCCAAACCCTCCTGAGTGAGGCAATACCTGGCAGTTTTTAACCTAAGAGCTCTTCTTTTATGTCCCTTGAGATGATCTGGGACATCTAAATGCAGCAGGAAGTAAATGATGTCGGAGTACCAATGATTGTCTAGGTCTTGTAAAGCTGGTGTCATGCGAGGATCGGATGAAAGGTTTGCACAACTCATGTCAATGGCTTCTTCATTTTTCTGACTTAGCATCTTTGCTAGGCCCTGACCCTTTATTAGTTTAGTGGGTCGAATCTCCAAATCATACTCCTGGATTTTTGATACCCAAGTGCCTCTTGTTCCTAAGCAATCCTGTTGGGATAGGATGTCTTTTACTATAGCATGGGGGACATACCCTATAACTCTTGAATAACCGATGTATGTCCTGAAGTGTTTTAAAAATTTTACCAAGGCATAGGCTTGTTTCTCCATGATAGTATATTTTAATTCCGAATTCTGGAGGGCTCTACTCATGAAGGCAATTGGTTGCTCGAACCCTTCGAAGTTCTTCTGGAGCAACACACCAGCAATTGTGTCTTCTGAAGCAAAAGAGAATATCATGAATTCTTTAGTGTAGTCAGGGCTGACTAACACAGGTGATCTAGAAATAGCATCTTTGATGGTTGCAAAGGCTTCCTTTCCTTCATCATCCCAGACAAATTTAGCATCACTTTTTAACAACCGTTGCATGGGTTTTACTAGCTCGGCTAAATTTGGTATGAATCTTCTTATGAAGTTGATATGACCATTAAAAGATTGAAGACCTTTGACATTTCTAGGAAGGGGAATTTTCTGGATAGCTTCTACTCTTTCGGGGTCAACCTTGACCCCGTCTTTGTTAACAATGTGACCCAAAAGTTTGCCTTCCTCGATACCAAAGACTGATTTCACCGGATTTTAAGAAATCCCATACTCTCTGCATCTTTCAAAAACTTTCCTAAGGTGACCAACATGGCTAGATCTTTCTTTTGAAAATACAGTCAAGTCATCTTGGTAGATTTCAATGATTTTTCCCACCAATTCCTTGAAGGCATAATCCATGGCCCTTTGGAAAGTAGCCCCAGCATTTGTAAGGCCAAAAGGCATTCTTAGATATTCAAAACTTCCCCAAGGGGTTGTAAAAGCATTTTTGTATCTATCTTCTTCCTTGATGACTACCTGATTGTATCCTGAGAATCCATCCAGCATTGACATCATGCTTGACCCAGTGACCCGTTGGAGGAGGGTCTCCATATTTGGAAGGGGGTAATTGTCTTTTTGGCATGCTATGTTCAGATTTCTAAAGTCTATACATATTCTTAAGCTTCCATTTTTCTTTCTGACCACCACCAAGTTGGAGCACCATGAAGTATGTCGAGAGGGTGCTATAATGCCTGCTGCCAACATTTTCTCTAATTCCTGTTTTACAATAGGAGCTAGTTTAGGATTTATTTGTCTCAGCTTTTGCTGGAAAGGTTTACCCTTTTGACATTCCGGTTTTAAGGGAATTTTGTGCTGGAAGACATCTTCCCTATATGCTTTGAGTTCATCATATGTGAAGGCAAATATGTCCCTAAATTCTCTTAACAAGTTTATAAGGGCATTTCTTTCTTCATCAGGGATACCTTTTCCAATTTTCAGTATTTTTGGTTCCTTTTCCGTTCCAATGTTGATCTCAATATACTCACCCGGTTTCATCTGGTCCACATTACTCTTTCTCCTATCCTGTCTATCAAAAACATGTTCCAAAGCCACAAAACCTCATGGAACAAGATTTGAGCGATTACCCTCATCCTAATAAACTTTGCCTTCCTCCTGATCATTTGGTTTATAATTCAGAAACTCATCAATGTTGTTTATGAATTTTAGTATCTGTTCATCATCTCTGAAAACTTGCCAATGTTCTACATTGTCAGGAATGGAAGGTCTAAAGTTTATTTCCAAGGGGCAATGTCCTTCTAACATTTCGTCTAAAGGTTGAAGTGTTGAGGCTGAAACTGCAAGTTTGTCCGCGGCACTATTCTGGTCTTGAGGGATTGCTTCTATATTAAGGGCATCAAAGAATTCCATTGTGTCCTATATTGCATTTTGGTACTTTTTAAGTCTCTGGCATTTACATGCGAATTGACCC
The DNA here is from genome assembly GCA_027924585.1 of Larix kaempferi. Taxonomy (NCBI): domain Eukaryota; kingdom Viridiplantae; phylum Streptophyta; class Pinopsida; order Pinales; family Pinaceae; genus Larix; species Larix kaempferi. The sequence goes on from BSBM01000625.1 coordinate 20,523,516, forward strand.
TTAATCTGTTGGACAATTAAATCTGAGTCCCCTTTTATAGTTAGTAGTTTGATTCCCATGTCCTTGGCAATCTCTATGCCTAGTAGAAGTGCCTCATACTCTGCCACATTATTGGTTGCATCAAACTCTAGTCTAAAAGCGAAATTGAAAATCTTATCTTCTGGAGAAGTGATGACAACCCCAGCCCCCTTTCCTGCTCTAGAACATGCTCCATCAAAATTCATTTTCCATAGCTTATCTGTTTCTTCACTTTTAACCTCTTCCTGGATTGGATTTAAAAAGGTGGAGTTGATTTGAATATTTCCTATCTCACCGACATGGCAGACAAACTCATTTGATGGTCTATCCGAATTTTCCACATGGTATCTCCTTTCCTTTTCAGTGTGTAATTTTACAAGTGAGTCCTCAGAAGCAGGAACTGTTGCATAAGACCAATCCAACTGTATAGAGCCACCCAAGGTTGCACCCCACTTTCTAGAGAGTAGCATGCCCCACCTATCTGGTACATCTATGACAAGGATATCCATGGTAATATGGATGTCCGGGTACTTGGCCAATCTAACAGGAACATTCTCTATCATCCCTTCAACCTTAACGGGTCTAGAATCCATGGCACACACATTTTGGTAGCGCCTGGTGGTTCTTAAGTTAAGCTGTTGCATAACCCTTTTGGTCATCAAGCTTGCACCGGATCCTAAATCTAGCATACAATTGTGTAGAAGGTCACTGTTATCACACCATAGTAGCAGGGCTACTATTCTTGTACAGCAGATATCTGCACATTCCAGAGCTTCCGTTATTCCAGAGCATGGCTATATATTTTGGATCACTCATGATCAGAGCAGTACATTATTCAGATTTGTATATGACCTTGTGTCAGGGCTGAGCCTTGAGAGTTCATATTTGATGACTGATGTGACCACTTATCCCATTACAGTTTCAGTTCAGTGCCTAGAGATGTATTACAGCAGTGTTTCAGATGATACTTGATGATTATTATTATGATGATGTTGTATGATTTATGGATATGTTCTCACTGACTGTGGATTATTATCTTGTTGATTTAGTCATGATCATAGCATGTGCTTGGTATATTATTCCTGATGTGGCAAACTATTTAAAATGAACTGTAAATCATAAAATGGACAATTGCTTGCACTTTTAGGTCATTTAACAAAACTTACTGGTTTTTCACCTTACATAGACATGGTCTTTCCCCGACACCAGTTGTCTGCTAGTGTAGGCTCCATATTCACTTGTCTCCATCCATACATGACCTTCCTGTTTGACTTTAAACCCTGACATGTCTCATTTGACTTTCTGATACTGAGGACTTCCCCTTTTTTCTACCTCTGTGTTTGGACCGCATCCCTGTTTATTCAGTGTCTCGGCTCTGAGTTGGTGACAGAACTTGCCTTTGGTGAGTTGGATTGTAGGCCTAAATCATTCTGGTCGGTTGTCCCGATGTTTGGCATTGGCTCGAACTCCCCCTAGTCACTTGAGATGTTGTTGGCTAAAACTGAAAGCTCATGTTCTACCTATGGAAACTTAATAAATTCGCCCATGGAAACAAAAAAGGGCAAGAGCAATGAAAAGCTAAAAATACTCCTCGAAGAGTATAAGAAAGGTCCAAAAAGCAATGGTTCTTAAAAGCTATATCTAAACAATTGCTGACCTTGTATAAATATATGAAAAACATGCCCTGGATGCAAGCTGCAACTAGTTGTGCTTCTCAGCACATCTGAAATCCGAAGGGTTATGTAGGCCAAAAAGGCCATGGAAATAAAATTGAATGATCCTAATGAACCTGGATCAACTTGATGTAGACATGATGCCTAAGTTGAATAAACACTCTCTAAACAACTTATCCATTTGTGAGGCACAGCCATCCCCCGTGTTCTTTTGTCCAGCACAGAGTTTGTAGCTTCCCCCTTCTCCCAGTCCAAAGTATTTTTGAGTTAAGTTAGACAAGTCAAACCCTTGACCCAACCTTGCTCCTAGCCTTCATCCTTCACTAGCAGTTTGACCATGTCCAATGGGTGAGTTTGTCATTTGAACTATTGTGCAAGTAATTTTATATAACCACGGAATATGTTAACTTGATTGATGCCACTGAATGGAATTTATACTTTGAGCTTAGCTGTGGGAATGATTAGAGAAACATTGTCTTAGTCTACTGATGTGATTTATCCTTGATTATATATTCTTGGGATCCGTGATGATGTGGACCATGTATGGATGATTATTGATGATGATTTATGGTCCCACATGTTTGATGATGATATCATATGATGGACATATGATGCAGATGATGTTTGATCCAGTTCAGCAGGTTTATTATTATTTCAGATCAGCAGATTATACATTGTCCATATATGGTGGACCCTACAGCTGGCCCATTAGGGCAACCCAGGGTGTATGAGTGCTCATTCCTAGTGGATTTGGGTCTTCTGGATCCATTGAGACACTTATCTTTCAGTTCCGGGCACTTCTGACAGTGATTGATGCAGTTTTACACTTGTTGACCAGATTTGGGGCTGATTTCCCAGCCTGAGCAGCAGGGGCCCCGAGAGGCCAGTTCACCTAGGGCGCTGATGATGGAGGGGGTGGTCCAGCCACTTGTTATTACCATTTATCCCCCCTCCCGGAGAGCCTGGTGGGCTCAGATGGACAGCGCTAGCACCCTAGGAGGCAGTTTTGGCATTTTCACAGTTCCCGAGGCAGTTAAAAAATGGGGTAAAGTGGTCACTGAGGAAATCGATTTGGGCAATTGAGGCAAGGTTTTGGCATTTGGTCTTCACAGAGGTCTTCCAGGATGGCATCACTATCTTCCAGTCAGTTTTCACCATGTGGGTATGCCCGGATTGATCACAGGAGGACATTTACTGCTTGACTGTCATGGATTCTGAGGACAGTTTTGGTCATTTTTATTATATTGGACATATTTTATTATTTTTATTGTGCCTTGGGGATGAGCTAGTAAGGATTAAAACCTCCTAGCCCCATCATGAGCTTATATTGTTATGTCCTAGTCACCATGAGGTGGATTTTGATGCTTATATTTTCTCTTGTGGATGACGTCACCCCTTATTGTACCTTTTTAGTGGGGGCGCTATCATTATATGGGTGATCCATGTGATATATGGTTATGATTTATTGTTAGCCATTGATTAGATCTTGAGATATTTTAATCTTAGCCACTCATGTAAAAAGTGGTTATGATTGTACTCTCTCCCCATCCTATTTAAGGAGGGAGCCTCTCATTGTAAAATTCATCTAGAGATTTTTGGCTCTTGGCTCTTGGAATAAAATTTCTATCTTTTGGAGTACATGCTTGGATTGGAGTGGATGTTGGTTGTTTCGATTGTAAATGCTATTGTCCATTGCACTGGAGGATCTATTGTAGCTTGCTTGCATATTTGCCATATTTTATTTGCAGGTTGAGAGGGCGACTTTGACAAGTGCGAATTGGTGGGGAGGCTTGCCCTTCAAGCTTGGAAGAAGTCGTTTTGGGCTTGACAGGGAGTAGTTTTGCCTTTGTGTCAACTATTCTATGTTTTTCTCTCTCTTGCTTGTATCTACCTTCAATTTGTTAAACTGATTGATGCTTTGCTCCTTGGCTTGACAGGTTAGAAGGAATCACATGTGGCTTGGAAAAATCGATTTGGCAAGAGGGCTTCAACAATTCTCCATTTGATCTTTGGCAAAGTAATCCTCGTCTCAACTAGCATTCATCTCTTCATCCAGGTATGTTCCAAGAGGTATGATCTTCTCTTCCTTGAATCTTCCATAATTTCTAGATCACAAAAACCCTAATCAAATTAAAACCCTTGTTTTTGGTATTTTTTAGATCTACTTAGATCTAGCCTTGCAATTGAAAAGATATTAAAAACCCACCTCTATAGGATCCACCCCTAGTTGGATCTATAGTTTGGTGGTGATTGGCTAAAAATTGACACACTTTTCAATGCAAAAAGCCTTCTTGAACCTAAATCGATTTTCCTAAAGAGAAGCTTGTTGGCTTAGATCTAGCACATGGGTAGGTGAGATCCCACTTGATTTGAAATCTAGACACTTGATAACCTAAACCCATATCCTTACTTTGGTGAAAACTACCTTGTGGACATCTCTCCATGTTTTAAGGGGTTGAAACCCCCTTTTGATCTTCTTGGTACCTTAAAACTTAGATCTACTAAGATCTAGCCATTGGATTCACTTGAAATTTTGAAGATACATAGATCGGGGTACTAGCCACTTGGATCTACAGTTTGGTGGCCATTGGACTAGATTTGGTCCACCAAACCCATCTTTTGCCCTTCCTTGAGCAAGTCGCACCCCCTTGAAGTTTTGAGTTGGTCCACTTCTAGGAAGTGGGTGTTTGTGATTTTCGTGGATTTGGAATGCCCATACCTTGAAACCTAGGTCTATACTGTCCTTTCGTCAAGATCCGCCTTGGGGATTGCATTCCTTGTTTTAAGGGATTGTGGTCCACTTTTGGGTCATCTTTTAAAAAAAACCTAGATCTAGTAAGATCCAACCATTGGATCTCATCCAATCCACTTGACTTGGCTTCTAGGTGTCCCGATCTACAATTTGACATACTTTTTGACCCCATTAGCCCATCCAACAAGGCACTAGTCCTTCTCCAAGCAAGGCGCACTCCTTGGGATTAGTGTCAAACCCTAGATCTAGTACATGGGTAATCCTAGAACCAACTCCAACTTATAGATCTAGCCTAGATCTAACCTATAGTACCATCCTCACACCTAACTTCACCTTGTGGGTCCATCTAGAACCATTTCACACTTCCCAAGAAACTAGACCCACTTGTACAAACACATGGTACTATACCAAGTAATCATACCCCATCATGTGGCCTAAACCATACATAGGTTGAAACACTAACTATCCATTACACCACCATCAACCATTCCTTAACTCTTAGGTCCACTTAGCCTTGCATTTGTTTCCGTAACTCATCATTTACCTACCCTTAGAAACCTTTGTTTGGGTCCAATCAACTGTGATTGGGGTATAGGGTCTCCCCCTTGGTCTAGTTATACCTTGACCTAAAGCGAAGAGTGCCTCGGTTGACGTGACTCCCACATTGCATTGGGAACCGTGGCATCTCTTAGGTCACCTCTTTAGTTGCCTGTCTCCTCTACCGTCCCGGATGGGATACCTCTAGGGGCAACTACAAGTTGTGTGATAACATTTTTGGCGCCGTTGCCGGGGAGGTAGGGGCCTACCTTGGTTCAACACACCTTTGTGTCTCACTATCTCTCTGCACTTTAAACGACATACCTCTTGGTAGTAGAGCCTAAAAATCTACCTGGCGACTCCTAATCGTGACTCCGCTGAGGAGCGAGCTCATAGTCATCCTTACAACACTCGAAGTAAATCAAATCCAAATCAATTGGAAGGAACCCCACTCACATATCACAAAAGAGATCCTAAAACCCAGTCAACTAATTTCTTGTGGAAACTTGTTAACTCAGGTTCTCCAAACCGTGTCTTAGGATCCCCTTTATCATAACTCTAGTTCAATCCCAATTAATCCAATGGCAGGACAAGGTCAGTCAAACTCCGGTATCAACAACCAAAACAATCCTCCTATTGCTCGTGCTTTTGGTCACAAGGCTAGGGCTTCTCCCTTGGACTTCTCTCAGATCTTGGGTGCTCCCCATAGTATGCCAGACAAGTACTTTGAAAAGATCCCAAAATTCAATGGCAACTGTGCCACCTCTATTGAGGACCACATAGACAATGTTTGGGCTCACATGGAAGCTTATGGGGCTGAAAAGGAAGATGTGTTTATTAGGGGTCTCTTTGCATCCTTGGAGGGTGATGCTCGCAAATGGTTCGACCGCTTGCCTGCATCATCAATCAATGGGTATGATGTATTCACCGATAAACTCAAGCAAGAATGGTCAGTCAAGTTAGATGGGCGTTTCCTTTTACACCAACTTTTTGACATCAAAAAGAAGGAGAATGAGTCTGTCCATGAGTTTAACCAACGCTTTGATAGGACTGTTGCCAACATCCCAAGTAACATAAGGCCCCTTGACCAAGCCATCTTGATCCATTACCTTAATGCTTATGAAGGTTACCTGGGTTACCACCTAAAAGACAAAGACCCTAATAGTTTGAAGGAAGCCCAAGACAATGCCAAGAAAGCTGAGGCAAATGCTCCCTCCATGGGAAAACAAAGCTTCTTTGACCTAATTAGTGGACCTTCTTCCTCCAGATCTGAGCCTAAGTTTAAGAAAAGTAAGGAACCTAGCAAAGATCCCAATGAAATGATGGAGAGTATGCATGAAATGATGAAAAACTTAACCCTCCTAACTAGGGACCTAGCCAAGAATAGAGAGGGGGATAGATATAGGTAGCCCTATGGTCCTAAACCTTATTGGAATCAACAAAAGAAACCTAATGAAGGTGATAGAAGAAACCCTATGAACCAAGAACCTCCCATCATAAACTGGTCTGAAGAGCAAAATTTGGAAGATCCTGAGTATACCACCCATGATGATGATACTCCAGATTCTCCAAAGAACATTAATTGGGTTGATGACTTAAAGTTTGACAAAGACTTCGGAAGAATCCTGATTGACCATGAAGAAAACACCATAGAAGAAAACAACCCTAGTGGTCCCATCTATGCTACTGAACAAGTTAGTAATGATCAAGCTCCTTATAAAACTTATCAACGAAGAAAGGACAGCCCAAAGCCTATCCCTTTTAGTGAAAAGAAAAATGAGTTGCCTAGTCTAGTGAGTGAGCCAGCCCCTTTGCCTGAGTATGACTTCGATATCAACATCGAAAGAGAGTTAGACAAAGTTATGCATAACATTCCGCTCACTGAGTTAATGAAAATCCCTTCAATAAAGGAGTAAGTGGTGGAGTTTTTCGAGAGTATCCCTGAGACTGCCACAATTAGTGGTGAGGATTCATCTTCTCAAAACCCAGCACCTTGTGATATGGTCGATGAAGAGGATGACCCTCCCATTAACATCCAAACTGCCCTATATGAGAGGAAGAATGGTGGTCACCAACCATTTTACCTTACACTACGCATAGGTGATACCCTTCTTCATAACTGTATGTTGGATTCTGGTGCCTCCATGAATGTGATGCCCTTACAAGTCATGGAAGCCATGGGATTAAAAATAACTAGACCTTATGGGAACGTGTGTGGGATTGACTCTAAACCAGTTAAAGTCTTTGGCTTGATCAAAAACCTGAGAGTTGACCTGTTTTCGTGCCCCGACATATCTATGCTTATGGATATAGTAGTTATAGATCTCCCTCCAGCCTATGGCATGCTCCTTTGTAGGAAGTGGTCCGCTGGGCTAGGGGGACATCTTCAGATGGACTTATCATATGCTACCATCCCCAACTCTGATGGGTCTTTGGTTAGGGTGTATCGGGAGCCATTTTATGATGGACATCTTGAGAATTATGAGGATGGTGTGAGAAACACTTTTGGTGAGGGTGAGTTATTACCTGAGGGTATCTTTATGGTCATGGGTGGTCATGATGATGATCCTAGCATGGAAGAAGAAAGAATTATTGAGGTTGACCCTCAGTCCATTCGGGGTGTAGTATCAGAAAACCTTAGGACCTCGAACCAACCCAGTAGTGTAGACCAACCTACACATCCTACTCAGCTAAACACTTCGGAAGATAACTTTGATCAAATTAGAAGAGGTGAGTATATACCTAGGACAGTACATGAGTGGCTTTTCCTAGTAGACCTTAACACAGAAAGAGGAAGACAAGGCTTACCTCACATCACTCCTTGGACAAATAACAATGAAGGAACACCCCTGCCCTCACCCGAAGGAAATGATGAAGAACTAGTTGATTATCACTTTTCGGATGTCCCTGATCATTTGTCCCATTTGTCCTTGGAAGATGGGGTTTTAAGGCAAGTGAATGACAACTCTATGAGTTGGCAAGAACATGCCTTGATCCATGATGCCCCTGGGGAAGACTTTTCTTTGAATAATCTAGCCATTCTTCAGGAAGAACCCGCTGATCCACATTTGCTTCCATCTTACCCTAGCTTCCTTTTGCCTAGCGAGTTACCTAGTGGTGAAGAGGATATTAATTCCACAGACACACTTTATTCTTCACCAACATCTTTGGATATGAGGAATCAAAGCACACCTAGCACAGTTCATAGTCCCATTTCTGATGACCATTTGGCATTTTTAGAGAACGTGACCATTCCTATCCCATCAGGAGAGGGTAGTAGCAGAAGTAGTGAAAATCAAAGCCCTCCACCCTTAACCCAAGCTGAAGTAAATGAGGATGTTGATACTGACTTGTTGACCATAGGGGAAACACCAAAGAATATCATTCACCCACTAGAAGAAAGTCCTCCTAGGGGAACTGTAGGAGAAGTCTTGATTGGTAGCATAGTTGTACCTTTAGACGGTGGACCTCCCAGATTTGATGAAATTCCTCCTAATAGGAATTCAAGTATAGTTACACCTCAACCTCAATGCACTTCTGATATCCAACCTTTTCCTGAACATGCTATTGAAGTCATCCCTCAATCTGTAAATCACCAAAGTTTCGAAATAGGTGATAAGGTTGTAATACCTAATGATTTATTTTATATACGATCTAGGGGATCAGGTGACTTTTGGGTTGGACCACTTACTGTTGAGCGCTGCATTGATGAGATGTGTTTTCTCACCACTGGGACTGGCCAACGCATTTTACTCCCTATCAACCAAAGGGAGCTAAGGGATTATCATCCCTGACCTTCCATACTATGCCTTGCCTTGCCTGTTTAGAGTAGGTAGGTTCTGAATAAGCTCACTTGAGCAGTAGGATTTGTGTGATTTTTCTTTTTCTGTGTGCCGAGTATTGTCCCTTTTTCTTGTTTCTGCCTGAGTTGAGTCTTGCTCCTTCCTAAGCTTGTCTCTTCTCCTGCATGCATTTAAGAAATTATAGTTAGCATTTATATTGGTGGCTGCCTGTGCAAGTTGAGATTTGCCTGATTTAAGAATTATTCTTTTCCTCCTGCACAGTAAATAAAAATGATAATAATATATGCCATGTTAGTTTATATTTATATTTTGACATATTTCAGTTTATGCTTTAGATTAGTTTTCAGTTTTATTTTATATTTGTCCCATACATGCTCCATGATGGTATTCTAGTGTTTGTGAGAGCAGGAACAGGTGCAAGATAAAAGCTGAAAGCAAGGATGGTGCAGTGCTGGATTGAATATTGATGCAGAGCAGTTCGAGACCAGAGATTCTGAGGTTCTCAAGCGCTCTCTCCCTTAGAGCACTTGTCCCAGCTGGAGCCAGATGTTATCACACCATAGTAGCAGGGCTACTATTCTTGTACAGCAGATATCTGCACATTCCAGAGCTTCCGTTATTCCAGAGCATGGCTATATATTTTGGATCACTCATGATCAGAGCAGTACATTATTCAGATTTGTATATGACCTTGTGTCAGGGCTGAGCCTTGAGAGTTCATATTTGATGACTGATGTGACCACTTATCCCATTACAGTTTCAGTTCAGTGCCTAGAGATGTATTACAGCAGTGTTTCAGATGATACTTGATGATTATTATTATGATGATGTTGTATGATCTATGGATATGTTCTCACTGACTGTGGATTATTATCTTGTTGATTTAGTCATGATCATAGCATGTGCTTGGTATATTATTCCTGATGTGGCAAACTATTTAAAATGAACTGTAAATCATAAAATGGACAATTGCTTGCACTTTTAGGTCATTTAACAAAACTTACTGGTTTTTCACCTTACATAGACATGGTCTTTCCCCGACACCAGTTGTCTGCTAGTGTAGGCTCCATATTCACTTGTCTCCATCCATACATGACCTTCCTGTTTGACTTTAAACCCTGACATGTCTCATTTGACTTTCTGATACTGAGGACTTCCCCTTTTTTCTACCTCTGTGTTTGGACCGCATCCCTGTTTATTCAGTGTCTCGGCTCTGAGTTGGTGACAGAACTTGCCTTTGGTGAGTTGGATTGTAGGCCTAAATCATTCTGGTCGGTTGTCCCGATGTTTGGCATTGGCTCGAACTCCCCCTAGTCACTTGAGATGTTGTTGGCTAAAACTGAAAGCTCATGTTCTACCTATGGAAACTTAATAAATTCGCCCATGGAAACAAAAAAGGGCAAGAGCAATGAAAAGCTAAAAATACTCCTCGAAGAGTATAAGAAAGGTCCAAAAAGCAATGGTTCTTAAAAGCTATATCTAAACAATTGCTGACCTTGTATAAATATATGAAAAACATGCCCTGGATGCAAGCTGCAACTAGTTGTGCTTCTCAGCACATCTGAAATCCGAAGGGTTATGTAGGCCAAAAAGGCCATGGAAATAAAATTGAATGATCCTAATGAACCTGGATCAACTTGATGTAGACATGATGCCTAAGTTGAATAAACACTCTCTAAACAACTTATCCATTTGTGAGGCACAGCCATCCCCCGTGTTCTTTTGTCCAGCACAGAGTTTGTAGCTTCCCCCTTCTCCCAGTCCAAAGTATTTTTGAGTTAAGTTAGACAAGTCAAACCCTTGACCCAACCTTGCTCCTAGCCTTCATCCTTCACTAGCAGTTTGACCATGTCCAATGGGTGAGTTTGTCATTTGAACTATTGTGCAAGTAATTTTATATAACCACGGAATATGTTAACTTGATTGATGCCACTGAATGGAATTTATACTTTGAGCTTAGCTGTGGGAATGATTAGAGAAACATTGTCTTAGTCTACTGATGTGATTTATCCTTGATTATATATTCTTGGGATCCGTGATGATGTGGACCATGTATGGATGATTATTGATGATGATTTATGGTCCCACATGTTTGATGATGATATCATATGATGGACATATGATGCAGATGATGTTTGATCCAGTTCAGCAGGTTTATTATTATTTCAGATCAGCAGATTATACATTGTCCATATATGGTGGACCCTACAGCTGGCCCATTAGGGCAACCCAGGGTGTATGAGTGCTCATTCCTAGTGGATTTGGGTCTTCTGGATCCATTGAGACACTTATCTTTCAGTTCCGGGCACTTCTGACAGTGATTGATGCAGTTTTACACTTGTTGACCAGATTTGGGGCTGATTTCCCAGCCTGAGCAGCAGGGGCCCCGAGAGGCCAGTTCACCTAGGGCGCTGATGATGGAGGGGGTGGTCAAGCCACTTGTTATTACCATTTATCCCCCCTCCCGGAGAGCCTGGTGGGCTCAGATGGACAGCGCTAGCACCCTAGGAGGCAGTTTTGGCATTTTCACAGTTCCCGAGGCAGTTAAAAAATGGGGTAAAGTGGTCACTGAGGAAATCGATTTGGGCAATTGAGGCAAGGTTTTGGCATTTGGTCTTCACAGAGGTCTTCCAGGATGGCATCACTATCTTCCAGTCAGTTTTCACCATGTGGGTATGCCCGGATTGATCACAGGAGGACATTTACTGCTTGACTGTCATGGATTCTGAGGACAGTTTTGGTCATTTTTATTATATTGGACATATTTTATTATTTTTATTGTGCCTTGGGGATGAGCTAGTAAGGATTAAAACCTCCTAGCCCCACCATGAGCTTATATTGTTATGTCCTAGTCACCATGAGGTGGATTTTGATGCTTATATTTTCTCTTGTGGATGACGTCACCCCTTATTGTACCTTTTTAGTGGGGGCGCTATCATTATATGGGTGATCCATGTGATATATGGTTATGATTTATTGTTAGCCATTGATTAGATCTTGAGATCTTTTAATCTTAGCCACTCATGTAAAAAGTGGTTATGATTGTACTCTCTCCCCATCCTATTTAAGGAGGGAGCCTCTCATTGTAAAATTCATCTAGAGATTTTTGGCTCTTGGCTCTTGGAATAAAATTTCTATCTTTTGGAGTACATGCTTGGATTGGAGTGGATGTTGGTTGTTTCGATTGTAAATGCTATTGTCCATTGCACTGGAGGATCTATTGTAGCTTGCTTGCATATTTGCCATATTTTATTTGCAGGTTGAGAGGGCGACTTTGACAAGTGCGAATTGGTGGGGAGGCTTGCCCTTCAAGCTTGGAAGAAGTCGTTTTGGGCTTGACAGGGAGTAGTTTTTCCTTTGTGTCAACTATTCTATGTTTTTCTCTCTCTTGCTTGTATCTACCTTCAATTTGTTAAACTGATTGATGCTTTGCTCCTTGGCTTGACAGGTTAGAAGGAATCACATGTGGCTTGGAAAAATCGATTTGGCAAGAGGGCTTCAACAATTCTCCATTTGATCTTTGGCAAAGTAATCCTCGTCTCAACTAGCATTCATCTCTTCATCCAGGTATGTTCCAAGAGGTATGATCTTCTCTTCCTTGAATCTTCCATAATTTCTAGATCACAAAAACCCTAATCAAATTAAAACCCTTGTTTTTGGTATTTTTTAGATCTACTTAGATCTAGCCTTGCAATTGAAAAGATATTAAAAACCCACCTCTATAGGATCCACCCCTAGTTGGATCTATAGTTTGGTGGTGATTGGCTAAAAATTGACACACTTTTCAATGCAAAAAGCCTTCTTGAACCTAAATCGATTTTCCTAAAGAGAAGCTTGTTGGCTTAGATCTAGCACATGGGTAGGTGAGATCCCACTTGATTTGAAATCTAGACACTTGATAACCTAAACCCATATCCTTACTTTGGTGAAAACTACCTTGTGGACATCTCTCCATGTTTTAAGGGGTTGAAACCCCCTTTTGATCTTCTTGGTACCTTAAAACTTAGATCTACTAAGATCTAGCCATTGGATTCACTTGAAATTTTGAAGATACATAGATCGGGGTACTAGCCACTTGGATCTACAGTTTGGTGGCCATTGGACTAGATTTGGTCCACCAAACCCATCTTTTGCCCTTCCTTGAGCAAGTCGCACCCCCTTGAAGTTTTGAGTTGGTCCACTTCTAGGAAGTGGGTGTTTGTGATTTTCGTGGATTTGGAATGCCCATACCTTGAAACCTAGGTCTATACTGTCCTTTCGTCAAGATCCGCCTTGTGGATTGCATTCCTTGTTTTAAGGGATTGTGGTCCACTTTTGGGTCATCTTTTAAAAAAAACCTAGATCTAGTAAGATCCAACCATTGGATCTCATCCAATCCACTTGACTTGGCTTCTAGGTGTCCCGATCTACAATTTGACATACTTTTTGACCCCATTAGCCCATCCAACAAGGCACTAGTCCTTCTCCAAGCAAGGCGCACTCCTTGGGATTAGTGTCAAACCCTAGATCTAGTACATGGGTAATCCTAGAACCAACTCCAACTTATAGATCTAGCCTAGATCTAACCTATAGTACCATCCTCACACCTAACTTCACCTTGTGGGTCCATCTAGAACCATTTCACACTTCCCAAGAAACTAGACCCACTTGTACAAACACATGGTACTATACCAAGTAATCATACCCCATCATGTGGCCTAAACCATACATAGGTTGAAACACTAACTATCCATTACACCACCATCAACCATTCCTTAACTCTTAGGTCCACTTAGCCTTGCATTGGTTTCCGTAACTCATCATTTACCTACCCTTAGAAACCTTTGTTTGGGTCCAATCAACTGTGATTGGGGTATAGGGTCTCCCCCTTGGTCTAGTTATACCTTGACCTAAAGCGAAGAGTGCCTCGGTTGACGTGACTCCCACATTGCATTGGGAACCGTGGCATCTCTTAGGTCACCTCTTTAGTTGCCTGTCTCCTCTACCGTCCCGGATGGGATACCTCTAGGGGCAACTACAAGTTGTGTGATAACAGTCACCTATCATCAATGATATGTAGAAAGGGGGGTGAGCTTCTCTTCGTGTATCCCTAGTATGCAGGATTATAGGAGGGTCCTCATAAGTTGAGTCACAGCTGGTTGAAGGTTCTTCCACATTGTCCGAAAAAGTGACCTTCTTAGGGGTCTGAGGGGTGAGAGGAGTGGGTGGACTAGGATTGGTAGTACATGCAGGAATAGGTGCTTCCAATGTTTTCAATAACTTTTCCTTTTGACCAGGAATCTTATAGAGTTCATTTATGGGTATAGGTACCTTAGTAGTATTGAACCAATTATTCCAATCAAAATTTAATTTACTAGAGTCAGTTGAATCATTTGGAATAATTACCTTTGGAGGATGTATGGCAGGTGCAGGATTTGATCTTCTTTGGTATCCAACCCCTTTAAATATCTGCATGTTGTGGAGTTGTTCACTGGATGGTCTTTCTCCATAGTTCTTAGTCATATTGTCTGGCTCATTCTCAGCATGTTTCCAGTTTTCTCTAGGAATGTTGCGGATATCTCCTACGGCATTTATGTATTCAGGCTCGCTTGATGTTGGATTACTTGTACCCTCCCCTTCAGGATAACCATGCTCTTGTACATAGTTTGCAAAATAGCAAGCGAATTCCTCATGGAAATCTTTGCAAGCTCTGCAAAATGGGATGTACACCTCATTTGTGTTAGCAGCCTCTATCTGAGTTGGAGGCCTCTTTTCATTTTCGGGAGCTTTCTTCTACCAGTTATTTTTGGGAGGGTAATTTCTCTGAATTGGTTGAGTCTGTTGAATTTGCTGAACTCGTTGGACATGTGCTCTTTCCATGTTTATGATCTTGTTTTGTACTTCCTTCATTTGGACTACATGTTTAATGTTCAGCTCTTTCCATCCTCTCACACATATCCATCATCTTTTTCTCGTATGAATCTTTCAAAGCAGCTAGAGGATCTTTATCTTTAGGCTCAGCTGTTTTAAAAAGGAGTTTGAGCTCTTGAATAACCAGGCAAATTTGATTTTCCAGAGGACTGCATGTTTTTATCGATCTTAGTTGCCATTGTCTGTGCTTCTAACAAAGTAGCAGGCTCTTTATCCCTAAGTTCATATTGCATCTCTCCACTTAAAGCTTCAATGTAGTAAACCAATATAGTATGTGGAGTTGGCTTGTAATCCGTAGGGATTGCATTGTATAAGTCGGTAAACTTCTTGTTGAACTCTTCCATGGTTTCTATATCACTTCTTTTGATGTTTGTGAGAGCAGCAAGTTGATGACAGGGCTCTTTTTTCTCACCATACTTGTTGGTGAAAGCAGTTGAAAACTCAGTCAAGGTGGCAAAGGAGTTGGCTAGCAAGCCGATGAACCAGTCACCAGCATCCCCATCTAAGGATAAGGCAAACAACTTCATGTATACATGCTCATGCTTGTGAGCAGGATCCCTGACATATCCACTTTTTATTTTTGAGAAAGCCTTGAGGTGATATGCAGCAGTAACAGCATCAATGCCGGTAAAGATGAGAAGTTTGTTGATGGCCTTGTCTGGAATGTCATGTGGTTGACCTGCTATCTGAGTAATGTTGAGGGGAGAAAAGAAATCACCCATTGTATCGGAAAAACAATTATTACTGTTTTCAAAATTTTCAGAATTTTCTAAGTTATTTTCTTGAAAAAAACTATGGAAGTCAGAAATAGACTGAGACCTAAGTTCTTCAAGGATTTTACGAGAAGCAAGCTTGTTCAGTCTCCTCCTATAAACCTTTTCAGGTTCTGGGATAAAACTAAGCAAGCCTTCAGAGTTTCTTCTAGTCGAATACCTTGAGGTGTTAACTGACAGTGGAGTCGCCAGGTGGATTCAAGTCTAATTTATGAGAGTGATTAAACTAAAAATCTACCAAAAAGGAAAAAAGGGCAGTGGAGTCGCCAGATAGATTGAGAATCTATCAAAAAAGGTAAAACAAACTAGAAAAAACTAAGGTTGTCCAGGAACAAAAAGATTTGTCCCCGGCAGCGGCGCCAAAGATGTTGTCAGCCAAACTGCACACCAGCAACAGAAATCTTTCGAAAGCTGTCTCCCTTACTGGGAAGTGGGGAGAGGTGTGGCCTTGGGGGCAAGCAATGAGCCAGGTACTGTCACCTGAATCCCAGCTCCTCCGTTTAGGCTAAATCCTAACGAAGCCAAGGGGGGTAGTCCCTACAAAGAGTTGTCTAAGGCTCTTGTGTTTTATATGTTTTTTGATGTTGAGATGCGGATGGGTGTTGTTTAGGAGTTTGAGGGTGAGAGACACAAAAATACTTTAACTTAAACTAAGATAACGCAATCCACGTTGCAAGAGAAAATGAAAGATACATTGAATCATAAATAAATCACTCTTTATGAAAATTAAAGCAAGTACTCCAGATTGATATTAAGCAAATAAAGTATATGATAAAGGACCAGTGCCTTATGGAGTCAAAAAATACTAAGTGATTGAATTGTTGATACAAGTGTTTGAGAAACAAGTTCTTGAGATCATTTTGCAGTTTATCTTGGTAAATTGAAGATTTTAGTTGTCTTGATTATTATGGCTAAGAACAAAGGTATCAAAAGGATTGCGGCTCGACCGCCCCCGAGTCTGACAGTGGATTCCCGGCACCACCTCTTTCAGGAAGAACTCAGTGATTTTGTATTGGTTGGGGTTTTGGGGTAAAATTTTAATTAATATTATCACTTGCGAAATTAACAAGTCCTGCACCTTTCTGAGTACTAGCCCAACCGTTTCCGGTTGGCAGAGCATACGGGTGTAGGACGAAAACCAAGGTAAATTAATTAAAAGGGAAGTGTGTGTTGAAAAGTTTTATTATTAGAGCACTCGTTCAACTCTCCGACAGAGAGCGCTCTTGACTTGATCTTATGACCGCAGTTCAAGAGACTTGCTAAATTAAAAGGCCTAATGCAAGAACGATGCAAATTCTAACAATGCTCTCCGATAGAGAGTGTTCTTGACTTGGATTTGGCCAAGTTCAAGAGGCTTTGTTCATTTTAAAAAGCAAGAAGCAGTTGTGATACAAGATATTGAAACTTTGTGAAACTCAAGACATGTGATAACTCAAATCAATGGAAATACTGCTAACATACTACTTGCAAAATAAAATGAGATAATGGAAAAATCTAGTATTCTACCAAGCAAAAATTCACACTACAGGTGGGATCAACCTCCGAACAAGGTTAACCACTAGAAGCCACCAGTCTTGGAAACCTTCCAGCTAGTTGGATGTCCACAAGAAGCTAATGGGGGAACGAGAAGCTACCACAAGGCTATGTGGCCTTCGGGATGCAATCCCGAAGTTAGCTCTTCTCTGGTCAAGGCTTGGAAGAGAAGCGATAAAATAAAATTATTCTAAGACAAGAATTGTAAAGATCTAAGCTAAGCAAACCAAACAAACCCAACACTCTTCCCCAAATGGGGAAGAAGAACAAAAAGTGGAGCCTCCTCCACTTGAAAAATTTATTAAACGGTTACAAGAGCCTTTGGGGATGAAGCCCTTGAAAGGTCTTTTGAGAGAAAAAACTACTTAACAAAAACAATACTTTATGAGCCCTTAATGGCTAATTACAAAAAAGGAGAGTATACAAGATTTGTTATTGTGGTTCAAGTCTTCTCCTCAGATGCACTTTGCTCTTTCTTTTGAATATTTGTTCTTATCAAGCTTTTGTCCTTCTTCAAAAAAGATCTACACAAGTTCAAAATCACCTCAACAATGCACCCATTAGATATTAGTCAAAACCCAACTTTGTAAACAAATGCAAAGACTAAGATCTAGCCTATATGTAACAATTTTTTCCAATGCAAACTTTTGAGATTTGATGATATGAGATCTAAGGCCCTAATGCTACTTTTCAATACATAAATCAGAAATTACTAAGTGAAATTATTAGAGATCTAATCTATTGCAAAAAGTTAAGATCTATACTATGAAAATAAATCTAATACTAACCAAACCTTGAACTATGCTTATGAAATAAATCTAACTCTAAACCAAAGTTTGAATCTATGCTTATGAAATAGATCTAACTCCAAACCAAAGTTCAAACTTGTTTTTGTTTTGTGTTTTGTGTGTAGGTAGACGAGAGGAGGAAGGGATGGACGAGAGGAGGAAGGGAAGAGGGATGGACGAGAGCAAGGAGGAAGAGCTAGGATGGGACGAGAGCTAGAGAAGGCTAGATGGACGAGAGCATGCAGCTAGAGTATAATGAGGGGTAAAAGAAGAAAATAGCAGCAGCAGCAAGAAGATGGTAGCAGCAGCAAGAAGATGGCAGCAGAAAGCAAAGATCAGCAGACTGGAACAAAGGAATAACAAGGGCAGCAGCTAGTGTGAAGGGAAAACAAGAGGGCAAAGCCAAACGAGCCACAAACCAAAGGCTAGTTAAGCTATAATCTCAAACTTGGAGAAGGGTAGGGCTTTAGATTCCACGGTTTAGATGGGTAGAACAAGTAACCGATTGAAATTTGTTTGAAGATTGCTTGATGGAAAGAAAACACATAAGACTCCTCTTTTGCTAGTGTTTAACAAGTAGAGAGATCTTTGGCAAAAATTGGGGTGAAGGAGAATCTGCAAAAGCTCACAAAACCATTAACAATACCTGCAAATAACATATGATTTAAGAGAATGAGAAGATATACATGCATGTGCTAGATTGTTAGCCTTCTAAGCATATAGATCAAAACTAAATAATCATAAACATATGAAAAAATGACACAATATCACCTCAAGAGTGTGATGAAGCATGGCCACCAAGAGCCCCCAAGAATTTGACCTCCAAAGTCACAACTTTATTAAATATAATTTCAAATACAATTGCTCAGAGTTTCGATGCATAAAGATCCATCTTCATGAGGCAAAATGAGCCTCATTATATAGCAATAGAAGACTCTCTAAAGCCCCAAGTCGAATTGGCTTTCAAAGGGAGCCAACACCACCTAACACAAACTCGACTTCCAATCAAGAGCATGGAGCTTGGAGCTCATCTCACCAATGAACTCGAGTTGTAGATGATGTGGATGGGGAGGTGGCCTCCACCTTGGCAAGGCGCCCCCCATATCACCTTGGAACTATCACCACGCTAATAAGTAGTTGCCATGTGTAGAACTTGCCTCAAGAAGGAGATTGACGTGAGCATGGAGGTAGGTGCTTGGAGTTTAATCCAAGATTTGATTGCAATCAAGGTAGGTGGGAGTGGGAGGTGGCCTCCACCTAGGCAAGGCACCCCCCCTCCACTCAATGCAACTCCAAACCAACCAAAAAACCATTTAATACAACCTCCACATCACCAATTCGTTTTTGCATGCATGGAGGGCGAGTTTACTTGAAGAGCTTTGACTTGTGTTGACTATATAGTTGACTGAAGACGCTTGGAGATGATTGGAATCTTCATAAATGCTGAGTGCCATGTCATTTAGCCTTTTACTTTATTCCATTTGGATTATTTTGGAGAGATTTGGATTATCTCCAAAATAATCATTTTTATTATTTCAATTAATAATTTATCTGTAAATGGCTTTTCAGAGAAAATATTAATTACGAGGCCTAAATGACATCTGAAACTTGGATCTAGCTGGCCCATAGGTCATGTGTGATTTTTGGTTTATGAAACGAGCCATCAATCACTGAATTCGGACCCCGGACGACTGACATATTACAAATTATTATTTCTCTATTTAAACTATAGAGAAATTTATTAAAATTAAAAAATAATTAAAACCCAAATTCGACGAACCCGGTAAAAAAATTTCAAAATTCTTTCTGAGGGTTTTATGGACCTAGGACATGACCGACACCTATTCTAACAGTGTCTAGTAGGCTTATATACATTAGTTGGCCTCTAATAACCCCCCATGGCCAAAATTTTCAAAATCGGGCATTCCAGCTTTGGAGGAACGGGAGAAAACCTCATCGATTATACATCGCCTTAAGCAAAGTATAATTGACAAGGGAAAAAACTCCCTGGAATACCTTAGTTGCTTAATCCAGTCATGGGGAACCGAGACACTTAGATCCTACTAGCACACTTTATTACAAACCCCCATGGGGCCATGGTCATGTCGACTCAAAAGACAAAACAGGCTAACCAAAACTGGCTAGCCACAAATGCTGAATCATCTGATACACTGGAGTCAAACACTTATCATGTTTGTCAAATGGCAACTCTTCAAAAAATCCAACTATGGTACAAATAAGTTGGTAACAGGGCCCACTCCTTAAAATAGGGAAAATGGTCCAAATGGAGCCCGCAGGGTTGATTTAGGGGTGAGATGGCACCAAGGGGTGTGAGAGAAAGTAGAACTATGGATCTAAGATGAGATATGCAACACCCACATATGGGATCTAGCCAAAAGACTAGATTGGAGCTATTGAAGATTGCAAAGACTAGATTTGCTAGCTACTACCTCACCTTCATGAGGCTTTTGAAGGTAAGAGAGGCATTGGCTAGTATGGTCTCAAGTGATCCATGGCAAGAATTAAAAGATAGAGCTGCAAGCGCAGCTGATAGACATGACTTTCAGGAGGTGGCGGACATCGTTCTTGATGATCAGTTCTGGTCACAGGTTAGGTATGTTCTGCAGTTCACCAAGCCAGTTTATAATATGATTCGTTTTGCAGATACAAATCAATTAGTGATTGGGGAGGTATATGAGCAGATGGATAGCATGCTTGGTCAAATCAAAGACATTGTTGAGGAAAGAGATGCAATCTTGTATGACCATATTCATAAACATGTGGTCAAAAGGTGGGATAATCTAAATGTTCTACTCCATGCCCTTGCATATGTCCTTACCCCAAAATATTATTCTCCAATTTGGTTGGCCCAACCTGCACCTGGGGGTGGAGTTAGGAAAAAACCACACACAGATCGAGAGGTGCAAAATGGGTATATGCTTGCATTAGACAAGTTGGTCCCTGATGAGGAGGAGTGTGCTCAAGTACGGAGTGAATTGAGCGAATACATTAGTGAGCATGGAGTCTTTGGTACCCTGCATGCAACCAAAGATCGAGATAGATTGGATACTATCCGTTGGTGGAACATGTATGGATTTGGAGCCTCATATTTGCATAAATTGGTGGTGAGGGTGCTTTCACAGGGTGTTAATAGTTCTTCTGCAGAGAGATGTTGGAGTACCTACAGCTTCATCCACAGTATCAAGAGAAACAGTTTGAATATAGAACACGCACAAAGCTTGGTTTATGTGCACTAGAACTTGAGGTTGTTGTCCCATTATTGTGAGGCGGCCAAGAATGATATAACATTTTTGACTTGGGACAACAATCCAGAGGAGGCTAATGTGGAGGATGGAGCCATAGCATTAGAGCGCTTGGAGGCTTAACTACTGGGTGATCATGATGGTGATCCAATTCATACTATAGAGATGCCACCCCCAACCAGCTGCAGGTTTCTAGATGTAGGAGTTTTGCCTTTAGCTTCACAACGTCCAGCAATCTCCAGCAATCCGTGGGGGCCATTCATCTTCTCATGTTCCACGATCACTTCCAACAACTCCTATTCCACCTAGACCATGAGAAAAGAAATTGGAAGTTTCTCGTGGAAAGCGGAAAGCTTAGTAGATACTAGATAGTATCATAGTACTTTGTATTTCATGTTTATTATGGCATATTTTGTAAACATTATGGCCTACTTTGAACTTTAGTCTTTGACCTTTGAATCTTGAACGGTTGAAGCTACCTTTGAAGTTTAAACTTTAAATTTTTTATTGCATCCTACAACTCTTTGGTATTGAATATGATATTATGATGCTTTGTTTCATTTCATGGTTGATGTTATCTATTAGAGTTTGTTGATGGCAAAGATTATATGTTGAAATTTGACGGTTGATGTTGTTGATCATTGATCATTGATCATTTAATGACAATGTTATAAGTTATAGCTCCTAGATGATTGTTGTTATATCAATATGTGTACTAAAAGGTTATATGAATATCTATGTTTTCATGTTTTCTATAGCTAATTTGGCATAATACATGTTTTTTTAAATATATATGCATCAAAATATATTAAAATATATATTATATAAAAAACGCTCCCAAAACGGAAGCTTTTGAAAATTTCGTTTTTCGCTCCCGCTCCCAACAGCATAGTCTGAAACCCTAAAAAATCATTTTTTTTTTAAATTTTGGCCTCCCTAACCCTCCCTCCTACAAATTCGGCCTGCCATTTTAGGCCCTAAAAACCCTAGGGCGAAATTGTGGCAGCCCTAAAAATATAAAAAAATTATAAAAAACCCTAAAAGCTGCTCTAATCCTAAAAATCTAAACCCTAACCTGCTCTAAACCCTAATTCTATCCTTATTCCACCCTAACAGCCCTCTTCCATCCTCCTTCCCTCGGCCTGCCCTAAAACCCTCTTCTTACCCCTCGGCCTCCACTTCCAAGCCTCTTCCAGCCCTTGTTGCAGCCCCTTAAGGACCACGGCCTCCCTTATCAGCCCTCACCCTCCTCTTCTCTGACCTCGGCCTGCCATCCTAAGCTCTGGTCCCTCTCCTTTCCTCTTTGCCAGCCCTTTTCTTTACCTCTTCTAGCCTCTACACACCCAATCCTAGGTCTGCAATTTTTAGCAGCCTGTTCATCTATCCTGCTGCCCTGAAACCTGCTGCACAAAACATCATAATGACCACAAAGGGTTAGCCAAATATAAAGTTACTTTTACAATAAAAACACTTAAGCAACTGTTTGGTCAAAAGGACTGCATTGGACACTGTTTGTATGCTACAGAACTTACATAACAGACTTGGATAAATTTGCTTGATTAGCTCTTTAAAAGTTCAAATTGGCTTGGCATATATCAAGCATTTTATTTGTTTATTAATTACTGGATAAGTACTTTGCCTGTGCATGGTCATTACACTGAAATGATGGATTGTTACTGTTGGATACTTAGCTGAAGTGTTACTGTAGGTGTACTACAGAATTGGCAAATTAAACTTGATTTATAAATGTTCATGCCTCATTGATTTGATAAGTCTTTATTATTTGAAATTCCCAATTGTTTGGTTATTGGATGAAACACTTGCTGTTTATCACTATACTGCACTGCCTATCTCTGTTGAAACAACCTTGACTGTATTATTGCAGCAGTATTCTTACAGTTGGCTTCTTTACTCAGTAAGTGATTACATGCTTAATAGTTGGTGAAGCAAAGCTGGGTCAAGTTTACTTTGGTATCATTTATATGTCCTAGTATGTTTTCTTCACTTGACCCCATAAAAGGCACTGGTCACTAATACATGTACCTAGAAGATATAGTGTGGTTGCCTAAGTGACTTGCAGAATAGCTAAAAGGGCTCTCCCCTTGGAGGTCACGGACTCAAGACACTCCGAAGTAGTTCAAGGGTGTGACTCAAGTGACATTGGGTTACACTACTCCTTACATTTGTCTATTGGACACCAGCCCTGCTAGTTTGTCCAGTAACACCCACATTTGTGAACAGTACCAAATGCAAACCCGTCAGTGCTGATTAAGGGGCCTGACCTGGCAGGGATATCAAGTGAGGCACACAACAGAGGCATCCAGCCCAAGGAATCGACCCCAAGACCTCCTGCATAAAGCTCAAAGCACTCATGCACTCAAGCTCACCCACTGAACTGTATGATTTGTCATATATACACACACACACACACACACAACAATTATTTTATACTAAGACAGACAAGATTTCTCTAAAGTTCCTCAGGTTTTTTTATTTCTCTGCATCCTTGTAGAATTTCATCACAATTTTCCTCTGATGGCTAAGGCAGCAACTCAGAAAGGTATATAACAGCTCATAATAATTCCAGGCAACAATGCCTGTGGCAGTAAAATTATCTGCAGTGTCAGATGGCGACTCAGGGTTGTTGGAAGAAGCATTGGAGAAAACTTCTATAAGGGTTGTTGGAAGAAAAGATCGATTGTGTATTTTGAATTACTGATTCTAATTACAGACTATAATTAAAGGTTGCAAAATATATATGCTAGCAGTTTGGTTTGTGGAGCTAGCAGTGATTATGTTTGTGGAGGTAATTGGTTTATTATTATGCTTCATAAACAGTAGTAGTAATTATGAAGGGGAGTTTAGTTTAAAGCAGCAACTCAGACAGGTATATAACAGCTCAAGAAAGTAATTCCAGGCAACAATGCCTGGCAAACATTATCTGCAGTCTCAGACGGTGACTCCTATAAGGATTATGGAAGAAGCATTGGAGGCAACTTCTGTACGGATTGTTGGAAGAAAACATGGATTGTGTATTCAGAATGATTGATTCTAAATACAGATTATAATTAAAGGTTGTGATTTATATACGCTAGCAGTTCTGTTTGTGGATCTAGCAGCAGTTCTGTTTGTGGATCTAGCAGCAGTTATGTTTGTGGAGGTAATTGGTTTATTATTGTTTCATAAGCAGTAGTATGAAATGGTGTTAGTTTAAATTTTAAAGCAATGTTTCCAGGCATTGAACTCTCCCCTTCAAGTGGCAGTGTTTCCTTCAATAGTGATTCTTCCACAAATCGTTACAGCACATCATCCTTGTAGAAACTTCAGAGTCTCAGATGCATACAACGTTTTCCTTTGTCTTCTCTTTTCTTTTTTCCAAAGGCAGCAGAGTGTGGAAAACAGGGTATGCAGAACAAGAAACTAAAGAGTGGCTATCGGCTTAATAAAAATTTGACCACAGGCAATGGAAAATTTACTGCTGCAGCCAAAATGAAATTGGCCACAGGGAGACAGTATTCGAACTTGCTCTCACATCACTGACGTCTCTTGCAATAGTTGGGGTATGGCATAGGAATTTATAAGAAAAGGGACAAGCCCAACAAGCATACCGAAAAATTAGGATCAATTTCAAGCCTGACAAATTCTAACTCTTCAATCAGAAAAATAATGAACAAAGTGATAGTTTGTAAAAAGATTCAATTTAGCAAGAATCAATTCAAGCAAAGAACATGTCTGGAAGCAGAATCACTCAAAGGTGAATCGACCTATTAAAGTACTTTGACATGGTAACATAAAGGAAGAACCACCCAACCTTCTTGATAAGTTACATCTGTGCCTGTCATTACACCAATATTATTGGAATAGGTAAACATGTGTACATGATATTCTAAGATAGCCACCATAAGAGACTATTTGTCAAAAGAACAAATACTAGAAATTGCACCATAGCTAAAAGAACTCAAAATGATTTTGCATGTGAGTAGATGAACATAAAGGGATCACTTGCCGAAATCGGAGAAATGAAACTCAATTTCATTCTAAAAGAAAACCAGCTAAAAGGCAGACAGCTTACTGTTGGCCATATAAATATAAGGCCATTGTCAAGGAAGAGTTAGATAATAAGTTAGCTTGAGGATGGTTTTTACTATAAATAAGTCAGAATGGACAAGTCCCTTGGTAGTTCATTCCAAGAAGCAATGGGCATATGTCAATTATAGGCATGCAAAAAGGGTTAGAGTAAATGATCCCCTACTCCTTTTACCAACACAATTTTAGATGCAAAAGCCATTCATGAACATAATACTTTAACTAACTGGATTTTAATCAAGTTAGAATAGCTAAAGAAGACCAGCACAAAACAACCTTTTTACTAAATGGGTATCTTTTGCACATAGAGTTGTGCTCTTTGAACTGAAAAAGGATCCTGATTCCTTTTCCCATATCATAATTTGAGACTTCTCAAAATCTATATAACTTAGGTAATCTATTCTGATCATTGGACCTTCTATTTTCATTTCAGAAACGTCTAGGACCTTACATTTTCTCTTCAGAAAACACTGGGCTATCTGAGCATATGCTAAGAGTGTTGCCCACAAATACAAGTATCCTTAAATATTGTAAAATACATCTTTGGAGATTTCAGGTCTAAACATTAAAACCATTTTAGACCTGAAACCTCCAAAGAACATCTCACAAGACAAAATACTTTGAGGTA
This sequence comes from Larix kaempferi, assembly GCA_027924585.1. Lineage (NCBI taxonomy): Eukaryota > Viridiplantae > Streptophyta > Pinopsida > Pinales > Pinaceae > Larix > Larix kaempferi. The sequence continues at coordinate 20,549,280 of BSBM01000625.1, forward strand.
GAGAAGATACTACAGAAAGTTCATCTGATATTATTTGGGTATTACTACTTTGGATCATTTCTTAGAAAATATGTTGACTGTTACTGGTTTCCTAACTGCCAAGAATCTTTTCAAATCATAAAACAAAAGCTTAGTTGAAGTTCCTATTCTTAGATTTCCCAACTAGTTGAAACCATTGCATGTACATGTTGATGCATCGACCTGAGTTGCATTGTTATTCTTACTCTGCCAGGAGAAAACAGCATTGATAGTTAACTATCATAACAAAAAACTAAGGATCAAAGAAGCTACTACACTACTGTCAGGGAAGGAGTACCCATGATTTTTCCCTTAAAAAAATCAACTTTACTTGTCAGTCAATCTTTTTGTATATTTGGAGATCACTAGCCTTTTAAAATACCATGCCAATAATCCAGTACAGTATAGGAGAATTGACTGATAGCTATTATTGTTTTGGGAATTTGATTTCATTGTGACTGTCAAGCCAGCAAAGACACATCTTGAACAAGTACCTCTCATCTATACATCAGACTCAATCCCTGATTTTCTGCCTGCTCTCCTGCAAAAACATCTTTGAATACCTGGATACAAACAGCTAGAACGAAGCAGAAACTTTGTACTTAATTGGCAGTGTTATGCATCAGAGCTGCAGCAGTGTACCAGCAGGGCTAGACTTGCAGCAGGGTGTCTAAATTTTTTATTGTAAAGGACAAAGTGGGTCTATATTGTTACTGTATGAATATTTGGATTAGGGGCTGTTGTCCCCCTGGATTGGTCATGGCAGGCTCCCTTGGTTTCACTCCTAGAAGTACTTGGCTTTGTGGCACAGCTAACTGTCCCTTCGGTGTGTGGATGTCACCACCATGCAAGGCTTTAGGGCAATGGGTTGGTGTCCGAGGCTTCTGGGGGTGACCCACTGGGGCACATGACCACCTTGGTTTTTGTTATGCAAAGGTGATTGTGTTTTGTAAAGAGCATTTATTCCCTATCTAGCACACCTATTTCCCCCACACTTGGACCTACTTTCAGCACTCAAAAACCCCTCCTCTCGTGTCTCTAGCCTATGATGTCATCCTTCCACCAGATGAGCCTACAAGTTAGAAAGGGGGGCATTGAGGGACACTCATAATTTTGGGGTTAGTTGGGGCATGACATCCCCCTTCAGCTCACTATTTCATCAAGTGAAGCCTTATTTTAGTCTTATTTGCTATTTTATGTCTATTTTAGGGCTTATTCCCTAACTTGTGGGGGATTTACCCTAAAAATATTCTAATTTAATGTTGACTTGTAGGCTCAAAAATTAAAAAGGTTGAGGATGAAATCATATAAATAAATCATCTTACCTAAGTGTAAAATCATAAGACAAGGGTTCAAATATGTTTTTTACTCTCTTTCTCCTACTCTATTAGTCTCTAATGTGATGCACACTTCTCCTAGGATGCTTCTTTTGGCGGATGAAGTGATGTTCTAGGGCTTCTTTTATGCACATGCTAGAGGTTGATGCTAGACTAGTTGGAAGAACTCATGCACAAGTGTGACCTAAGGTCTCTTTCCTTCCTCATTCGTGTTAAATGTTGGTAAGTTATGCTCCTAGCTTAGTTGAATGGTGCTTTCATGGTGCATTTTGCTGATTTGTTAGGGCTTTTTCTCAACTTTTGTATGAAGGGAACGTCCTCCATAGGAGTTCTCTATTGCTATTTAGGGCCTTGGACTTCTTCATTTGCCCTAGTTAGGCTCTCCTACAGAACCCTAGAGGTTGCTAGGTGATGCCCTAGCTTGCAAGTGTTGAAGGACATTTCAAGAGAGGAATGTTGACCATTGATCTCTCAATGGCCTGGGGATTGAGACAAAAATCATATCCCCTTTTCTTGTCATTAAAATACTCTTATTTTCATCAATTTATTTGTATTTTTTTTGCTGTAATTTCTATGCATAAAAACCCTAAAAATCTAAATAAATTCATAACTCCAAAAATAGCCGTAAGTTTGTTTTTTCTGGTCCACCCTAAAAACTCGCCCTAGTGGATTTACCCACAGATCTTGGAGAGCGTCCCCATTTTTTATGTTAAAAAGCCCTAAAAATCATATATTATCAAAAAACCCTAAAAATTCGACTAAATTCAAAAACTAAAAATATTTACAATTTGGAAATTCTGGTCCACCCATCAATTTCGCCCTAGTGGATTTATCCACGGTTCTTGAAGGGCGTCCCATTTTGCCCTAGTGCAATGGGAAGCATGAATTTGTTGAATTAGGACTTTTGTTGGGTATTTTGCAGCTCTGATTGGGCCAAAAGGTGCGCCCTAGGCCACTTAGCCCTCTCCCCTTCAGAGTGCATCTTTCCAAGGTATTGCCTTGGGAGGTGCAAAACCCTTACATGGGGATTCATGAAATATATTGAAAGTTGCAATGTTGATTGATAAACTGAATTGACTCCTTTATTTTGATTTATGTGTCTATATTATTCATTTTTTACTCCATATAAGGCACTGACCTAGATACAAGGTTGTGGAAATGTATTTGTCTGTATCGGTGCTTGCAGGTATCTTTATGGGCTCTCCCCTGGGTTTAGGAGTCACCCAAAGAAGTTGAGAGGCTGGGCTGTGGTGACATTTGGGCCTAGACCTCTACCACGTGCTTACTGCTTACCATTCACTAGCATTCAGACCACATTGAGCTGTTGATTTAAGACTGCTAGGTTGAGCAGTAACAAGCAAGAAAGAAACTTTACCTTGACAAGCTAAATGGCTCTTTTGAGCAACATCTGAACAACATTTTCCCATCTAAAGCAGAAATCTGGAGACAATGGTATCTTAATCAGGGAGGAAATCATGAGACATGTTAATATTATTTGTAATGTAAGTGGTTTATGTTAGTTGTAGGATAGTGTTAAATGTTAAATGTCCTAACAGCATTAAAAGACCTATCCTGAAATTTATCTCTTATCTCTTCACAAGTTCTTAGGGAAAACATGCTCTAAAGAAGTATGTTTTCGACTTCTAGCCTCACATCAACTGCCAATGGATATTTGTTGCTTATATAAGAAGTTAGAGCATGCCCTGTATTGTTGAAGAAACATTGCTCTTAATTATGTTTCTAGATTTCACATAAGTACTTTACATCTCACAGACAGTGGCCACAGATCAATCATAACATCGAACTTAGAATTAAGTAACAAAACAAGGTACCCAGAAGTTAAAACCCTTCATTTGAAGATTAGTTTATCACCATTTTATTAAGATGATGTCTCTACATCTTCTCCTTGTTATTGACCAAAATACGTTGAATTAAAGTAGAAACTAAGTAATTAACAATAGAAGGAGAATGGTAAACCACCATTAGGCATACTAATTTTCCATTGCAATAACAAGCAATATAAATGGGAACAACATAGTGACAACTAAAAAGGAAGACAGTGGCATATTCATCCAAAAGCAGTTCTCAGGGAAAGTGTATTTGCTCCTCGATCTGAACATAAATTCGGTGGGAGTAACTCATCTAAGCTGAGGTACAACAAAAAGGAATGCAGTGGCATATTCATCCAAAAGCAGTTCTCAGGGAAAGTGCATTTGCTCTTCTATCTGAACATAAATTCGGTAGGAACAACTCATCGAAGCTGAGTAAAATTCACACACAGATTGAATCCTTCCTAATTTCAACCATCCAGAAATTTTGGTATGTATTTAAATCGATCTCTCTCTTGCACATTTAGCAATTCAAATATTCAGAAGAACAAAACTTTAATCAATTTGCACAGCATCATATGTCACAAAAGGGAAACCCACGCATAATATATTTCTTTTAACTTGGACTTGGAAAAGGACTTGTCTGACTCAGAAAGATAGCACTCTGGTTTTTGCAATGCTTTCTTGAAAGGATATGAATGTAAAAGGAGAGAAAAAGAAAAGCGTCCAAGCATGCAACATACAAAATCATCAAATCGAGAATAGACTTTATTTGATTGTCACTATGGTATATCAAATTATATGGATTCTCTGAAGCTATAGATCCTAAAACAAAGCCCTTTGCTGACTGAAAAAACAACTCTAAAATATTCCATCCATCAAACAAAGTTTAGCTACACAGAAATAGACAGCAAGAAGATGACAATTAACTGCATCATCCTATAGCAGAAACCTAGTTACAAAAATGATGTATTATGACAGATATCAGACATGGTGAAACCTGAAAACATAACCTTCTTGACTATGAGACTGTCACACAGGACATAATGATTACTAAATTCTAATAAAAACAGCCAAAAGGATTTAGAAACCTGATCTGGCCTGCAGATCAGATCTTAAACTCAGATACCTACTAAAGACATGTCAACAGAGAAGTTCCTCAAGAGAAAACAATATGTTACTGACTCTTACAGTTGAGCCCACATTTAAATTTTATATAAACATAATGTCAAATGGAAGTAAAAGAAAATGATCAACATACCCCAAGAGTCCTCGGCCTGACCAGGGTCGTGGTGTCACATTCAGATGCACTTGCACACCTCGCCTCACAACTATCACAGAGACTGCTGACCCTTGGTTGGTTTGACCTTCCCTTGCAAGTCTCGAAGCTAAACTTTCACCACCATCCACAGAACCAAATTTCAGGATCTGATCTCCTAGTTGAAGTCCATCTGATGCAGCTGGAGACCCATCAGATATTTCATCAACCACAGCGAATGGAAGCCTCGCAATTACATCCTCATCCATCGGAGATGGATTTTCAGAAGTGGAAGCATATGGCAAAGAAGAAGAATTGATACTGCTCAACCCAGATGAAATGTGATATCGTGATTCTCCTCCATCTTGAAATGGAAAGCACAAATTATCAATATAACTTCCAAAGCCAGAGAATATCATAGAAGTTGCTAGTTGCATAATCTTCAAGATAAAATTCAAATTGCTATAATTTATAGTCTCACAAGCTAGGGATATGGAATAGCTGTAGCAGCTAGAAATATTTACATGGTGAAAATCATGAACTGTGTATCAAAAGCACTTTAAAAGTGAAAAGAGTATTTGTGAAGGAAAGTTGAATTCGTGTCAGAGAATGCACATACAAATGTAGATCAATACATGGGAATATCATATGAAGGAAAACGATGGTCATTCATAAATAAAGAGTATAGTAACAGTCTAGCATCACTGACAAAGGCTGTTAGCATTTTCTTAACTCTATCCAATCCTCTCTAGTGCAGATCTATCTTCTCTCCCCTAATTATCTCTATAAATGCATATTCCAAGTGGTTACAAGGCAACTTTCAAGATGTTGAACTGATTACTTGATAGAATCTTAGATCAATATGACATCATTAAGGATTAGCCAAATGGCTCTTTGGACAAAAAAGTCTCAACATCATCCCCCTCCTCAATTAATACACCATTCCAAAAAAATGCCTTGATAACCAACCTTAGCGAACACTACAACTCTGACTTAACATGTCCTTATCTAACCTAGAGCAAACTGATTTAGGGTTTGTGATTGTAAACATTACCTGTGTTTCTATTCTATAAAGGAGATACGGGTCACACCACTGAGTTGGTTAGCAAGTTTATGTTTTTGAGCTATAGCATTAAAGTTTACTGTTTTCCAGATTTAATAAAACAGTGATGCAAATTTGAGAGCTTTGTTTTCCGTGTATTTTCTGTTAGTGTTTCCAGCAGCATGTGTTTGTAGATTCTAGTAGGCAGAGATTGCAGTTTTAATAGGTTTCAGTTTTTAGGCTATATATGGTTTAGTTATTCTTTGAATGCAAAATTGGCTTACTATGGTCTGAGAAATTTCAAAATGGTATCAGAGCACATTTGCTGAAGCTTTCCAGGAAGCCCTCTATGGATACGACTCCAACCTATGAAAGAGACTTGTCGAAGGGTTTCCGGTGTGAGATGCCCAAGCTTCAGTAAGTGAAGCAAGATCCAAACATGAGAAGGGTTGAGAGGTGAGATGCCCAGGATTATCCAGTAATTGGAAGTTGTGGTTGATCTTAGTTGCTGATCTATGTTCATGTTTGTTTCATGAATTAAATAATGAACAGTTACCATTTCCAATATTGTCACATGTTGGAAGACACTTTCAACTTTGTTCCATGGAAGTGTAGGCAGAATCCCTTGGAAGAGGTTGAACAGTGCTACACATGGAGGATCCCAAGTGTCACGTGCTAGATCCCATATGTGGGTATCTCTGATTTCATCTTAGATCCATAGATCTACTTTTTGCATACCCCTTGATACCATTTGCACCCTTAACTTCACCTTGTGGGTCCCATTTGAACCGCTTTCCATATCCCAAGGAAGTGGGTCCCACTTATGTATTTCACAGTACTAGATCTTGTCATCTGATCTCATTATGTGGCCTAAATCATTCATTGGTTGAAACACTAGTTATCCCTTAAGCCTCTTTCAACCATACTTAAACTTCTAGGTCCACCTAACCTTGCATCGGTTTCCGTAACTTGACTTTCACACTTCCCTAGAAACCTCTGCTTTGGTCCAATCACCTTTGATTGGCTATAGGGTCTCCCCCTTGGTCTTGATTCATCTTGATTTAAAGTGAAGAGTGCCTCGGTTGATGTGACTCCCAGCTTGCATTGAGAACCGTGGCATCTCTTGGGTCACCTCTTTAATTGTCCATCTCCTCTACCATCCCGGATGGGATACCATTAGGGACAACTACAAGTTGTGTGATAACAAGTCCATTGCCTCAACTAGCCCTTTAGGCCGCACACAGTACTCGTATGCAAGGGTCGCAAATCTATTGGAATCTATTGGTATTGCGATAGACTGGATTCCTCCATTTAGGATTCCCTGGGTGTGCTTGGCCACCTCTTACCTACTAGGCAGGAGTTGAATAGAATCACCCGAGACGACATTTATAGGCATTTTGTGCAAGTCACTTGGATTAACCCTTAGTGCGGGTTACGTCCAAAGATGGCCTTTCATGCTGAGCACTTCATGGATCTGAGGGACGGCCTCATTGTTCAACCCCATCACACACTCTGCCATTGGATGCATGCTCTTTGTATTCCTTTAGGCCGCTTCAAAGTGGGTTCTCATCATCTTAGGTGGAGATGGATCATCAAATCGACCAATTAGACAGGATCTACCAGGTATGTCACCTTTGAGGGGTTGAGGCTGAAAAGCATTTCACATTTTGTTGTCCTATTTACTGTGAGAATTGTGGGCAGTTTCATTGTCTTTTTAGGAACCTTCTTCTAAGGGATCTTCATACTCTAACTAATTTCTTCAAGTATCCCAATCAAAGGTATCTAGCCTTATACTTGCAAGAGGCCCTCTGACTTTGCTCGTTCGTCCTACATTGACATTCACAACCTGAACGAGCCTCCACTCAGTAGATTACTACCTTTTTTCCAATACTCCCTTCTTCTAGGGGCACCACAAGACAAACGGATGGTGGTATTGCTTCCAACCCCAGATCAGACCCAAAGGACCGCCTTCACTTCCACCAAACACTAGTGGTGTGACCAATCTTGGCCCCATACCAACAACTGAATAATTTCATCCAAGTCACACCAGAAGGCCCCCCACTCCAAGCAGCAACACAGTACACATTATAGCTCCTCTAGCTCCTCTTCCACTTCTTCCTCCAAACATAGTACTATTTTGAGATACCTACATTGGACCTCGAATGTTAGGAGTGATGCTTCCAGTGAACTATGAAAGATTTACCACTTTTGTATCAAAGATTCTATCCATTCTCTTTGTACATTTCTCTCTTGGATTGGCTCTCCATCTTTGGAGTTAGCTTTTTTTGGTTTTTAGGTTAGAGTCCTAATCCTCGCTTTTTATAGCAGCCACCATAGCGCTCCCACTTTGTATTGACATTAGGGTACCACACAGTCCCATTGACCTACTCTTGTGGTCATTCCTTGGACATTGATAAAATTATCTTAACTTATCTCATCTTCATCACAAGGCTCCTCACTCTCCAAGACAAGCATCTTGTGCTCCAACACTCCTCAACATACGTGTCCCGGGTCCACAAACAACCCCAAGCAATGCACCCTCAACCCAAGCATCCTCAAGTCAAGCGCTCATCATCCTAAGTAAGGCATGCCAAGTGGTCCCAATCGTCTTAGGGCCAAGCACACCCCCTCCTAGTGTCCTGCGCTCCTCCGTCTAGGTAGATCCATCTCCCATGCAAGCAACCCCAAATAAGATAACCACCACCTCAAGTAGTGTACTACTCTAGCACCAAATCCAAGGTCAAGCACCCACCCATAGAAAGCTCTCCAAATTTGATCAATCAAAAGGTCTAAAGTACAACTAAGGGGATAGAATTTCACCACGCACCCCAGGTACAACTAAGGGGCTAGGATTTCACCATGCACCCTACACCACATGAAGGCACCGCTAGCATGGTGTAAACACTTTCAGAGCGGCCCAAAATCTAACATCATGATACAGAAACACTGCCCAAAATGTTTATGGAAGTTTCCAATGCATTTCTGCCTATTCCCGCGTGTTTCCCAACAATTTACAATTGTTTGGGGTTTTGGGTGTTCCACAGAATCCACACAACCCCTAAAATCTAAAAGGAAAAAACTACAGATTAAAAATTATAAATGAATGCATTTTCATCTACAAAATTCAAAATTAAATATTTTTTATTGAGAAGAAAAATAGAAGCTTCAGGAAACCCTAAGTTCCCTGATTTTGGATTTTTCATAATGTAATTTTGTATCGGAGTTAATATCTACAATTTCTATATTGAATTCTAGATTATGTCTATCATTCTAAATTTCTGGATAATTTGCTATTAAAAAAATCTACATTTTGAGTTATTTATTTTTAAATTCATCATCACCCCATTTTCTAAAAAATTGGGCGGTCACATTTCAATGCCATCCACATTTCAAAAACCCATACCTGTCTCGAATTCTGTACAACTTAGACATTAATATTTAATTTAAATCAAATAAAAAGAAATCAAATCAAATAAGCAACTGAAGAAACTTTCATCGTATGCTTTATTTAGAAATGCCTACAACAAGCAACCGAAAAGAAAAGAACAAATCTACCCACATGCCTTGCATGCAATCAATCATGATAGCACTATGCACCGACAGCTTTCTGCCTGGTACCTTAGCCCAAAAATTTGTACATTTTACAAATAGAAAAAAAATACTAGAAAATAAGATGTGTTTGAAAGACACTCTCATGACAATGTCTTAAAATGGCAATCATACGTATACCTGCTGTTCTCTGGGGTGGCATAGGTGAATCTCGAAGACGACCACCTGAAAGCAATATCTGAAGATTCTGATCTATTTTTTCTGTGATGTCCTTATGATCATTACGCAGTACTGCATACAAGATAATAAAAACATCATCAGATGCTTTCTAACTTCTTAAAAAGAAACCGCATTCAATTAGTTCAGTTTTAACAAAATGTAAATATCGTACACCACAAATAACCCAAATCTGTAATTCTTATCTAAATCATAAACACAAGGAATTGTCTATATCATTCCAGCTTCGTAAATATTATTTAATAGCTTCCTAGAAACAATTAATGACTCTTTCTATGTTGTACATACAAAAAAATTTATGGATGTCACCTCTTTTTGAGACATGCATCACCAGGTCATGAGATTTTCCAAGGCAGTCATTCAAAACCATAACATTTTTATTTCTGATATTTTACAACAGCAACATGTTTGTATGTCATGAATGCAATAGACACCTACCATGTTAGACATAGAGGACATATTTAGTTGCATGCATTATAATAAAATGGGTCCGGGAAAAGAATGATGATTATTGTTGTTATGCATCTAGTATATAACATGCTATTCTATGTTTTTTTATTTATAAGTTATTCTCAATAAACTGTACTGTAGTGAAGATTGTCTACCCCCGGTCACTGAACTTGTCAGGGTTTTTGTCATAATGTTTGATATGACTTCCCAATCCTAATGCGACTGGAAGGGGCAGTTGAAAAACTACCATTGCCATTCAATTTCAACTCATACTGGATCGAAGATTACAAATTTTAAGACTTGTACAAAAGGAGTGGGTTCGTTTTGATCCTTCATCTGGGATACAAGCAATGAAACCCATGTACGAAAATCTCTAAAGGCTAAAGATCAGGGCAAAGGAGTGGATCAGAGAAAAAAAGCTCTCAGAATAAGGACATAAATGATGTTGAAGGGAATATGGAATTGATATAAGAGGAGTTAAAGAAATGGATATCTGAGGAAATCAATGGAGCTATGGAAAAGCTGGAAGATGATAGTAAATAGACTCTTGGCATGGGAAGAAGCAAAGTGGAGGCAGAAAAGCAGAACAATCTGGTTTAAAGAAGGGGATGAAAATACAAGTACTTCCACAGGTTCACACAAATTGGAACTCTTCAGAAAGGTTTTGATAGAATTGCAAGAGTGGCTGTGGATCATTTTTAAAATTAAAGATATTTATACCAATCCAGGACAGCACAATATCCTGGAAATTCTTCAAACCTTGACCTATTTCCCTAGGCTGTCAAATAAGAAACAGAATGAATCTCTAATAGTTCTTGTTAGTCAAGAAGAATTAAAGGAGGTCTTAGCATCTTTTCAAAGTCACAAGACCACTAGGCATGACAAATGGGCGATAGAGTTCTTTGGAAGCTTTTACGAACTGCTCAGAGGAGAGACCTTTTATTAGCAGAAAACAAATCAAGATCTTCCAGTAAGATTTATAGACCTCTCAACTATACTTTTATAACAACTATTTCCTCCACAATCATTATTCCGATAGGACTATCTCACCATGTAATTGCTGTTATAAGCGCATAGCTAAGGTCATAGCCCAAAGAATAAATCCCACTTCATCCAGCTTCATTTCAGAAGAGCAATTCAGGTCCTGGAAGGAAGACAGATTTTCGATGCAGTAGGTATAGCTCAGGAGATGTTACAATCGATAAAGAAAATAAAGACCCCATCATTTATTATCAAATTGGATGTCAATCCTGTTATGCCACAGATTCTCTGCAGCGCACCCTACCAAATGTGCTAAGGGGGGTCTGTTGCCATTGTAAAAAGCCAAGTTGGGGCTTTCTTTATGTAAAAGTGTTGGTCTAGCAGGGCTCAAGACCCTTGGTCATGGTCATGGTAGGTCCTCTTGGTCCTCATTTCAAGGAGTGTTGGTCTTGTGGCACATCTGACTACTCCTTGATGCGTGGTAATTCCTCATCATGTCAGGGATTTATGCCCTGGGTAGGTATCTGGTGCACCTTGGGATGAATCCATTAGGACACATGGCTTAGAAGCCCCTAGCCACACTTATGGTTTTATGCTTTGTAGAGGTGATTGTGCTTGTAAGGGTTGTCACAACTGTTCTAATACACCTCATTCATACCCCCTCAGACCTTATTTTGCTATATCACTCCTCCCTCTTGGTCATATTGGTCAAAAACAGCAAGTCATCCACCTTGAAAGCAAATTTATGGAGGTCATACCAACCTAAAGTGGGCATTGAGGGCAAAAGACACATGTTGTGGTTAGATGGAGCATTACGTCCTCCTTCCAAGCTCAACCCTTATCATGTTGAAGCATATCATTAATTTTGTTGGATTTTGTACAACTTCGGAAGATATTATTCATTATATTTTATTGTACCTTCATTGTACTTGTTTGTAGCTCCTAAGGGAGATGAACTTTATGTAAACAATTATGTAAACACATGAAAGAATCAATGTAAGCCGGTGCAAAAGAAACAAATAAAAATATTAAATTTAAATTATTTATTGCCCCCAGGTGAAGTCGGCCCAGTTAGGGAATTTTCCAGTTTTGCACTTGTATAAATAGGAGGCTAGTGCACCCCATTATCTCATATTCACTCACTTAGCAAGTGCGCATCACTTGGAGGAGGCTGATTTTGCATCACTTGAAGGAGGAAGCTTATTTGGGGCATCCACTTGTGAAATATACTTTCACATTCTTTCTCTTTCTTTATTTGTACCTTGGTCTCGGAATTATCATCTCTCTGCGAAGGTTGCTGGGTTTTTTCTCCCATTTGGGTTTCCCAAGTCAAACTATATGTTGTTGTTTTGTGCATTGTCTTGCTTCTAGTGATCTTGGTAATGCATTTATGTTTTATGCTATGAATGTATGAAATTTAACATGGTATCAGAGCCATTCTAGAAGAAGCCATTGCCGAAGCATTGTCGGAACCCTGTCGGAACTAGGGTCTCATCTTGTGAAGTCTCCAACCATTATTTTGGACAAAAGAAGCTATAGGAATTTCGTTTTTGTCAAAGCGCATCTATTGATGAAAACATAATTCAATTTCGAGAACTTTCAATTTTTGACCTAACTCTTTGGCTGCAACAGAATTAGGGTTTCAGTTTTAACTCATCTCTCTCCACAAATTTGGACCAGCCCACCCTCTATTCAACTCTCCTTGGCAAGGCGAATATATCTATGGGTTCAGTTTTCCAAATTATTAACTTTCATTTTGACCTAGCTACTAGTAGGGTTTCTGAACCAGATCTGCAATCAAGATGAATGGGATGAAGGTTGAAGATCATTTGGAAGTCTAGGGTTCTTCTACTCCTAGAAGAAAATGATCTCTTGCTATATGTAAATGAGAAGGTCCCTAAACCAGAAGCCGAAGAAGATAAATCCCGATGGAGGAAGAATGATGCTAAAGCAAGGAGGATTCTTTTGGATTCAGTGAGAGACCATTTGGTTCCTCAAATCTCAGGAAAGAAGAATGCTAGGAAAATGTTCAAGACCATTATGAAGCTGTTTGAACACACTAGCCTAAATGTATCCATGACTTTGAGAAACCAGCTCTCAAATATGAAGATAGCAAAGTCAGAATCCATTGCCTCATACTTCATGAGGATCACAGAACTCCGAGACAAGCTCAGCACCAGTGGAGATCCTATTAGCGATAAGGAGCTTGTCCTACACACTTTAAATGGTCTTCCACCATCATGGGAGTCCTTTATCCAAAGCATAAGTGGTAGATCCAAAACTACCAAAGTTTGACAAGCTTTGGGCAGATTGCTCTCAGGAGGAGACCAGGATTGCAGCACATCAAAGACTCCATGGCTCTCAACCTGAAGAGACTCAAGCATTTGTTTCCCATGCCAAGAAAGGTAGGAGAAAAGGAAAGAAGTTCCATAAACACCAGCACCAAGAAAGGAGATCAAGTCCCCGCCAAGAACAAAAGAAGAAGAAGGATGTATCTCAAGTTCAATGCTATAGGTGCAGAAAGTATGGACATTACGCCAGTAGCTGTCGAAGTCAAATCAAAAGGAAGCATAAAGCATCCACTGTTGATGAAGAAGAAGATCATCATCACAAGAAGCAAAAGAATGAAGATCACACAAAAATTCTATTCATATCAGCACTATCAGGTACTATTCCTACCACTAGTGACACTTGGCTCATAGATAGTGGTGCATCTAGACAGATGACAGGTTATAGAGAGAATCTTTCGGAATTAATTAAGAAAGATTCACATCTCTGTGTTGTACTTGGAGATGATGCAAATTACAATGTGAAGGGGTCTGGAGCCACCACTCTTCAATTGGAATCAAATGATACATTACGCCTAAGTGATGTACTCTATGTACCTGGTATGAAAAGAAATCTTCTCTCCATCTCAACATTGGAGGACAAGGGATATAAAGTAGCTTTCTCAAAAGGGAAAGTCCTTGCTTGGCACAAGAACTCAAGCATGAGCACAGCCAAAGTTATTGGCATAAGAGAAGAGAGCTTGTATAGACTAAACACTTCTCCAGTCCAAGCCCTAACACATGATGCTGCAATTATGGGCGAGTTATGGCATAGAAGGTTGGCTCATCTGAACTATCAAGCTCTCCCAGTTTTGAAGAATATTGTGACAGGTTTTCCAGGGCTCTAGGTAGACCATGATGGAACTTGTAGAGGATGTGCACTTGGCAAGAATGCCAAGAAGTCCTTTCCAAACAGCGAGAGTAGATCCAAAGGGATTTTGGATCTAGTACACTCTGACTTGTGCGGGCCCATGACAAATGTGTCATTAGATGGTTATCATTACTATATCACCTTTATTGATGATTACTCACGGAAGACTTGGATTTACTCTCTCAAGTAAAAAGAATCTGAGGAAGTGCTCAGCAAGTTCAAAGAGTTTAAAGCACAAGTTGAGGATCTATCAGGAAAGAGGATCAAGATTTTGAGATCCGATAATGGTGGAGAATATACCTCTACAGAATTCAATGATTTCTGCAAGGAAGCAGGAATTAAGAGGGAGCTCACAGTTCCCTACAACCCTCAACAAAATGGGGTTGCAGAAAGAAAGAATTGTACAATTGTGGAGGTAGCCAAAGCTATGATACATGACCAAAGTCTTCAAATGTTCTTGTGGGAAGAAGCATCCAGAACCGTTGTATATGTACAGAATAGATGTCCACATAAGATATTGAAGAACACGACTCCGGAAGAAGCGTTCACAGGTGTGAAACTAGAAGTGGGCCATCTCCGAATTTTTGGTTGTCCAATCTACATACATGTGCCCAAAGAGAAAGATCTAAGTTAGAACCTACAGGCAAGAAGGGTACCTTTATGGGATATAGTGAGTCTTCAAAGGCTTACAGAATTTACATTCCAGGATCCAGACAGATTGAAGTCAGTAGGGATGTGACCTTTGAAGAAGAAATGGCTGTCAGGAAAGACAGAGGATTAGATAGGGAGATCGATGATGAAGAAATGCTAGAATCTAAGGAGATGAGATCATCTCCCCCTCTAGTTTAGAGGGAGACAGCAGAGAAGGATGAACCTATCGATCCCATAGATCCAGTTGATATTCCCAGAAATGTTGCAGGACAGAAAAAACCTAGATGGGCACAACAGACACTGCAGGATGCAGAGGGGCATGAAACTCCACATGGCGCTTTCAGAGAAAGCAAAAGACCTCAGAGGTTCTCTAGTTATGTAGCACTGATGAGCAACATTATTGATTAAGAACCCACTACTTACAAAGAAGCATCCAAACATCAAGTTTGGAAGGATGCCATGATGGAAGAATATCAATCCATCATGAAGAATGATGTGTGGGAAGTTGTGTCGAGACCTGAGGAGAGGTCAGTAGTGACTTCTAAATGGCTATACAGATCAAGCATGGAGCAGATGGCAGTGTTGAGAAATACAAGGCCAAATTTGTAGCCAAACGATTCTCTCAGAAAGAGGGAGTCGATTATGATGAGACTTTTGCTCCTGTGGCCTGATATACTTCAATCAGATCCATTATCGCAATTGCTTCAGCTATGGGATGGAAGTTGCATCAGATGGATGTGAAGACAGCCTTTCTCAATGGTGTTATTGAGGAAGAAGTTTACATCGAACAACCAGATGGGTTTATTGTCCAAGGAAAGGAGTCTCATGTATGCAGATTGAAAAAGGCATTGTATGGCCTCAAGCAAGCACCCCGTGCTTGGTATGGACGAATAGACGGATTCCTGGTGAGCTTGGGATTTTCCAAGAGTGATGCAGACCCCAACCTTTATTACAAGGTTGTAGATGATGAGCCACTGATTCTGGTATTATATGTTGATGACTTGTTTCTCACAGGAAATGAGAAACTCATTGTATGGTGTAAGAAGAATCTCGCCTCTCAGTTTGAAATGAAGATCTTGGATTGATGCATTACTTCTTGGGATTAGAAGTATGGCATAAGCAGACAAAGATTTTCCTAAGACAAGGAAAATACACCATTGATATATTGAAGAGATTTGGAATGTTGGACTGCAAGTCCATGGCTACTCCGATGGATGCGAATTGGAAGAAGTTGAGAGATTCTACTTCAAATTCTGATCTGTTTGATCCCACCATTTATCGCCAATTGATTGGGTCATTGATGTATTTGACCAACACCAGACCAGATATATGTTTTGCTCTGAATGCCCTCAGTCAGTTCATTTGCAAACCAAGGTAGATTCACTGGATTGTTGCAAAACATGTGCTCAAATACTTACGTGGCATAGTGGGATATGGATTGAAGTATGCATCAGATGGTGACCTGGTATTGCAGGGGTTTACAGACTCAGATTGGGCCGGATGTGTTGCAGATCGGAAGAGTACTTCTGGATGTTGCTTCAATTTGGGTTCTGCAGTTATTTCTTGGTGCACAGGAAGCAGAACTCGGTAGCACTCAGTACTGCAAAGGCCGAGTACATGGTTTCAAGCACAGCAGCTCGAGAAGCAGTTTGGCTTCGTAAAATCCTAGCAGGATTGTTCGGTCGGATTCTAGAGCCGACTGTGATTCACTGTGATAACCAGAGCTGTGTGCAGATGTCAGTGAATCCTGTATTTCACGGCAGGTCGAAGCATATCAAGATTCAATATCACTTCATTCGTGATATGGTGCAAAAAGGTGCGGTCGAGTTATAGTACGTGCCGACAGACGACCAGACTGCAGATGTTCTCACTAAGGCTCTTCCCAGGGTGAAGTTCGAATACTTTCGAGGAAGACTTGGAGTCGAAGAGAACATATCCTTCCTTGAGAGGGAAAGATGACATTGAGATGCTTGCCCTGCTTTGCCCAGGTGCCTTTGCAGTCCCGTTACTCAACCAGATATGGGAGAAATCCCATAGGCAAATGAGTAGGACAGTCAGCAGTTGGTCGGGCTCACCCAGGTACCTTCTGCAGTCCAATTACTCAGCCAGATATGGGAGATATCCCATAGGAAGATGAGTAGGATAGTCAGCAGTTGGTTGGGTTCACACTGGTGCCTCTACAGTCCAGTTACTCAGCCAGATATGGGAGAAATCCCATAGGC
Organism: Larix kaempferi; assembly: GCA_027924585.1. Lineage (NCBI taxonomy): Eukaryota > Viridiplantae > Streptophyta > Pinopsida > Pinales > Pinaceae > Larix > Larix kaempferi. Next base: position 20,566,052 of record BSBM01000625.1, read on the forward strand.
AGATGAGTAGGACAGCCAGCAGTTGGCCATGTGGTTGCACAGGTGCCTCTACAGTCCAGGTACTCAGCCAGATATGGGAGAAATCCCATAGGCAAAAGAGTTAGACAGTCACTAGATGGTCGTGCCCCTTTTGCTCGTTTGAGATCTCAACCAAGTATGGGAGGACCCCATTGGCAGATGAGACAGACAGGTAGCAAATTGTATAGCAGAGATGGTACAGCTGATAATCTCAGATATCCAGGATTGAGTGATTCTCCTAGATCCAGGATTGAGTGATTCTCCTGGACTCCCCGAAGGACTAGTGAAGATGATGCACAGAGACTGTGTGGACAACCTTCAGTATGCATAGAGATGATGGAGATAGTGTAGAGTACAAGATGAAACCCAGATGATCGTGATGCAGATGAAGACCGAAGAATACCTTCCTCGTTGAGAGGGAGTGTTGGATTTTGTACAACTTCGGAAGATATTATTCATTATATTTTATTGTACCTTCATTGTACTTGTTTGTACCTCCTAAGGGAGACGAACTTTATGTAAACAATTATGTAAACACATGAAAGAATCAATGTAAGCCTTGGGGTGCAAAAGAAACAAATAAAAATATTAAATTTAAATTATTTATTACCCCAAGGTGAAGTCGGCCCAGTTAGGGAATTTTCCAGTTTTGCACTTGTATAAATAGGAGGCTAGTGCACTTCATTATCTCATATTCACTCACTTAGCAAGTGCACATCACTTGGAGGAGGTTGATTTCGCATCACTTGAAGGAGGAAGCTTATTTGGGGCATCTACTTGTGAAAGACACTTTCACATTCTTTCTCTTTCTTTATTTGTACCCTGATCTCGGAATTATCATCTCTCTGCGAAGGTTGCTGGGTGTTTTCTCCCATTTGCGTTTCCCAGGTCAAACTCTGTGTTGTTGTTTTGTGCTTTGTCTTGCTTCTAGTGATCTTGGTAATGCATTTATGTTTTAAGCTATGAATGTATGAAATTTAACAAATTTTTATCATTATTTTATCTTTTATGAGGTTTTTAGTCCCCGGATTGTGGGTGACAAACATTAAAAAATCATCAAAGTCATTTTAAAGATAAATTAGGTAGGTCTACCTAGACGAGGGTTAAGTTAGCTTTCTTTCCTTATAAATAAGGCACCCTCCTTTGATTTGTAAGCAAGATCATGGGATAAAATATGAGTGAAATTTTATTTCTTCTTGTGTACATCTGCAACTAAAGTGGTGCACACCTCTTTTCTTGGCATTTCTAGGGTTTTAAGGGATCAAGTTTGATGTTTGAGGTTTCTTTACTATCTTGCAAAGTTATTCTAAGGTGAAAATACTTTTTATGTGCCTTCTCTTCTCATTTTCTTTCTCAATTGTGGTTAGATCTTGAAATCTCATCTTGCATTGTCGGAGGCATCCAAAGTAGGAGCCATTTAGGGTTTTATGCATAATAGCTTAGACTTGCTTTACTATCTTGCAAGGTTATTCTAAGGTGAAAAGACTCTTTAAGTGTCTTCTCTTCTCATTTCTTTCTCAACTGTGGTAAGATCCTAAAATCTCTTGTCTTGCATTGTCAAAGGCATCCAAATTAGGAGCAATTTCGGGTTTTATGCATAATAGCTTAGTCTTGTTAGTGAGACATCCCTCTTGTGTAACACCCCTAAAAAAGCTAATTAAGGATTAGAATTCTTAATCCTTCGTTAGCTACTAATGAAGTATTAATAAAGTGGAATTAATTCAATGAAAAAAATAAAAAGAAAAATATTAATAAAGTTAATTAACTATTAATCTAAGGTAAAGTTAATTAAACTTTGATTAAATAAACTAGGATGCATGAAGACCATGTGGCCCTTGTGCATAATTCTTTCTTATAAAATTAAAATTAGAATTTTCTGCATAAATAAGGGAATTGGGAGGTGATTGTTGGGGGGGTCTTTTTTTGGTTTTTATGCTCTTTGTTTGCAAAGGTTTTGTCAGGGAGGGGTTCTATAGTGATGGAGTTATGGAGGCTGAGGTTAGAATAGAATTCTGATTATGAAGTTTCACTGGCATGGTATTGTTGAGTGAGGGCTCGAGGGCTCTCAGTCTGTGACTAAGGGGTTGGTTGGGAGGAGAGCGGTCCCCCCACATGTGGTTTCTTGAGGAGCAACGCCTGAGTTAATGGGCATTCGACAAGCTTCAAATGTGCAACTGTAACTCTAACGTACAGGTTCAGGTATGTATTCTTGATTTTCCTTCTGTCTACTTTACTTAATTTGTTTAGTCAATTCCACAAAATGGAAGACGACATGAATATAAAAATTAGTACAAGTGATTTCCTGTTTTTGTAAGATTAATTATAGTTAATTTCTGTTGTAAATTAGCAGGCACATGCATATTGATTTTATTCAGATTTAACTATGTTATTCAAATTAATCCCCTTGGTTAAGTAGGTCTCTCTTGTTTGGGCCTTGGCATCTTGTTTGCCCTAAGTCAAAGGCTAACACAACCTAGGGTTTCTTAGCCTTGCCCTAATTCTTCCAGATATTGAATTGCCAATTTTTAAAAGAAACGTTAACCTTGATTTCTTGGTGCCCAGGGGAATAAGACCTAGGTCTAATTGCTTCATCTTCACCAATTCAATTTTACAAAATTCCTTGTGCTATACTTGAAAAAAATACAAACAATAGAAAAAACCCTAAAAATTAAACATTTTTGAAAAATTCAAAAAATATTTATTTTTGTCATTGTACTTGTTTAGCATTGAACTTTCTTGCAAATTTCCAGAATAGTTATCCATGTTACAAATTTCTGAGTTGTTTGTATTATCCATAAAAAGTGAAAAAACTCCATAAAAAAGTTGTTTTGTAGCTTGTAGAAGCCCTCAACTAGGATGACATCAGCCCTAGGAGAGTGACATCATCCCCTAGTGGCTGGTACAGACTTGATTCAGATCTGGTTGTGTTAAAATAATGTAACTACGGAAGATATTTTATTCATATTATTGTATTCCTCCTACGGGAGTTGATGGTCATGTAATTAATAATGTAAAGGTCATTGAAAGAATCAATGTAAACCCTAGGACATGTGTCAGCCTAGAAAAGCCCCGGAAAGATTATTATATTATGTAATTGACCATCCAGTTAGACAAGTCGGCCCTATTGGGGAATTAGTCATCTCAACGAAAGAATATAAATAGGCGTGCTCTCTCTCATTTGTATCATCTCATTTCACTCAAGCAAGCTCGCATTAGTAGAGAAGAGAGTGGAGCACAAGCAAGGGAGTAGCTGTTTTGTCTTGGGGTTATCTTGTAGTTTGTCATTTCTATATTGAGGAAGGCTTTGCTGGGTTTTCTACCCCAAGAGGGTTTCCCAGGATAAATTGTGTCTCTTTTCTTTTATGTTGTGCTTGTTTATCTTTCAGTAATTGTTTATATGCTATATGCTACTTAAATGATAAGTTAAAACTAACATGGTATCAGAGCTAGCCTGAAAGATTACATTGTGCAGCCCCTGTAACTGCAGAAACTAGGGTTTCTTATTCTGGGAGCCACCTCCACACTTTTGTTGAAAAAGAGAGTGAATCTACCTCGCCTCCCTAAGGCACATTTTTCTGTCGAAGCAGAATTTCATTTTGAGCATTTTCATTTTTGGGTCCACCACTGCAGCCCGAGATAATTAGGGCATCAAGTTTTTGGATCATCTGCTCACTGATTTTGGAAAAGGAGTACATTTCTCAACTCCCCTTGAGAAGGCGAATTTACTCATCCAATTAGTTTTTCAAAATCCCAAAGTCGGAAAATTAGGGTTTCTCTGACAAACCCTAGGTTAAGGAGCAGATCTCAAAAGGGCAAATTTTCTGGTAAGTCTCAAACCTATTTCTATTTCCATTTGAAGTACTCATTATAGCAAGATGACAAGCAATACCAAGCTTGATGAAAAGCTTGAAGGAGCTGAGAACTTCAAATCCTGGAAGTATAGAGTCATGTTCATCCTTGAGGAGCATGAGCTAGAAGACTATGTGAAGGAAGGACTTACAGAATCAGAGGGAGATGAAGAGAAGGCTAGACACAAGAAGAATCTCATCAAAGCAAAGAGGATCATTGCTGATTCCATCAAGGATCACCTGATGTTTGATGCCTTGACTAGCCTGTTTGAAGGAAAGAATATCAACAGGAAAATGACCTTGAGAAACCAACTCAAGGGTGTGAAGAGTATGAAGTCTGAGTCCATGCACTCATACTTCTCAAGGGTATCCTAGATTAAAGAACAACTAAAAGCCATTGGGGATATGATCGAGGATGCAGAAGTTGTGATGACTACCCTGAATGGTCTTCCCCGAGATTGGGAACCATTTATTTGTGGCATCTGTGCCAGAAAGAAACTAATCAAGTTCAGAAGTCTATGGGAAGAATGTGTCCAAGAAGAAGAAAGAATAGTCGTAAGAGAAGATAAATTAAATGACAATGAAGATCAAGCTTTAGCTACCCATGCTAAAGGTGGGAAGAAGAGGAAGAACAACCCTCGCCCTCGAGAGGACTCTCCAAGGAGACCCCAAAAGAAGAGAAGGACCAGGAAGGATTTCTCTTCAATTGAGTGCTACTCATGCCACAAGACTGGACACATTGCAAGAAATTGTCCAAACAAATCTGGACACCACAAGAAGCAAAAGAGGAGGTTTCATGCTCATGCAGCGGCAGATAGTGATGATGATAACAAGACCAATGAAGACTCCAGTGAACAATATGTTCTTATCTCAGCACTCACTGGTTCAGTATCTCATGGAAGTGATACTTGGCTAGTGGATAGTGGAGCTTCAAAACACATGACAGGATACAAAGAATCCTTGTCTCATCTCATCCAGAAGGAATCTCCACACAAGGTAAAACTCGGAGATGACTACCAATATCCCATCAAGGGTATCGGAGAAGCCTCTTAGAAGTTGGACTCTGGGAAGTCCATGAATATGAAGGATGTAATTTATGTACTTGGGTTGAAGAAGAACCTTCTATCTATTTCAGCATTAGATAAGAAAGGTCTTCGAGTTGCATTTGTAGATGGTGAAGTTCTCATGTGGCCTAAAGGAAAGACTATTGATGATGCAATAGTCAATGGAGTAGAAGAAGGAGGACTTTACAAACTGAAGGGTCATGCAGATGCAGCACTCATGACTAGTACCATGAACCCCTGTGAGCTATGGCATAGGAGACTAGTTCATGTACACTACAAAGCCTTACCAATTGTAAGTAAGGTAGTGACTGGTTTACAAGAGATCCAGGTGGATCATGAAGGAGTATGCAAAGGGTGTGCTCAAGGGAAGAGTACGAAGAACCCATTTCCAAGTAGCGATAGCCAAGCGAAAGGTATTCTGGATATCATTCATTCAGACATCTGTGGACAAATGTCCAACACCTCTCTAAGCGGGTATAAGTATTATGCATCTTTTATTGATGATTATTCTCGCAAAACATGGATTTACTTTCTAAAGAATAAGAGTGAAGTCTTTGAAAAGTTTAAAGAATTCAAGGCACTCGTAGAGAATCTTTCTGAAAAGAAGATTAAGATCCTAAGGTCAAACAATGGAGGGGAATATACCTCAGGGGATTTCAAATATTTCTGTAAGCAAGCAGGGATTAAGAGGGAGCTCACTGTCCCCTATAATCCACAACAAAATGGTGTAGCCGAAAGGAAGAATAGGACGATCATAGAAGCAGTAAAGGCTATGATCCACGTTCAAGACTTACCCATGCATCTATGGGCAGAGGCTTCCAAAACCGCAGTCTATGTACAAAACAGGATCTCTCATAGTGCTCTTGGCAACAAGACCCTTGAAGAGATGTTCACCGGGAAGAAGCCTGAAGTCAGTCACCTGAAGATATTTGGATGTCCAGTGTTTATCCACATTCCGAAGGAGAACAGATCGAAACTAGAACCTTCAGGAAAGAAGGGAATATTTGTGGGTTATAGTGAGCAATCTAAGGCTTACCGCATATACATCCCAGGATTCCACTAGATCGAGATTAGTCGGGATGTCACATTTGATGAAGACACAGCCTTCAACAAGTCTAAGAAGAATCATGAGGATGAAGCGGAGCAAGAAGCTCCCAGAGTTACAGAATCAACCAAAGAACCAATTCAAAATATTGAAGAGGATCCTATTCCAAAGGATCGTGACATGGCAGAACCTCAAAGACCTGAGGAGATACCTCATAAGGAGATCTCTCGAAAGAGAAGACCAGCCTGGGCACGAGAATTAATCCAAGATGCTAGAAAGTATGGTGCCCCAATAGGATCCAGTAGAGAGAGCAAGAGACCAAGGCCATACTCCAGCTATGTAGCCTTGATATGCAATCTTGTTGAAGAAGAACCAACTTGTTTTGAAGAAGCAATGAAGAAGAAGGAATGGTTGGATGCCATGAATGAAGAGTATCAGTCCATCATCAAGAATGATGTTTGGGATGTGGTACCAAGACCAAAGGACAAATTGGTTCTCATCAAAGTGGATCTTCAAAACAAAACATTCAGCAGACGAAAGCATTGAAAAGTGCAAGGCAAGGTTTGTAGCCCGAGGATTCTCGCAAAAGGAAGGAATTGACTATGAGGAGACTTTTGCCCCGGTAGCCAAATATACTTCAATTAGAACCATTCTTGCCTTGGCAGCCAAGATGAAATGGAAGCTACATCAGATGGATGTGAAGACTGCTTTCCTAAATGGAAACATAGAAGAGGAAGTATATATCGAGCAACCAAAAGGATTTGAAGTAGAAGACAATAAGTCACATGTATGCAAGTTGAAGAAAGCGCTGTATGGGTTGAAGCAAGCTCCTAGAGCATGGTATGGAAGAATTGACAACTTCCTAATGAGCTTGGGCTTTACCAAAAGTAAAGCGGACTCTAATCTTTACTACAAGATTATGAATGATGAACCCATGATACTATTACTATATGTGGATGACTTATTTCTGACTGGAGAAGACAAGCCTATTGTTGAATGTAAGAAGAGGCTTGCAGCAAAATTTGAGATGAAAGACCTTGGCAAGATGCACTACTTTCTAGGTCTTGAAGTATGGCAATTTCTAGATGAGATTTTCCTGAGTCAAGGAAAATACACAGTTGAGATCCTAAAGAGATTTGGGATACTGGAATGCAAGGCCATGACTACTCCGATGGTGACAAATTTGAAGCTTCTGAGTGATGCTTCTTCAGAGAAAGTGGATGTCACCATGTATAGACAGATTATTGGGTCATTGATGTATTTGAACAATACTCGTCTAGACATATGTTTTGTAGTAAACACTTTGAGTCAATATATGGTGGAACCCAGGGATGTCCACCTAATTGCAACAAAACATGTGATGAGATATCTGAAGGGTACATTGGATTATGGACTCAGATATGCCTCAGATAGTGAGTTCAGGCTGTATGGGTACACAGACTTGGATTGCGCTGGAAGTGCTGAAGACAGAAAGAGCACTTCAGGATGTTGCTTTAGTTTGGGATCAGGCATGATCTCATGGCTCAGTAGAAAGCAACCATGTGTTGCACTCAGTACAGCAGACGCTAAATATGTAGCAGCTTGTTCAACTTGTGGTGAAGCAGTGTGGCTTCGGAAGATGTTGACAGGATTGTTCGATGCAGATATTGATGCTACGGAGATACTCTGTGATAACCAAAGTTGCATCAAGATGACTGAGAATCCTGTGTTTCATGATAGATCGAAGCACATCAAGATTAAGTTCCACTATATCCGGGATATGGTGCAGAGGGGAGCTGTGAAGCTTGAGTATGTTCCTACAGAGAAACAAGTTGCTGATGTGCTGACTAAGCCTCTGGCTCGTGTGAAGTTTAAGTACTTTCGAGACAGGCTTGGTGTGGTCCAGAGGGACCTCTCTCGAAAGAGAGATTGATTGATGATGCCTATCCGAAAGGATAGATGCCTGTCCGTAGGGATGGATGCCTCTCCAAGGGTGAGGGAAGATCAGTACTAGCTGACTAATGGTTCCAGCTCTCACGAGCTGATGCCTGTCTGTAGGGATGGATGCCTCTCTAAGGGTGAGGGAAGATCAGTACTGGCTGACTGATGGTTCCAGCTCTCACAAGTTGATGCCTCTCCAAGGGTGAGGGAAGATCAGTACTGGCTGACTGATAGTTCCAGCTCTCACGAGCTGATGCCTCTCCAGGGGTGAGGGAAGATCAGTACTGGCTGACTGATAGTTCCAGCTCTCACGAGCTGATGCCTCTCCAGGGGTGAGGGAAGATCAGTACTGGCTGACTGATAGTTCCAGCTCTCACGAGCTGATGCCTCTCCAGGGGTGAGGGAAGATCAGTACTGGCTGACTGATAGTTTCAGCTCTCACGAGTTGATGCCTCTCAAGGGATGAGGGAAGATCAGTACTGGCTGACTAATAGTTCCAGCTCTCACGAGTTGATGCCTCTCCACGGGTGAGAGAAGATCAATATTGGCTGACTGATAGTATCAGTATGTAGATACTTATGTTTGTTGCAGGTGTTCTAGCTGATGGTGCTGCTGATGGTGTTGTTCCAGCAGATGGTGTTCCAGCTGACGATGATGTGGTTCCAGTTGATGGTGCTACTGATGATGTTCCAATAGATGGTGTTCCAGCTGACGATGATGTTGTTCCAACTGATGGTGCTGCTGATGTTGCTATCCCAGCAGATGATGTTCCAGTTAACGAGGTTGCTGACAGCAAAAGATGTTCCAACTAATGATGTTGCTGATGAGGATGTTCCAGTAGATGGTGTTCTAGTTGACGATGTTGTTGTTCCAACAGTTGATGATAGTTGATGATGATGTTGTTGATGATGATCATATTCGACAGATGATGATGTTGCTACTCCACAGATGATGCCCCAAGACAGATGATGATCCAAAGCCTTCCTACGACATATAGAAGTTCACAAGTCAGTTGTGCAGATGTTGTTACCCGCAGAATACCTTCCTAGTTAAGAGGGAGTGTTAAAATAATGTAACTGCATTAGATATTCTATTTATATTATTGTATTCCTCCTACGGGAGTTGATGGTCATGTAATTAATAATGTAAAGGTCATTGAAAGAATCAATGTAAACCCTAGGACATGTGTCGACCTAGAAAAGCCCCGGAAAGATTATTATATTATGTAATTGACCATCCGGTTAGACAAGTCGGCCCTATTGGGGAATTAGTCATCTCAACGGAAGAATATAAATAGGCGTGCTCTCTCTCATTTGTATCATCTCATTTCACTCAAGCAAGCTCGCATTAGTGGAGAAGAGAGTGGCGCACAAGCAAGGGAGTAATTGTTTTGTCTTAGGGTTATCTTGTACTTTGTGATTTCTATATTGAGGAAGGCTTTGTTGGGTTTTCTACTCCAAGAGGGTTTCCCAGGATAAATTGTGTCTCTTGTCTTTTATGTTGTGCTTGTTTATCTTTCAGTAATTGTTTATATGCTATATGCTGCTCAAATGATAAGTAAAAACTAACAGGTTGAAGTGTTTTGCAGGTCCATTTTTGGCAAAAGAACAAACCCTAATGGTTGGAAAGTGTTCCAACTTCATCTCCAAACCTAGTTGGGTGACTTGGGGGGTTTTGAGACAGTTAAACAACTCATTCACCATTTTTTGCAGGCTATTACAGATCTGAAGTGTGTAAGCAGCCCTAAATTGCAACACATATCGATCAATCTAAAGGCGCCCTAGAAGGTATAGACTCATCCTTGGTTGGTAAGTGGTGAGAGGTATCTATCGTAGCATTTTCACGGGTTCATTTCATGATTTTACATAGGTTAATGGTGCTGATTTTTACTGCAGTAAATTGATTCATCTCATTTATCAAGTACCAAATTATATTGCTCCTAAACCTTCCTAGTCATTTAGAGTTTACTGAATATCTTGTTGACTCCATTAAGGCATTGGTCTATTAATCTAGTAGGAAGTTCTTGTTAAAGATAGAGTTGTTCTTGTTGCACACTTTACAGGGCTATTTCTATCCACGTTTGGGAAGTCTCCCATGGCCATAAGAGAAGGCCTAAAGAGAGAAGAGAGTGCATTGTGGTGACATTGGGTGCACCTCTTCAAAAGTTGTCCATCTTAGCACTGGCCCTCATGACCTAATCAGAAGGGTGTTAATTTGTGCAGTAGCATTTTTTATGGCATCGCTACTGAGAACCTCAAAGGAAAAGTGAAAAGATTCCATTCAAGGTGTTCCCTGGTTTAGTTCATTCATTCCTGACAAGCTTGACATTTTGGTGCTGGGAAAGTTGAGACGAGTTTTTGTTTTGTACTTTGGTAAGATTATTGTAAGGACTAACTTTATACGTCTTATCTGGCTACTCCAATTGAAGGAAACAAAACGAGGTACTCAACAAGGACAAAACCTCGAGGCAAGGTTAACTTCATCCCTAAGCCTAACCTTGTTTATTGAAGGAAAAGGCTTCGTCTCCAGGTAAGGGAGGTGTTATCACATATATAGTAGCCGGGCTACCATACACTATTTTTCAGATTCCAGTACACTTTTCAGCCAGTTCCCTTACATTGAGATGCTGAGATGAGCATCTATTATGGATCATGATTATTATATGGATAGCAGTTTTGTTCCCCATGCCATGACTGAGTTTCAAGACACTCAGAGAGATGACCAATGTAGCCATTTAGCCATTTATATAGAGCAATCAGTATTTCCCAGAGTTACAACAACAGTTTCAGTGGACAAATGTTGGTTCAAATATTGCGCATTCAGGTATATGACTCGACAGGTATATTCTGGTGTTATGGTTATATTGCTTTTATATTCATTCTTGTAGCATGTCTTAGCATTTAGTATCATGATCTGGCGATCATATAGATATGTGGACCTGGTTGTATTTTTATATATATATTATTGTCCCCACTCAGACTTAGAAGTTCACTACCCATACTCATTGGTTTTACCCTCCCTAGGGAGAATAGAGGTGATCATTCCCACCATACTTTGGCTTGCTAGTGTTGGTCTCATTATTCACTGTCTTCATCCATCCATTACCTACCAGTTTGTTCATAACCCTGACTTACTACTTGACTAGTGGCATGGAGGACCTTCCCCCACTTTAGCCTTTGTGTTGGATAAGCTTCCCTGTTTTTTGTGTCTCGACTCTAAGATGGTGACAGAACTTACCTATGGTGAGTTGGATTGTAGTCCTAAATCATTCTGGTCGGTTGTCCCGATGTTTGGCACTGGTACGAACTCCCCCTAGTCACTTAAGATGTGTTGGCTAAAACTGAAAGCTCATGTACTACTTATGGAAACTTATGTAAATTCACTCAGGAAACTGTAAACTCTAGAATGTGTTTATCAACACACGTGAGTAAAGGGCAAGAGCAATGAAAAGCTAAAAATACTCCTTGAAGAGTATAATGAAAGGTCCAAAAAGCAATGGTTCTTAAACTCTATATCTAAACGATTGCCGACCTTATATGTATATGTACAAACATGCCCTGGATGCAAGTTGCAATTAGTTGTGCTTAACACACCTTAGATCCGAAGGGTTATGTAGGCCAAAAAGGCCATGAAATGAAATCAATGGATCCTAATGAAACTGGATCATCTTTTATAAAAGTAGACATGATGCCTAAGTTGAATAAGCACTCTTTGAACAACTTACCCATCTGTGAGACACTGCCATCCCCCGTGTTACTGCTTGTCCAGCATATGTTAGAGTGTGTATTCCCTTTCCATTTCCAAAGTGTCACAATGTCAAGTCAATAGTCATCCCTTAGCCTAGCCTTTTTATTTTTAGCCCTCACCCTTCACTAGCAAATTGATCACAACTATGAAGTGAGTATGGTCCTGAAAGTCTAGTCTGAGTCATAAATAATATTGAAGACCTTTATATATTTGGTTTTAGATCGCCAGTAAATGATTACTTCTTGCTATAATTGTTACTTGAATGAATTGTAGAGCATGCATTAACCTTTAGCACTTGCAGCAGTTTGATGATAGCCTAAGTTATATTATTGGTCATGTTGACTTGATCAAACCTAGTTTGACCAAAAGTCAACCACAGGACATGAGGTGGCAAACCTCAGATGATCCAGAGATATGATATGTGGTATGGTACAGGTCACCAGTTGGTTCTATGCAGTGGTTTCAGGCTTATGATGATGATTTGTGCTTTTTAGCACTTTTACAGATTATTATTATTTGGTCTGTCGGATATGATGGATATTTATTTTGGATCATGCAGAGATCTATATGGTGTATGAGTATACACCTTGGATAGATTTGGGCCTTCTGAGTCCAATGAGACAGCCTGTTTTCATTTCCGGGCAGTTACAGTAATTCTTAGCCACAGTTGGCTATCCTAGTGCATTTTTGGCCTGTTAAAGGCCCTGTCAGAGCAGTTATGAGATTTGATTGGTTCACCTAGGGCACTGTGCATGGAGGGTGTGGTCCAACCACTTAATATTACCATATTAAACCCCCCCTCCCAGATAGCTTGGCGGGTTCACCTTGACAACGCAGGCACTCCAGGAGGCAGTTTGGGCATGTTCACATTTCCCAAGGCAGTTAAAAAATGGTAAAAATGGCTACTGAGGGATTCAATTTGGGCTACTGAGGCAAGGGATTGGCATGGGATGATGTTTGATGATGAGTGGGATGTCTTCCACACCTTCTCCAACAGTTTCAGCTTCCAGTGGGACCCACACCCATCACTTCTAACATTTTATATTGATTTCTGGAGCGTCCTAAGGCTCACGACTTTCCCAGAGAGGCACGAATTGATGCTTAGAGAATTATTTAATTGATATTGTGCCATGGCGATTGACCAAGGGTGCTAGAAATTACCCCTTGGACCTACCATGAGCTAGATCTTATATTTTATCATTGAGATTTGGTGGGACCCCTCTCCTAGGGTGATTTGGTCCATTGATGTATTGTATTGTTATATTGATCCATGTACTTTTATGTTGAGCTCATCTCAACCATTGATTAGATCACTTTGATCTTTTAATCTTAGCCATCCATTCAAAAGGTGGTTAAAGGTAGTTAGGGTTTTGGTATCTCTCATCCTATTTAAAGGAGAGAGCTTCTCATTGTAAAGGGCCTTTGGCTCTTGGAATCTCCATAATAGAAAAACTTATTGTGGAAACTCTTGGGTCTCCTTTGCATCTGGTGTTCTTAGATGGTGATTGGAAAGTCTATTGCATCCTAGCATTTGGAAATTTGTGGTAAGATCTATCTTTTTTGGAAACTTTGTGTTGTCTACAGGAGGGCGACTTCAACTTGGGCGTTTTTGCAAGGCTTCTTCAACTCGCTCACTTGGCATTCGCTTGTATCAGGGGGGTATCATAGTATCACTGTGATCTATGCTATCTTTCTGTTATTTCTCTTGTGACATTAGTCTTATCTCTTGATTACATCAAATTTGATATTGTTGACGTTTGTTGTGCAGGAGAGAGGGCGCATTGGCTTTCTTGGACAAAATCGATCTCATAGAACACTACCTCAAAACTTCTCAAATTGATCGGGTTTGCATAGATCATCATCATCCAAGCATCTACAAGGTTATCCAGGTAAGATCCACAGGTTTGTTTACTATTTCTTGATCCCAATCCATTGGCACAAGCATATAACTGTTAAAACCCTCATTATTCAAACCCTCATTTTACATTTTTTCATATCTACCTGGATCTAGTAGGCTTTTGGGTAAGATGTTGAAAACCCACCTCTATAGCATCCACGGAAATTCGGATCTATAGTTTGGTGTGGATTGGTTTCCATTTGACCCCTTTCCCAAGGCACATTAGCCTCTCCAAGTGAGGCCGCACTCCTTGGTTGGGTGATTTTGCTAGGTTCCAAGATCTGGGTAGGTGAGATCCCACTTGATTTGAATTCTCCTCACTTGATAACCTAACCCTAGTGCTTCACCTTGTTGATTTTCACCTTGTGGGCCCCATTCCTCATTTTGAGGGTTGTGCCCCACTTGGGTCACTTGGTGGTGCATTTTGAATCTCAGATCTACTAAGATCTAGCCATTGGATGACCTTGATCTTCAAAACCCACCTTGCTTTACACCTTGACATCCCTGATCTACAGTTTGGTGGACATCTGACTCCATTTGGCCCATTTTCCAAGGCACTAATCCTTCTCCAAGCCCTCACGACTTTCTTGGGTCGTTAGATTTCCTTGGGGTTTGATCTTTGTCTGGTTGCTTGCACACTTAGATATTGTCATATCCATCTATCAAGCAAAGCTAGAAAGCCCTAACTGTCAGATCTCTGATTTGGGACACTTTCCCTATTTTAAGGTCACGTTTCCCAAGGCAGTTGATTTTGACCATTTGAAACTAGCTCTGAATCCTCGAATCATACTTAATCCTAGAATCACTGTGTGTTACCTTTCATTATCACGTCACACCTTTCCTAAGACTCCACAATGGTCCTACTGTCCTCAATTCTAGGGTTCCATACCTGTTACCCTATGTACTTCTTTAGATTGATTTGATCTGGTGATTTGGTTGATCTCTCCTATCGGGAGTAGATCTGGGTCTCCCCCTTGCTATCTTGGCTTTGATAGCTAAAGCGAAGAGTGCCTTGATTGGCGTGACAACCATCCTTTTGGGAACCAAGTCTCTCTTGGTTCACCACTTTAGTTGCTTGTCCCCTCTACTGTCCACCTTGGATCCATCTGTAGGGGCAACTACAAGATCAGTGATAACAGGAGGTAAGTGCTCGCCCATCTTTTGAAGCTTTATTAGATATCCATTACCGTTTTTATCCTATTGTTCCAATGGCGACTCCCTGGTTAGATGCTTTGCATGTTCCTTCTGATTTTACTAGTATGTCAAGGTATCCAAATGATCTCTCGAAATTGAGTAAATTACCTAAATTTGATGGAACTAATGCCATTAGTGCTGACACTCATTAGAAATATTTTATGACATATATGCGTAGAAAGGTAAATTAGGGTTTTATTAGCATCTTGTAAGTCTTGTTTGAGGATACTTTCCTCTTGAAGGAGCTCTCCGGAATGTAAATTAGGGTTTGGCTACTTCAACCTAGTATCAGGTTACTAGCCCTTGCCCTAGTTGGTAAATCTTGAATGGACAAATTTAGTAGGGATGTTGACCTTGATTTCTACATTCCCTAGGGTTGAGAACTAAGGTCATAACCCCTTCTCTTCACTTTCTATCAAGATTCTCTTGTATATTTATTATAAAAATACCAAAAAAATATAATATTAGAAAAACCCTAAAATTAGAAAATTCATATCTCAAAAAATATTTAGAATTTGGAACTTCTGTTTGGATGAAAAAAGTGCACCCTGTGAAAAATTGATCACAGTCTGGATCTAGTTCACAAAAAAATCCTCACAATGATTTTACAAGAATGCATAGAAGAGAGAAAATTTGAGCAAAAACACATGAGAAAGAGAACTCAATTGGATGAAATTCCATCAATTTATTACTGACCATAAATGTACATTAAATAATACATCTCTGTAAAGAAATTCAAACGCCTTGAGGCAATTCAAGATGCTCACAATTGGCAGGCTTAGATTCGGTAAAAATCCCCTATCTAGGCAAAAGGAGTCTCCAAATCAAGCCAAGAGGTCACAAATTGGCTAACTAAGCTTAGGTAGGCCATGAGTGACCAAAAGGAAGCAAGCTAGAGGCTTTTCAAGAGAAAAGGCAAGAAGGTGATGAGGCAACAAGGCAGAAACTTTCCCAATGTATCCTAGCGCCCTAGCTTTATCTGTATCCATGAGAATAGCAAACAAAAGTTGGCTTTAACTCAATAAAGTAGAATAAAGCAGGATAAAAGTTGTCAATGCACTCTAACTCATAAAAGTTGCTTTAAAAGCAGAAAGAGGGTGCATTAATCGATCAACTATCACTAGGTGGGCCAAGCAAGCATTTTGGTGAATAACTAGCATGGCACTAAACACTAGGAAACATGAAATAATGTTTAACCAAGGTCTAGATGGGTTAATTATTCCAACACCCCCCCTTAAGCCTGACTTAGGTGAATGAAATATATGTGCAGGGCGCAAGCAACAAAGGCTTATGGTCACCCTTTACAATTTATTATGTCCAATCAACCAAGCTAAAAGAGGAAAACCACATGGGAAAATCCTCCCCTCAAAATGGACATGAAGCACACCAAAAATAAACTGCTCCAAACTCAAATAGGTGTGATGCTTGATTAGATGTTTGGAGGTATCTTCCTCTTTGGCAAAGGAGGATCATGCTCCCTGTTACCACCTGAGTTGCACTTAGTTGGTTTTCCAGAGAGCTGCCAAAGTTTGCACAAATACTTGTGCAGTTCAGTGTTTAGAAGTCCATCAGGCCTTTTTCAGGGCCCTTTTTTTAACTTTTTTAGCATGTCCATACCCCCATGGGGAATTGTAATAAGTTGGTCTAAGCATGGTATTTTTGTAACAGGCTTGGCTTGCCTTAGGTTTATCTGTCAAGGGGATACTCTAGAGTGTTTTTTCCTTAGGAATTATGCATTGCGCTACATATAATTCCTGAGTTTTTCACTCACACCTCCAAAGCTAGAGTATTTAGCTTGGTGGTCAAACCTTGGGAGGTTATTAAAGCCTAAGTGTCTATGTATTTTTACATGCTAGCCATCAATAATGAGTCGTATGGACATACACTAGGTCCCTTAGGAGTTTGCGTCAATTCCGAGAAAAATAATGTTTTCAGTAAAATTGGGCCATTTTTAATGGTTTAATTGGAAATTTTCAAATTGTGATAAAAGTGTGATCCAGAAGCGGAATTTTGCGCAACGGTGCTAGTTTTCACAATCAGAGCATCCTCTTTACCTTGGGACCCGAACTTCCTATGTTTCGAGCAATTAAATTATCACTTGGAACATTTTTTCTTATCGAGCCGATAAAACGACACAGAAATGCTAATGACGCAAAAATTGACACCAAATAAAAAAATATATATATATATATATAATAAAAAGGGTATTGAGCATGTGCCAAATTAGTTGGCATCTTACATCTTATGGAGGGCGATTATAGTCCTGAGCTAAAGCATCAATTTTTTGTTTGATTTGGGAGGTCAACGTTGAGTTTTAATTTAAAGGTGCGCCATTCTCTCCATATGGGTGAGTTATTCCACATGGCATTCGTTCGTTTGTTGTGATAGTTCCAAGGTTGGGCTTCCTACCTCATTAAGAGGTGGTGCACCTCCATTGTTTTGGCTCTCAATCTTATACCAATCAACGCCATTTCACTTCGTGATAACTCACTCATCAAATATTCGCTCTCCTTTCCAACTGATGCACTCCTCTATTGGGATTAGCGCCCCCTCACTCTGTAAACTCTATATAAAGCAGCCACTTCTCCATTGTACGACATCTGAAGGTGGAACCACTGCTCCTCTGCTGTGTAATATTTTTTAGTTCTTGAGTTAATAAAGAAAAGGCTTTGGAGGCTATATTGTGGGCTCATATCAATGTGTGGATGCCTGATGCTTCAAAACACGTGGAGGTAACTTGTATTTTTGCATAAGAACTTTGTTTATTGTTGGGATTGCACTGACCTTGGAAGGAAATCTATTATTTCAGTAGGGTACGAAGTGAAATTTAAATTATATTTCTCATTATCAATCATATGAAGACGCTTGGAATAATATGCATATCTTGTTTGAATGCTTATGTTTATTGTCTTTTATATGATTCATATCGGTGCCACTTAATCCTCTTGTGCAAGGTTATGTTGTGAAGTTTTGTTGCAAGTTACTGGATCTCATATAGGAGGCATGCATGTTAGCTTTGCCGCTTCTTGAGCCATTTCAAAGGAAGCTTAGTCCCTCTTGTTCCTACTTGCATGTGGTCTCCATTCGCTCGACCTTTTCTCGCTCAAAAACAAGGTTTTCTCACCTTCATTCAATCTCTCTCAAAATATTCTTGGTTACTTGTTCCATACTTTTCTAGATCTAAAATTTTGAAATCTTAAAGAAATAGATCTAGTTTTATTTCGCTAATGTTATCATATTATCAAATCTAAATCTCATACTTAACATAAGTGAAATGTCTCTTCATTTGTTGCTCTAAAGATGAAAAATCTCATTTGTTTAAAGAAGAGAAGGGTTGTTTAAAGCATATGAAAGATAGATCTAGCATTTTAGTGCTTCCATGATTTGGTTTGCTAGCTTGAAAGAGGGCAGCCAAAGATCCTAGCAAGACAAGCTTTCTAGCTTGTCTTACTAGTTCAAGTCTTTTGCACTTCAGTTTATCTTTTAACTTAGAGTTTTTTACCATTTTTTGTGGTATTGCCAAAGACACTTTTTAAGTGTTTTTTGGCTCTTTTGAGACTAATTAAGCTCGCTGGTTTTTCTGATATTTTAGCAGGTTTGAAAAATTAAATGGTCAAAATTTGAGATTTCGAAGTTTTCGTGACCATCCATAGAGCTAGTTTTACCTTCCCTTCTTTCTAGAATTTGTAAATTGTTTTGGTGCCTATTTCATAAAGGACCAACAGTATTTCTTCATTTGGGTTGATGTAACTAAAAAATAAAAAGAGCAAAGTAGGCTATTCCAGCGCCTGCCCCCATCCCCCAAAGGGGGATCTGCGTTTTTTGTGTTTTTTGCATTTTTTCTAATTTTTTGCTTTAGCTTAGTTCTATTATGCAATTAGTAATTAAATAACATCACAAGCACACAAACCATCCCTAAAGGACTTCTTAGATTAGATTTATCATTCCATTCTTTTGTCATTTTCTACAATTTTTTTTACAATCTTACAATAAAATTTGAGCCCTTGCTTTCCCGAAGTACTGCACCTTTTGATGTGTGGAAAAGAGACTCTTGGGCTGTAGATTAGTTTAATAACTCACATTTGAAATCTGAAGTATGCTCTTGACCGCTGCAGCATAGACTGAACAGTTGGCCAATTAGAAAAGGACGTAGAGTGACTAAGTATAATATGACAATCCTTCAACGATTCAATCTTTACAACTCGGGAGGTCGAGTGAGGCTAACTATAGAGTCAGCGGGCTACCGTAAGCAAGTTGATCCTCGCCTGGTTGGACACTTGGTATAGTCGTCACAACATCCAGTTCAAAGGAGCGATTCTGAGTTGGGCCAAACAAAAAATCAACCCGCTCCTTAATACTCATTTAATAAATTAAAATTTACAACAAGACTTTGCAATACTTTCACGACACAACACAGCAGCAATCACATTTACAATATCGGCACTGGTCATCGCACATTATCTTTGCTTAATTTAATTCCATAAAATGTCGTGAATATCTTTCAATATCATGTGTTGTTGTATTTAAATGAAATTGCAAATTGTTTCCTTGTTGTAATATTTTCATATCCATCATTAACTCATAGAAATGGTTTTCTTCATTTTGTAGTGTAGAAACCTTATATTCTTTTTATAGGGACCACCCCCCTTGGCTTTGCTAGGAGTAGCCTAGATGGAGGAGTCGAGTAATCAGGTGACAGCACATGACTCTGACTTGCCCCCAAGGACACACCGAGTGGCTTGAAGGTTTCCTGTCGCGTTCCCCCCATGTGTGTATTAGGCGACAATACTCCCAAAACATGTGCTTGATTTCTCCACTAGTGGATGCAAGCGAATCTGGAAGCTCCTTAGACTTACTCATTGAACCAAACATGGTAAGAACAACTCCAAGAATATGAAGATCATTGTGGAACTTGAATTTCAAACCAACTGAGGTAGGATTAGCTCCAAGAATGTGTAGATGGTCCCTTGAGATCTTGAACCAACAGAGGTGAGATCAAAACCAAATGAACCATGATGTGATGGTGGCTTGGACATTCAACAGCTCCAAGTGTGAGGAGCAAGTGTCCAAGTGAATGCATGATGTCTCCAACTTCATTAGCACCTTGAGGAAATGTGCATGTGACCAAGTAGGAATAGGGAGGAGGCATGGGACCAAGGAGAGCGAATGCTTGAACTCCATAGCTTGATCTAGCTTCCAAAATCTCCAAAGAACCACAATCTTGCACGTCAGTAAACTCATTGGAAGAAGGATCATCTTCGAAAGACAAAAATGATATAGGATCCTCGATAGCAGAAGTATGATAGGAGATCAATTGTAGGTTCTCATTAGACTTGAAATTCCTGAGATCGGGTCCAAATGAGTCTCGATGAGCTTGAGAATCAATCCCAAGCAAAAGGTGGTGTCCTCCATCTTCAGTGCAACTCTGAGAACATGTGCCAATGATCAAGTAGAAGTACATACAGTCCAACAGCTTGCAACCTGTCCAACAGCTTGCATCACATCTGGCCTTGAAGCTGTCACATACAGTAGGCTTCCAATCATTGACCTGTAATGTTTTTGATCCACTGCATTTGATTCATCGTCTTTGCTTAACTTGCAGCTAGTAGTCATAGGAGTGCTCACAGGCTTACAATCTTCCATCTTGAACCTCTTCAACATTTCTTTAATGTACTTGGTCTGAGAGATGAAGATGCCTTCTTCACATTGTGATATCTGAAGTCCCAAGAAGAAGGTCAGTTCACCAAGTAGTGACATTTCAAATTCATTTTGCATAACCTTGGCAAATTGTTGGCTTAGAGTATCATCATCACTACCAAAGATAATATCATCAACATATACTTCAACAATAATTATGCTGTCATGATCAGTCTTGATATACATATTGCTGTCTACAGTTCCCCTTTTGAAACCTTGTTGCTGCAAGTAACTGTCTAATCTGGAGTACCAAGCTCTAGGAGCTTGCTTTAACCCATATAGGGCTCTTTTTAATCTGCACACATAGTCCTTGTTTGCTGATAGTTGGAATCCTTCTGGCTGTTCAATGTAGACTTCTTCTTCTAGTTTGCCATTCAAAAAGGCTGATTTGACATCCATTTGATATACTTTGATGTTTTTAGCACAAGCATGGGCCAATATCATTCTTATAGCTTCCATTCTGGCTACTGGAGCAAATGTTTCTTCAAAATCTATCCCTTCGATTTGAGCATATCCTTTGCACACCAATCTTGCCTTGTTTCTGATTACCTGTCCATCTTCGTTCAGCTTATTTCTGAAAATCCATTTTGTGCCAATCACATTTTTGTCCTTGGGTCTAGGAACTAGTTCCCATGTTTCATTTTTCTCGATTTGATCAAGTTCTTCTCCCATGGCTTTGACCCAATGTTCATCTGCACTAGCTTCTGCAAAGTTACTCGGCTCAACTGTAGATAGTAGTGAAAAATATACTTGTTCTGGTCTTCGGACTTGTCTTCGTTCTTTTCTGGTTTCTATGCCGGCATTTTTGTCACCAATAATCAATTCTTGTGGATGATTCTTTTGATACCAATTCTTAGGAGATTTTTGTTGTTCTTGTTGTTGATCCTGTACTTGTTGATCCTGTGTAACCGTTGGCTGAATTTTTCTCTCTTCTTCTTCTTCTTCTACTTCATCATCATCATCTTCTTCTTCATGGTCTTCTGAGTTTTCCTGACATTTTGGCAAGCTCAATTCATCAATCTTTACATTGATGCTTTCCACTATCTTACCTAATCTCAGGTTGTAACACTTGTAGGCCTTTCTTGTGGAGGAGTACCCAACAAATATTCCTTCGTCTGCACGAGATTCGAATTTTCTAATCTTCTTATCATCTCTTCTGATGTAGCACCTGCTTCCGAACACTCTAAAGTGTTGAACATTCGCAGTTCTTCCCGTCCATAGCTCATAAGGAGTTTTATCAGTGTTGCTTCTGAGCAATCCTCTGTTCATAATGTGGACTGCTGTATGTACTGCTTGAGCCCAAAATTTTTCGCTTAGTTTGGCTTCATTCAACATAGTTCTGGCCATTTCTAACACGGATCTGTTCTTCCTTTCTGCTACTCCATTTTGCTGAGGTGTTCTGGCAACTGAAAATTGTCTTTTTATACCATTTTCTTCACAGTACTGATAGAATTCATTTGATGTGAATTCACCGCCATTATCGGATCTGAGACACTTGATTCGTTTACCTGTCTCATTTTCAACCTGTTCTTTAAAGATCTTGAAGCATTCAAAGGCTTCCGATTTCCTGTTAAGGAGGCATACCCATGTCATCCTGGAGTAGTCATCAATGAGCAGCATGAAGTATTCTTCACCATCCAATCCTTTATTCTTGGTTGGCCCACATAGATCAGTGTGGACAAGCTCTAAGGGTTTTGTAGAAGAGTATTCTTTTGTCTTGAAATTGGCTTTCGTAAGTTTCCCATGCTGACAGTGCTTGCAGATAGTATCAGAAGGCTTTGTAATCTGTGGCATGTTCCTTACGGCTAGCTTCTTGCTGATCTTGACCAAATTATCAAAATGTACGTGTCCCATTCTTCTATGCCATAACCAATTCTCATCTTCTTTTGCTAGGTGACATTTCTCTTCCTTGATCTCGTCCAGAACATATATGTTGTTTGGAGTCCTGGTAGCAGTAGCCACTAACTTTCCTGATCCTTCTTTTCTTATTTTGCAGGATTTTGAGTTGAATGTAAGTTCATGTCCCTGATCACACATCTGGCTGACACTCAACAAATTATGCTTCATACTGTCGACGAACAACACATTTTCTGCTACTGTATCTTTGCTGCCAAGATTTACTGTACCTTTTCCAACAACTTTTGCTGATTTGTTATTTCCAAAGGAGACTGATCCTTTATCTTTTTCAAGAAACATGAAAGCACCTTTGTTACCTGTCATATGCCTAGAACAACCACTGTCAACATACCATTTGTTGCTACCGGTTTGAGCTTGAGCTTGAAGAGCTATCCCACATTCATGAATATTCAGATTGTTCTTCTGTCTGATCCATACTTTTTGCTGGTCACATGTTTGATTGGTTGATACTTGTTTAATGCCTGTAGGAGGGATTGTCATTCTGCAATTCTTGGCTGTATGTCCAAAGTTGTTGCATTTCTGGCATTCGACTTCACAATCCAAAGGAGAAAAACTGTTGTTGTTGTTGTTTCGTTGCCATCTAGAATTTTCATACCTGTTTCTGTTTTCTGCATATCTTCCTTTTGTACAATACATTGCTTTATGCCCAAATATTCCGCACGAAAAACAATAACCATAAAATGAATATTCATACCTGGGAATAAATGGTCTTCTTGGAGGTGCTGCCCATCTGAAACTTCGATTTTCAACTGGAGTCCATTCTGAGGTTGGTTGTCTAGGTTGAAATGGTCTTCTTAGAGGTGCTGTTGAATTAACCTGTTGATTTTCAACTGGAGCCTGTTCTGGTTGTTGTTTTGGTTGATATATGGGTACTTCCTGGATGACGGAGTCTTTGATAGCTTCTGGTTTATCCTCAGCTGTCTTGGAGCTTGAACCTTCATCATTGTGCTTCTTATAACCAAGACCTGTTCTGTCGAGATATGGCTTTTGATTATTGATGATCTGATCAAGTATCTTGGAACTGTTGTCATAGCCTTGACTCACATTTTTCTTTTGTAGTTGAGTTCTTAGAGTCACTATCTCCCCCATTAGTTTCTCACCCTCATTCATACTTTCTTCTAGTTGTTTTCTGAGATTGTCTTGAATTCTTTTGGCTTCTTCTAATTGAATAGTTAGACTTTGAATGAGTTGATCTGCTTCTTTAGATATCTGAGGTCTTTCCCGTAACTCTTGTATCTCCTCTTTAAATAGTTTATTCTTTTTTCTTTCTTTTCTCAGCTCTTTCAAAGCACTTATCAATTCTTCCTCCAGGTCTACTTCACCTTCTGAATCGGATTCTTCTTTGTTTTCGGTGATCTCATCTGAGTCTTTTGAATCAACAGCCATGAAAAGTACCCTCTTTGATTCGTTATCACTGTCGCTGTCTGAATCACTATCACTATCTGAGTCATTGTCAGAATCTTCATCTGATGAGCTGGGGTTTCTTTTAGAGTAGAGACTTTTCTTCTTTGCAAACCTTCCATTTTTCTTTCCTTTGAAGTTCCTGTATTTCTTGTGTTTCTTGAAACTGTCATCACTATTAGAGTCTTTTGCATAGGGACATTTTGAAGCAAAGTGACCTATTTTACCACATGAAAAACACTTAAGAGGTAACTTACCTTTGTACTTACCTGTGCCTCTTTTGAGCTTTCTTACGAAGTTTGCTATCTCCTCATCATCTGAATCATCACTGCAGTTGAAGTGGTATGCTGTCTTTGATTTGGATTTTATTTCTGAATTGTCCTTCTTGGCTTGTTTGTCTTTCATTGCTTGCTTGGAGGAAACTTTAAAAGCTGCTTCTTTTCTAGGAGAGTCTTCATCTTCTAATCTCATTTCATAAGCCACAAGTGTCCCATGTAGCTGGTCTACTGTCATAGTATCCAAGTCAGTTCTTTCTTCCAAGGCTGAGATTTTAGGATTGAATCTATTGGGAAGCGTTCTTAGTATCTTCTGGACAACAACTGATTCTTCAACCCTTTCACCCAGGCCTCTGATAGTATTTACAAGTTCATCAATTCGAAGAAAATAGGTTGCAATATTCTCGTCATCCTTCATCTTTAGATGTTCGAATTGTGCTCTGTAGGTTTGGAGTTTGGCTTCTTTGACCTTTTTGTCCCCTTCATAGATGGTCTTGAGTTTGTCCCACATTTCCTTAGCAGATGTACAATGCATGACTTTGATGAAGACCGATTCATCCAATGCACTTGAAATATGATTCGTGGCTTTTGAATTTGTATCAAAACGAACTAAGTCATCTGGATCTGTTGGTGGGGGTGTTGGTACTTTATATCCATTTTCAACTATTTGCCATACCTGTACTCCTTGAGCTAGCAAAAAAGATTTCATTCGTATACTCCAAAAGGTATAGCCAGTCCCATCAAACATGGGTATTCCATTTTTACTGTGCTTGGCAAACTTGCCCATAATTTCCTTCCAGTGATTACACTGTTCTTGAAGGAACCCGCTCTGATACCAATTGTTGAAATACTGAGAGGGGGGTGAATCAGTATTTGCCAATCATAAAAATTTTAAGCGAGAGCAAGTTGCTAATCACCAATCATAGCAGTAAATCATCAACAATAAAAACAAGATGCACAGTACACAAGATTTTTTACGTGGAAACCCAAGTCCTGGGGGTAAAACCACGGAAGCCTTTTATAATAAAATTTGACCCAGCAACAACTGGGATAACAAATTTAATACAACTTTTCCAGCTACAACCGGAAGGGGCTACAACCCCTAGGCTTCGTCAGCCACAACTGACAAGCTGCTACAACAGCTCAGCTCACAAGATTGTGAGCCCTAGCACCACCCTACCACCCTATAGAAAAATATTGCTGAACCTGTGGACCTGTCAAACAACAAACCCTGTACTTTCTGCTGCTGATAACCTCTGCTTTCTGACCACTGCCAAATCATCACTGCCTGCCCAATTTCTACTCATGCCCAATGTCTGCTCATTCAACAGCTTGTTACTGTAAGACCAACCCTAGTCTTAAGAGTGTCGTGTCCCTCTGTTGCTGTCTATACCCACGAAAAAATCTGTCCCAATCACAAGTCAATCAACTGCTGTTCAACCTTCTTGTCACTGTAATTAATTGCTCTCACTGTCAATCAGCTGTCACTGTCATGTTACCTTGCTGTTCAAGTCAATGTCAAGTCTGCCACTATCAACACAACTATCACTGCTGTCACTTGTCAAATCATAATCATCATCAAGTGCATCAGCAAGTATGCATCATCAACATCAAGGTCTGTCTAAACATGTCATCTATCCATCATCAACCTCTGCTGGCTGTGTTTATCATCATCCTTATATGATCATAAATATAAGCACTAGTAGTATCATCACATTAATAACATACCTTTCATCATCACTGTCTTCACTTTGCCATCAATTACAGGACCATGCACAAATGCTGAGAAACTTGAACTGTCCAAACACCATAGAAGATTCAGGACTTAGCAAGTCTGCAAATTCTGGGACATAATCTTGCTCATCCTCAGCAAAAACTCCAGCATAGGAAATCACCACTGTTGCATTAGTCTTAGTACTCCACGGTCAGCAAGCTCATCTTCCTCATCTTCATTGGAAGCCTTCTTAGCACAAACTTTAAACTGTCTTCAACAACAGTTCATAACCCTCAGTCAAACCATCGCAGATCCTTAGGCATGCTTCAAAGAAAAATCTCTTGGATCTGTAGCTTTATGTCCACCATGTAGTACCAAAATCGAGCTCTATATCTCCACGCTGCCTTCACAAACCAAAGAATCCGAGCTATATGACAGCCGTGTCTTCACCCAAAAATCGAGCTCTATAACTACAAAAATCGAGTTCTATACTGCTGTGTATTCACCAAAAGTCGAGCTCTATGCAACCAACGTGCCTCCACCAAATAATTCGAGTTCTGAACTTTGCCTTTAATAAAAAACAACGAGCTCTGTCTTCAGCAAAAACACCAATACAAAGAAGTGTAATTCGGGTCTGCTGATAAAAAGCCCTAAGTCCAAAACAGACTGTCACAAGCAGCCAGAAGGTAAAAGATTAAACCGAAAATTAAGCATCAATCTGCTGTAGCAGCCTCAGTCTTTATATGCTGATAAAAAGGACAAACAAAACCAAGAAAATTTCTGTGAAAGAGCTGCTGCTACCTCCGAATGTTCACAAAAAAAAAAAATCTCAGAGCTACTGAATTCACACTTCTGAACCATCCGAAAATTCTCAGAGCTATCTCTCCACCGAAATCCACATTCCCAAAAAGAATTTCCAGATTTGTCTTCACCAAAATAAAAATCTGAGCTTTTAAAACCAGCTATGCCTTCACCAAAATAAAAATCTGAGCTATAAACAGCTGTTCCTTCACAAAAAAAATTCGAGCTCCAAAAACAGCGAAGAAACACACTCCCAAAGTGAAATCGTGGAGAGTTTATTTATACTAGTTTTTCTTAGCAAAAATATGGAGCCGACCTTCAATATTTTTAAATTGAATTTTTAATTTATTAAAATATGGGGCCGACCTATTTAAGGTATTGGATTTTAATTTTAAATGATGGTTAAAGTAAATTTTAAATTTAATTAAAAATTGAATTAACATGTTTAGGTGGTCGACATAACTTTTTTTTTTAATTTAACATCAATTAAAATTCTTTTAGCATGCCCACCTTTTTAAAAAAAAATTATTAAAATAATGAAGTCACTTTTTCTTTGTCCCCCCTCTTAAAAATTAATGTCAATTATTTCCTTAAAAAAATATTATTAAAATAATGAAGTCACTTTTTCTTTGTCCCCCCTCTTAAAAATTAATGTTAATTATTTCCTTAAAAAAAATTTTAGGTTCATTTAATGTGATTTAATAATTATTAGGATTGGTTTAAAAGTTCTTAATTTTAATTTTAATTTAGATTATTAATTTTTTTAAAACCTTTTATTAAACCTTTAATTAGGGCTCCCTTTTTATTTTATTATTTAATTAATTTTTAAATTAATCTATTAATTATTTAATTATTAAAGTATTTAATTATTAGTGTTTTAGTAGAGATTGGGGATTAGAAAGGGTGACACTAGAACTTAAGGATTTCTTATTAAGGGCAACACAACCACGTCAAAGGGTAATTAGGGCTTTTGTAATTGTCCTAAGGCCTCCAAGGGCTTCAAGTTTGGGCTTGGACAACCACAAAAGGACTCCTCTTGACACAGACAACCATAAACCAAACACTAACCCTCAGTGGCTCCACACGGGACACCAATGACCAGGCACTGTTGGCATCAATGACAATTTAACCAATAAACTCCCCCTTTGTCCTTGATGACAACACTCAGGCTCCCCCTGAGAATAGGCTCCCCTTATCCACAACTTCTCTCCCCCTTTGGCATCAATGGCAAAGGGTACTACCTTGAAGTAACACTCCCCCTCAGAACATGCTCTTCCAAACACCATGCACTTCTGGGTGAAGAATCAATTTAGTGGGAAGAAGGAATGACCCCCAATTTTTCTCGGAGGTACTCAAATGTCCCTTTAGGAAGTGGCTTGGTGAATATATCTGCTATCTGCTCCTTTGTCTCAATATATTCCAACTTGATGTGCTTTTCTGTGACCTGTTCACGAAGAAAATGATATTTGATAGGGATGTGCTTTGTCTTGGAGTGCATGACCGGATTCTTGGAGATGCTGATGGCACTTGTGTTGTCACATAGAATTGGAATCGGCTCATCATATGTTACTTGAAGGTCTTGCAGATTCTGTTTCATCCAAAGGATTTGGGTACAACATGCTGCTGCTGCTATATATTCTGCTTCTGCTGTTGACAAGGATACTGAGGATTGCTTTTTGCTAGACCATGATACCAGACAATTTCCTAAGAAAAATGCTGCACCGCTTGTGCTTCTTCTGTCATCCACACATCCTGCCCAATCCGCGTCTGAGTAAGCTAATAAGTCCAACTCATTTCCTTTTGAATACCATAATCCAAAGTCCATAGTTCCTTTAAGATATCTGAAGATTCTTTTGACTGCAATAACATGAGTTTCCTTCGGAGCTGCTTGAAATCTTGCAACCTGTCCAACAGCTTGCATCACATCTGGCCTTGAAGCTGTCACATACAGTAGGCTTCCAATCATTGACCTGTAATGTTTTTGATCCACTGCATTTGATTCATCGTCTTTGCTTAACTTGCAGCTAGTAGTCATAGGAGTGCTCACAGGCTTACAATCTTCCATCTTGAACCTCTTCAACATTTCTTTAATGTACTTGGTCTGAGAGATGAAGATGCCTTCTTCACATTGTGATATCTGAAGTCCCAAGAAGAAGGTCAGTTCACCAAGTAGTGACATTTCAAATTCATTTTGCATAACCTTGGCAAATTGTTGGCTTAGAGTATCATCATCACTACCAAAGATAATATCATCAACATATACTTCAACAATAATTATGCTGTCATGATCAGTCTTGATATACATATTGCTGTCTACAGTTCCCCTTTTGAAACCTTGTTGCTGCAAGTAACTGTCTAATCTGGAGTACCAAGCTCTAGGAGCTTGCTTTAACCCATATAGGGCTCTTTTTAATCTGCACACATAGTCCTTGTTTGCTGATAGTTGGAATCCTTCTGGCTGTTCAATGTAGACTTCTTCTTCTAGTTTGCCATTCAAAAAGGCTGATTTGACATCCATTTGATATACTTTGATGTTTTTAGCACAAGCATGGGCCAATATCATTCTTATAGCTTCCATTCTGGCTACTGGAGCAAATGTTTCTTCAAAATCTATCCCTTCGATTTGAGCATATCCTTTGCACACCAATCTTGCCTTGTTTCTGATTACCTGTCCATCTTCGTTCAGCTTATTTCTGAAAATCCATTTTGTGCCAATCACATTTTTGTCCTTGGGTCTAGGAACTAGTTCCCATGTTTCATTTTTCTCGATTTGATCAAGTTCTTCTCCCATGGCTTTGACCCAATGTTCATCTGCACTAGCTTCTGCAAAGTTACTCGGCTCAACTGTAGATAGTAGTGAAAAATATACTTGTTCTGGTCTTCGGACTTGTCTTCGTTCTTTTCTGGTTTCTATGCCGGCATTTTTGTCACCAATAATCAATTCTTGTGGATGATTCTTTTGATACCAATTCTTAGGAGATTTTTGTTGTTCTTGTTGTTGATCCTGTACTTGTTGATCCTGTGTAACCGTTGGCTGAATTTTTCTCTGTTCTTCTTCTTCTTCTTCTTCTTCTACTTCATCATCATCATCTTCTTCTTCATGGTCTTCTGAGTTTTCCTGACATTTTGGCAAGCTCGATTCATCAATCTTTACATTGATGCTTTCCACTATCTTACCTAATCTCAGGTTGTAACACTTGTAGGCCTTTCTTGTGGAGGAGTACCCAACAAATATTCCTTCGTCTGCACGAGATTCGAATTTTCTAATCTTCTTATCATCTCTTCTGATGTAGCACCTGCTTCCGAACACTCTAAAGTGTTGAACATTCGCAGTTCTTCCCGTCCATAGCTCATAAGGAGTTTTATCAGTGTTGCTTCTGAGCAATCCTCTGTTCATAATGTGGACTGCTGTATGTACTGCTTGAGCCCAAAATTTTTCGCTTAGTTTGGCTTCATTCAACATAGTTCTGGCCATTTCTAACACGGATCTGTTCTTCCTTTCTGCTACTCCATTTTGCTGAGGTGTTCTGGCAACTGAAAATTGTCTTTTTATACCATTTTCTTCACAGTACTGATAGAATTCATTTGATGTGAATTCACCGCCATTATCGGATCTGAGACACTTGATTCGTTTACCTGTCTCATTTTCAACCTGTTCTTTAAAGATCTTGAAGCATTCAAAGGCTTCCGATTTCCTGTTAAGGAGGCATACCCATGTCATCCTGGAGTAGTCATCAATGAGCAGCATGAAGTATTCTTCACCATCCAATCCTTTATTCTTGGTTGGCCCACATAGATCAGTGTGGACAAGCTCTAAGGGTTTTGTAGAAGAGTATTCTTTTGTCTTGAAATTGGCTTTCGTAAGTTTCCCATGCTGACAGTGCTTGCAGATAGTATCAGAAGGCTTTGTAATCTGTGGCATGTTCCTTACGGCTAGCTTCTTGCTGATCTTGACCAAATTATCAAAATGTACGTGTCCCATTCTTCTATGCCATAACCAATTCTCATCTTCTTTTGCTAGGTGACATTTCTCTTCCTTGATCTCGTCCAGAACATATATGTTGTTTGGAGTCCTGGTAGCAGTAGCCGCTAACTTTCCTGATCCTTCTTTTCTTATTTTGCAGGATTTTGAGTTGAATGTAAGTTCATGTCCCTGATCACACATCTGGCTGACACTCAACAGATTATGCTTCATACTGTCGACGAACAACACATTTTCTGCTACTGTATCTTTGCTGCCAAGATTTACTGTACCTTTTCCAACAACTTTTGCTGATTTGTTATTTCCAAAGGAGACTGATCCTTTATCTTTTTCAAGAAACATGAAAGCACCTTTGTTACCTGTCATATGCCTAGAACAACCACTGTCAACATACCATTTGTTGCTACCGGTTTGAGCTTGAGCTTGAAGAGCTATCCCACATTCATGAATATTCAGATTGTTCTTCTGTCTGATCCATACTTTTTGCTGGTCACATGTTTGATTGGTTGATACTTGTTTAATGCCTGTAGGAGGGATTGTCATTCTGCAATTCTTGGCTGTATGTCCAAAGTTGTTGCATTTCTGGCATTCGACTTCACAATCCAAAGGAGAAAAACTGTTGTTGTTGTTGTTTCGTTGCCATCTAGAATTTTCATACCTGTTTCTGTTTTCTGCATATCTTCCTTTTGTACAATACATTGCTTTATGCCCAAATATTCCGCACGAAAAACAATAACCATAAAATGAATATTCATACCTGGGAATAAATGGTCTTCTTGGAGGTGCTGCCCATCTGAAACTTCGATTTTCAACTGGAGTCCATTCTGAGGTTGGTTGTCTAGGTTGAAATGGTCTTCTTAGAGGTGCTGTTGAATTAACCTGTTGATTTTCAACTGGAGCCTGTTCTGGTTGTTGTTTTGGTTGATATATGGGTACTTCCTGGATGACGGAGTCTTTGATAGCTTCTGGTTTATCCTCAGCTGTCTTGGAGCTTGAACCTTCATCATTGTGCTTCTTATAACCAAGACCTGTTCTGTCGTGATATGGCTTTTGATTATTGATGATCTGATCAAGTATCTTGGAACTGTTGTCATAGCCTTGACTCACATTTTTCTTTTGTAGTTGAGTTCTTAGAGTCACTATCTCCCCCATTAGTTTCTCACCCTCATTCATACTTTCTTCTAGTTGTTTTCTGAGATTGTCTTGAATTCTTTTGGCTTCTTCTAATTGAATAGTTAGACTTTGAATGAGTTGATCTGCTTCTTTAGATATCTGAGGTCTTTCCCGTAACTCTTGTATCTCCTCTTTAAATAGTTTATTCTTTTTTCTTTCTTTTCTCAGCTCTTTCAAAGCACTTATCAATTCTTCCTCCAGGTCTACTTCACCTTCTGAATCGGATTCTTCTTTGTTTTCGGTGATCTCATCTGAGTCTTTTGAATCAACAGCCATGAAAAGTACCCTCTTTGATTCGTTATCACTGTCGCTGTCTGAATCACTATCACTATCTGAGTCATTGTCAGAATCTTCATCTGATGAGCTGGGGTTTCTTTTAGAGTAGAGACTTTTCTTCTTTGCAAACCTTCCATTTTTCTTTCCTTTGAAGTTCCTGTATTTCTTGTGTTTCTTGAAACTGTCATCACTATTAGAGTCTTTTGCATAGGGACATTTTGAAGCAAAGTGACCTATTTTACCACATGAAAAACACTTAAGAGGTAACTTACCTTTGTACTTACCTGTGCCTCTTTTGAGCTTTCTTACGAAGTTTGCTATCTCCTCATCATCTGAATCATCACTGCAGTTGAAGTGGTATGCTGTCTTTGATTTGGATTTTATTTCTGAATTGTCCTTCTTGGCTTGTTTGTCTTTCATTGCTTGCTTGGAGGAAACTTTAAAAGCTGCTTCTTTTCTAGGAGAGTCTTCATCTTCTAATCTCATTTCATAAGCCACAAGTGTCCCATGTAGCTGGTCTACTGTCATAGTATCCAAGTCAGTTCTTTCTTCCAAGGCTGAGATTTTAGGATTGAATCTATTGGGAAGCGTTCTTAGTATCTTCTGGACAACAACTGATTCTTCAACCCTTTCACCCAGGCCTCTGATAGTATTTACAAGTTCATCAATTCGAAGAAAATAGGTTGCAATATTCTCGTCATCCTTCATCTTTAGATGTTCGAATTGTGCTCTGTAGGTTTGGAGTTTGGCTTCTTTGACCTTTTTGTCCCCTTCATAGATGGTCTTGAGTTTGTCCCACATTTCCTTAGCAGATGTACAATGCATGACTTTGATGAAGACCGATTCATCCAATGCACTTGAAATATGATTCGTGGCTTTTGAATTTGTATCAAAACGAACTAAGTCATCTGGATCTGTTGGTGGGGGTGTTGGTACTTTATATCCATTTTCAACTATTTGCCATACCTGTACTCCTTGAGCTAGCAAAAAAGATTTCATTCGTATACTCCAAAAGGTATAGCCAGTCCCATCAAACATGGGTATTCCATTTTTACTGTGCTTGGCAAACTTGCCCATAATTTCCTTCCAGTGATTACACTGTTCTTGAAGGAACCCGCTCTGATACCAATTGTTGAAATACTGAGAGGGGGGTGAATCAGTATTTGCCAATCATAAAAATTTTAAGCGAGAGCAAGTTGCTAATCACCAATCATAGCAGTAAATCATCAACAATAAAAACAAGATGCACAGTACACAAGATTTTTTACGTGGAAACCCAAGTCCTGGGGGTAAAACCACGGAAGCCTTTTATAATAAAATTTGACCCAGCAACAACTGGGATAACAAATTTAATACAACTTTTCCAGCTACAACCGGAAGGGGCTACAACCCCTAGGCTTCGTCAGCCACAACTGACAAGCTGCTACAACAGCTCAGCTCACAAGATTGTGAGCCCTAGCACCACCCTACCACCCTATAGAAAAATATTGCTGAACCTGTGGACCTGTCAAACAACAAACCCTGTACTTTCTGCTGCTGATAACCTCTGCTTTCTGACCACTGCCAAATCATCACTGCCTGCCCAATTTCTACTCATGCCCAATGTCTGCTCATTCAACAGCTTGTTACTGTAAGACCAACCCTAGTCTTAAGAGTGCCGTGTCCCTCTGTTGCTGTCTATACCCACGAAAAAATCTGTCCCAATCACAAGTCAATCAACTGCTGTTCAACCTTCTTGTCACTGTAATTAATTGCTCTCACTGTCAATCAGCTGTCACTGTCATGTTACCTTGCTGTTCAAGTCAATGTCAAGTCTGCCACTATCAACACAACTATCACTGCTGTCACTTGTCAAATCATAATCATCATCAAGTGCATCAGCAAGTATGCATCATCAACATCAAGGTCTGTCTGAACATGTCATCTATCCATCATCAACCTCTGCTGGCTGTGTTTATCATCATCCTTATATGATCATAAATATAAGCACTAGTAGTATCATCACATTAATAACATACCTTTCATCATCACTGTCTTCACTTTGCCATCAATTACAGGACCATGCACAAATGCTGAGAAACTTGAACTGTCCAAACACCATAGAAGATTCAGGACTTAGCAAGTCTGCAAATTCTGGGACATAATCTTGCTCATCCTCAGCAAAAACTCCAGCATAGGAAATCACCACTGTTGCATTAGTCTTAGTACTCCACGGTCAGCAAGCTCATCTTCCTCATCTTCATTGGAAGCCTTCTTAGCACAAACTTTAAACTGTCTTCAACAACAGTTCATAACCCTCAGTCAAACCATCGCAGATCCTTAGGCATGCTTCAAAGAAAAATCTCTTGGATCTGTAGCTTTATGTCCACCATGTAGTACCAAAATCGAGCTCTATATCTCCACGCTGCCTTCACAAACCAAAGAATCCGAGCTATATGACAGCCGTGTCTTCACCCAAAAATCGAGCTCTATAACTACAAAAATCGAGTTCTATACTGCTGTGTATTCACCAAAAGTCGAGCTCTATGCAACCAACGTGCCTCCACCAAATAATTCGAGTTCTGAACTTTGCCTTTAATAAAAAACAACGAGCTCTGTCTTCAGCAAAAACACCAATACAAAGAAGTGTAATTCGGGTCTGCTGATAAAAAGCCCTAAGTCCAAAACAGACTGTCACAAGCAGCCAGAAGGTAAAAGATTAAACCGAAAATTAAGCATCAATCTGCTGTAGCAGCCTCAGTCTTTATATGCTGATAAAAAGGACAAACAAAACCAAGAAAATTTCTGTGAAAGAGCTGCTGCTACCTCCGAATGTTCACAAAAAAAAAAAATCTCAGAGCTACTGAATTCACACTTCTGAACCATCCGAAAATTCTCAGAGCTATCTCTCCACCGAAATCCACATTCCCAAAAAGAATTTCCAGATTTGTCTTCACCAAAATAAAAATCTGAGCTTTTAAAACCAGCTATGCCTTCACCAAAATAAAAATCTGAGCTATAAACAGCTGTTCCTTCACAAAAAAAATTCGAGCTCCAAAAACAGCGAAGAAACACACTCCCAAAGTGAAATCGTGGAGAGTTTATTTATACTAGTTTTTCTTAGCAAAAATATGGAGCCGACCTTCAATATTTTTAAATTGAATTTTTAATTTATTAAAATATGGGGCCGACCTATTTAAGGTATTGGATTTTAATTTTAAATGATGGTTAAAGTAAATTTTAAATTTAATTAAAAATTGAATTAACATGTTTAGGTGGTCGACATAACTTTTTTTTTTAATTTAACATCAATTAAAATTCTTTTAGCATGCCCACCTTTTTAAAAAAAAATTATTAAAATAATGAAGTCACTTTTTCTTTGTCCCCCCTCTTAAAAATTAATGTCAATTATTTCCTTAAAAAAATATTATTAAAATAATGAAGTCACTTTTTCTTTGTCCCCCCTCTTAAAAATTAATGTTAATTATTTCCTTAAAAAAAATTTTAGGTTCATTTAATGTGATTTAATAATTATTAGGATTGGTTTAAAAGTTCTTAATTTTAATTTTAATTTAGATTATTAATTTTTTAAAAACCTTTTATTAAACCTTTAATTAGGGCTCCCTTTTTATTTTATTATTTAATTAATTTTTAAATTAATCTATTAATTATTTAATTATTAAAGTATTTAATTATTAGTGTTTTAGTAGAGATTGGGGATTAGAAAGGGTGACACTAGAACTTCAATTGTAGTTCCATTAGTTGAACCTTCTTCATCATTAGCAGCTACATGCGAAGGAGAGAGATCTGATTTCTCAACTTCTAGAGCCACAGAAGAAGAGCTCTCTTCAATTACTGCTCCATGACAAACAAAGGAAGCATTCGAATCAAGGAGAATATCTTCAACATGAACTGTATGTGTTGAAATTTCTGCAATTTCTTCTTCTTCATCTTGAACAACTTCTTCAGAGAGGTTTGAGGCCGAGACATTAGTGACATCAGTGAGCAAATTTGAGGAGGTGTCTCTAATAGGCTCGCTCTCCATATGGCTTATCTCTTCCTCATCATTTTGCTGGCCAAATGCATTGTCTAGAATGCTCCAAAGCTCACCTGGGAGATCAACAGTATCATCAATGAGGTAGCACATATAAGGAGGAATTGTCAGACACATAATTCCAAATGCTCTATCGCAATCATTGAACCATTCATTCTTCTCTTCAAAGGACTCTGGCTTGCTCACAACACCAACAGACACATCACAGAGACATTGTCTCTTTAGAGATGCAACCATCTTTGGCTTCCACTCAGCATAATTGAATGGAGTAAGAGGAGGATTAGCTTTTGAATCCATGAAGTTGTTGTACCTGCACAAAAGACCAGCAAAAAACACTTAGGAGGAAAATTCTGTAAGCTCAATCAAACTCTACTTCGAAACTGAGCACATTCATCTACTACAGCAACACATAAGGTCCTAAGGGCTGGATATTATTGGCCCACCATTTTCCAGCATGTGCATAAATTTGTAAGAAGATGTCAACCTTGTCAACTCCTTATAGGTAAACAAAAGTTAGTTGCTCTATCGTTACAACCAGTGGTAGTGGAAGCGCCCTTCCAACAATGGGGCCTTAACTTCATTGGCGAGTTCAAGGAAAATTCAAGTAACAAATACAAATGGATCCTGACAGCTACAGAATACTTTACGATATGGGTTGAAGCTATTCAAACAAAGCAAGCTACAAAGGTTGTAACTTATCATCGACTTTCTTGAAAATAAAATCATCACACGATTTGGTGTTCCAATCAAGATTACTACAAACAATGCCCAAGCATTCAATTCAAGTGACTTGTCTACTTTTTGTTTTGATCATGGCATTATTTTATCTCATGCTTGTAACTATTATCCACAAGGAAATGGCCTCATTGAGTCAAGCAATAACTATTTAATGACTATCATCAAAAATACTGTGGGAGAAAACAAAAGAAGTTGGGATAGAAAATTAAAATATGCTCTATGGGCCGATAGAATAACAAGAAAGGAAGCAACCGGAAAGATCCCATTTGAGCTAGTTTGTCAAATGGAAGTAACATTGCCCATTCATTTGAAGATTCCAGTGTACAAAGCCCTGCATCAACATGCCTTAGATCCAGATGCAGTCAAGAACAAAATCAACCAATTGATAGAGCTAGATGAAAATCACAGAAGAGCAATCGATCACCTTGTACAACATCAAGAAAAAACAAAAGGTCAATTCGACAAAAGAGCCCATCAGCGGAAATTTGAAAACGGTGATCTCGTACTTATGTGGAACAAAACAAATGAAAAACCAAGTAAACATGGTAAGTTTGAAAGTCTTTCGTTGGGGCCATATCAAATTGAAGATGTTGCAAGTACTAACTCTATCTACTTGAACCATTTAAATGGAGATAAATAGTCATTGCCCGTTCGTGGGAAAGCTTTCAAGATATTTTACTCAAGTGATATATGATGTCTTCGAGACATCCCTTGTACTACAGTAGATTTAAATTCATTTGATTTTGTTATTTGCTTTACTCATGCAATGCATTCATTGTTTTTATGCATTTCATTTTTTATTTGAGCAAGGCAGGATGGATGTGTCTGCCTCCAATGCATTTGACGCACTTTCTTGTTTGAAGGGTGTGTAGGTCTAGAGGTACCAGAAGATTTAGATGTTCTCATTTATTCCTAGTGTTACGCCACTGTAGTTTTCAGTGTTCCAGCAAGTCATTGGTAGAAGATGGTTAAAAAATTTCAAAAGGCCAAGTGTGGGGCTATCTGTGTATGGTTGGCCATGAACAGGCTCCTTGGTCCTACTCTTGGAAGTAATATGGTTTAATGGCATTGTTGACTGCCCTTTATGGGGCTTTTAGCCCTAGGTTAGTGTCTGGGTTTCCAAGTGTGGGCCATTGGGTCACATGACCACCATGTCTTTTATGCCTTGAGGGGGACTATGCTTCATCTAGGGAGGTCATCCCTAAGTTCACCAACCCTCTCACACCCCACTTGGCCCTTCTATTGCAGCTAATTTGACCCTCTCAGACCAAATCAACCCTATGACATCATCATGATTGGTCAAGTCTCAAGCTAAGGCAAGGGGACGTTGATGGACTTTATTCATCATTTTGGAGTTAGTAGTGTTAATATATCCAGAGGTCACTACTCACTCTGGATGCCCTGAGATCAAAAGCGATTTGAGTCTCTATATGTCAGAAATACAATAAAGACTTAAGATACAAATACTATAGATCTCTTAACACTTCAACCAATGAAATACACAACAATCACAAAATAACTCAAGATATACCCTGGAAACCCCAAACGAGGAAAACCAGCTTTATGTGAGGCTTTCTTCTTTCTCGAGCCTAGAGCAAAGTAAGAATAGATTTAGTACATACAGTTCTTCAAAAACAAATGACCAAACCTGACGCGTTAGAATAACCCGAGATCAACAGCAGCTGCAACTATTGCCCTGGAGTAATGCACCCCCCTGTTGTCAGTTTGGATCTGAACCTTCTGAAGATTTGACTATGCCCGTCTCAGGATGTACTATCTCCCCCTATACTCCACTGCCTTGATCTGCTCTATCTGGAATGATAGCCTGCTCTGCTCAAAGTCCGATGCGCCCCTGCAACTCTGCATGCAGAAGTGCGCCCTCTCTCCAATTGTCAGAAACACGTCCTAACTCAGATCTTAGCCAATCTGAGCTTTGATCGTCACAAATCTTCTTCACACAATGAAGAAGACCTACTCTGCTGATCTCAACTGCTCTGGCCTCAATCTAGGTGCAAAACGTCCTCCTTTGCTAAGGAAGTGCGCCCCCCCACAGCTGCAATTCGTCCTCTCTCTGAACAGTATAGAAACCTCACTATTGAGGTCTCTCAGCTCACAGTATCTGGAAACCAAGTGCCTCTGATCAAATGAGGACCGATCTGTCTCAGATCTCCTCACTCTCCCTACTGCAGCTGCTCCTCTCTATCTCAGAAAGTCGCCCTCTGCATGCACTATGTGCCTTCCTCTCTCTGACTGATCTCTATCTGACTAGCCTGATACATAACCTCATCTGGTGACCTCCTGCCTCCTTATAATAACTCACAGTTCAATTAGGGTTTCCAAAACCCTAAAGTTAGTGCATGCAAAAATCTCACTTTTGCATGCTTTTTAATTAACTGTTATGGATGCAAAAACTTTGCATGCATGAGGCTAGTCACCCAGAATTGTCTACATGCATCCACTGCTGGATTCATGCCACTGAGTAGAGTGCATCTCACCCTCTACTCTGTCCCAATCCCTATACAATAAATGTACCTCCATGCAAGGCATATGAATCATGGAGGACATCCCGAGATACCACTATCTCTAACACTCCCTTTTTTCGAGGGAAGTCCAACCATTGATGCCTGGATCCAACAAGTCTCCTGCTACTGACACAGAACCATCTGCCCTACCTATCACCGCTGCACTCTGACTTGTAGCAACCTGATCCAACTCCATCAATGTGGCTCCGAAAGAAGCCTCCTACTCACTCATTGTCTTCGTCCCTGATCTCCGATCTAGACTCCCTCTGAACCTCTGTTGTAGCCAATCCCCAAGACTACCATCAAGCGGATCCACTGATCTGTAAGTGAACTCTCTATCTCTGAGATGACTCAGTTCTCTCCGGAGCTAAGTCCATCTCTGTCGTCTCATACAAACTAAGTCTCTGGCTAGTACTTGTGTGAGCATCCTGCTCATCCATCTGAACAAAGTCCAAAGACTCACTCCTCTCTGCATCATCAATTCCATGAGCATCTTTCTCATCCAACGGACAAGAGGAATCACTCCTCTGCCCCTCATCACCATGGTGAGCATCTCGCTCACCCATCTGCTGAGAAGAATCACTCCTCCAAGCACCATCCCTGTTGTGAGCATCTCGCTCCCTATTCTCCTCTGACTCTGAATCTGAAGAAGATGCAATCAACCAATCAGATGTCCTTGTCATGGGTTGACCCTGAACTATGTACTCACCATCAATCCTATGACCCATAAGCACTAGATCAACTCCCTATGTATATGAGAATACAAGCCCTCTTTGGAACACAACTGAGTAACCGACAGCATCCAATGCTGCAACTGAGAGTATACTCCTTCTCAGTTTTGGAATGAAGAGGACTCTTAACACCTCCAGGAGTTCTCCAAACTCGAGTAGGAACAATATTCGTCCCAACCCTCTAACCACATACTCCCTCTTAGAGAGAGAGGTACTTCTGGAGAAGCATCCACCAGGATCAAACACATCCCTTATTGCTGCAGCTTCTCCCTCTGAACTGGAAGACTTATCGGTTGCATTTGTTGCACTCTGATATGAAGATTTGGGCTCCTCCTCTATCAATGTCATCTTGAGAGAAGCACCACACTGTCCCTCTATCACTAACACTGAAACTGCATCCAAGATCTCCCTGGACCCACATACAGGCTTGCCCAACAACCTGTACAACTTGCCTTGCCTGATGTCGTGCCTCACGGTTGCATCCAAGGTCACTCCCTCTAAAAATAGAAACCTCTGTCCATCTCGAAACACAATACTATACCTGAGGGTAAATCTATCTACTCCCATAGACCTTCTGACTCCAGCTAGAACATCATTGAACCAACTCTCCTCACTGCTAACCTCTCATAGCAGTCTGAGTCTTTCTCCGAAACACTAAGGAACACTCTCGTATTCCCATCATGTAGTTAGATGCATAACTGTACAAAGTCTTGAAGCCATGACTCTATAAATCTGAAAATACTACTAATTCAAAGTCTTTAAATCAGAACCAACCTGCAGATCTGTGCCTTGATGAACAAGCTAACCCTCTCTTTCTCAGATTTAGGGTTTGCTCTCCTCGATCAGATCTTTGTTCTCACAGATCTGATCTTTGTCCTCCCAGATCTGGTATCTATCCTCATAGATCTAATGTCTGCAAACACAGATCTGATAGATCTGGTATTTATCCTCACAAATCTAGTGTCTGCACTCACAGATCTAAACTCTACTCTACAGATCTGGGCTCTACTCTCACATATCTGAACACTACTCTTCATATCTGATATATCTCTGTACAGATCTGGCACCTGCTCGCCCATATCTGAAAGATCTATGTCAAATCTCACCTGCAAACTTACAGATCCGATAGATCTGACCTCTACAACCATAGATCTGAGCTCCGCGCTTGAGATCTGGTAGATCTGGTCTCTATCTTCACTGATCTACTAGATCTATCTCAAATCTAGACTCCAACTTCTCAAATCTATTAGATCTGACCTCTATTTTCACAGATCTGAACATTGTTCTCCAAATCCGATAGATCTGGTCACTCTTTCGACAGATCTTATATACAAACTGAGTCTCCACACAGATCTGGTATATTACTCACAGATTTGAGTGTGATTGCCCCTCCCAACCCTTACCAGGGCTCTGATACCATGTTAATATATCCAAAG
This sequence comes from Larix kaempferi, assembly GCA_027924585.1. NCBI lineage: Eukaryota > Viridiplantae > Streptophyta > Pinopsida > Pinales > Pinaceae > Larix > Larix kaempferi. Next base: position 20,607,481 of record BSBM01000625.1, read on the forward strand.
GTCACTACTCACTCTGGATGCCCTGAGATCTCAAGCGATTTGAGTCTCTATAAGTAAAAAATACAATAAAGACTTAAGATACAAATAATATAGATCTCTTAACACTTCAGCCAATGAAAAACACAGCAATCACACAATAACTCAAGATATACCCTGGAAACCCCAAACGGGGAAAACCAACTTTCTATGAGGCTTTCTTCTTTCTCGAGCCCAAAGCAAAGTAAGAATAGATTTAGTACATATAGTTCTTCAGAAACAAATGAACAAACCTGGCGGGTTAGAATAACTCGAGATTTGCAACTAGAGTAATGCGCCCTCTGCTGTCAATTTGGATCTGAACCTTCTGAAGATCTGACTTTGCCCGTCTCAGGATGTACTATCCCCCCCTATACTCCACTGCCCTAACCTGCTCTGACTGGAATGGTAGCCTGCTCTGCTCAAATTCTGATGCGCCCCTGCAAGTCTGTATGCAGAAGTGCGCCCTCTCTCCAACTGCCGAAAACACGTCCTAGCTCAAATCTCAGCCAATCTAAGCTCTGATTGTCACAGATCTTCTTCACACAATGAAGAAGACCTACTTTGTTGATCTCAACTGCTCTGGCCTCAATCTAGGTACAAAACGTCCTCCTCTCCTTAGGAAGTGCGCCCCCCCATAGTTGCAAGTCGTCCTCTCTCTAAATAGTATAGAAACCTCATTGTTGAGGTCTCTCAGCTCACAATATATGGCATCCAAGTGCCTCTAATCAAGTGAGGACTGATCTATCTCAGATCTCCTCACTCTCCCTACTATAGTTGCTCCTCTCTATCTCAGAAAGTCGCCCTCTGCATGCACTATGTGCCCTCCTCTCTCTCACTGATCTCTCTCTGACTAGCCTGATGAGTAACCTCATCTATTGACCTCCTGCCTCCTTATAATAAATCACCGTCCGATTAGGGTTTCCAAAACCCTAAAGTGAGGGCATGCAAAAATATCACTTTTGCATGCTTTTTAATTAACTATTGTGCATGCAAAAACTTTGCATGCATGAGGCTAGTCACCCAGAATGGTCTGCATGCATCCACTGCTGGATTCATGCCACTAAGTAGAGTGCATCTCACCCTCTACTCCGTCATGATGCTTATACAACAAATGTACATCCATGCAAGGCATCTAAATCATGGAGGACATCCCAAGATACCACAATCTCTAACAAGTAGGGGCATAACGTCCTCTTTAGGCCCACTCTGGCAGTGTTCATGAGGCCTTGGCTTGCTTATTTTAGTGTTTTTCATCAATTTATGTTGGTTTTAGGGCTTAGTCGCCAATGTGTGGGTGGAATGCCCTAATTTTGTCTTACGTTGGAATATTTTAATATTATTTTATTTTAATTTCAAATTGACACGTAGGCTTGATAAAAAAATTAAAATCTTGTGCTAAAATGGATATAAATATCCATTCATTTGTCATTCTTGGAATCAAACTTCATTGTTACTTTTTTACCCTTCTTGGGCTCTCTAAAGTGATGCGCACCTCTTGGATGACTCTCTTTTGCTTGAAGTGGAAATTGGAGTATCTTCTAGGGTTTCTAATTTCTATGCACATGCAAGGTTGATGCTAGCATTGTTGGACTAACACAAGCTCAATGATTAATTTTCTTGGTAAAGTCGGTGAGTTTATGCTTTTTTTTATGATTGTACGGTGGTTGTAATGGTGCATTTTTTTCTGATCTAGGGCTTCTTACCAGCCTTTAGTCAACGTTTGCATGGTAGAAAATGTCCCCTTGAGGGAGTTTTCTCTTGTTTGGGCCCTAGATCACTGATTTTTGCCTAAATTAGGCTCCACCAACGAACCCTAGAGGTTGTTGTTGGATGCCCATGTTTGGAAGAGAAGAGAAATTATCCAAGAGGGAGGCTGGTCACCATCCCTCTTGCCCTAGGTTTTGAAGTAATTCTTCAAAAAAGCCCTAAGTTTTGTGATTTTTATCAAATTTCTGTATTTTCATGTGTAAATAATTGCATTTGCATGGTTAATTTAGGTCTGCATATTTTATTTCAGAAAACCCTAAAAAACTGAAAAATATCCAAAAAATCAAACAAACAAAAAACAATTTTTCAGGCCTCTCAAAAATTTCGGACTCCCTTCCTAAGACCTGCAAAACCCTAAAACGAATTAGTTGGAAGGTCCTAAAACTTCAAAAATCCAAAAATCAGAAAATACAATTTTTTTTCAAAATTTGAGGCCTCAAGGGGCTACGGCCTCCTCTTCTTCACATATAACCCTAAGGGCGTCATCACCTGGGCAAGTTTGAACCATGTAGCAGCTGCCCTAGCTGCTAGGCCTACTCCTTTTCTTGACAGTGAACTCCCTCTAAAACCCTCGGCCTCCTCCCTGCCTGCCTCCTTACATCACAGTGAATTGTGTGGAATTGTTTGTGAAGCCCTTAAGGGCTGGTTCAGGTTGTTGTCCCTGTCAACACCAATTTCAGACTTGTTTTTCCATAAAAACAGAAGTGAACGAACTGATTGAAGACTGGAGTAATCTTAGGTCTGATTTGATTACACGGCAGATGTTTCATGAGTAAATTGTTAAGAGCTGAGAGTGGTATTTGTTCACTGTTTGCATCTGCTGTTATAATTGATGAAGTGCTAAATTTGCTAATTACCAAATGACTGGTGCCTACACTACCTTTTGGTCAAGCAATGGTGTCTTAATTACACACAGTAAACGGCTTCTTATGCCACTGTGCATAAGTTGATTGGAATGACAGACTAGCTATATTGACAGACCTGTTTGCTTGTAAGTAGTGACCTTAGGACAATAAATATGAAATGCTTTGACTATCATCCAATTGGATAAATACTTGCTAGACTTAATCCCTCATTAGTATGTCTTCTTTATTCTCTATAAGACTCCATTGAAGGCATTGATCTTCCCATCAAGGTTGTTGGAGGTAGTGGTGTGTGGTGTTGGCAGGTATACTATAAGGGCTTTTCCCTTGGGACATCAATAGATCCCATAAAAGTTGAGAGATTGGATGAAGGTGACAGTACTTCAAGTCTCTCTTCAATGATTGCCATTCACTAGCATAAGGCTACAATTGTTGCTACAATTTACCCTTCTAGTTTGAACGGTAACAGCCGGGAGAAGCACATGTCCCGCAGTTGGAGCCAACTATTCCACCATAGATTCTCTAGAGCGCACCCTGCCAAATGTGCCAAAGAAGAGGGTCTTTTTACCATTGTAAAAGGCCAAGTTGGGGCTTTCTTTATGTAAAAGTGTTGGTCTAGCGAGGCTCAAGACCCTTGGTCATGGTCATGGCAAGTCCTCTTGGTCCTCATTTCATGGAGTGTTGGTCTTGTGGCACAGCTAACTACCCTTTGATAGGTGATAATTCCTCATCATGTCGGGCATTTATGCCTCGGGTGGGTATATGGTGCACCTTGGGATGAATTCATTAGGACAAATGGCTTAGAAGCCTCTAGCCACACTTATGGTTTTATGCTTTGTAGAGGTGATTGCATTTGTAAGGGTTGTCACACCCACTCTCGCACACCTCATTCATAAACCCTTGTACTTGATTTTGTTATACCACTCCTCCCTCTTGATCATCTTGGTCAAAAAAAGGCAAGTCCTCCACCATGAAGGCAAATTTATGGAGGTCGTACCAAGTTCCAACCAAAGGAGGGTGTTGAGGGAAAAAGACACATGTTGAGGATAGATGGAGCATGACATCCTCCTTCCAAAAGCTCAACTCTTCATCATGTTGAAGCATATCATCAATTTTTGTCATTATTTTATCTTCCATGAGATTTAGTCCCCATATTGTGGGTGACAAGCCCTAAACAATCATTAAAAGTCATTTTAAAGACAAATTAGGTAGGTCGACCTAGAGGAAATTTAAGTTAGCCTTCTTTACTTACAATTAAGGCACCCTCCTTTCACTTGTAACCAATATCATGGAATCAAATATGACTGGAATTTTACTTCTTCTAGTGTACATGAGTAATTGAAGTGGTGCGCACCTCCTTTCTTTGCATTTCTAGGGTTTCTAAGGGATCAAGTTTGACGTTTCATGTTTCTTTACTACCTTTCAAGGCTATTCTAAGGTGAAAGGACTCTTGAGGTGTCTTCTCTTCTCATTTTCTCTATCAATTGTGGTAAGATCTTGAAATCTCTTGTCTTGCACTGCTGAAAGCATCCAAGGTAGCAGCAATTTAGGGTTTTATGAATAATAGCTTAGTCTTGTTAGTGAGACATCCCACTTGAAGGGTCTCTCTTGTTTGGGCCTTGGCATCTAGTCAAAGGCTAACACAATTTAGGGTTTCTTAGCCTTGCCCTAGTTCTTCCAAATATTGAATTGTCCATTTTCAGAAGAAACATTAACCACGATTTCTAATTCCCTCATCTTCACCAATTCAACTTTACAAAATTCTTTGTACTATATTTGAAAAAATACAAAAAAGTCAAACATAGAAAAAACCTTAAAAATTAAGGATTTTGAAAAATCCAAAAAATATTTATTTTTGTCGTTGCACTTGTTTAGCGTTGAATTTACTTGCAAATTTCTGAAATAGTTATCGCTGTTATAAATTTTTGAGTTGTTTATATTATACAAAAATCAATAAAAAGTGAAAAAGTCCATAAAAACGTTGTTTTGCAACTTGTAGAAGCCCTAAACTAAGGTGACGCCAGCCATAGGAGAGTGACATCATCCCCTAGCAGCTGGTACAGCCTTGGTTTAGATCTGATTGAAGTGTTTTGCAGGTCCATTTTGGCAAAAGATCAAACCCTAACAGTTGGAAAGGGTTCCAACTTCATCTCCAAGCCTAGTTGGGTGACCTAGGGGATTTTGAGGTGGTTAAAGAAGTTATTCACCATTTTTTGTAGGCTGCTACAGATCTGAATTGTGTAAACAACCCTAAATTGCAGCAAGTACCCATCAATCTAAGTGCGCCCTAGAACATATAGACTCATCCTTGGTTGGTGAGTGGTGAGTGGTGAGTGGTGAGAGGTATCTATTGTAGCACTTTTATGGGTTCATTTTAATATTGCTGGTTTTTTACTGTTAGAATTTTACAATTTAATTCAAGATTATCTAGGATCTTATCTGAGAGAATAACAAGCACAACATTTAAACACAAGAGACAAGAGACACAAAGTTTTTCCTCGGGGAAACCATAAAGGAGAAAACCCCACAACATCCTCAGAGATAGAATGAGCAACAATACAATAGCAGAAATATAAACCCCAAAAGTAGAAATGGTCTTCAGCAGCTTCTCTCTTCTCCACTTGTGCGAACTTGTCCTTCTCCTCACTAATGCAAACTTGATGAGTGAGTGAATGAACAAATAGAGAGGAGCAACCTCTCTATTTATACTTTTACTTTCACTTGACCTTTTCACCAAACAGGTCGGCCCTAGTTGTACCTGACTGGGCCGATTTCTCTAGGAGAGTCTAATAACCCACAAAAGACTCGACTCTAGGGTCTAATGCCCTGACATACAATGGAGGGTTAACCTCACTGACTTTACATGACTCAAGTACAATAATGACACTACCGACCGAAGGAATAAACATCTCCATCGGAAGTACAATAATACAACATAAAATATACAAGTGAATATCTTCTGAAGCTACAATTAGTCAATTACATTAACACTCCCTCTTAACTAGGAAGGTATTCTCTTGACACAGTCATCAGCACAAGTCTTCGTCATTGGATCATCATCAAAGCTCGATCATCTTTGTCACTGTTGTTGCTATCTCGACCATCAATCTCCAATCTACTCGTCATAGGAAGGTCTACAGAGCCAGCCCTTTTTCATGCTGGATGTAGGCCTAGCCTCCATGTAGGTCTTCATCATCTCTGCGAGCAAGCCATCAAGTAGGTACATCCCAGGACTGATTACAATGCCTTTGCAAAACCTATGTACATCTTAGGACTGATTACAATGCCTCTCTAAAACCTGTGTACATCTAAGGACTGATTACAATGCCTCTACAAAACCTGTGTACCCTACTGTCACCTCATCACGTCCAGATCATCTCATTGTCAACGGAGCACAGCCCAGATGCACATCAAACGTCTACCAACATGCGAGTACTTTCCTACCAGCATGTGAGACATAACACTTACATCAACCGACATGGGTTGACTTTCGTACCACCATTCGGGAAAGGCTCAACACTTACATCAACTGACATGGGAGGACTTTCATACCACCATTCGGGAAAGGCACAACACTTATATCGACAGCCATGGGAGGACTTTCCCGCCACCATGTCGGAATGGCCCAACCCTTACATCTACACCATGGGAGGACTTTCCTACCACCATGTGAGAATGGCTCATCCCTTACATCTACACCATAGGAGGACTTTCCTACCACTATGTGAGAATGGCTCGGCCCTTATATCTACCAACATAGGAGAACTTTCATACCACTATGCGAGAATGGGCCATGTGCATCTGCGTCTTCCGAATTCATCACTTCCCCTTGAAAGGAACCTCGCTCTGGAGTACACCAAGCTTCTCTCTAAAGTACTCAAACTTCACTCTCGCTAGCGGCTTGGTCAACACATCGGCCATCTGCTCGTCTGTCACAACATACTGGAGCTTCACTGCTCCTCTCTGCACCATATCCCTAATATAGTGATACTTGATCTCGATGTGCTTCGACTTGTCATGGAACACCGGGTTCTCAGACAACTTCACACAACTCTGGTTGTCGCAATATATACAAGTCGCATCCAACTGGAGATCAAACAAATCAGACAATAGCTTCCTCAGCCATACTGCCTCACAACTAGCCGAACAAGCTGCGACATACTCTGCTTCGGCTGTACTCAGTGCCACGCAGGACTGCTTCCTGCTAAACCAAGAGATCACACATGATCCCATACTGAAGTAGCACCCCAAAGTGCTCTTCCTATCAATGGCAATGCCTGCCCAATCCGAATCAACATAACCCTTCAGGTTAATCTTCTAATTCGCATCATACTTGAGCCCATAATCCACCGTACCCTTCAGGTACCTCAGAATATGCTTTGCAGCAATCAAGTGAACATGTCTCGGATCCGTCAGGAACTAGCTCAATGTGTTCACAGCAAAGCAAATAACCGGTCTCGTATCTGTCAGGTACATCAAAGATCCAATCATCTGACGATACATCGTGGCATCAACCGACTCTGATGAAGCATCACTCAATAGCTTTAGGTTCAATGACACAGGTATGGCCATGGCCTTGCAATCCATCATCCTGAACCTCTTCAAGGCTTCTACTGCATACTTCCCTTGTCCAAGGAAGATTCCATCCGCACTCGGCCACACCTCCATACCTAGAAAGTAGTGCATCATACCCAAGTCCTTCATCTCGAACTCGGCAGCAAGCTTCCTCTTCGTGTCAACAATCAACCCATCCTCACATGTCACAAACAGGTCATCTACATAAAGTAGAAGTATCACTGGGTTCCCTTCTTCAACCTTGTAGTAAAGGTTGGAATCCGCTTTACTCTTGGTAAAGCCCAAGCTAGTCAGGAAGTTGTTTGTCCTGTCGTACCATGTCCTGGGTGCCTGTTTCAATCCATACAAGGCCTTCTTCAATTTGCACACATCAGTCTCCCTGTCATGTGTCTCAAATCCAAGTGGCTGCTCCACATACACTTCCTCCTTTACTACACCATTCAAGAACGTTGTCTTGACATCCATCTGGTGTACCTTCCACCTCATCACTACAACCAAAGCAAGTACTAATCTGATGGAAGTCTATCTGGCTACAGGTGCAAATGTCTCCTCATAGTCTATCCCTTCCTTTTGGGAGAAGCCACGTGCCACAAATCTCGCCTTGTGTTTCTCTATGCTGCCATCTGCAGCATGCTTGATTTTGTAGATCCACTTGGAAGTCACAACAGACTTCCCTATTGGTCTTGGGACCACATCCCAGACATCATTCTTCATGAGATCAACTAGTACTCCTCGATCATGGCATCCTTCCATTCCTTCCTTTCTACTGCTTCTTCATAGTTGGCAGGTTCCTTGTCAATGATGTCACACAGCAGGGCTACATAACTGGAGAATGGCCTCGGTCTCTTTCTTTCTCTATGCACTCCTTCTGGAGCACCATATCTCTCTGCATCTTGAATTGCTTCTCGTACCCATGTTGGTTTCCTCTTGTGAGAATTTTTCTCACGAGGTGGATCTACAGGTTCCTATGGGTCTTCCATCTCGCGTTCTTCATGATCTTCTGGATTTGCTTCATTCATTGTTGTATCTCGGATCCTGGGTGCTTCTGGTTCTTCAATGCCTTCAATAGGTAGCTTTCTAGATTTGTCATATGCTGAGTCTTCGTCGAATGTTACATCCCTGCTGATGTCGATCTTCTTGAACCCTGGAAAATATATTCTGTAAGCCTTCAAGCTTTCACTATATCCCACGAATATGCCCTTCTTTCCTGAAGGATCTAGCTTCGTCCTTTCCTCCTTTGGGATATGTATGTATATTGGGTAGCCAAATATCCTGAGATGGCTAACCTCAGGTTTCTCGCCAGAGAAAGCTTCTTCCGGTGTCTTGTTGTCAAGTACTCTATGTGGAGTACGATTCTGTACATACACGGTTGTTCTCGCAGCTTCTGCCCATAGATGCATCGAAAGATCCTGGTCGTGAAGCATTGCTCTTGCTGCTTCCATGATTGTTCTATTCTTCCTTTCTGCAACTCCATTCTGCTGTGGATTATATAGAGTGGTCAACTCCCTCTTAATCCCTGAATCTCTACATAATTTCTTGAAGTCTTCTGATGTGAACTCTCTGCCATTGTCTGACCGAAAAGTCTTGATTTTCTTCTCTGTATGGTTTTCTATCAAGGCCTTGAATTCCTTGAACTTATATATCCATGTCTTCCTAGAAAAATCATCAATGAAAGAAACATAATATACATACCCATTCAATGAACTGGATGACATTGGACCGCATACATCTAAATGGATGATTTCCAAGATTCCTTTTGCCTTGCTTTTCCTGCTTATAAATGACTTCTTTATGTTCTTTCCTTTCGCACATCCTTTGCAAATTCCTTCATGCTTTGCCTGTATTTCTGGAAGACCTTCAACTGCTTTGCTTGCAAGTGACAATGCTCTATAGTGCACATGTGCAAGTCTTCTATGCCATATTTCACTTGGCTCTATTGAGTCATCGACTAGGGCTTGTTCAAGTTGGCCCCTTAGTTTGTATAAACCTCCCTCTTGCTCTCCAATCACCACAGCATCCTCTATTGTCTTTCCCTTTGGCCACATGAGAACTTGGCCATCTACAAATGCAACCCTCATACCTTTAGCATCTAAAGCTGATATGGAAAGAAGATTTTTCTTTAGTCCTGGGACATACAGGACATCTTTCATCTTTATAGACTTTGCAGAATCTAGCTTATAAGAGGCTTCACCACTTCCTTTTATGGGATACTGGTAGTCATCCCCAAGTTTCACCTTGTGGGGTGACTCATGTTCAGATAGGTTCACAAAGGATTCCTTGAATCTTGTCATATGCTTGGAAGCCCCACTATCTATAAGACAATCATTGCTTTTGTGTGTGACAGTTCCTGTGAGAGCAAAAATCAAAACATATTCTTCATCACTTGAAGAATCTTCACTGTCTTCTTTGGTTCTCTTCCTTGGAGGTTCATCATCCTCTGCAGTGTGAGCATGATGTCTTTTCTTGTTGTTCTTCTTCTTGTGGGAGCTACCTTTGTTCCTGGGACAATCTCTAGAATAGTCTCCCTTCTCATCACAAGTATAACATCGAATGTGAGAAAGATCTCTCCTGGATCTTCCAAGGTTCTCCCTCCGATTCTGGTGATGGTGTTTACCCTTCTTGTGATGAGGATGCTCCCTCTTGTTGTTGTTCTTTCTGGTGTGTGTTGTGAGAGCCTGGTCTTCATTACCCATCTTTTCTTCTCGAGCTACAATTCAAGCTTCTTCCTGTGAGCACTCCTCCCACAGCCTACTGAAGGTGATCAACTTTTTTCTTGCACAAATTCCTTGAATGAAGGAATCCCATGACCTAGGAAGACCATTCAAGGTGGTCATCACTATTTCTCCATTCTCTATATCTTCTCCCACAACTTCAAGTTGTTCTTTTATCTGAGAGACCCTTTAGAGTAGGACTACATGGTCTCTGCATTTTGTATTTTGACATTCTTCAATTGGTTCCTTAATGTCATCTTCCTATTTATATTCCTCCCTTCAAATAAGGTGGTCAAGGCATCAAACATCTCTTTAGGTGTCTTTAGAGATGACACATGTGGTATGAGATGGTCCTTGATAGAATCTGCAATGATTCTCTTAGCCTTAACCAGGTTCTTCTTGTGTAAGGCTTTAGCCTCATCTCCCTCTGGAACTGGAACCTCTTCATTCACATAGGTGTCCAATTCATTCTCTTCTAGAACAAGCCCGATCCTATACTTCCATGCTCAGAATTTATCAGCCCCTTCAAGCTTATCCTCAAGCTTCGTGTGGTGAGACATCTTTAATGAGAAACTCAAATGGAAATATAAAAGATTTAGGTCTTACCACTTGATTTGCTGAAACTGGATCTGGAGCTGGCTAGGGTTTGACAAAGAAACCCTAAAAATTCAAACTTGGAATTTGAAACTTCTGTCTAGATAGAAAGATGCGCTTAACTGCGGCGAGCAAGCTGGTACACTTGGATATTGAAAATTCCAAAAATTGATCGCTGAAAAATGACTTGCGAAATTCTGATCTGCAATTTCTGGCTTTTTTTGGTTTTCTGGCTTTCTGGTTTTTCTGGTACAAAGTCAAATTAGGGTTTGACTTTCCCATAGTTTCACTCAACCAAAAACTTCGATCTTGGTCTCTAAATTTTGATTTTGTTGAGGAGCTCCTTCATGTGTTGATTGCACTCCAAAATTCCACTTCTGTGAAAAGCCTTAATTTCCCGCAATAGTGACCGGCCAAAAATTGAAAAAGCTCAGAATCAATTTATGTTTCTACAGAAAGATGCGCCTTCCTTAGGTGAGTTAGCCTAGCCTCTTTTAACTGATGATCTGTGGAGAGACCCAAAAAATAAGAATCCCTAGCTTCTGCAGCTGCACAGTGTCTTCTTCTCAGGTTAGCTCTGATACCATGTTAGAATTTTACAATTTAATTCAAGATTATCTAGGATCTTATCTGAGAGAATAACAAGCATAGCATTTAAACACAAGAGACAAGAGACACAAAGTTTTTCCTTGGGGAAACCATAGAGGAGAAAACCCCGCAACTTCCTTAGAGATAGAATGAGCAACAATACAATAGCAGAAATATAAACCCCAAAAGTAGAAATGGTCTTCAACAGCTTCTCTCTTCTCCACTTGTGCGAACTTGTCCTTCTCCTCACTAATGCGAACTTGATGAGTGAGTGAATGAACAAATAGAGAGGAGCACCCTCTCTATTTATACTTTTACTTTCACTTGACCTTTTCACCAAACAGGTCGGCCCCTTGTTGTACCTGACTAGGACGACTTCTCTAGGAGAGTCTAATAACCCATAAAAGACTCGACTCTGGGGTCTAATGCCCTGACATACAATGGAGGGTTAACCTCACTGACTTTACATGACTCAAGTACAATAATGACTCTCCCAACCGGAGGAATAAACATCTTTGTCGGAGGTACAATAATAAAATACAAATACAACATAAAATATACAAGTGAATATAATCCGAAGTTACAATTACATTAAAATATCTAAACAAGGAGAGCCTTCCCTTCCCATCAAGATGACCTGTAACAAAAATAAAGTATAAATATAATAATAACGATATTGATAATAATAAATAATTAGTACTAGGTTAAGGGACGTGTTCCCTCATACATGGCTGCCCAAAACATATATAATGGCGGCTACCCATTGTAATAATCATCATTCCATTATCATTTTAATCATTTATTTATATATATTTAGAAGATGGATTCTCTTCGTATATAACTTCGGATACGACTTTGCTGCAACACCTACTTCAATGTTCCATTCGGTATCAGAGCTCGCTGCTCCTCGGCACCTTCCGCAATTCTTTTCACCGCTCCTCCACTTCATCGCCTCCCATCCTCTTCACCTGCCATCCCAACTTCTTCTCCCCCCCCTTCCCTCTTCCACGCACCTCCACATTCTCTGATCCCCGCATCCCTCCTTCTACCCACTCGCACGCCTCCCATCCCCGCCTGCTCGCACTCCTCCCCCCTTCTATCTCACATCATCCTTACGCTACTCCACTCCACCTGCACTCCACGCCATCACCTCCACCTCCTCCGTCGCTCTCTTGTGCACCACCCCTCCTCCTCCTTCCTTCCGTCGTCCTCCACCTTTGCACTCCATTGACGTCACCTCCACCACATCACCACTCCACCACCGCAGTCCATCATCCTCCATCCCTGTCTTCTCTCCCTCCCCACGCCTAACATTTCCCTCTTGCTCTACGTTTCCACCTTCCCTGCGCCCTCTCCACCAGCTCCCCTCGCGCCTATCTCTATCGTCCACCAACCTATGCCCACCACCGCCTCCTCCTCCAACCTGCGCCCTCCACCGCTACCTCCCCAACCTGCCGGCCTCCATTGCTGCACTTCACTTTCTCCCTCAGGGTCTCGCTCGTCCTCCACTCCCGCAGCCGCATCTCCCTTCCCTCTCCATCAGCCTTCCTCCAGTGCAATCCGTCGTTACCTCTCTTCCGACTTGCATCCACCTCTCCCTTCCGCAGCCACTCCTTTTGCGCCAACTCCCCCGTCACCCTAACTAACCTGCAAAACCAAAAAAAATTAATAAAAAATAACATTATAAAAAAAATATTTTTTATAATATTTTTTTATTAAATTTTTTTTTCTATTGTTTCTAACCTTGTAATAAAAATATTTAAATATAATATTATTATATTTATTATTTTTATTAAAATATACTTATTAATTATAGTAATTATCATTACTATAGTAATTTTCATTAAAAAATCTTATATTCACCCATAAACCAAAATAACTCCCCCATATTCACCCCCCCACACCAAATCGAGAACCATGACAGAAATGAAGGACCGACTGGAAAAATTAGAAAAAGGCCAAATTAGAGATTTAAAAATCCTCGAAGGTCTAAACTCCAGAATGGACAAACTTGACAAAGAGTTTCAAGAAGAAAAAGAAGAGTTTTCGCGCAAGGTGCAATACGAAGTTGCCGGAGTAGTCTCCTGGGAAATGAGGAAGGTACGAGAGGAAATGAAAGCATACTTCGATGCAGGACTAGAAAATATCAAGCAGTTTTTTAAGGATAGAAATGACGCTAGAAATGGCGAGTCACCAAAGGGAGACCATTCATGTCACGATACAACCGATACCAATGATCATCAATCAAATCCCCCCAAAGTGGAGATCCCAAAAGACCATAAAGACTACAATCATCATAAACCATATTGGGCCACAATGCAATCGATGGGAGGATACTCAATGAAACCTAAATTGGAGTTACCCAAGTTCGATGGAGAATCAAAACAGAGCGTGGCATGGATCAACAAGGCAGAAGAATTCTTCTACATTCACAAAATCTTATCAGATGATGAGAAAATTAAATATGCCTCCATGCAGCTCGAAGGACGGGCATACAATTGGTACATGTGGTGGAAGAAAACGACAACGGTATGTGCCTACAGTTGGGACACATTCAAAAATGATTTCTTTAAAAAATTCGAAGATGTGACAGAGAAAAAAAAATTCGCCAAACTAACTAGGCTACAACAAGAAAGCGACGTGGAAGAATACACCTACGCATGGGAAGCATTAGCGACGCACGTACCAGAATTAACAGAGGGTCAGCGACTCCAAACATATATATCTGGTCTTAAACCATACATAAGAGACGAATTAGAATTACATAACGTGTTTAATTTGGATAAGGCTAGGCGCAAAGCAAAACTTATTGAGGAAAAATTCAAACAATCAAGACAAGGGAAACCTAACAAGGGATATTTGCAACAGCAAGAGACCCAGTACAGGTATTGCGAAGATACATGGCCACCCGGTCATCAATGTAACAAATATCAGTCATACGGCTATGAAGTTGAAAAGAGCTCAAAAACATCGAGTAATCGCACCGACAATGACAAAAAAAAACAAGAAGAATACTTGTCGTCACTGTGGAAAAGATTGGTCCCCAGGCCATAAATGCAAAACCAATCACATAGTACATTGCAAAATCATTAATGGAAAGCAAGTACAAGTATCAAGAGAGACAAATACAGCGGATTCGGATACAGACACAAGCTCATATGAAGCATCAGTTGCGACAGTTACGTGTACTCAACAAGTCTGTAAGGAAGAAAAGGTAGAGACACCAGAGAAAGATTACACCCAATAGAAGGAAAGCCAAGCACTCACAGGAAAATATATTCCACCTCAATTGAGAAAACGTGACATCCTTGAAACGGAACAACTCATATTCCGAGTAACAGAATCAAGGAATTCAGGACCAAAAAGACTGCAACTTAATGGGAAAATTAAAGATAGGGCTATCACAATTTTGGTCGATTCCGGGAGTACCCATATGATCGATATCAACAAGGCAAAGAAACTTAATCTTTTTGTGTTTCCGTAAAAGGGATTAAGGCCTCAACCATCGTGGATCAACACATAGAAGAAGTAGGAAAATGTCATAAGGTGTCATTACACATACAAAACTTATACCTACAACTCAAGGAAGTAGACATGGTATTAGGTGTTGAATGGTTAGCATCATTAGGGACGTACTCTACCAATCTACAAAAACAGTACATGAGTTTTAAATGGAATGGAAGTAAGTATTGATTCTATGGCCTAAGGAATTCGCCATCCAAGCAGAAAGAGTCGCGGCATAAGAAGGACCCAGACCATCATCAAGATAGAGAGACCAGTCCAAATCACTTAGCTCAAATAAAGCATCAACACAAATCAAGAATAAAAGACGATGTCTGCAAATATAGCTTTGAGGACAAAGCTCCCTTTAAAGGGGGTGGCAATGTAACAGATATAGAGTATAAATATAATAATAATGATATTGATAATAATAAATAATTAGTACTAGGTTAAGGGACGTTTTCCCTCATACATGGCTGCCCAAAACATATATAATGGCGGCTACCCATTGTAATAATCATCATTCCATTATCATTTTAATCATTTATTAATATATATTTAGAAGATGGATTCTCTTCGTATATAACTTCGGATACGAGTTTGCTGCAACACTGGCTTCGGTGTTCCATGCCCACTAACTCTAATAGGTGCGTAACCTCAACAAACCAATAGTGGACTCGTAGCGAGAACCCATTCAAGGCAATGGCAATGGTAAGGTAAGGGTATCAATCTCTGCCAACGACCAAATTGGTGAAGTTTTGAACTCGATGAAGTAGTCACACAAGTCCAAAAATGGCTTAAACCTAGAAAGGATGAGCTACAAACTCTGTGATGAGAGATAGTCATCTTACATCGGATGATGCAATGGAACAACAAAACCTAAACCCTCTCTATCCTAGCCCAATCATCCTCTAACATACTTGAACCCCACTCCTTTGAATCATGCAAAACCATGGTTTTGAAAATGTTATCTAAAAGCTCCATCTTGGACAAAACATCCTAAAAGTGGCGTTGAAAACACTGTCGCTCCAAGAGGGCTAGGGAACCATATACCTTGTTGATATGAGGCTAGAGAGCTAATCTCAAACTAAAATGAGGCCCAGAGAACTAAACACCCAGATAAGTGTAAGCAATGGTGATCTCAGTCTCCTCCCCCAAGAAATAAAAGTGGAAATCCAACTAGACACTCTTTGATCCATTAAAAATCATAACCTTGGTTTTACAAAGGTTGATCATTAATTGTCGAAGATCATCGAATGCAAATAAAGCATCTAGATGTCTCTAGAGACACTCTAGAGTGGAGACCAAGGGGACCACATCGTCGACAAAAAGAAGGATCGAGATCAAGACATGATGAAGCAAACAATCATCCTCCGACTGGATATGCTCCTACAAAAAGGATTCCAACTCATTGATGTATGTCTCGAATAGTGTTGGAGAGAGCAAACACCTCTACTTCACCCCAATCTTGCTCTTCATAAAATTTGACAATCCATGCACTATGCAGAGGTAACTCGGAACAAACTCATATAGATGCATGATAGCAATGAGGAGAGTCTCTGCAATGCCAATGTCTCTAAGTCTCTGAAATAAAACCTCCTTCAGAACTAAGTTAAATGCTTTTCAAAAGTTGACAAAACAATGAAAAACTTTTGAAGAAGAATGTCTTGCCTCCTCTATGATGGCTCTGAGAATGAGAATATGGTCAATGGGTCTAGTACTATGACTGGAATCCTGCCTCTCCTTTGGCTCAAAGGAGTCCCTCATAAGTATTTTTTTAAGTCTTGATTGTAGGGCAATGGCATATAACTTGGAGAAGGTGTGGCCCACCATGATAGTCTGGTAGTTATTGGGATGAGCACTAAACCTCGATTTGTGTATCGAGTGGATAGTATGGTGGATAGGATGGGAGGATAGAAAAGAACATAATGATGGGGATGACGATGGCTAGTATGGCTCTTATTTTAGCACTAGGGTTTCTACCCTAGTAGAAGACATGGAGACTGGAACAAACACCTTGGATGATTTTGGAGCCTTGTTCTTCTAGGATTTTTTGCTAGGGTGAGATCATGGAGAGACTAGTTTGATGAGTCTTGAGCTTGGTGCGATGCCTTGCTTGGAAGAAGACTCAGTTATTGTGTCCTTGATGCTCCATGAAGGTCTTAGTGCTTGTGTTGATGCAAGTGTTGAAGACCTGGGGTTTGAGGACTCAAACCCTAGGATGGACATGTAGACTTGGACATTAGCGCTAGACTTTTCTTGCCATGTACTTATGTGATGCAACATGGCTAGGGTTTAGAAACCCTATGGAAGACAATGATGCTAGTGTGAAGAACTTGTGTGATACAATCTTGTTTATGTTCCAAGGACTTGCCAGTATTGTTGCTAGCTTGTTGAGGATCTTTGGTCGAGTGACCAGCTTTGGTTCAAAGTGATTCCTAGCTAGGAGTTGGTGGCTAGGGTTTACTATGGTTTCCCTAACTAGGATTTGGAGAGCTTGACTTGTATCAGCTTTGTGACAAAGTTCTCGCATGTGCTTATACTTCATCTTTTATATATCTATGAAGTTATTAGCTGTCCAAATATTGTGTACTTGCAGACTTGATTTTCAGCTTATGCTATCTTCTTGATTGAGTAAATTTGAGTCCTTGTTCATATTGATTTGAAATAACATATATCTAAATTGGTTAAGTGATTTAACATAACATATATCTGAATTGGTTAAGTCATTTAACACATATCTGGAAGACAAAGGAGCAGATCTGCTGCTGTTAAAATCTGCTGTAACAAAACATTTCAGATCTGTTATATGCCTTGAAAAGTATGCCCTAAAGCCTGTAGCATTGTGATATTGAAGTACACTCATGTGGTATTTATTCTCTTGAGCTGCCAGAAGAAATTGAGTTGAAAGGAAGTGAAATATTATCGCTGTACTTTAATATTTCAGATCAACCCTAAGGCTGAAAGTTCACAGGGATTAGACCAGGCAAACCTCAAGTAAATGAGATGAAACTTCAGAACTTTACTAAAAGTCAGATTCTCAAAATTTCTACAATGGCATCATAACTAAAAAATTTCAATAATAATAATCTTAAAAACTGTTTGTTCATTAAACAGTTACATGTTGATTCATTTCACTCTGTGCTTTTGTCAAGTTCAAATTAATATCTCATCATTCACTGCTGCAGTGTCTAAAAATAACCAAAGATGATATTTTTTCTCTCAAAAGAAAAAGAAAATGAATTTAAAAAAGAAGGCAATGACTTTAAAAGCTAGCATCTAAATTTGTTGTCAAGTTGCAAATAATCTTCCAATGAATCCCCCAATCAATAGTCTGCTTTTGAGCCCATTCTAGATCTAATTTCCATGCATAGCTGAAGAATTAGAATGATTAGTACTATCCACGAAAAGTGAGGAACTAACTAGCAAGACGCTGACGACTGGAGCGAACAGCTGCAACATCAATATCAGACCGTGGGAAACCCTGCAAAGCATTTTGCAGAAAAGCAGGACATTAAAGCCTTGAACAGGAGACAGAACTCAAATTATCTTGTTGAAAAATAAGCAACATCTTCATGTGGACTGACTAAAGAGAACACAATTGTCTTATGCTAACACAAAATATAGTTCAATGAATGACAGGTCAAAACTCATTTTATTTGCCTGTAAACAATTGGAGGAATTTCGAAGAAGCAGATAAGACAGGAAGCTTCCATTGGTTTCCTTGGCGTAATCTCGTTCTCACAAAAGCAAGGAATACATTAAACAATCAGATTAGGTATTACTAAGTAAATAACAAGCAGGCTGGAAAACTGAAGGTGCAGTATAAGCCAAACTAAGACAGATAAATTATAAGTATCATATGAAAGGCAAAACTACAAAATTAGAGCACTCTATAAAATTGTCCCTATGATTGAAGAAAATCAAGAAAAGAAACAACCTATTTAAGACAAGCAATGACCTCTTGTGGCGCAAAGGTAGATTTATATCGTAAGGAAATTCTAAAAGTTCAGCTCCCATGCTACAACAATGTCCCAAATTCTGTGTGCCTTTTTAAGATCTAAATAATTTTCACTCAAGTTTACTTTAGAAAGCCATAAAGAAAGAATTTCAATGATATATCAGCGAAAGACACATACATCACAACATGTAATACCTACCAATGGAATAAGTAAAGTAATGAAAAAACTCCAACTTTATTGTTAACATCATTGATTCCAAACTAAAAGTGGAAACATATTTCTATGGATCAGTGTTGCAAAATTTACTGATTTCTCACAATATTTTTCAGATTGTTTCTGAGTTTTTCATTCTATTACCCCTTTTTCAGCAAGGGGTGATTTTGATCAGTTATTCCTGAGATGAGATCTGTGGCTTCACCCTAGATCATTGGTCAGAGGTCCTTCAGCTTTGTCAGATGGTCCATTTGCCTCGGTATGCACAGTCGGAGACAGTGCCTGGTCCTCTAGTGATGTGATATCTTTATCCCTCATTTACTCTTAGCATGACGATATGTTAGCATGAGATATTATATGTATGCTTCTATAATGACTCGTATACTTGAACTGTTGCTCGTCTCTTAGTCTAACCTTGGTGTTATTCTTCTTGCTTAATAGCTGTTTTATTACAATGTTGATTTGTACCTTGGTGAACTAAGATGATTTCATCCATTCCATGAATTTTACCTAGCCATTTTTCATTTCTCCAGCCAGTTCACCCATCCCTTCACTTTTCCCCTTAGTGAATGATTTGTCATTAGTAACAACATATGGTCTCATTACTATTCCAATGTATGAATGCCTTCTCATCACTGTTAGAGATAGTGGTATCTCGGGATGTCCTCCATGATTCAGATGCCTTGCATGGAGGTACATCAACAATATAGGCATCAGGATGGAGTAGAGGGTGAGATGCACTCCAGTGGCATGAATCCATTGGCGGATGCATGCGGACCTTCCAGGGTGTTTTGCCTCATGCATGCATGAGATTTGCATGTACAGTTAGTAATTAAAAGATGCATGCAAACGTGACTTTTTGCATGCACGAATATTAGGTTTTTGGTAAACCTAATTGATCAGTGAGATTATATATAGAGGCAGGAGGTCCCTAGATGAGGTTGCTCTGTTGACTTATCAGAGAGAGGTCAGTCGTGAGTGAGGAGGGCGCATTGTGCATGCTGAGGGCGACTTTTTGAGAGAGAGAGAGGAGCTTTTGCAACAGGGAGAGTGGGGTGATCTGAGTTGTATCAGAGACCACTTGACCAGAGGCACTTGGCACCCAATTCTGTGGACAGAGAGAGTTCATCAAAGTGGTTTCTGCAGATATTGAGGAGGACGTCTTCCAAAGAGAGAGAGGGGCGCATTACCAGAGGAGAGAGGAGCTCGTTCTGGATTCAATTGACCGATTGAGTAGCTGAGACTTTCAGAGTATCCTTGCCTCAGTGTTTGAAGAAGGACTGTGACGATCAAATCTCAGATCTGTTGAGATCTGATTCCGTATGAGCATCTGACATCTTGAGGGAGGGCGCACTTTTCCATGCAGAGGAAGGGCACATTCACCAGATTCAACAGTTGGCCTTCTTCCTTGGCTTAGCAGATCAGAGTAGTGCTGTGAGAGAGACAATACCGACAGATTGCTACCTTTAGACAGATCAGATCCAGTTGACAGTTAGGGCACATTTCCTCTGTGCATGCATTAGTTGTTGCATGCAAATCTAGGGTTTTGACCCTCTCAGGTTTGGTTGTTCCTTTTGAGATAACATTGTATGTACTTATATTCCTCTTACTTTGCTCTGGGCTCGAGATAGAAGAAAGCCACACGTATAGCTGGCTTTCCCTGTTTGGGGTTTCCAGGGTATATCCAGAGTTGTGTGATTGTTGTGTTTTCATTGTCAAAGTGTTAAGAGATCTATAGTGTTTGCTTCTTAAGTCTTTATTGTATTATTGATTTATAAAGACTCAAAATGCTTGAGATCTCAGGGCTATCCAGAGGGAGTTGTGATCTCTGGATAAATTAACAATTTGTACCTTGGTGAACTGAGCCAGATGATTTCATCCATTCCAAGACTTTTACCTAGCCATTTTTCATTTCTCCAGCCAGTTCACCCATCCCTTCACTTTTCCCCTTAGTGAATGATTTGTCATTAGTAACAACATATGGTCTCGTTACTATTCCAATGTATGAATGCCTCAAATCAAAGCTAAAAGAGTCTTGTATTCTCAAAAAAGGAAGTTGTTGATAAATTAAATGCAAAGGAAAAGATCATAGTAGATACTCCCCATCGCAAGAGCTAAGTTCCCTTGTCCCAGGTTATCAAAGCCACATCTAAAGAAAAAGGGACTAAACCAATGAAAGGAATAAATGAAATGTAAATGAAATATCAAAAGAAAAATAAAAAAGAGGGATCACAATACAAAGGCGTGAGGATGGATGACCCATGACAACACTTCCTAGGCAGACATGTGGAAGAAACATCTAAAAAACCATAACTTTGGAAAGTTAAGGATAGACCTATCACTCCTATGTTGCTATGATGGTTATTTCGCAAAGACCCCATTTCTTCCCTCTGTACGTAGTTCACTTCATATACCGTCACATGACTAAGGTACCTAAGCTATGCATGTGGACTTAGGACTCTCACATGTAAAAAGGTTCTAAGGGTTATGCCAATGCTAGACTAGATGACTACAAATTATAAATCATTGAATGATTAGAAAAGGTGTATTTGTAATGTATATTGTGTATTATTGTCATGTTAGACTAACAATGCCTAAGTTTTAAAGATGGGTTAACTTTATACACTAAAGTGATTTATTTGCACACATGCTATGACTTGTTATGGTGTGTTGGATGGCTATTAGGCACTATTTCATGGAGTGCACTTGATGTTCCTAGAGAACATTGGAGGGGGACGTCACCTTTCCTAATATGATGGGGACACTTCTATGGCACGTTGGAGGTCTGGAGAACTTTTTAGACCCTACCTCTCACATGTTTTAACCATGCTATTTCACTTTGGACCATTTAGAGATGACACTTGGAGCTTCTAGAGAAGCGTTAGGACTTATTCCATGCAGTCGTCCCATCATTTAGCATTTTGAGGTGGATCATTGGCCATTTTTGGTAGAGCGCTCTAGCATTTGACCATGGTTTGAACTTTGGACCATTCCCATCTTGAGGATAGCGCTCCATTATTTGAGGAGATTTGTTGCATATTGGACCACATTTGATGCTAGACATCTCAATTTGAGGCACTTTTGGCCACAAATGTGAGTGGTTAGTGGGGCGCCCTTGGTTTGAACTTTGGAGGTATGATTTGATGGTTTTGGACCTTGATTGTTGGAGAACCCTAGGTTTGGGGCCTTTGAGGTTATCATTTGTACCTTTTCTCATGGATCAACCCCATCTCTTAAGCTTATGACGTACCATTCTCATTCATTTTGACCATACCATGTAGATCGACCTCCCTGTTTGAGTGTTGGCATACTCTCACCATCTTATTTTGGTCTTGCATGCATGCATGCATTAGCAGTTGAGTCTCCTAGCACCTAGTCCTTACTTTGGTCCCCCCGGAGCTTGTTTTTGGCCATCATTAACCCTCCTATCCACTCAGAGTGCCTTGGTTACATCACGGAAGTCCAACTTCGCCCTCATGCATGATTTTAGGAATTAGCACAGTCAGTTCCATGATTTAGGGCACCTTGTCCCCTTGATTGCCTAGTTAACTGATTGTTACACCTAGTTTCACTGCTACTGAGTGTAGGAGCACCTATTTTGACCACTACAAGTCAATATTTCGCCCCCTTGGAGTCTCCTCCCCTATTTTGGTGCCCACATGATTCAGTTATGCTCAGTTCTACCTCAGTTAACCGATTATTTATCTTCGATGGCCAATGAACCTTATCGAGAGATGGTTCCAATGCAAACTAGGCCTATACTTGAGGTGAATTCGAATCCTCCTGGGAGTATCGAATTCATTCTATTGTAACACTTTTTGATTGCCAGCTTACAGCTGATTAATGTATCAACAGCAGTTTTTCATGTGTGTTTCAATTTTATGAGTGAATTGATCCATGTCTTTGTCTAATTCATCTCAGTAATAACAATGTGAAATTGTGAGGTTTGTTCAAGCTCAGTGATCTACCCCTGTGGAATTTCACATTGAGGAGTCGATTAGGGAGTTCAACATATTTTATATTTTCTAACTCTATCTTGGGGAGTCCCTAGGATAGATCTAGGGTTTTAGCACTTTTATTGTTATTCTATTATAAAAGAAGTTGAGTCCTTCTCTTATAAAAGGAACTCACATCTTATTGTCATTTGTTGTTGAGTATTGGAGAGAAAAACTATCATATTTTTGCATCAAAGGTTCTTTATCTATTGGGGTTTCTTCTTCCTGTGTAGCACTACATGATGGATCAATGTTGAGGTAGCTTATTATGTTTTTGCCATTGTAAAATCTATATCCCTAGTTAACTTCGAGGGCAATCTTGCTCAAGTGGAATTTAATATTTTGTATGTTAGTTTTGTTGTTTGTCTTCTGGTTTGACAATCTTAGGAGCTACAAATCAAATAGCATAAGCTAGGGTACAAGCGAGGATGTAGGTTGGAGGAGTTGGTACATAGATGCCACCCTTCCTTGGTGGGATTTAGTATGATATCTCAATAGCTTGGGGTAGAAGTTTGTCTTGTTTTTGTTGCAGAGATTCCAACCAAGCAAATACACTTGAAGGTGGAAGGATAATTGATCCCAAGACTCCATTGGCCATGGTTTGAAAAGGCACTAATCTCTACTTCAATTTCTACAACCAAAATCTTCAAATCTTTTAATTTTCTTGCTTTTCTTAGGGTAGAATCGAGCTCTAAAAATCCAAAAAAAATATTCATAGAATTTTCTTAAATAAAATTTGTCAATTCTTGTTGGAAACCTGATCCTACTAGATTATGGTTTCTTGTGTAAACTGTTGTAAATATTTAGCTATATGGAAATGACGAGTAATAGGAGAATGAAGCACACCTTTGGAATATGAAACCAAAGGTCACCTCACCTTGTATAAATCAATGCTTCTCGTTCAATGTAAATCCTCAAAATTGGAGTTGTTCCTCAGGCCTGACAGTGGTACCCAGAGCTTGGCCCTTTTGTCATAACTCCATGATTTTCTTAGTTGTCTGAGCTCCCAGACCTACCTATCTACCTTCTTCTCAGTCTGGCATTGCCTTCTCTAGCCTGACATTATCCTCTATGCTATGTATGACTATTGGTGTCCCCTCAAAAACCCTAATTTCCTCTTTGGTAATTCCTCTTTGCATCCTGCAGCCTGGTAGCCATTTACAACTTGCATTCTGCAATTTGGTATCCATTTCCTCCCTGCATTCTGCAACCTAGTATCCATCTCCTCTCTATGTTCTGTGACTCCAAGCTTGTATCCATTTCCAAATAATCACACTGCTAAAATTCAGAGAGAAACCCCAAAAGTCCTAGCCTTTAATCACCAAAACCCTATTTCCTTGCTCGACAGTAATTCACGTAAATTATATTTGTCATTGGATAAGGCCATCGAACATGGAGTATTGCATCGATGTTTGATTTGAGGATGTTTGGTCTCTGTCAACTGCAAGATGAGAAAGAGACATAGAGTAGATGATCCATGTGAAGAAGAGTTGATTTGAAGAAAATCCAAAGCTACGTGAACCCTAGTCGAGCTACGTGGGAGTTGTACGTCATAATTTGTGGCTATATGGGAGTTGTGAACTGCCTCAGACTGTGGAGTCTATTGTCTAGAATTTCCCTTCGCCTTGGATCAAATATTGTTTCAAACATGTCTGGCATCCAATATATCTAGAACTAGAACTCAAGGTTCACTAGCTCATTGGTAGAGCTAGAACTCAAGCTCTGCTCAAGGGAAGAGAAGGTGCCACAAAAGAGTATCGAGATCAACGCAACGGAGCCCAACACGCAAGGAAAAGGAAAGAATTCGGCCCCAAGCAATTAAAGATTAATAAAGAGCTGACATGGATAATGTCAATCCTAACTATTTTTGTAACTAATTATATTGATCAGGCCACTTGAAAGTGTTCATCAACTTCGCCTCAGACTGCCTCGAACTGCGTGGTATTTATGTGCAATCTCTTTCTAAGAAAGGTATTGAACACTGCATTCTTTTTAAGATTGTGATAAAAGACTATCTATTAAAGATTGTATAAAAGACGGACTGTATTTTATGGTTGAGCAAGCTATAAACCTTTATATTCTGAGCATGGTTGTAAGAGGATTTGTCACTTGTCACTGAAGGTTAGATGGTGGTGAGAAGGCTAAAATCATTGCGTTACAGAGACTGTAAAAACACTGTATAGAGAGTATTGTATTGCAGAGAGTTTAATGCAATAAGATTATCAATGGTTTTATTGTACTAGACTGTAAAAGTTTGCAAAGACTCAGACCTGCTTGCACTGCTTGCACTGCTTGCTGTAGAAATTAAATTTTTCATTGTAGGGTGTCTTGTCAAAGATGCATTCTTTGGCTTCCCTTGTTGAAGCAGTGCTCACCAACAAGGACAACTACCCAAAATGGTTGAGGAAGATCAAGCACATGCTCATCTTCAACGATCTGTGGGATGGCATTGGTGAAGGAGAAACTGTTGAAACAGCAGATGGCCCTATAATCACTGCACCAAAACAACCTACAACAGACAAATGTTCCAACTTTATTTCTCAAACTAGACCAATAGTATCTTTCTTCCAACAAGCTTTGGGTATTTATCTTATCTCTCACAAAGTGTCCTGCAAATCCTCCACTATGCAGTCCTCCTATCAAATTCGTGTGAAATAAACTTCCAACTACACACAATTGTCAATATCAATGTCCTACTCAATGCATCTACAACCTTGTTCTCCATACTTGACTGATGCTTCAGGACAAAGGTATAACTTTGCAAGAACTTGACCCATCTCACATGCATTTGATTCAACTTCGCTTGATTGTATAAAAACTCCAATGTTTGATGATTGGTATACAAAAAAATTTCCTTAGTCCACAAATAGTGCCTCCACTGCTTCAAAGCTTGTATGATTGCAAAAGACTTCAAATTATATGTAGAGTACTCCTTTCTCACATCATTCAGATTCTCATTGAAAAAAAATATTGGCTTCCTTCCAATCTCAAAACTACCCCACCACTCTACTTGAAAACGTTGTCAAAATCCAACAACACCAAAATTGGTGCCTTGTAATTCTTGTCCTCAACTAATCAAAACTCTTATGTGCCTACATGCTTCCTTGAAATCTCTACACCTTGTACACTATACACTATGTCATCCCATTGAAACCTTTAATAAATTTTCTATGAAAGTTACCAATGTCATCGAAACTCCTTACCTTGTGAACATTCTCGAGTACTGACCGCTTTAAAATAACCTTCACCTTTTCAAGGTGCATACTCAATATTTGCCAAGAGATCACAAATCCCAAACACATTAACTTGTGTTTGAAGAAATCACACTTCATCAAATTTAAGCACAATTTTTCTCTTCTCAATGTCTCTCACATCAATGGAATATGCCTAAGGCATTCACCTATCCTTCCATTAAAGATCTCAAAATGTCATCCAAGTGCACCACCACAAACTTGCCTACAAAAGGTCTCCACACTTTTGTTGTCCTCAATCTTATAAATGTACTTGGTGGAGTAGTCAATCCAAATAGCATGACTAACCCTTCATGGAGTTCATTCT
This sequence comes from Larix kaempferi, assembly GCA_027924585.1. Lineage (NCBI taxonomy): Eukaryota > Viridiplantae > Streptophyta > Pinopsida > Pinales > Pinaceae > Larix > Larix kaempferi. The sequence goes on from BSBM01000625.1 coordinate 20,633,826, forward strand.
TCATCTCCAAAGTTGCCTTCCATTCTTCCCCTTCTCTAATCCTTATTTGGTGATAACCACTCTTTCAATCTTGTTGAAGTATTTTGAGCCACATCAACTATCCATCAGATCATCCATCCTTGGCATTGGGAACTGGTAATTCACTACAATTTTATTCAACACCCTCAAAACAATGGATATCCTCCACTTACCACCTTTCTTGGGTGTAAGCAACAATGGTACTCTACACAGACTCATACTTTCCCTAATCAATCCTTTCAAAAGTAACTCCTCTACCTGTCAATTCAATTTTGTGCTTGTCACACCTCCCAAACTATCACCTTAGGTAGCAAAACCCTAGCCACAAGTGAAACCCCATGGGTAATTATAGAAAAGCTACCAAGTGTCACCTCAATAGCACTTTCACTCTCTTTAGGCTAGCTCTCCTTCGACACAAGGTCTAAAGGATAATAATGACTTTTGGAAAGGTTATTAGAGTTAGGGCAAATCTGGTTTATTAGATTTTCCACAACAAATTCCAGATTTAATAAAACATGAAATAAATGATGATTTTTTATGTTTTAGCAATGGCTTAAAGGAAATATTAGTGCCTGAATCCAAACTGGGCATATGCGGTAAGAGTCTAAAGCATAAAATACCATTATCTCCTAACCAACTCAAAAGACAAGTCAAACAATACATAAAAAAATAAGCAACAAGTAGTGGCTCTGCCACATGTCTCAATCGTCAACAAAACATCACCTCTAGCAAGGACATCTCCTCCAAGTGAAGCGGTTGACCATGTCAAGATGCTCCATGGCTCTCCTAGAAACCCTCTAAAGCATCGATCCACTAGATAATCCTCAACATATGTGTCAAAGTGCCTCAAGCCATCGATTGGCTCGTTAGGGAGTGAAATAGAACCTCAAAAAAATGGTAACAAGCTAAAAATAGTCCACTAGCTAGGATATCACCTCCAAATGGCTCAATAACTCGATATCCAAGGTGCTAACTCATCAAAGAATGTGCAAGCAGCAAGATTCATGGGATAGGGAGTCAACAAACAAGATGGTACCATAAATCCACGTGCAAGGTCATCAAAACAATCAACTATCTCCATAAAGATGATGGCCCCATCATACAAGCAATAGAATACCATGGTGCCTCAACATATGTGCCAAGAAAGGGGAGGCAAAGGGAGTGCTCCACTAGGAAGGATACTCCAACTCATCATAACTCGATCCATGTGTCAAGGTCCTCAAAATACACAAGAGCATTCACCAATCAAGGCTCCAACCATGCTACATCATGCCAAAACTAGTCTTTGAGAGGGCTACATCCACATAGAAAGAGTTGCAAACGAGGAGCATTCTACTAGAATCATATACCAATGGTGTCCAAGTGCTATATGAATGCAAAACAAGCCCACAAATACTAGGGTGTTCTTCCACAAGAAACAAGTGTACCTCACCAACATCTAGCCAATGTGAGGGTTCGATCCAGATGAATATCATGTAAAGGTATAGCGTTCCATCAAAATGATGAGAAAAATATACCAAGAATAACACCTTGATGTTGCAAAGGACCAAGTGATCTAAAGGTGCTCCACAACCAAGCCAAGATAAATCAATAACAACCATTGAAACAACCCTCTCCTTATGTGTTGTAGGGGACATCAACAATAAGCAAGTATATGTGCAAAAGAACTCTCCTCCAGTCACCTCAGCACCCACCACAATGGTGGTCGACGATGCCACAAGGGAAGTGTCAAGGAATGTGTGTGCATCAACCATAATGCCGCTATGTCCATTAAATGCTCCTTGAATGTCATCCTGCAAGCCTTTGTCAAGTGTGATGAAAAGATCATAAGTACAATTGAGTCGTGATAAAAAACACAAGGGTTGAGATGAAAATCACATTTGTCATGAAGAAAATCATGCATAAACCTCATACAATATGCGGGGTAATGGCACTCTCCATTAGGTTCATCTTATGTGCAACTTGATTTGGCAATGTTGTGAATTGAATCAAGTCTATCTCATTCACAATCTTCTTTCACGGTAGAAATATATTCAACAAATCTTCGCAAGTTATGTCATCAAATTCTTCCAACAACTTTTTTGCCTCCTTGGGTGTCTCTTTCCCTTCCTTCAAGGTTGAAGTATATCTGGTGGATCTTCACCTAGGATGTCATAAAACTCTTCCAACAATTTATGACTCTTTTGGTACCTCTTTCACTCAATCGTCAGTTTCCCCAATGTCGCGCTTAACTTCTGTCACCTTCTTCAAGACACCATACTAGCAACACTTCCCCACCGTCTTCATCCTTCATGTACACAACTAAAATTACCTTCCATTTTATTTTTGAAGTATATGTTTTTCTTCCCATGATGCATCACAGAATGATCAAACTACCATGGCCCACCCAACAAGTGACTTTTATCCTTCAACATCACATCACACAGAATCTCATCTCTATATTTGCTTATGTTAAAAAATTAACTTTACATTAGTCAATTATAGTCACCTCATATCCACACTGAAACCAAAATATCATGTATAATTATGGGTGCTTCTATCACAATAATTCCAATTTCTCCCACATAAAGGAGGTTCGTGGAGGACTAGACTCCCACAAAGACCAACAATTTTTACCATGAGGAAGACTTTGACTACATCAAAAATTGCAATCGTAACCTTTGACCAATTTACATGCCCACTGATATCACTCTGGAGTCGATTTTTCTATACTAGACATCCCAAATTAAAAACTTGATGCAACGAATGGAATCCCTCAAAACCAAAAACAGTAAGCTCCACTCTGAGATGCAACAAGCCCAATAAGAAATGCTCGTTCTTTCGAACAAAGTAACCGAGGTGAAAATGGAAAACTCGTCCCTCAAGAAATTACTGAATGAGGAGAAAGTACAAGAAGCCCTCCAACCCTTGAATGATGCCTTACGCGCTGAAATTCTCGACCTTAAATACAATCATGACAAGATCTAAAACCAATAGGCCACTTTCAAACATGAAATAGAGACACATTTTGACTCTTAGGTACAGATTGTCAAGGGCAGGGAATCCCCCCCTCCTCTAGTTGCGGTCGAGGAAGTTGTACAGGCCAAGCTAATATAAGAGCAAAATTGGAGGGCTCAAGAACTAAACTTGAAGGTAAGGGGGCTCCCCTCACCCTCTCCTTCCCCAAACTCCATGCAAGTGGGCGCCATGTTCCTACGAGATTACGAGCTTATTGATATTCCCCTTGTGAGAGCTTGGATTGGTCATGATTCTACACTCTTCATCCAATTCAAGTCAGCAGACAACCAACTTCGAGCTCTCAGATCCAAGCAAAGGTTGTACTCCCTCCCCACTAAGATTTTCCTAGATGTTAGCCTCATGAGATCCCAAGTTGGAGAGTTGAAATGCTCCAAGGAGTTAGTTGTAGACACACGACATGCAAGTAAATGGGTGGTCATCAAAGACCTCTGAGCCATAATTCGATATTTCCACCCTCAATGTACTCTTGGCTTGGGTTCTCTAAAAGACTAGCTCGATGGAATAGTCGACAGGGCATGGGGATTTCAATGGAGTGCTGGAGCGATAATGGGTCATTCTAGACTTCATCAGGCATGTACAATACTCCAGGTTCATCTGACCTCCTTTTTATTACTGAGACCAATGAGAGCCCTGTCAGGCTACTTTTAGACATGGCAAGTTATCACTGGTTTTTCATTTATAGGAAAGAAACTAGATTTTCAAGTGGGGATAGAGGTTCCGATGGGGTGGCCTATCTAACCAAAGACTCCCTCAAAGGCAAGGTCTCTTTGGTAGCAGTGGATGAGCTTGCCAAGTTCATGTGGGTCTAGCTCAATGGCTTACCTCCTCTCCCCAAATTTCTCTGCATATGGTATGCTACTTCCCCCAACCTCTTCTCAGTTTGTTATTCATAATGATCACAATGGGGACCCATAACTGGATTTGTGTTCTAGCATCTTTTAGTACTTAGCTATAGGGGAGGTCATCCTATTGGGCGACATTAATGCTCGCACCAAAGCCCTTCAGGTCCCTCTCCACGACCGCTCTAAGGATGTGTTATGTGTTCAGGAGATCAATCCAACTTCTCTAGGACTTCACGAATTATTTGATAATGCTTTGGGGCCTTTTACGAGGTACGATAGCTCCTGCAACTCAACGAATTCCGTGAGCTTTTGATCCTCAACGACCTTCCCTACTTCCCAAAATTCGACTTCTTTACTTGCCAACCTCATGATGGCGGTATGAGTATGGTGGATTACATCCTCTCCAGTCAATACTTATTCCCCTTTATTCATCACCTCTCAATAACCCCCATCCCTTTAGTCGACCATGCTCTTCTCTCCTCCCTTCACAATGACACACCCCCACCCCTAACCCCTCTCCCTCCAGGCCCACCTCAAACCACTATCCTCTTTGTAGAGGGGAACCCCGAGACCTTCACTTCCACCCTCCACTAAACGCTCTCATCTAAGTCTCGCTTCACATCCCTTGAATCGGCCTCCACTAATTACAGTTGTCTTTCATCTACCATTTGGAAAGCTACCCTTAAAACCTACCCCCACTACACCCAATCCACCTCCTCTTCCCCCAAACCTGGGTCATACCCCATGAATCAATGGTACAATGAGGACTGCAAGAGACTCCATGCCCAACTACGGCATGCCTTCACTCATGATCACCCCTCCTACCCCAATCTTAAAGCTTCCTACCGTCGTCTCTTCTGCCACAAGAAACGCCTCTTTATTTCTCTTAGCAGCCGAGAGCTGAGTGCTTCTCTTTTCCACTCCCCCATAAAATTATGGCATACCATCTTCCCCTTACACACTCATATCCCACACAATCTTGATCCAAAATCCATGTTCTCCCATACCTCCTCCCTCAATGATATCCTAAGGCAACCCCTTATCTAGGTTACCTCTCCCCCCTCCCCTCTTGCTACTTTTCACTCAACGTAATATCTGCGAGGCAATCTAGGTAATGAGTTCCAACAAAGCAGCAGATGAGGAGGGGTTCCAAATTTGACTTTTCAAGCATGGCCTCCATGCACTGGATTGTCACCTGATCGTTCTGTTCAACCACATGGTCCGTACAGGATTTCTGGAACCTTTTCGCATCATATTATTCACCTGATCCACAAATCAGGCCCTACTACAAATCCCAATAACTACAAAACGATCATGGTTGGCCACACTTTCTCAAAACTCTATGCTACAGTCCTCCACATGCAGCATTCTAAGGACCTTGAGCAAAGACATCTCAGAGCTAGAGGACAGGCACACAAAACCATTGACCACATTCTTACGATCTGGGCCATCATTGAGGAGGCACACCATTGCTCTTCGAAATTTTATTGCAGCTTTGTAGACTTCTGGAAAGCATTCGACTCAATCCCTAAAGAGGCATTGTTGCAGAAGCTCAAAGACATTGGCAATTCCATGACCCTTGTGACCGCCATCATGTGAATTATATGAATTAGTTCTTGGTTTCTTCACACAACCCACGCGGCATTAGATTTTATCAATAGTACTATTGGAGTTAAACAAGGGTGTCCTTTATCACGTAATTTATTTGGGATCTACATCGACGAGTAGAGTCCTTCCTGCAAGAGCACATCCATGACGGAGATGGGTGCCTCCTCCATTAAGTATTAATCTCTATCCTACTCTTCGTGGACAATGATCCTCCTCGCTTCTTCTCTGGAGGGGTTACAAAGATAGCTAGATGTCTTAGCCCTTTTCTGTGATCTTTATCAATGGATGGTCAACCTAGGTAAAACCAAGGTCATGATCTTCAACGAGTCAAAGAAGCTACAAATACTTAGCTCCTCTCAAGAGACAATGTTTTAGACACCATTTTCAAGGCATATCATCAAGGTGTCTCTCATGGACACTCTCATCCGACCCACGGTCCTCTATGGCTTAGAGGTTTGGGGGCCTTGTCTACTAGACTCAGATTGTTAGGATATTTAGACACTTAGGAGTTAGTTAAGATCAACTTGTGTAATATATCCGTTAGGAAAAGTGTGTTTCTTTAGTATGCATTAGTATGCATTTGTAAATACTTAATCCGACAATCACGATATGTTCCCGACATAGAGTGATCCGATGGCTCAACTTCTCTTAGATCATACCTACCCTTGATCCGTGGCTTAACACCCGATTGGTCCATGATCTCTATTTAAAAAGCATGGAGGGTCATTGGAAAGTTGATCGATTATAAGAAGCTCATTTGTAACTTTCTTTCTTTGCATAATAAATTTTCCCGTAGAAGCTATTTGGCCGGGGCCGTGGAGTGTTTCCCTCACGAGGGTTTAAACCACGTCAAAACATCAGTGTATCGATCTGTGATCTGTTTGTGTGAAGTGGTTGCTCTAGGTGTTCGGTCTTTTGGGAGTACCCTGTGTACCCAAACACAGATTGGGCTTCAATAAAGAAAGTGCAGATCCTCCTCCTTTGTCGCATCATCAGATGCAAACAGACAATACCTCAGCCCATCTTACTTGTGGAGTTTAGTGCTCAACCCTTTCGACTAGATACTATGTTCTGCCTTGTCTCACTCTTACACCATGTTCAAATCTTTGTTGACTTAGCACATGGGGGGACCGGTATTGTATTTGACCTATTACTCATCGGAGTCCATTGCCTCAGCTAGCCCTTCAAGCTGCACTTAATGCTAGTATGCAGGGGTCTCAGATCTTTTAGAGTTTGTTGGTATTGCAATGGACTGGCTTCCTTTGTTTAGGCATTCCCTAGACGCGCTAGGCCACTTCTTACACAAGCAGGTGTTGAACAGAATCACCCGAGATGATATCTATACGCAGTATCTGCAGGTCACTTGGATCAACCCTCGGTGCGGGTTACATCCAAAGATGGCCTTTTACGCTAAACATTTCATGGATCTTAGAGACGGACTCATTGTTTGGCCCTATTCAACACTCCACCATTGGGCACATGCTCTTCATATTCATCTAGACCAGTTCAGAGTGGGTTATCATCGTCTTAGGGTGGAGTTGGATCACTAGACTAACCGATCAAACAAGATTTGTCAGGTATGCCACTTTCAAGAAGTTGAGACAAAGGAGCACTTCATCTTCCATTGTCCTATTTACTATGAGATCCATGAGCGGTTCCATTGTCTTTTTACAAAGCTTATTCCCAGGGAACTTCAGACTCTAACTAGTTTCTTTAGGAATCCCAATTAGACAAGCCCGACCTTATACTTGTAGGAGGCCCTCTAGCTTCGCTCTCTCGTCCTTCGATCACATTCACATACTGGACCAACCTCCACTCAGCAGATTACTTCCTTTTTTTTGGTGCTCACAATTTTTAGGGGTACCAAGAGAGAAACGGATGGCAACACTGCTTTCAACTCTAAACCTGTTTGGGCATGGAGGACAACCTCCACTTCTGCCCGACCCCAACAGCATGGAAAATCTCGACCCTATAACAGCAATCAGATGGTTTCATCCAAGTCAAAGCAACAAGCCCCTCACACCATGCAACGACACGTCCTCCAATCTAGCTCCTCTTCTAGCTCTTCCTCTAGACAAAGTTATATTATGAGATTCCTCCATTTGGCCTCGGATGTTAGGAGAGATGGTTCCAACATACAATGATAGACTTACACCTTTTGTATCATAAACCCTAGATCTATTCTCTTTGTACATCTCTCTTCCAAATCGGCTCTCCATATTTGGAGCTAGCTTTCTAATATTTAGGTTAGAGTCATACTTTACTTTCTATATTTTGTTGATGTATTATGATGCTTCGGAAGATATTCTTATTGTATTTGTCTTATATTTTTTGATCATGTAAAAACTCTAAAAGAACAATGTTATATTGTACTTGTAAAACATGTACTATCGGCTCAAGAAGATTCCAGAAGAAATAATAAATAAACAATATTGTGTTGCTCCCTAGATAAGTCGGCCCAGTCAAGTAGACAAGTCAGCCCAACAGCGAAAAAGGTCCCACGGGACAAGTATAAATAAGGTGTGGCGCCTCCTCATTTGCACATCAAGCAAGTTCGCTCCAGCACAAGGAAGAAGTTCGCTCCAGCTAGAAGAAGATTGCTTCTGGGTTGTGGAAGACTTTTCTAGGTTTGCTATTGTTGGAAGACTTCTATCTTTGGCTCTAGGGTTTGTCTAGAGTTTGTCTATCTTTCTGTGAGAGAGCTTTAGCTCTTCGTTGTATTGACATTGTACTTTGTTGACGAATCTATACTGAAGAAGTTATGCTGGGTTTTCTTCCCCAAGAGGGTTTCCCTAGATAAATCTTTGTGTTTTTCTGTGCATGGTTATTCTTTCAATGATCTTTATATGCATGCAGTTAATGTTTATGTGAATGGAAATGTTCTAAATGTTTGACAAAGTTAATAACATCTAACTGCTAAGAAAAATTCAACATATTCCACTTTTTTATATGAGTCGCCTTAGTGCTCCCACTTTGTATTGACACCATGGTACCAAACAATCCCATTGACCTATTTTTGTGGTCATTCATAGGACATTAATTAAATTATCTTATCTACCATCTTGACTGCAACCATACTCACAATACTACCATATTTAGCAATAATAACTATACAACACTTATCTCCAAATTTGCATTTAGTTTTGAAGATAATCCTTCTCCACCATTTCTCTTCTTATATGGTATTTGTTGCCATGTTAGTGCAAACATTGCTCAACGCATCACCAAAGTCTCTCCATGATTTGTTGTTGCAATTATTGAACCATCTTCCAATGCTTCTCCTTGTGGCAACTAGGTTTTGCCTTCATTTCTTTGCACGTTGTCCCTTTGTGGACACTCAAAATCAGTGGCCTTCATCTCCACTAAGCCTCTACATATGCAACTACAATCATCTCTTCCTTTACCAAATCCTATGTCACAGGGTTCAGCAAATTTCTTCCATGAACTTTGAAATTCAGCGAACTTTATCAAAAAATCGAAATTCATTTCAATTTGGCAAATTTCAACACTGAAATCGAATCGAACTCCAACAAACCAAAATTCAACGAACCAAATTCGAATGTGAAATGAATTTCAAAGCGAACTTAGGGTTAAATTCATTGGATTTCAAGGCAAATTTTGGCTAGGGTGGATTTTGCTTTTTAATATATTTAATTTTTTTACGAAACCCTACCGTCCTATCGCCACTTTCATCTTTTCGTCCGCTGGTTCCCGCATTCTGTTCTCATTTCACCATCCGTGTTTGCTGCACAGCCCGTCCTTGCTACCGATTCCCCTATTCGTTGCCACAATCTCGAGTCCCCTGCATTCAGCTGAGCTTTCAGCATTGTGCAGTTGCACCACTACCAATAGTCCATCACCACTGCATGCTCGTGAGTCATGTCTCAGTCACTCAGTAAGCGACTGCCAGTCCCGAAGCGAAGGTGTTTGCCGTCATCCAACGCTACCGGACTGAGTTGAAGACTTCAAGTCTCACAGAGTGAGTGCCACTGTGCAACGCAACAACAAGCAACTGCCCACTACACTGAGTCGTGACCAGTCTACACTCTGCGTCTACGAGTCTGCACAGTCGAGTGCCCACTGCCAACTACCCTATGGAGCTCCTCCAACCCTTGTTTGGCCGTAAGTCGTGACGCCATCAAGGTCAAGGTAAATACTAACAAGAATCCAGCAGCTTGCAAGTTGCGGGTTACAAGGTTTGGTCATCACTAAGGTTCAGCCTGTCAACCTTCATGTAACACTAACCCTATTCAACCAGAACCTGTCCCTAGTAGTAGTTATGCAGCTGTTGTTTTTAAGTTTTGAACCCTAATTAAACTTGAGCAATTGTTGTTTTTAAGTTAATAACTTAATATTTTATAGATTTTGTAGTTGAAGACTTAAGTTTTTCTACTGTTAGCCTGTTCATGAATTAGAAATTTAGCTTTCCAAATTCCAACTAATTAGGCTTACAAACAGACTAAAACAAGAGTCTTACAAATTAAATGATTTTTCAAAATGGAAAACAAATTCTAAAACATGGTTTACAAAACAACAAATGCAGAAACATGGCACCTCCAAAATCAACAACAGAAGGATGGAAGTATATGGAGAAACTGGATGGGTCCAGGAAGCATTTGAAATGCAAATTATGTAGCCATCAATTTTGTGGGTCCTTAACAAGAGTGATGGACCACCTACTTTCTACTAGTAATGGTAAAGGAGGTGGTGTTGAAAGCTGCAAAAGGGTGTCTCCAGAATTGAGGCAGACACTTGAAAATGATTATGACAAAATTAAAAGGGCTAGGGAGATAAATGACAGCAAAAAGAGACGGATTCAAACAGAGATTAAAATGACTTACAACCCCACTTCCTCATTTTCTCCAAGCAGGGCTGCAAGTTCATCTCAAGTTCGGCAAACAAAATCAAGTGGGGCAACCACATTAAATTCTTTTTGGAAGCCTATACAGAAGCAAGAGGTTGATGATGTTGTGGTTGACATGTTTTTTGCAACTGCTATCCCATCTAATGTGGCCAGAAACCCTTACTTCATCAATGCATGTAAGAAAATTTCTGATTTTGGAAAAGGATATGTACCTCCTAGTTTCGAAACCATCGGGACCACTCTTTTCAAGAGGTCAAAAGAAAGGGTGACGAGAAAATTGACCATGATCAAAGAGTCTTGGAAAAAAACAGGTTGCATAATTTTATCTGATGGTTGGTCAGATTTGTGTCGTAGACTGCTAATCAATGTGTTGATTTCTTGCCCCAAAGGGATATTATTTTTTAAGGTAGTTGATGCATCAGGACACAAGAAGACTGTTGAATACATTTTCAAGTGTTGAAATATTGTAACTTCGAAGAATATTCTATTGTATTTTATTATTGTAATTTATTCGGAGATGTTTTATTCCTCCGTCAGGATGTTATTATTGTATTTGGTCATCATAGAGTCATCAGGTAAATCCTCCATTGTAAGTCGGGGCAATAGATCCCCTAGAGTCAAATGTAATGGGGTTTTTAAGTCCCCTAGAGGAGTCAGCCCAGTCAGCATTAGTTGAGTGGTAAAGTTAGTTGAGGCCGACATGTCAAGTTATAAAAATTAAAGTAGAAGTGAATGTGTAAATAAAGAGCTAGGCTCTCTCATTTATTCATTCATTCACACACACACTCACTTGTGTAATTCACATAAGAGAGAGAGAGAGATATCTGCAAGGAGAAGGAGCACTTGTTTGGGGTTTTGTCTTTGTACTTTTGATCATCTATATTGAGGAGGTTTTGCCAGGTTCTCTTCCCCTAGAGGGTTTCCCAGGATAAAATTGTGTCTCTTGTGTTTATGTTGTGCTTATTATTCTTTCAGTGATCATGTATATGCTATTGTTGTGAAATTGAATTGAATACTGATGTTATCTATCTTAGCATATTGAATCTTAACATCAAGATCTTAGAAGAAGCCATTCTTGAAGTTGGAGAAGACAATGTGGTCCAAGTTGTAACTGGCAGTGCCTCAAATTGTGTGGGAGATGGAAAGCTAATAATGGATAAGTACAAAACAATTTATTGGACCCCTGTGCTGCTGATTGCCTTGACTTGTTGCTACATGATTTAGCAAAGTTTCCATGGATTAATGAGGCAATTTGGAAGGGGAAGAAAATTTCTCACTTCATATTTAACCATCACCTCACATTGGGCTTGAACAGGAAGCAAGCATCTAGAGAGCTATTGAGGCCCTCTGATACAAGATTTGCCACATATTGCATTTCCCTCAAAAGAGTGGTTGAGGAAAAGACAAGTATTAGAGGTGTTATCTGCAACACTGAGTGGGAAAACTCTCAGCTTTCAAAAGAATCTAAAGGGAAGGAGTTGGAGCAAATCATTTTGGGCAGTGAATTTTGGCCAAAGTGCCATGAAGGTTTTGAAAATATGTGAAACTATTGTCGACATGCTTCATATGATCGATAGTGACACCCCTTCTATGGGTTTTGTTTATGAGGGCATGGATTGTTGCAAGGAATCTATAGCAAAGTCCTTTAACAATGTGGAAAGTGAGTACATGGAAATATGGCAGGTAATAGATGAGAGATGAAAGATGTTGCATAGCCCTTTGCATGCAACAGCTTGTTATTTGGACCCTAGATTGTTTGGGATAGAAAGAAATGATGATGTAGAAGTCATGAGTGGCCTTTATGCAGCTATTGAGCGGTTGAATCCAAATCCAAAAGAATCCACGATTCTCAAAGAGCAACTTTGGGCATACAAGTCAGAAGAGGGGTTATTTGGAAGTGCTTCTGCAATAGAGGATAGGAACAACATTCCTCCAGGGACATGGTGGAATTACTATGGAGTAGAGTCACCGCAATTACAATGTTTTGAGAGTTCGTGTTTTAAGCCAGGGATCAAGTTCCTCTCCTTGTGAAAGGAACTGGAGTAGCTTTACCCACATCCAATCCAAGAAAATAAACAAATTATTATCTACATGATTGGAAAACCTTGTTTATGTTCACGGCAATTTGAAATTGACCTTAAGCAGTGTGGCCAAAGATTCATCTAGTTCCACTCACCCATGGTTTGAGCCTACTCCAAGTGCAGAAGAAAATGATCTCGGCATTGAAGGTGGTAGCAACAATGAGCCTAGTGCTACTGATAATAGATTTTTAGTTAGTGATGCATCAGATGATCACATTTCTAGTGCCTTTACTGCCCAATGTGCTCTTGATGATTTAGATCTTTATGATGTTACAAGTTGGCCACGAGAATAGGAATTCTGACCATGTTTGAATTTTTGTGAAACAATTTCAAGGATTATAAGTATTTGACATTATGAACAGCGTTTTAAATTTGAATTTTGAAGACTATAAGACAACGCCCTCCATAAGACAAGAAGACAAGCATCAACAAGATATACTTCATGCATTATTGCTACTTTTCAGTTGTGTGCTAACTTGCTTACTTCAGAGAAATGCCCAGCAGTCCTGTTACATGGACAAACATGTGCATGAGAAGCATTTCCACCTTTTGGCTGAATATGTAGTTGTTTTGAGAATAGAACAGAAGACTGTCAAAACCCTAGACATGATCTGGAACAGGATAAAAAGATTGGAGCTTGTGTGTGTGGAACAATGCATTTCATAGAAGATGAGCACTCAAACAGAAGAAATTCATTTGTTGAGATACCTGTAGCAGACGTCCAAAAAGACCTGTAGCAAGGTAGAAGTTAAAAGGTGATTCTTGAATCTCTATTTCAAGCCTATAGTATCAGCATTGTCTGATCTGAAGTGGCAAAGACAAGCATTAAGGAAAGCGCAAGCAGTACCTTCCAGAAGATAGGAGGCTCTGTTTCAGATGTATAGAACTGATTTTAGATCACTGCCCTTAACTAATCAAACTCAGAAATCAAGAGTTATAATTCACAGAAAGAGGAATTTACTGAGTTGCATTCATCAGCAAAGAACCTTTTCCAGCACCTTAGAGGATGGTGTGTATGATCTCTTGATTCATTTTTTTTATGAGCTCAATCAAATTGAGGCAGCTGTCTGAGGAAACCCAATCTAGACTTGAGCGATCAAATTTTAAAAGAGAAGTACCATCCAGCATATTGCTACACAATCCTTCAATAACAGCAAAAGTGACAATTTACTGATGCCACCCTCAGATGGTGATTTACAACATAAAATGGGTCAGCAGTACAGATTAATCTTTGGGTCGTTTTGTCACTAATAATCTCACCTTTTGCTGCAACAGATGGAGAGCCAAAGCTAAAGTATTGAACTAGCAAGTAACAGTAAAAAGGGCGTATCTTCCAGACATCTGTGTATACATCTTGCAGCCTGTCGGCTTCAAACAGTAAAGTGTCTTCATTGGAAATTGATCTGTGGCATCAAATGAGGAACGCTCATGAAGACCCGTGACATCGTCAAAGGTTATCTTTTATTAACATGCCCACTAAATTATTGTTTGTTGAAAGCACTTATATCCACTTAGATCACTTTTGTAGGAGTTCACTTGGTCAAAAATAAATATTTGAAGGTGACGACCTAGATTTAGGGGGTGGTAATAACCATCATTTCCCACATCTTCATGGCAGCATATTGTTAGGAGGGTGGCCAGCATGATCAAGGGAGGTCATTTAATTGGTCAATCATTTGTTAAAGAAGGCATTGACCTTGGAAGACACCCCACTCATCATTTTATGCCTTGTCGGAGGGAGCACCCACCGTCATTTTATGCCTTGTAAAAAAGGTGTATCTTCCAGACATCTGTGTATACATCTTGCAGCCTGTTGGCTTCAAACAGTAAAGTGTCTTCATTGGAAATTGATCTGTGGCATCAAATGAGGAACGCTCATGAAGACCCGTGACATCGTCAAAGGTTATCTTTTATTAACATGCCCACTAAATTATTGTTTGTTGAAAACACTTATATCCACTTAGATCACTTTTGTAGGAGTTCACTTGGTCAAAAATAAATATTTGAAGGTGACGACCTAGCTTTAGGGGGTGGTAATAACCATCATTTCCAACATCTTCATGGCAGCATATTGTTAGGAGGGTGGCCAGCATGATCAAGGGAGGTCATTTAATTGGTCAATCATTTGTTAAAGAAGGCATTGACCTTGGAAGACACCCCACTCATCATTTTATGCCTTTTCGGAGGGAGCACCCACCATAGGAGGGTTGTTTATACACTTGGCATGCCATTGCATCCATTGGTTGCACACTTCATGGAGGTTGTTGGGCTGTTTGAGTAGATCTAGGGTTTGTTGACTTCCTTGCACACTTTGTGGACCATCTTGTTGGAGTGCCACCCTTGGAGGAGCTTTGGAGGTTGAGGCATGGGCCTTTTTCTTGCTATTTGGGCCACTATTTGTTGGAGGCGCCCCTTCTTGGTCTTTATCTCTTGGACGTTGTACTTGTGGTTTTGACCGCCATTTTTCATGGATCTAGTTAGAGTTTGTCAGGGTTTGTTGAAGTAGTGGAGTATTTTTCTATTTGTTTAACACACCCTAGGCTAGATCAAGGATTTATGATTATTTTATTGTAGAGGAAGTTAGATTATTTTATTGTAGAGGAAATTAGAGCTCATCTCTATATAAGAGAGACTCTTCCTCATTTGTAATCATGTTTGGATTGGGAGAGAAATGAGAAATCCCATTGGACTTAAAAGAAATATCTTTTGGCTCTTATGGATGGTTGATGCTAGAGCTCAATTGAAGGTTTTTCATATTTCCCATGCTTGGTTGGTTAATATATTTTCAAGTTGTCGATGGGATTGAGGTAAGGCTCTCAATCTTTTATCAGTTGGAAGTGTAGTTTAAACTTTAGGTGCACACTTCTGCTCTAGGTTGTGTGTTTTCCGATGCCTTCCATGATAGCTTTCCTCCTTAAGTCCATTTGAAATTTTCTGCTCTAGAAGTTTCCCTTTGTGTGATCTCTGAAATCGGCCCAGCCTTTAGAGAGCAGTTAGATTTGTACACTACAACCCTAGCCCTTTCTAATCTTCCTAAAAAAGCCTCATGCAATCCTTGGTTGACCCCATTTTCCCATTGGATGAGACACTGGTCTCCAATTTCTTCATCACTCTTATCACTCTTTTCTCAAATTTTGGACTGTTGGCTTCAGCTTCACCACTTTATCTTGTTTCTAATTCTTCAATTCTCCTTCTTAATTCTGCAATTTCTCAATTCACTACCTATCTGCCTCCTCTTCTCACCATCTTTTGCAATCCACAACTTCACAGTTGTCTGCTTTTGAGTCTCCACACACTCAGACTTCTCCCAAGGTTCTTAACTTGCTCTTATACCAAATTTGGCATAGCTCGGTCACACAACTGACCCAAGGGCTCGTGCATGGACACCAAACAGGTTCTTGGAGAACTAAAAATGTGAGGAACAAAGAACACGGTTGGAATAATAAAGTACAAGACAAGAATCCAGATTACAAGTGACACATACACAAGGATCTACTCATACCCATTAACACATTTCATATCATTATTACAGCATACATGAATCATTCTCTCATGCTCGTGCTGAGGTTTGCTTCCTCTCAACTTCTACTTGGTTTGCTTCTGGGTGCTCCTTCCTCCAAGCCAACCTCCATGAGCCAATCCTGCAATTCTGCAATTCTCTAGAGCCAACTGTCTTTCCTAGAAACCAACCCAACTTCATTGTTCTTCCCTCTACTATTCTTTCCTCAACAATACATTGTCCTCAAACTTTTGGCTTTCCACCTTCACTACGAACCACATCAACTGCGTCCTTGCAACAGTCCATCTTCTCCAATTCTTCACATTACAAGCCCTCAGCCTTGACGACCTTCTGACTTCCCAGCTTCCTACACATTCAATTCAGGGGCACCAACTTCTTTCTCCTGTCTATACTTCTGCCTCATTCTCTGTGCACTTGATTCCTTAGCTGACTCCTGTGCATTCTCCTTTTGGCATGTCTATAGATGCTCCTGCATCAAGACCTCCCAAAGGCATATGATAAGGTCAATTGGACCTTTCTCATCAGGATTCAGGATTTTTTGGATTCAAGCAATTGGTTGTGAATTGGATTTTTGAATGCATCTCAATCGCTCCCTGTGTACTTCTGGCTAATTAGAAACCTTCCAATTTTGACACAGTATTAAGAAGATTGAGACAAGATTGCCCTTTGTCCCCCTTTTTTATCATTCTAGCAGATACTTTGGGAAGGCTTAACAAAGAAGCAAAGAGAAGGAAATCTCAACTCAGCCATTTCAATCTCTTCAGATTCTGGTCCTGCCACTCACCTAGAGTTTGTGGATGACACGTTCCTATTGAGAGCAGCTAGTGTGAGAGAAGCTAAACATTCTATCAAAATATTATCCAGATTCGAGGATGGTTCAAGCCAATCTATCAGCAAGGAAAAAGCTAGTCTTTTTTCCTTACTGTCAACTGGATACTAATATGAAAGATTTTGAAGGTTCTACATTCAGAGATGTGCTCCCTTCAAAATTCTTGGTCCCTCTATCAGGCACAAGGCACAGCAGGAAAGATAGGGGGGAATTGCAGACAAACTTAATCTCAGGATAGGATCCTCAGCCAATAAGTTTATCTCTGACAGGCAGATTAAACCTTATCTAATTCTTTATCAGCTATCCCCATCTTCCAAAGCTCCATTCTGTTGGCCCCAATATCAGTGCTCTTGGTGATGGAAAAAGTTAATAAAACTTTCGTATGGCAAGGGAATTGCAGTCGAAACAGTGGCACATGGTGAGTTGGAAACAAATAGCCATGACTAAATGGGAGGGAGAGGCATATATAAGAAAACCAAATTTGGTAAACAAAGCTCCATATGCAAAAGTAAACTGGTGCTTTATCTCTGACAAAAAAGGTCTATGGACCAAAATATTAACAAAAAAATACCTGGGGAATAAGAAGCCTATCAGCCTGGTGGGACATGATAATGCCCTGAAGGCTCTAGCATATGGAATAATACAATGAGAAGCAAAAGTTTGATAGATAGGTGAATTTTCCGGGATGTCCAAAATAGATCAAAAGAAAATTTCTGAGAGTGTGCATGGGCTGGACACCGACCTCTCAGAAACATCCAAGCCCTGGACAGAATCAGAAAGGTTATGATCAATCTTGGATGAACCAAAATAAAATATTATTGGATCAGTCCCAACAAACTCTTCAGGGTCTATCGCTGAAATCAAATGGAAAGATCCTTTAACATGACCAACAAATGTATCAAGTATCAACTGATGAAACAAAGGCAATCAAGGAGGCTCTATGATTTAGATCCATTTAATTCCAAAGAGAAGAAAATGTCTTGTGCTGGAATCCCATGTCAAAAGACGATCATACTCAGTTAATGAAGGATGTGTCATGGCCCAAAGTTGCTGCCTTTCAGTGGATAGCAGCCAAAGGAAAAAAAAATACACAGTAAAATTTGAAGAGAAGAGGTGTACAGGACCCAACCAGGCATAATGGATGTGAAAGGGATAAAGAAACCTCTGACCACATCCTGATACGATGTCCTTTTGCAAAAGAGGTATGGGCATCATGGACTGAAGCGTTTAGATCTTCTGCCCCTTTGAAACAATCAGTTCAGGAGTTAATTTGAAAATGGCCAGCCCCACATGGAAATCAAGGGTTATCAGGAAACTATGGAATTGTAGTCCAGACTTCATATTATAGGAAGTCAAAGCAAGAAATAAGAAGATATTTGAAGAGAATCCATTAACCGAGGAAAAAACTTGCGGTATAATGTAGCCAGTTGTGGGAATGATTATAACGAGTTTATATATTGTCCTTTTGCAAAAGAGGTATGGGCATCAAGGACTGAAATGTTAAGAACTGCTGCTGCTTTGAAACAATCAGCTCAGGAGTTAATATACAAATAGCCAGCCCTGCATGGAAATCGGGGGTTATCAGGAAACCATGGAATTGTAGTCCACTCTTCCTATATGGGGACTCTGGAAAGCTAGAAATAAGAAAATATCTGGAGAGAATCCATTATCCAAGGAAAAAACTCGAGCTCTAATGAAGTCAGTTGTGGGAGAGTTTATAAGGATCCAGACAATCACCTGGCTCACTCCAAAGGAGGATCGAACTAAATTTTAATGGAGCAACCAGAAGAAACCTGGCTGAGCAGAAGCAGGGGAGGTCCTAAGGGACGAGAATGGTGAGATCCTTTTTTATTTTTTAAAGTTTCAGAGTAGAGCTTCTAATAACCAAGCAGAGGTAGAAGCGCTAATTGAGGGGATAACCCTGCACAAAAGGTCAAGGTTTTCAAAGGACTGAAATAGAAGGGAGACTCTAAACTTCTAATCGACATCTTCAACAGGGGGGCCAGAGGCAATGACTGGTTCATTGATGGCAGAATACCCTAGGTTCTGAGGGCTTTAGAAGTAATGGAAGTATCCTTCTAAGTTCTAAGTTCTCACACACAAGGTCAGAGAATAAGGTGGTGGATTGGCTAGCCAACAAAGCCATCGACAGAGAACTAGTCCTTGAGCTTAATAAGATTAAGGATGTGATTAAGGAAGTAAAGGGGTGGGAAAATAAATTAATGTCCATTTCACCCCCTCACCCCTCACTTCGTTAATGCTGGAATTTCTGGGAGTATGAACCAGCTCTCTCATTAAGATGAGTTCTGATAAGGGAGATCAGTCTGCGGCGAGGGGGGATTGCTCACGCAGGGAGAGGGTCAGGAGAGGTTATAGACAAAATGGAGAGGTGGAAGCCATTAATGGCAAGGGTACAAAGTCAGAGGTATAAACCTCTGGATTACTTTTATTCAGCATCAGTTTAAAGTGTTATAAAAGCAGAGGAGTGATGGAATCCTCACCCTCATGCCATGTGCATCCAGAGAAGCTAGACGCCGACTGCTGTAACTTAGAGCATTTACAGGATAAAAAGTCTATTCATGTCGGGCATCTACAAGCATGTTCAAGTGGTATGCATAGTGATAGTAATGCTCAGTTACAGCTGAGTTTTGTACATTTTGAAATAGGCAATAGTACTGTAATGCAAAATTTTGAGAAAACACAGATTAACACGGGTAGGAAAAATAACCTTAGAAGGGCAAATTTGTAAGGCTCAGTCACAGATGATTATAACTGCTTCAACTATGGTGACTTTTTTCGCAATATAAAGATCCTTTTTCCGAGCAAAAAAAATGAGAACTGTTGAGTACAAATATATTATGAGTTGTCCAGTCCAAACTCTACACTAACTTCTGGATGGAGAAAGAAACAATTTTCTTGACTTTTTTATGTGAAGAGCAGTCCCCTTTAGGGAACGTCCCTCAAACAGCCCAATTTCATAGGGGACTTGCCCAAATTGTCCACTAAAATTAGGGATACCAAGGGCCGTCCCCCACCCCGTTCCCAAGATGTACGGGAAAAGATGTAGGGGATACATTCCCAAGTTCCAACCACCAGGGACACACACTAATGTCCAACATCGATATATCATATATCATTGATATATCTAATGCTTGACTAACAATCCAATGCCAGTAGTGAAATAGGGTCCCCCATCATACATGTTTCACTGTTTTATTACTCTTTAAAGGTAAATTCTATCAAAAAGAACCCTGACAAATAAGATAAGTGAGGTCTCCTTCAAAAATTTGTTTATAGTGCATGTTTTCCCAGATCTGTAACCCCCTAGGATTGAAAAATGAATTAAAAGATTTCCCTATAGGCACAAGCTTATCTATTCTCGCCATATATCCTTCTACAATCAAGCGGCCAACTGCCAACCCAGGTTCGTCTTCCCATTTGTTCATACATCTTTCTTCCAAAGAGGAAGCCTCTAGGTTGCTTTTTCTTTCTTCCAAAGAGGGAGCCTCTAGGTTGCTTCTTCCTACTTTCTTCAACAGATATTAAATTGATTTGTACATACAATTAGAAGATTTTTATATCTAAAGGAGATTGAATCAATTCCCTTCAAAAACTCCATCCCAATCTTTCTGCAAATCGAGAATTACTTTTTCAAACAATCCTCTAT
The DNA here is from genome assembly GCA_027924585.1 of Larix kaempferi. Lineage (NCBI taxonomy): Eukaryota > Viridiplantae > Streptophyta > Pinopsida > Pinales > Pinaceae > Larix > Larix kaempferi. The sequence continues at coordinate 20,654,273 of BSBM01000625.1, forward strand.
TCTTAGAAACAAGCCAGAATGTGAATCTATCAAACCTACAAGTTTAAAACACGCTTCATGAGTTTCCCGATGATTATAAAAAATGTTAAAGGATAAAAATAACAAATTAAACTGAATAGAGATTTATTTTCAGACACTAGATATTACATCCTTCATGAGAAGCCTGTACAAGAAACGAGGGGCCCAAAGAGGCACCACCCCAAAAATATGGAGTACTACAACAACAGGAAATGAAACAATATAACCTAGGGGCATAAATACCCTAAAAGGTTCTACAACCTTGATTTCACATAAAATTGCCAAGCACTGATTAAGCATGTCTACATGTGACTGAACTCAAGTCAACAATGTCAAGGAAAAAATGTTATGAACAAACATTTTGCTCTTACAAGATATAGAAGGAAGTCCACAGGAGTGTGGTTTACTAGCAAGTAGTAAGATGATTAGACTTGTATTAACGTGGAGACCCAGGTTCAAAACCTTCTGTAGATTTGACTGTAAATATGTTCTTGTAAATATAATAAGTATTCTACAAAATTTAAAAATATATATATATATAAGGAAATTTTATAAGTGATGTTGAGGATGACAGAAATATTTTTAAGGTTGGTTTGCACAGAGCTATGCACTTCTAAACAGATTAGATTCAGTTGACCATCTAGAAAATCTTTAGAGGTAGATCATTAGGTTCTTTTTGGACCATTTCACACAGAATGTTTAATAAAGATAAGTTTTAAATTGATTTTCTCTCAAGGTGGCAGGCACGGGATCATCTACTATTGAGTGATCATGGTGAGCAAAGAGTTTGATTCCTTAGTGTTCTTACATGTGTATTGGAACCTTAAGAAGAAGGCAGATACCCAAGCCAATGAAGGGGGAGAGGGCATCAAATGCTCCCCCACATGTTCCCCTCCATGAATGGAATTAGAGGAAGCCGGCGTGGTAAGCAACAAGCATCATGTCATGCATTTACACTAGAAGAACGAACATCCAATCCATCACTGCCCCACCGCATTCACTACTGCATTCTTTCGCACATGCAGAATCATGAAGGGTACAATGTCAAAGAGAGCTCCTGCATGTGGGATGGAGTGGCAGTTTGGGAGTTTAATGCAAATGATGAAGGTTCCAAATAACATTGCATAGTTGAAGGGGCCGAGTCTGGATCCACGACATGCTCTGTGTGTTGCCTACCTCGGTATCCCTCACCATTGAGTGCTGTTCCCATAGTGCACTACTATTGTAGGAACCAATGTTGTCTCCTCTGTGACTTGAAAGACTTGCAAAAAGTATAAAAACAATGTGAGAAAGGTTTAGCTGAAACAAGTGGCAACCTGACATACTAAGCTCTACAATGGACCAAATGGATAGAGGGTTTTAAAAGCAAATGGAGCAAAACAGAACTGGGGACTAATGTGCCATATTTTCAGTCTACATGAATAGGAGGAGGAGTCCCGAGCCTTATCAACAGGGAAACAAGTTGAGCTGACCTCAGCCATTGCATCTATCCATTCTCAGACTCTCAAGTGGAGTGCATCATGGCACACCCGAATCTTCCCCCTACATTCATGGCCTCTCCTTGCTCTAGCATCTATCCATTCTCAGACTCTCAAGTAGAGTGCATCGTGGCACACCCGAATCTTCCCCCTACATTCATGGCCTCTCCTTGCCCTAGCATCTATCCATTCTCAGACTCTCGAGTGGAGTGCATCATGGCACACCCGAATCTTCCCCCTACATTCATGGCCTCTCCTTGCCCTAGCCTAATAGATACTTCTGTGGACTCTACGTCCCCTGGTCTACCTGGAATGTTTGTGGATCATGCTGCTGCTCACCCCGTGCAAGATACTGGAACCCCACCTGCCCCTTCAGTCACATCTGCTGCTGCGGCTATGGATTCTGAAGACCCAACTGCACCTATAGACCTGAAAGTGGATGCCTTTTAGATGCTTTGTTTTTTTTAAATTGTAGAATACTTCTTATATTTGCAAAGGCATATTTACTGTCACATCCTCCACATAGGGTACGGCTCTAATATGGAAGTATACATACAAAAATATGCATTTTATTATAAATTTTAGAAGAGTTTCAGCCTCTAGAACTCCAATAACGGAGAAAAAAAAATCCATTTCTTAAAATTTTTGTGATTAATTTATAGTTATGGATGTATTCAAATTTTCTTTTATGTTTTTTTGAGGGTTTTGATCTACTAGTTTTTCTGGTTTATGAATCAATTGGGATCAAATACTTAAGGTATAATATCAAATGCAATCAAATGTAAGTTGACTATAATGTACTCGTACTGTACCGAATATTCACCAAATTTCGTATTAGTAAAATCTTGATACTGTCGTCTGTATTACACCAGTTCGTATGGAAGTATACGTGTGGTTCCAAACTGTGGTGGTTTTCGACTAAATTTTCTGCTTACATTTTGTATGGAATTTTGAACTGGAAGATTCAGGCTATGGTCATCAAACTTGCCCTCTTTTTGTAAATTTCCAGCTGTATGGTTCGTCCACGGCCTTTTAAAATATAAAACCCCATCCATGACTTTAAAAAACGGTTTTTATAGTTTCGCTTGGGATTCTGTTAGGCCGTTTCAATGGGGATAAACTCAACTATAACGGTTCATTGTACCCCTGCACTTGTTGGTTCAACCGTAAACTGGTGGGAGTTTACGTCAACTGGCCTCGGTTCAATTCCCAGCATTTCAATACTTACACCCTTATTTCATCGCTTTGGAATCCCCGGAGCAAACGTCCCAGGAAATCAACCCAAATAAAAGGGGAGTTTCTACTTGAAATGTAATTGTTGTAATTTATTTTGCTAAATTAATTTACACTGCAGAATAATGGTTGAGAATTATATAAATGATAAAATTATGCTGGATAACGCAGACCTAATCTAGCCCTACAACAGAAACTGTAGTAGATATTTTTCCTCTCATAATAAAGAGGAAAAGATGGCCAGCCATACTTACTTCAGCGTCGACGAGGCTGCCAGAAATACCAGGCCCATTGGGTACACAGAGTCTCTCGATTATTGCATTCATTTCTGCCTCGATGCCACTCCTCTTTTCGATCATGGCCATGGTCTCTGCCTTCACATTTGTTCCCACCATCTTTACTTCCCCTTCCTCTCCTCTGTTCCAATTCCTAACAGTTTGTGTGCACTACAGTCGAAATCAAGATGGTTATTCAGCGGGCTCTGTTAATGTTTGATTTGTTCTCAAGTATATTCTAATTCATTTGGTGTTCTTCCTCTTGGCATTCAATCCAATCCCAACTCTCCAATTTGAATTACCAATTATGGTATCTGTCTTCGACCACTACAAGCTAAAAGCGGATTGAACAGTACAATATCAAATAAAAATGTCAATTTTAAATGAAATAGGAGAGGGTGGATGGGGTGAAAGTGGATATGTGTAACACAATTGGATGGGTCGGTATGTACTTCCGCGTACATCCTCATTTTCTCTAAAGAGTTCATTTTCTAGATAAAACTCACAAGTTTATGAGAAACATGAATTGTAAATAAATTTATTTAAATTATGTTAATTTTTAATTTTTAATATATTTTTATCATTATTTTTTAAAATGTCAATTTTAAATGGAATTGGAGAGGATGGATTAAGTGAAAGTGGATATTAAATTTGTTTAAATTATGTTAATTTTTAATATATTTTTATTATTATTTTTAAAAATGTCAATTTTAAATGGCATTGGAGAGGATGGATTGGGTGAAGGTGGATATTTGCAATACAATTGGATGAGTCCATATGTACTTGTACTTTTGCCATGTACTTGTACTTTTGCCTCCCATACTCATTTTCTCTAAAGAGTTCATTTTCTACATAAAACTCCAATGAAGTTTATGAGAAAAATGAATTGTAAATAAATTTATTTAACTTTTGTTAATTTTTAATATATTCTTATCATTATTTTGGAACAATGAGAAGTGGCCATGTTTATTTATAAGGGGAAAATATATATAGACATGAATTACATCATGGATTGGAGAACTTATTCAACTTTGTTACCCAAAATAGTTGTGTTCTTAATCTATAAATATGGTAATGGGTGTTATAAGTGTTTAAATGTAATTAAGCATTGTAACTAAGTATAGCAAGAATTAACATAAAACAACAATAACAATAAAGTAGTCTTACATTCGGACATGTTCCCTTGGGTAGGGGATGCACCCTTTTCACTCCTCGTGCTTCTAGGATGAGGAAACTCTTGAAGAAACATTTCATGAGACTTCCTTTTTGGGGTTGTGGGGGAACACAAGGTGAAATGTTTCATCAAAAAACACAAATGTTTTGTCTTTGTATGGGACATTGAGACACTCCCCCAACCCCCTAAAATGGGGTATGTCTAGACAACCCTCCACACATCCACACCCCTCCTCCCACTGAAATGGAATATGCCTTAACATTCCATACATACATACACACACACACACACCAAACACCCTCCCCCCTCCCCCCTCTCCCCTCTCCACCACCTTCAAAACTCATCAAATGGGTTTGGAAAAAGCTCCCATTTTTTTCAAAAAAGCATAAACACCCTAAAACCTAATTTACCTACTAATAACGCTTTCTAAAATCACATAAAGGTTAACCCATTTGCATATGTATGAATTTACTTGGAAGAGCATTGTTGAAATAAATCGCGAGGGGTAATCGCATGATATTGAAGTTGAATCATAGAATTGTGAGGATTGAATTTGTTAACACTACAAGGAAAACACCACATCTGGGCAAAAGTATCCAAAAAACCTCCATTATATGTAAGAAAGGCTTAAAAAAATACTATAACTAAATATCCTAGGCAACCAAATGTTCTAGCAGAGGTTTTTTTGTCAATGTGCTTAAATCGATAATATGCATTGGTGTGCCCAAATCTACATAATACACACCCATGCACTAATATTTTATATGCATTGGGATTTCGAAATGTATATAATATGCATCGATGCATATAATATATTTTTGAAGCCTTAATGGTATATTTTAGATATTGAAAGCACTGGAGCACTTTTATCAATAATATGCACTGATGCGCCAATATTTGATACGCACCAATGAGTATTATATATTCTTGAAGCCCAAATGCATATATAATGAAAGCATTGGTGTGTATTACATATGTAAAAGCATTGGTACATATATTACCTTGCACACAATAATGTCTCGTAACAATTATGTTAACAATAATGGTATCATTGAAGAGAGAGGTGTTTTGTTGACATTACGAGCACGGATGCTTTTATTATAGTTATTCACATTAGTGTGTAATACTCATTAAAATGCACTTGAGTGTAAATATGTATGAATTGTACTATTGCATTCAAATGAATACAATGCATTGATATGTTTTAGTGCTGGATTTTTCCAAATTGTAGGTATGCGAATGTAACTTCTTCTTCTTTTTTAACAAAATTTCAATTAATCATCAACAATAAAATCCTTTTTAGAATAATATTGATTTATATATTTTAATATCGTGTTTAGATATAATGATTGCATTAATGTGGTGTATGGTTTAAACAAAGATACCAATTAATCATACCTTTGTGTTAATATTTGGTTGAGCTTTGATCTTTAATTCATTTAGATGTTGAAACTTTAAGCAATGAGACAATTCAATCACATGAAATTCATACAACCATAACACAAGATATACCCTAGGAAAAACCTCAAAACAATGAGAACAAAAACCCCAACAACTCTTATCGGTATACTATAATGGATAGCAGAGAATGCTTTCTTTTACAACATAGGATATTTCTTTCAGAAGATAAGAGATCACCAAACACTCTTGGTGAAGATACGGAAGCAATAGAGAAGAGAGATCAATCGGATGTGTTTTCCAATGTGTCCAACACATCAATAACAAGCAAGAACAATAACCTGAACAAAGAGAAGTGCCTTGCCTTTAATGGAGAAGAAACTTTGCTTCACATTGGATTCATCAATCCTATATAACATATTTATAAATTCTTCTCATGCATCGACTTCTATTTTTAGCTTTTGACTTCATGATGAACTTGCCCTCCATTTGGATGTATCAATCTCGCATGAAGAAGTGTGCCCCACTTCTCATGCAGTGCATTAACTCGCTGAACTAACTCTTAGGATGAACTTGCCCCTTAATTGAAAGCTCTCCCATTTAGTTAGGTGGCTAACTTAAGTGTCGCAACTCAATTGTCGTCTTTTAGTTTAACATAAGTGTCGCCATGCAATAACACTTAGTTAACTATATCTTCTTTGTTGTCACTTAGTTAACTCTCTTTAACTGATTCTTTCTTGATAACATCACTGTAGTGATCAATTCAAGTTCTCCTTGATTTACTAAAGTGTCATCTTTTAGTTTAACTAAAGTGAAAACACTTTAGTTAACTAGACCTTCTTATTTAACACTTAGTTAACTGAAATCATGCTGATTGATTTACTTTTAGTGACCACTGTGATTTCTTTAGTTAACCGAGGCATACATTGTGGCTTTAACTGAAGCTTGACAATTCGAGTTCACTTAGTCATCTCATGATCAATTCGAATTCTCTTTTTCTCAATGCAGTTATCTTTATCTCTTTATCTTTTATTGCACTGTCAATATGCGCTAACTTTAATTATCCATCACATTACATTATACTAAGAAGAATTGTCGGATGTTGTGATCATATTATATTATTCCGGACCAAATGATCATATGCTAAAGTAATTCACTTTAGAGGTGATCAATCTCTAAAGGAGACTTAATAGCAATATGGTGATCCTGGTTAATAATACATCACGCAACATTAAATACTTTTAACAAGTAAAGCGTGACCTTTATACGGAAGGTCCACCTCTATACAGGAGGTCCATCCCATGGATACCTTTATACGTAAGGTTCACATGAGAATCATGACTTATGACACAAGTCCGGAGCCTTCTCCAACAAGACTTTACAACATCATTACTTTGATCAATTACCTCTATACGGGAGGAATAACCTTTAAACGAAAGGCAGTCAAAGTGCCTACCTCTATATGGGAGGATCAATCTTGGCTGCACAAGATTGGTTTGGAAAATGTCTCATGGTGTTGTATATTTAACACTCCCTCTCAGTGAGAGAGGCATTCTTTTCCATACCAAGATTGTGTCGGAAGTACCTGAACTTCGTCACTAAAAGAGGCTTTGTTAACACATATGCAATCTGCTCATCAGTAGCAATGTACTGGAGTTTCACTGTACCTTTCTGGACCATGTCTCGGATGAAGTGATACTTCATTTCAATGTGCTTCGACTTGTCATGAAACACTGGGTTTTCATAAAGCTTGATGCAACTCTGATTGTCACATCTAATAATTGTAGGCTCAAGCTTTTCACCGAACAATCTTGCAAGTAGCTTTTTGAGCCACACTGCTTCTCGGCAAGAAACACTAGCAGCTATGTATTATGCTTCTGCAAGGCTCTAGGCTATGGATCCCCACTTCCTGTTGGAACAACATATCATAGTTGATCCTAGGCTATAATAGTAGCCAGATGCACTCTTACAGTCCACAATGTTTCCTCCCTGGTCTGAGTCTATATAACCAAGTAACATGCCTGCTCCACTGGAGGCATATCTGAGTCCATATGAAATTGTACCTCAAAGGTACCTAAGCACATGCTTAGTAGCTATCCAGTGTATGTGTCTCAGATCAACCATAAATTGACTCATAATGCTCACTACATAACATACATCATGCCTCGAATGTATCAAGTACATTAGCGAGCCTATAAGTTGTCTATACAAAGTGGGATCTATTGGATCTTATCTAGAGCCTGACTCATGAAGTCTCCTCAAATTGGAAACCATCAGTGTAGTCATAAATTTGCAATCTATCATTCCAAACCTGCACAATATGTCCACAATGTACTTCCCTTGAGATAGAAAATTTTCATCTTTTCTTTGCCAGATATTAAGGCCAATAAAGTAGTGTATCAGACCTAAGTCTTTCATCTCGAACTCTGAGGTGAGCTCCCTCTTGCACCAAGAAATCGGATGATCCTCTCCAGTGAGAAACAAATCATCAACATGCAGAACCAAAATCAATGGTTGGTTCTTCACTAATTTGAAGTACAAATCTGGATCATCTTCACTCTTATAGAAACCCGGTTTCTGAAGGTAGGTATCAATTCTGGAGTACCAAGCCCTGGGGGCTTGCTTAAGCCCATATAGAGCTTTCTTTAGCTTGCAAACATGGGACTCCTTCCCATGCACCACGAATGCTTCAGGCTGTTGAATATAAACCTCTTCCTCAACCTCACCATTGAAGAAGGTAGTCTTCACATCCATATGGTGAAGTTTCCATCCTAGAACAGATGCAAGTGCAATCAGTGCTCAGATTGTGTTGTACCTTTCCACAAGGGAAAAGGTATTATCATAATCGATGCCTTCATGAGAGAAACCTCTGGCAACAAATTTGGATTTATACTTCTTAATGCTACCATCCACAACATGCTTTGTCTTGTAAATCCATTTGGAAGTTACAATGGACTTCCCATTAGGTTTGGGAACAACCTCCCAAACATCATTCTTCATTATAGAGTTGTACTCTTCTATCATTTCATCTGTCCAAACTTGGTTCTTTGCATCTTCTTCATATGAGGATGGTTCCAAATCACGATGTGACTCATCAGTGCCACATACCCTGAATATTTGTCAGGTTGCTTGTTGTCTCTGGATGAGCCTACCAGTGCTCCATGTTTCTCTGCATTTTGTAAGATATCTCAACACCAAGCAGATCTTCTTTTAGTGGGAGGTTCATCAGGTGACCTCTCAATCGGTTCTACTTGTTCTTCAGGAGATAGTGAATCTAAAGCATCTTCTGGTTTCTCCCTCTCAAACTCTGAAGGGGGAGAATCAGACTCAAGATCCTCCATCTTTGAATCACATTGAATCTTTTTCGATCTTTTGAAAGCAACTTCCTCATGGAAGGTAACATCTCAGCTGACTTCAATGTGTCTTTCACTAGGTACATATATTCAATATGCTTTGGATGACTCGCTATAACCCACAAAGGTGCCTTTCTTTCCACAAGGTTCCATCTTTGTTCTCTTTTCTTTCGGTACATGAATGTATACTAGGATCCGGAAGATCCTTAAGTGTGAGATGATTGGCTTCTCACCGATAAACACTTCTTCTGGTGTCTTCTCATCTAGAATGGCATGTGGGCTTCTATCTTGGATGTACACAATTATACGAGTGGCTTCTTCCCATAATGAGGTAGACATATCTTGATCATGCATCATGGCTTTTGCAACCTCACATATGGTTCTATTCTTCCTTTCGGCAACCCCATTTTGCCGAGGGTTGTATGGTATTGTTAACTATCTACATATTCCTGCATCACTACATAGCTCATTAAATGCATGTGAATCAAATTCACCTCCATTATCAAACTTTAATGCATGGATATGCTTTTCTTTTTTATTTTCAACTAGGGCTTTAAACTCTTTAAATTTGCTAAGAGTTTCACTTTTAGCCTTCCTAAAATAAATCCATGACTTCCTAGAAAAATCATCTATGAATAGTACATAATATAAGAAGCCACTCAAGGAGGGGGATGACATGGGACCACATACGTCAGAATGTATTAAATCTAAAATCCCTTTAGATCTAGTGGTACTGTTGGAAAAACATTTATTAACATTCTTCCCAAGTTCACAACCCCGACATACACTATCATGCTCAAAATCAAATACGGGCATACCTTTTACCATCTTTTGAAGTCTTGGTAGTGATTTGTAGTGTAGGTGTCCAATTCTTCAGTGCCATAGCTCACATGGACTGATAGTGTGGTGAATCATAGCTTAATGTACTTCATGGGTAGCTTGTAGAGTCCTCCCTCTCGAACTCCAATCACAACAACAAATTATAGGCTTTTGTTCTTCGGCCATAAAAGTGCTTTGTTATCCATGAAGATAACTCGGAAGCCTTTGTCTTCAAGAACCGAAACTGAAAGTAGGTTCTTCTTCAAGCTTGGAACATATATAATGTCCTCCACATGTAAAACATCACCGGTGCTCAGCTGGAATGAGGTGGATCCAACTCCTTGGATTGAATATGTTGAGTTGTCCCCCAACTCTACCATTCATGTGAACATTTTCTCCTTTCGGTCAGTGATGGCACTCTTGTAACCAATCATATGTTTGGATGCACCACTGTCAATCAACCATGTGTCTGCACTTGTGATGACGGATCCCGAAAGGGATCAAACAAGGTAAAACTCTCTTCTTGTCTCCTTTTTCTTCGAATGCATTCTTTTGACTAGTTTCATCTTCTATGGCGGTAGAAGCATGAAACTTTCCTTTCCGCTTTGCTTTGCACTCTCTTGAGAAATGGCCTTTCTTGTTTCAATTGTAGCATCTAGCTTTTGACTTGTCAAATCATTTGTTGAACTTCTTCTTATTTGGATGAGAGAACTTCTTTTGGAATAATGGTTTCTTTCCTTTCTTCATTATTGTTGTGAGGGCAAGATTTTCTTCTTTAGTGCACATAGCTTTGCTCTGGATTCGCCCTTCCTCTTGGATACAGTCATGTCACAATCTTTTGAAACCAGGTTGAACTTATTATCCATTGATATCATCCAAGAATGTCTCCCATGAAGATGGGAGACCATCAATGGCAGTTTGGATGAGATCATCTTCATACACTACAACTCCAATGTTGACAAGCTGATCTCTTATCCGAGAGAATTAATGAAGAAGGAAGCCATCGTATCGTCCTTATCCATCTTGAGGTTTCTTAACTTGTTCTTCAATGCCCTCTTTTGAGTTGGGGCCTTCTTCTCATACAGATTAGTCAATGTATCATAACATTCTTTTGTGGTATTCAATGGAGTGATCACGGGCATCAAGTTATCTTTTACCGAATCATAGATGATATGTTTGGCCTTAGCTTAATTCTTCTTGAAGTTGATGCACCTTGCATTAGTTGTAGGCTCCTCTAACACAATGTATATGTATCTATCCAAGTCATGTTCCTTTAGGATGATGAGAATCCTAGTCTTCCAAGTGTTGAAGTATGAGGTGTCCTCGAGACGATCTTCCAGTCGTACTGAGATTGATGCCATAGTATTCAAATCTTTGTGCTCAACTTCTCAAGATCTACGTAGGCCCTAGTTGGAATGCAAAAATGAGCTCCTTGATTCCCTGCCATCCGATACCATGTTAATATTTGGTTGAGCTTTGATATTTAATTCTTTTAGATGTAGAAACTTGAAGCAATGAGACAATTCAATCACATGAAATTCATACAACCATAACACAAGATATGCCCTAGGGAAAATCCTCGTCAATATAATAAAATGGATAACAGAGAATGCTTTCTTTTACAATATAGCAGATTGCTTTCGAGAGATAAGAGATCACCAAACACTCTTGGTAAAGATACATAAGAAATAGAGAAGAGAGATCAATCAAATGTGTTTTCCAATGTGCCCATCACATCAATAACAAGCAAGAGCAGTAACCATCACAAAGAGAAGAGCATTTCCTTCAATGGAGAAGAGAATTTGCATCACATTCGATTCATCAATCATGTATAAGATATTTATATATTATTTTCATGCATCGGATTCTATTTTTAGTTCCTGACTTCATGATGAACTTGCCCTCCATCTGGATGTATCAATCTCTCATGAAGAAGTGTGCCCCACTTCTCATGCAGTGCATTAATTCACTGAATTGATTCTTAGGATGACCTCGTCCCTCAACTGAAAGCTTTCCCACTTAGTTAGGTGGTTAACTTAAGTGTTGTCATGCAAGTGTCGCCTTTTAGTTTAGCATAAGTGTTGTCATGCAATAATTCACTTAGTTAACTATATCTTCTTTGTTGTCACTTAGTTAACTCTCTTTAACTTATTATTTCTTGATAACATCACTGTAGTGATCAATTCGAGTTCTCCTTGATTTACTAAAGTGTCGTCTTTTAGTTTAACTAAAGTGAAAACACTTTAGTTAACTAGTAATTCTTATTTAACACTTAGTTAACCAGAATCATGCTGATTGATTTACTTGTAGTGACCACTGTGAGTTCTTTAGTTAATTGAGGCATACATTGTGGCTTTAACTGAAGCTTGACAATTCGAGTTCACTTAGTAATCTCATGATCAATTCGAATTTTCTTTTTCTATATGCATTTATCTTTATCTCTTTATCTTTTACTGCATGGTCAGTATGTGCTAACTTTAATTATCCATCACATTACATTATACTAAGAAGAATTATCGGATGTTGTGATCATAGTATATTATTCCGGACCAAATGATCATATGTTAAAGTAATTCACTTTAAAGGTGATCGATCTCTAAAGGAGACTTAATAGCAATTTGGTGATCATGGTTAATAATACACCACACAACATTAAATACCTTTAACAAGTAAAGCACGACCTTTATATGGAAGGTCCACCCCTATACAGGAGGTCCATCCCATGGGTACCTTTATACGGAAGGTTCACATGAGAATCATGACATGACACACAAGTCTGGAGCCTTGTCCAACAAGACTTTACAACATCATTACTTTGATCAATTACCTCTATACGGGATGAATAACCTTTACACGGAAGGCAATCACAGTGCTCACCTCTATACGGGAGTATCAATCTTGGCTGCACAATATTGGTTTGGAGAATGTCTCCTGATGCTGTATATTTAACACTTTTCTCATTGTAACAATGTAAATCATCTATATATTTAATCAACAACATAACATTTAATGACACTGGACAATATAATAGAATTTATTATATACGAATAAGAGATTCTCCATCATACAAAATGGGACAAAACAAGGTCCACGATAATCAAAATGCCAATAACTAGTTGTTACAATTATTGGTAACACGTCATCATCCAACTGGAACAATATGTCCACGTTAAAGAAAATGTTTGATTTTCACCAACAAACATTCCAAAATATACAACTCATAACATTCAATTTCAGTAATCAACATTCATCGCTCGCACTACTATCATTGCTTGAGCTACTTGCATGTCTTATTTCTTCATTATTGCAGGGGAAATTGACTTGGGTCATTTGCAATGTTTGTTGATTGGCTTGATTTTGACATTCATCCTCTTCTTGTTCTATCTACAAACATCGAAATCAAGTGTGATGAATATATCTACATTTACAATATAATATGCAGGATTGTGTAAATTGAAAAGCATATCATAGCAGCGAGTGTTTCATAAACAATACATTCATCTTTTGAAATTGTGCTTCATGTCGTCTCTCAAGATACATTCTATTAGATGCACTCCATACGTTGTTTCCTACGAGTTATATATGTCATGAGAAAACATATATATATATATATATATATTATATATATATATATATTGCCATTATTTTATAATTAATGGAACCTAAAGATTTATTGGTGTTCCATTAATTATAAAATAAAGGCAATATATATATATATATATATATATATATATATTTTGCCTTTATTTTATAATTCATTAATTATAAAATAAAGGCAAAATATATATATATATATATATATATATATATATATTGCCTTTATTTTATAATTAATGGAACACCTAAAGATTGAATTATAAAATAAAGGCAAAATATATATATATATATATATATATATATATTGCCTTTATTTTATAATTAATGGAACACCAATAAATCTTTAGGTTCCATTAATTATAAAATAATGGCAATATATATATATATATAATAAATCTTTAGGTTCCATTAATTATAAAATAAAGGCAAAATATATATATATATATATATATTGCCTTTATTTTATAATTAATGGAACAATAATAAATCTTTAGGTTCCATTAATTATAAAATAAAGGCAATATATATATATATATATATATATATATATATATATATATATTGCCTTTATTTTATAATTAAAGGCAATATATATATATATTGCCTTTATTTTATAATTAAAGGCAATATATATATATATATATATATATATATATATATAAATATATATATATATTGCCTTTATTTTATAATTAATGGAACAACAATAAATCTTTAGGTTCCATTAATTATAAAATAAAGGCAATATATATATATTGCCTTTATTTTATAATTAATGGAACCTAAAGATTTATTGTTGTTCCATTAATTATAAAATAAAGGCAATATATATATATATTTATATATATATATATATATTTATATATATATATATATATATATTGCCTTTATTTTATAATTAATGGAACCTAAAGATTTATTATATATATATATATTGCCATTATTTTATAATTAATGGAACCTAAAGATTTATTGTTGTTCCATTAATTATAAAATAAAGGCAATATAAGAACATAGCATATATATGTGTGTGTGTGTGTGTTTTCTCATGACGTATATAACTCTTTCTCGTGACATATATAACTCTTTAATTATATATATATATATATAAAGATTTATTGTTGTTCCATTAATTATAAAATAAAGGCAATAAAAGAACATAGCTACTTACAAATTGTTCAATAAACACTCGATACTTCAACATATACTCACAACTCATATGTAATCCGGTGTCAATCAAATGTTTAGATGACACTTCTTTGTATGTTAGCATATATTAGAAAACATCCATGGATAATTGTAAGAAAATTAAAATATATGCATCACAACAATATGTGAAATGAAAGTACTCACAAACTTTGTGACTGACCCTCTTTTGCCTTGTTGTCTCATGTTATGCGTTGAATGGGTTCCATTTTATTTTATTTTCTGCAACAATAAAGCAAATAAAAATTATTATTTAATGCGATATTTAAAATCTCTTTTTTTTCCGAGGAAAAAAAACTTTGTATTTGATATTTATGAGATTGAAATCAAAATACACACGATCATGCCCTTCGACTCTTAGATAGCTTCTTAATGTCTCCACCCTAAACTTATAGGAAATATTACAATCTTCCTTTGAAAGACATATGGCTCTGATAAAAAGACAAAGAATTGTGCATACTCTAGACTTTCTAACCCAACAATAAAAAATAGTGATGGATAAAATATGTTCTAAGAAACTAACTAACCAAAACCATTAAAACAATGACCTAATAAAGTCATAAAAAATGACATTTCCTCTGAATTCTTATTCAACCAAAGTTCCTTTTTGCATTAAAAGGGCTTCTTTTGAAATATTATTTTTGTTGGGATTGAATTCCTTGTAGATATGTGCAAAGGGGACTTCTTCAAACTACAGTTTTCCTCCAATTTTTTTTGTCATTATGGAATCCATTGGAAGCATAATCCTTTGGGTTATTGAATATTGTAAACTATTCACAATATTGATGAGAAAATAACGTGAAGAGCCATATGTGAATAGGAAGAGTCATGAAGGATTCCAGAGACCACTTGGAATATGAAACCAAGTGTCACTCTCCATGTATTTATATGTACATATCTTAATGAGAAAAGCATCTCATGCTTATCTATCTCCTATGTTATTGGCTTTGTGTTAGTCAATTGTCTATTTTCCCTATAGGGCATCTAATAGTGGTATCAAAGCGATTGTAAATCTTTTGGCCAGTGACCCGCATTCTACCTAGATTCCTATGCTATTTGTTATAGCTCCGCTGATATATTTTGTCTGCTCCAATCATCTTTGTAGCACTACCTCCTCCTGAGCCTAGTATTGTCTCCTCGGTCTTCCACTAGAGGTATTACTCAAAGGGTTTTTCTTATCACTTGCATTTTATGGTTATCATTGATCTTCGTGGTTCATTGGTTGTGATATATACCTGCATGTTGTCTCTCATCTTTGGGTAATATAACATGTGAGTTACCTCTGCGTATAGAGTGTCTTATATGTTCTTTCATGCCAAAACAAACTAAAAATCCTAGTCCACCTACGTGCTTAGTCCAGGTTTTATATCAATCTTTGGAGGCCACGTTGAACGGACCCAAAACAAACATTTGAAATACCTAGAGTGGTTGGAGAAATGGTAGAGTGGTGAACTTAACCCTTGCATCATTTGCTTGGTCAATTTGTGTTTTCTTCTCTTTTTGTTGATGTGTTTTACCTCACTTGCATATGCCCTCCACCGCTGAGACTTACCCACTTTATGCACTTGCGACATGGTGCAATCCCCTCTCCTCATGATACGTAGTGATACACAGTTTGTAAAATGTCCATCTCTCAGTCTTTAGGATGTTGCCATGTTACTTTCAACAAGGTAGTGATTTTCCTTTCATTCAATCGTTTGATGTAGCATTGGATCTCAATTATTTGACAAACCTCCATGGGAAAATAGTTTGGTGCTAGTGTCCAACTTGAAGACACGACAAGCTAGTATGATGGAAGTATTCTACTACTGATTTCATTGTTCCTCTATCATCAATTGGAAATGTAAGCTCCCACATTGGTTATGATGCCAGTCCAACTATGTAGTATTTCCTATGTGTATGTGCCCTATGCATCACCTCTACTTTAACACCTCTCGGTGCCTGTCTCCAAGCTACAACTCTCCCTCCAGCTTGTGATTGTTACCAGCATAGTAGAAGAGATGTTAATGTTGAATTTGAAGGGATGTAAATGCAGTTTCCGCAATAGTGGTTTCAAAAGAGGTCACAAGTAGACAGTTACTCACTCTTTAAGGTTGCAAATCCTTTAGCCTTGAATTTTTTGGAAATGGCAATTGTTACCATAATTCAAGCATCCAACATCCATGTCTAAAGTTTGTTCAATTCTTGAGGTTGTGGCGGATTTGGATTCTTCTGCGAATTCAAATATTTCTTTGATGTGATCGAATGAGAAACACTCTGTAGTGGATTCACTTGAGTAGGAAAATTTATGAAATTTCTTGGCCTAGTGAGCTTTATGCCAAGGAGAAATTATCTATGAATTTTGTCGACGAAAAGGGAAAAATATTATTATAGATTTTTGAAAATATCTATTACCATACATAAGCTCTCTAAACATGCACTAGACTTAGAGGAAAGAAGAATTGGCAGGAAGCAACATAGATATCATGCGAGCAAGAGAGGCTAAAAGCATATTATCATCAGGAAGACTGCATAGTTAACTTGCTTCAACGGAAGCATGTTACAACTTTAACCTTGTTTTCCAACATAACAAATTTAGCCAAAATTGCTTCTAAAATTGAAAATGGGGATTAGGATACTAAGTCTTGTCATATTTGAACGAGAGTAGTGCACAATATTTCAATATTGGAGGAGAAAGTTCAAATTGTTCAAACTTAATGCATGTGATTAACTTTGGTTAAGAAAGAGTTCTAAAGCAGCCAAGAATAACTTCTAAACTAGAATTGACAGAGAACAACATTGAGAAGGTTGTATATTATTGCAGAGATCAAGAGAAAAGAAATACAACTGGTGAAAAAAGCTATAAAATACATTGGAGGCCCATTGTTTCATTGGCTTTGACACCACATACAAGCATCATCAAAGGATTCAACTAAGAGCGGGTAAATAATTATGTTTGAAGATCAATTCAACTTCAAATTTTTCATCAAGGTGTAACTTGCAAACAATCATTTTGTAAGTTTTCTTTGTATTTTTTAAACATGCAATAGTTATTTTGTAAGTGTCAAATTGGAAATAAGTTGAATTCCATTGTACTTGGGTGCATTATCGACTGAGATTGACACTCTTTATTTTATGAGTTTGAGTTTGTTGAGTGCTTGTAAAAGGGTGGAGTTGCAAGAAGCCCTTATTTAGTTTGAGTGAGTCTTTTTTTCAATGGCTAGAATCAATGACTTGGTAGAGTTATTAAAATTCTATCGCTTTCTATTGTCGACACCATAGTCAAAATTGACAAAGCAATTGTCATTGAGGTACTAACATGTTTAAAAGATTCACAAGACACTATTGAGTTTCTTTAGCTTGAATCACAACTCCAGCACGATGAGCTACAACGAAGGAAGCAACATTATGAACTTGTTCTTGTTCAAAACAATCCTCTTTTCTATGATTCATATCAGTAGCCTACACTTGTTCAAATCAATGATGTCACTTTCAAAGCACATGATGCCACTTTAGAAGCAGATCCAAATGAATATGAAGTTATGCATACAAAGGTTTCACTTATTCTTTCCAAGCCCATCATCAGACCATGGGAAGAGATAATACACGACAAGCACATAATTAGTCTTGGATATGACAAGAAATGATTGTTCACATTCATGATTTCTCCAAGCCAATCTAGTTTCATAGTGTTGGGTTCTTGAAATAAAGTTCATCTTCACCGATTCAAAGTTTGAAATGCCAACATTGTGATTGAGTTGGCCACATGAAAGATCAATGTTTTTATCTTCGCCCTTGATAGCATTGTGGAAAGCATACCCATTATTCAGATAGATGCTTCATTCTGAAGAAACCTGCAAGAGAGAATATTCACTATGGGTGGATCGCTTCTTGGTAATGATCGTTAATAGTCAAAGAAGATATATATTTCATACCAAAGAATTCATTCTCGAGTCATGACACATATTGCAGCTGAGAGATATTGTTCTCCTCACTTTGTCCTTGAAAAGGGGGAATGACATCACCAAATGACAGTGAGGAACAAGCGATCCTGAACAAGCAAGCGGGAACAAGCGAGCCAATATTAAATATAGACCCTTGATCCCAAATTATCTAGCCAAACTTAGAGTTGCATCCAAATCTAGAGCTAGAGCCACCATAGCCAGAGCCAGATCCATGACTATTCATTTGGTATAATGCATTGGATTCTACTAGCTTTTTGGAATGTTCCAAGAACTTACGATCCTTTGAGCTAAGTTCCAGAGTTTGTGATCAACCTAACACCAATCATTCAGTAGAATACATACAACTTATGCTAGCCTTTCAAAATGTTATAGGAACCTCTCGGCCTTCGATCCAAGTTCCAAAGTTTGTGGTAATCCTTAAACCACCTTCATGGTTCATGGTTAGTGGTAATCCAAAACCACCCTTCATAGCTTCAGTTGATTTGTGGTCATCCAGAACCATAACTTTATAGAGTTGAGATCTATTAGTTTGTGATCAACTTAAAACCACCCATTTAGTAAAAGACACCAACTTCTGCTAACCTTTGATTCATAGAGCTTCTTTCATCCATTTGCAGCTACAGATTTCAACTCTCTGCTTGGATTGACATACACCCCTTCGGATTAAGGGGGGGAATGTTGGAAACATAAGCCTTTGGGTCATGGAATATTGTAAGCTATTCACAATATTGATGAGAAAAGAACATGAAGAGTCAAAGGTGAATAGGAAGAGTCGTGAAGGAGTCCAAGAGACCACTTGGAATATGAAACCAAGGGTCGCTCTCCATGTATTTATATGTAAATATCTTAATGAGAAAAGTATTTCACGCTTATCTATCTCATGTGTTATTGGATTTGTGTTAGTCATTCGTATATCATCCTTATAGGGCATCTAACAAGATCTAGGGCCAAATTTGTCAATTATCTTCTACCATTCATCCAATCCATCAAAATGTTTGAGTCCCTTAACACCTATAACCTGCATACACCTTTATCAACGGTTACTTTCATCAATAGCAACAAGGCATATAATTATGCTCTATTATTTGTTCCCTGACTTGCCCAATATTTTAAAAGGAAATAACAATCATTATTTTAAAATTTTACATCCCCTACACCACACATACTTATGGTACCTTAGCATACACCATCAAAGGAACCCTGGGGTTATCAAAAATCAATATATGGTTCCTTTAGTCTTCTAGCTTTCTTCTACTCCAGAGAATTCCAACCTTCTCCATATGAGACCCTTATTTGATGAGACACCACACATGAGGTTAGCGCCTTTCCATAAAAAAACATCTTGTTTCAAGTTAACCAAACCCCCAATAAAACATAACAAGGTAAAGCTTTGTGATTTTTTACAACACTATTAGAACACCAATCCTCTCAACATTCCAACTGAGAGGGATTTTCCAATGAGAAGAGGACCTTTAAAAATTGTAGAACATCTTTCCAAACAAACTTTGTAAAAGGGAAATGAACAAAAATACAATCCACATATTCACTTGAATCCTTACACAAAATGCACCAACCTAGCCCTATCCAATTTCTCTTTCCATCATTATTTCAAGTTAGTATCTTGTTGACCAAGTCTAGCCACAAAAAGATCTAAGTTTGAAGAGGGATTTCTAATTTCCAAACTAGTCTCCACCAACATAGCCTTTCTTCATCTGATACCTCCTCCATTTTAGCTTCATAACCTAACTTAGTAGTTAGCAAACATGTAGCTTTATTTCATGACCAATTTAGTTCATCATCCTAATCTTTGAGGACAATGTCCTTGTGTTTAAGAACTATTGTAAATTGATTCCAATCTACTTCATGTTCATCTTAGGGCTCCAAAAGCTTTGCAGATTTCCAAATTTGAAAACCTCCCACTTCAACCCCTTGAATTGAATCATCAAATAAACTTATTATCCCTTTCTCCTATAAGGCTTCAACTAGAGAATCTAAGAATTTGTTGTTTCCACTCCCCACTGATTTAGAATGGTTCCACATCTTGGCAGTTTTTCTACAGTTTTTCAGGTCTCAAACTTCCTAAGCATTTTTTAGGCCCTAACTAATGTTTTTTGGCCCTGGGACAGATTATAGTTTCTAATAGCTTACCTAATCCTTGACCAAAATTATTCTTCTCCTTCAGATATTTCCAATAGGATATTGTGTGCCTCAAATAGAGCTTGTATGTGGAAGTTGTACCCCCAAGAAAATGATGTTTCAACCAAACTTCTCACGGTCGATATTGCTTTTTCCAATTCATCTCCTAGAGTTAGGGTTTTGGGTCGTTAGGGTTTATGCCTCCTAGGGTTTGGCACTTTATGTTAAAAGGCACTTTTGGCCTCCTGTAATGCTCTCTTGTGAATGAGCGTCACCAACACCTCTCTCTTCAGAGATAAGCTACCACCATCTGAGCTATTTTGTATAGCTTTGTAGTGTACAATGTTTTTCTATTCCATTCATTAATGCAAATTGGGTTTTATTGTATTATTGTGCTCACTCCATTTTATATTGTTGCTTTCATTTTGTTCTCTAAATAATCCAATCCAGTGGTATCATAGTAATATGCTCTTATTTTTTCTCGGTGCATGTCCCTAACGAGAGCTCGATATCGAGAGTTGGGTCTCTAACTAATTGAGCTTGGGGACAACCACTCTTGTTGGCCCAAGCAACCTCACATTGTCGAAGAAAAGATAGATTATAGAGTAGGAGATACTATTAAGATGTTGCTTGGTAAATTCCTCGTGTGACAAAGGAACGAGATGATGGTAATTTCGCCCAGATTATTCAATGAGTCCCAATGGCATTGGAGACATCTTCAACTAGAATCCATTTTGAAGGTGCGACACTCTTCAAGGTACATGTTAACTTTAACATTCCCTTATTTGAAGTCCATATATATGTATATGCTTTGGAGAAATGGTTAAACCTCTCAGAGGGTTATTACTCCATTTAAATTTTTTTCCAAGAATTAAAAGATCACCTTCGCTCTCTTGAAGCCCCGCAACCATGTCAAAGATTGGCAAGAAAGTTACTGTGAGAGGCATGCCAGAGATGAGTCTACAACATACATGACATAACCCACTTGGTTGTATTTTGTTGATGCCCTTAAGGAATATTTCTACCCAATCAGAAACCATGATGAACATTACACAAGATGGACAACTTTGCAGAAGGAGAGAAACAAGATGGTGTCGGAGTTCACCAATATATTACATACCTTGTGCTCAAAGCTAGGTATCAGAGAATTTGAAAGTCACTTGGTCCTAAAGTATCGTAGAAGCCTACATAAGTACATCTAAACAATGATTGATTTCTTGGACATCTCCTCATTGGAAGCTGCTTATAGATATGCTACCAAAATCGAGCAAAAATTCAAGCAACGGCTTGGTTTTAAAAATAAACCACAACATAAGCCTAGTAAAGGTGGTCCTAACTCAAAAAATAAAGGATAGAGTAAGGATAGAAAAGCTCATGACCACGAGCCAAAGCCATAGATAAAGAAGAGTAACAATAAGTCGAATAAGGACACTAGAAAGTGGTGTGAGTTCCAAAAAATCCCCTTGCACAATATTGATGACTGCCCCTTAAAACAACCACTATTGGTTGAGATGAAAGCCTCATTTCTAGAATGTGGATCAAACTCTACTTGAGAGGAATATAAAGGAAAACATATCATTGACATAGAACGTAATGCCACTATTGCAACCACAAATATCCAAACATAAGAGCTAGAGGAGCCATAGGAAGGGGAGTGACTCTTCCATTCACATACATGAGTGAAGGGACAATGCTACATTACATCATTGACAATGATATCCAAAAGAAACTTATCTCAGTCGAGGTCATTAAGGTATTGGATTTATTGACAATGCCACACCCCCAACCATTCACCATCAGTTGGTTGAACCAAGGACCATACATCTGCATCAACCAACAATGTTGCCTATTGCACGACATCAAGCCCTTCAAAGATGAGGTACTATTTGATGTTGCCCCAATTGAAGTTTGTGATGTTCATTTAGGACAAACCTATGTGTGGAAACATTATGTTGTTTATGAGTGTAGGCCTCTCTACACAACAATTCAAGAAGGTGGACAAGATTGTAGAGAAATACATAGATATATTTTCCTCACCTGAAGGGTGCCTCTGCACTATAAGGTTAAACACTCAATTGATTTGATACCTGGTGCTCCTTTACCTAATGGATTGATATAGACACACTCTCTTTTGGAGAATGAGGAAATAAAATGTTATATTCAAGAGCTCATCTAAAAGGGTCACATTTGACCAAGGTCCTCACCTTATAGGATAGCAATTATGTTGGTGCAAAAGAAGGATGGGACATGGTGAATTTATATTGACTATATAACCTTGAAAAAAATCACCATCAAGAATCGATACTCAATCCCATGGATTGATGATCTTATTGATCAGCTTAAGGGTGCCAAGTTCTTCAATAATATTGATCCAAAGTCAGGATACCACTAGGTCCTAAATGAGTAAACCAATATATGGAAGACAAGCTTCAAGTCTAAAGAAGGCCTCTTTGAGTGGTTGGTCATGCCTTTTGGCTTGAGTAATTCTCCAGTAACATTCATGAGGACTCCAAATGATATATTGTGACCATTTGCAAACTCTTTTGTGGTTGTATATATAGACAACATACTTTTTTTCATTAGAACTTTGATGGAACAATTGTAACACATTCAACAAATCCTGGGCACCCTATGACAACACAAGTTATATTGCAATTTGGTGAAATGTTCATTCATGCTAGAGAGAATTTAGTGTGTAGGATACACTGTGGATGAACATGGGGTGCATGTGGACCCAGCCAAGATCAAACTCATCCATGATTGTCCAGCCTCTACATCTCTAACATAGCTCCATAGCTTCCTAGGCCTCACCAACTTTTATTGTAGATTTGTGTTGAGGTTCTCCCATATTGATTGGACCTTGTGCTAAGTGACCAAGGGTAGAGTCAAATCCAAGTTCACTTGGGGTGCATCACAACATACAACATTCGAGGATCTAAAACAATGTATATGCTCGACATTAGTCCTCACTCTACCATACTTGCAACAACCTTTCGAGATTGGGACAAATGACTTTGACTATGCTATTGTTGCAATCCTCATAGACATGGACATCTAGTGACCTATCATAGCGAGACACTCTTTGATTTTGTTTGCAAGTATCCCACCTACGACAAGGAGATGTACTTAATTATGTAGGCATGTATCCAATGGAAACATTACATTGTAGGGAAGGAGATGATCATCCACAGTGATCACAAGCCCCGATAGTTCATGGAAATGCAGGGAAAGTTACAAAATGACTGCCATCATAAGTGGTCCACATACCTGCAATAGTTCCACCTAAACGTTAAGTACCAAAAGGGAAACATGAATCGATTTACAAACTACCACATCTACCCTCCGATTGCGACGCTAACCATTGTGGTCAAATTTTGTGGATACAAGACCTCCAGGTGGCCCCAATCACGCGACAACAATATCGACTTTGTTGTTACGTATTAGACAAAGTGAGCATGAAGATCAATCTCAAGCATTCATCTCTGGTATGAAATTCTCTGCCATCTCGATATCGACCACCACTATGTTTCTTCAAGTGAGTGTGAGCAGTTGATATGGGAGGCGCATTACAATCAAGTGGGATGGAACTTTGGCCTGGAGAAGACAGTTGCAGTATTGCAAAAGTACTAGTACTAGCCAAAGCTTTGACAAGATGTCGGCAAGTACATTAGATCATACACTACTTGTGCCATTGCCAAACCTACTATCAAGAAGTAGAGGTTGTACACTCCTTTGCTGACCCTATACATGCCTTAGGAGTATGTCTCCATGCACTGTATGTTTGGATTGCATTCAACAAGCATGGAAAGGATTATGTATTTGTGTTTGTTGACCAGTTCTCTAAGATGTCAATTTAACTCCCTGCAAGAAGAGAATCACAACAGAGGCCGCTACTAATCTCTTCTTAGAGCGTGTTTGGGTTGACTTTAGCTTCCCATGGACAATTATTTCAATTCAAGACAATAGGTTCTTGATCACTTTTTGGTCTATCCTATGGTCGAAGATGGACGCCAAACTCACCAAATCAATTGCCTTCCACCCCCAAACCAATGGATAAATCGAGATAATCAATAGGATGATTGTGCATATGTTGAGAATGTTCAACTCCAAACATACACACAATTGGGATGAGAGCCTTCCTCATTTTCAAAAATAGCTACAACAAATCCCTTTATGGTTCTATTGGTCACAACCCCTTTCACATGTACTTAAGGTTCCAACCATTAGCCCCAATCGATATAGTGCTACCCATTGCATATACATAAAAATAATCCTCCCATGCTCAAACCGAAGTTGAATGAGGAGCCAATTTTTTTGTATGGATCCAACACATCCAACAATAAGTTCATGATATTTTATAGAAATCCAATGCCATGTACAAGCATCACCAAGATCAACATCGGGTTCCACACAAGTTTCAGGTGGGATATAAGGTATGGTTGCATTTGCAAAAATAACACCTCACAGGACCCCTTCATAAGCTTTGACCACTCTAATATGGGCCTTACACTATCACCAAGCATGTGGGTGAGAATGATTTTGAGTTAAGTATCCCTCGCTTTCCTTGTCTTGACCCTATGTTTAATGTGGAGTTACTTTGACGATATTTTCCACCTCTCTTGGACACCTCAGAGGTATGCGAGCACTTGGCCCATACAAAATAAAATCTTGAGTGCATTGAGGAGAATAAGTTCAATCGGATCATGGACATTGAGATGGCCACCCATCGATAAAACATCTAACTATATCAGGTTGTAAAAGCAAGGCAACTTCTTCACCAGGGCCAGTGGCTCATCAAGAGTTAGATTAAACTGAAGTTCCACCATCTGATGGAGGAACTTGACACAATGCAGACCATTTCTCCCTAAGGGGGGAGGACTGATCTAGGTGTATACTAGTGGCCACCCACTTGTTCCACTGATTTATAATGGTTCCACATCTTGGTAGTTTTTTAATAGTTTTTAGGGTGCCAAAATTCCAGAGCATTTTGAGGCCCTAAACAATGTATTTTTTCCCTGCTATGAATTGGGATTGTTGAAGGCTTGCCTAATTCATGAATTAAATTTTTCTTCTCCTTGAGATCTTTCCAATGGGCTATCACGCACCCAAAACATAGTTTGTATGCAGAAGTTGTTCCATGGGGAATTTGATGTATCAAGTAGACTCGTTGTGGCCCACATTGCTTTTGCCACTTCATTTCCTAGGTTAGGGTTTTGATCTTTAAGGATTTTTCCTCATAGAATTTCACACTTTATGTTAAAGGTACTTTTGGTCATTTGCAATTCTCTCTTAGTCTCCAAAACCTCCATCTTCATATATAAGCTACCACCATTTGAGCTAGTTTATATTGCTTGCAGTTTACAATGTTTTTTCATTCCATTCATTAATAGAATGTGGGTTTTATTGTACTATTGTGCTCTTTGCAAAATAGTTGTGTGTGTATTTCCATTTTATATTGTTTCCTTCACTTCGTTCTCTAAATAATCTAGATTAGTGGTATCAGATCAATCTACTCTTATTGTTTCTTAGTGCATGTCCCCAACAATATACGAGGACTGAGAGTTGGGTCTCGAACCAATTAAGCTCAAGGACACCCACTCTAACTATCCCAATCAACCTCACATTGTGAAATAAAATAGACAAGGTGAAGCAAGAGATCCCATTAAGTTGTTGCTCGAAGTTTCCCTCGCATGACAAAGGAACAATATGACATATAATTTCCCCTAGATCCTTCAACGACCGCCGACAGTGGCAAATACATCTTCAACTAGCAACCATTTTAGAGGTGCAACATCCTTCAAGGTACATGTTAACTTTGACATTCCTTCATTTGAAGACTAGATAGATGTAGATGCTATGGAGAAATGGTTAAACCTATTAGAGGTTTACTAGTTTGTTCAAATTTTTTTTGACATCGAATAAATCACCTTCGCACGACTTAAGCCCATCCCTAATGTCAAAGATTGGTGTGACGATTACTGGGATAGGCATGTCAGAGATGAGTCTACCACATATAGGAAAAAACCCACTTGGGAATATTTTGTCGATACCCTTAAGGAAGATTTGTACTCTATTGGAAACCATGATGACAAGTACATGATATGGACATCTTTGTGCTAAGAGATAGACCAGATAATAGAGTTCACCAATATATTCCATACCTTGCACTCAAATCTAGGTATAGGAGACTCTGAATGCCACTTAGTCCTAAAGTACTGCAATAGCCTACATAGATACATCCAAATGGAGATGGATTTCCTAGACATCTCCTCACTAGGAGCCGCTTATCGGTATGTTTTGTCAAAATCAATCAAAACTTCAAGTGGGAGTTTGGTTTTGCAAATCAACCATAGCAGAAGCCTAGTAAAGGTGGCCCTAACTCATAGAACAAATGACATAGAAAGGATAGACAAACTCACGACCACCAATCAAAGACGTAGGTAAATAAGGGTAAAGGGAAGTTGAAGAAAGACACTGGAAAGTGGTGTGAGTACCACAAAAATCCTAGGCACAACACTGATGAATGTCACTCAAAACAATCATTGTTGGCCGAAACGAATGCTTCAGAGCTAAAATTTGGATTAGAATTTGATTGGGAGAAAGATAAAGGAAAGCAGATCGTTGACGTGGAACCTAGTGTCACCGTTGCAACCATAAAGATCCAACTAGAAGAGCCAGAGGAGCCAGAGTGAGGGGCTCTTCCATATATAGATGTGGGTGAAGGGGACTCCATTACATTTCATTGTTGATAGCAGTAGCTAGAAGAACTTCATTTTGGTGAAGGTCATCAAGAGATTGAAGTTTTCAACAACGCCACACCCCCGATCATACACCATCGATTGGTTTATCTAGGGAGGAGATATCCACATCATTCAACAATGCCACCTATCCCACGACCTGGAGCCCTTTTGAGGAATTGTGTGACGTTATGCCACTTGAAGTTTGTGATGTTGTTTTAGGATGACCCTATATGTGGAAAACACCATGTTTCTTATGAGTATAGGCCCTATAGCATTGTTACTTTGGGAGGCCAACTCTACAAGGAACCTTGAGGTAGTTCTAACCAATGTTTTAAAACTTGGACTCGTGCTCAATTCAAATCAGACTTAGACTCGAACTCGGCCATGACTTGGACCGGTTTGATCTTAATGACTCAATTTACTAAAAAATACATAAAATATTAAAATTTTAATGGAAAAAATATTTTAAAGATTCCAAACAAAAAAATGTGAAGTCTGGTCATGTATATACCATGTAAGAGGGAATATATCAAAATGACACCAAGTGCATTACATATGGAAACAAAATACATCATCAACAAAGCTTTAAATGGCCTTTTGAATCCAAACACAATGTACTACAAGCCTACAAGTTACTAGCCTACTACATATCAATGATCAACATGATCAACCATCAAACATATCACCACACTTTGAAATGGGATCCTTAGCATGGGCTATAGTAGCATCCTTTTGCATCTCTATTTTTAATAGTTCTATATTTAGTAGGTGGCATATAGTGGAAGAGTAGGGCAACATTTAGTGTCTTTTGATGGTTTAGTAGATTTGTCTTTAATTTGGTGCAGTTCAATTGACATGAATTTTGAAAATTGATAACTCTGTTGAATTTTGGATGGGATGTGAAATTCTATTTCCATCATATGAGGTTCGATGAGGTTGGAACCCCTCTCAGACATCTTCAAAACAATTAATGATAATATAAAATTTTTAAGTAAAAGGGTAGAAAAGTGTTATGTACCCATTAGGGAAAATGGATCATTGGCAGACACAAAGCCAAATAGACAAGAATAACAACCAAAAATGCAAAGATAGATAGGCATTAAGCATAAATTCTCATTACTCAAGTGTACAATATACACATGAGAATGGCTATTGTGTTCAACTTCCCAATGAGGTCTCTTGGACTCCTTAATGACTCTTCCGCTTCACCAACAACTTTTGGTTTTCTCCTTACGTGAATAGGGGGGTAATCCTAACACCAAGGATTATGTTCCCAAAAATTATGCCCTTAATCCGACAGGGTGTATGTGATTCCAAGAAAAGTGAGTTGAATAACTGGAAGTGGATAACTACCACTGCTGAACATTTCCAACTTGACAATCCAAATTTCCAAGACAGTTAGCAGAAGCTAACTTCTCTTGCTAAATACAAGTGCTCTTTGAAGAGGTGGTTTTGGCTGAACACCAACCAAAGGAGCTAGCAGAAGCTGGAAACTTCTACCATGTGGTTGGTTTAAGGTTGACCACAAACTCTTGAACATGGCATGAAGGCTCAGAGGTTCTATCTGGAACTTGACACGAAAGTGAGTTGAATAATTGGAAGTGGACAACTACCACTGCTAAACATTTCCAACTTGACAATCCAAATTTCCAAGACAGTTAGCAAAAGCTAACTTCTCTTGCTAAATACAAGTGCTCTTTGAAGAGGTGGTTTTGGCTGAACACCAACCAAAGGAGCTAGCAGAAGCTGGAAACTTCTACCATGTGGTTGGTTTAAGGTTGACCACAAACTCTTGAACATGGCATGAAGGCTCAGAGGTTCTATCTGGAACTTGACACGAAAGCTCAGAGGTTCCATCTGGAACTTGGCAAGAAAGCTTAGAGGTTCTCTATAAAGTGGTGGTTTGGGGACCACCATATGGTGTCTAGCAGAAGTTGAACCCTTATGCTAAATGTGTAGTTTTAGGTTGACCAAAAAATATGGAGCTTAGTTGAACATGGTGTTTTAGGTTTGCTTATTTTTGCTCGCTTGTACTCGCTCACTTGTTTTTGGCAGTCTTCATTCCCCCCTGTTGGGAACAACATGAGCAATGGAACGTCTCATGGTGTCAAAACTAGAGACATAACACATGAGTACTCTAGAGCATGGTTCTCTTCTATCTTCATGCTACATCTCTAAATTTGGTCTCCCAAGCTGGATGTGGTTCAGGCTCACTTGATCTAGCTTACTTGAAGAAGGCCATGACTGCTTGTTTCTAGAATGACAAGGCTTCAAAACTTGAATCCCGACATAATGTTTCCCCCTATCAGGTACAAGATAAGAAGGAGTACAATATTTTGTTGCAAGTTTCACTCTTGTAGGCTTATTCAGCTTCACACACAAATCTAAAGAATGGTTATGCTTCCCATAATGATGACAAGGATGAAGATAAAAACACCAATCTTTCATATGGGCAACTCTATCACAATGTTGGCATTTGGAAATTTTAACTTATGACATTATTTCAATATGTACTGGCAGCTGATAAGAATCATCTTCAAAGAGAGGTTGCTTTGAAGAAACACTAGTTCAAAATGTTGATTCATGTGTTGTACATATTACACTTCGGCTTTCAAATCCTATAGATGTGCGATGACAGTTTGAAGAATTTCTTATCTGATTGTGATTGAGTCATCTACAACTGCAAGTATTAAAGTGTTCAACAAGTCTAATGTTTCTTCAGTTTGAGATATTTTGAGGACTATGTGAGCCCTCCTTGTGCATGAAGGACCAAGTACAAATGAATCAATAAAATTGATGGTTTCTTGCAACTCTGCCCTTTACAAAAAATATTCAGCAGACTTAAGCTTAAAAGTGAAGGGTGTCAGCCTCAACTAAGAATGCACCCAAATACAATGCAATTCAACTTTTATTCCACTTTGATACTATACAAAAAGCACATGCAAGTACCAAAGAAAAAGCACTAGAACTTACAAAAAACAATTGTTTGCAAGTTACACTCCTGAATGCTGAATTAATGAATTTGTTATACCTAAGTTCTTTGATGATCTGCTACTACAACTTCTTCTTTTGGAACAACTATAGCAATAGTTGCAAACTTGATTGCCAAACCAGTTTCAAATATTTTCTAGAGGCTCAGCTGCAACTTTTATTCACAATGCCAATGCTCCAATAGTCTTCAAGCATACAAGGCAGCAACACTTCATGTAGCAATAACAACTTTTTCAAGCTGATTTTTTTGGTGATGCGGTCTAAATATGTTCTTAATTCTCGAAAGAACCTATCAATCAATCAAGATATCAGATTATGCAATAGTTCAAAGTGTTGGAGCTCATCCACTTATAAAGGAAACACATTTTTCTCTTCTTCCTCTTACATTGTTGGGTTCCTTCACTTTAATTAGCTAGTACATACCATACTAATATTCTGAGATGGTGGAGAGTGGCACAACCAACATGACATATATGATTCTTTGCTTGATTGCGGCAGCGCATCATAATAAACGTATGCAAACATAATAATGGTGCCATTAACATTCTTAGGTTGAGGAATCTTAAACAATTCTTCAGTTCTCCTTAATTCTCGTGCATTCCGATAGTCACAATATGAACATGTAACCTTGATGATGAAGCAAAGCTTGTTGCTCCATGATAATTCCTTCACATTCAATACTTGATTTTTGCACTTGTTCTTTACTTCAACAAAGGATGAGAGAAATCGACCATGGAAATGATGTATTGTTCTTATCACAAAAGAAATGGAGCTCAGCTCATGAAAACATAACATGATTGAAAAGATATCATAAACTAGTCTTCAAGGTTCAATGCAACTCTTCAAGGAGAGAGGTCGCAGCTCTTCAACAACTCTCTAACACATCTCCACCTCCAGTTTTGACAACTCTTGTTGCACCAATTGCAACTCCTCTTACACAACACTCCAAAATTTTCCAAGCTTATGGATGAGTCCATACCACTCACTTAAGGGCAAATATACATCAATGTTTACATTCAAACATGATCATGATAAGTGTATGGTTTCCAGCTCGCTTATATACATATGGTAATAAATAAAAATAAAAAATAATCACCATGAACTCATTGAAAGCATTGATACATTGATGTGAACAATAGATATCCTCCAACTCTTGGCAACACTCCAACCTTCAATCATAGGCAACGACAACGCATAGGTCACGTCATGCTCCACGCACCAAAAAAGGGGCATACCTGGTTTATAATGTAGGCATGGGACACACTCGCGATGGCCACACTAGTGGGTCTTATCCCTGCACAATAGTAATATATTATGTAGGTCTATATTAACAATATTATAAGGACATGGGATTCATAACAACCTTAATATATAAGTAATAAAATTAAGACCAATTAATCATGGCTTAGATTAAGAGGGGTTATAAAAGGGAAATAATAAACTAAGTATTTATGATATATATTCCTTATTAATTAGAATAAATTGCATGGATAATATTGCATGTGCACTGTTGGTACTAGAATATGCTCCCATCAAAATGTTTAAATTTTGGTAGCGCGCATGCAAATAGGGACCCTAGTATTCGCTGCCGGAAAAGCCACTAACATTTTTACCAAAGCCTTGAGTTTTTCGTCTAAACCTGGTCAGTTTTCCTCATGTCAAATATTTAACTTGGTGAATTCTATTCAAATGCAATTCGTTAAATATCCAATCTCCCAAGGCAAAGTATATCAAAACCAAGTATTTTTCAGACATAATTACTTGTATTTTCCTATTTTAGTCATTATCTTTGGGCACATATTACGAGGATCTGGAAGTGAACACTTGAAAACAAAAAGAGGTTTTTGTTAAGCACTGGCTCATTCACAAAAACATCCTTCATTTTTTCAATGGGTGTCATGGTTTGGAATATCGAAGGGATCTTTACAGCCTATTTTATATAGGTTTAAACAGTAAATTATTTCATGTTTTGCTCATTATCTTTGGGCATTCTTTCCAAACAACTGGAGAATAATTTATAAAAACCATGGGATGTTTTTGTGAAGAATGGACTTATCTACAAAATACTCTCTCTGTTTTCTCACAACTATCACGGTTTAGGAAATATAGGTGGTTCTTTGAGACCATTTTTCTCAGAATTTCGCCAAATTCGCCTCATACAAAAATATTTAGTCAAAAATTAAATGTTAAGTGCCAGAGCTAAAGTTTGTAACTATCAGAGAGGTTGGCGCTCTCCTTATTGTGTATCTTACAAAAATCAACCTGCAAATACAATTCAAATCCTTAATAGATGTGTAAAAAGCAAGTTGTGGATGAAATCTTATATCAAAAGCTGAATAAACAAGAAGAAGTCTCATGAAAAAGCAGTCTCATCAGCAACTCGTTCCCTTATTGGAATCTTCATACAGTCCTGTCTATATTTATTGGATAAGAAAGATCGTGGGCATGTGACATATACAAAGTTAACTGAAGATGGATTCCTTTCAAAATTGAGAAAATGGTTATGTAAGTCTTTCATGATTTGCAAAATGCCATTAATATTTAATACGAAATGGACATTAAGTCTATTTAATAAGTGCCATAAGATTAATAGGAAGAAGATTCTTTCCAAATTCAAAGATATTTGACTTCATCAGATTCAGAGACCAATGACCAAATTCTTCAGCTGCTCCAAGCCTCCTTGAGGTTTCTTGAAGACAAATGAGCTGGCACTTCATTAAGAATATGTTGAGGCAAAGAATTTTGCATAGCACCTGGCAGTTAAGCAATCCTTAAACATTTGCTCAAAATCAATATCAAATCCCTGATCTAAAAGATAGGTGGTCAAACAACTCAAAATAGAGGATTGATATCCATGTATTTGTTCCTAATTTCAAGCAGTAGTTGAAGGATCGATTCTAGATTTGATAGAAGCTACATAGCAATTTTAAAACAAGTGGCAAAGCACATATATATTTAGAGGGATCGACCCATATCTTCAGGAAGCAAGCATCAAATCAGTAAATAAAAAATCAGTTCCACAATTGAGGAAACAGTTTAGCAATTCTTTAATTCCTGTGATGTATCATATACCTCATTCATTTCTAAGTCTATTATTAGACTTTTAGTTCCGAAGAGCTTGTAATAGCTCTTATCTTGTAAATTTTTTATAAATTCTATCATGAGACAAGTATGGGAGGGTCCATCCGAGAGGTTGAGAATGTTGTGGAAAGGATCAAGAGTTAGAGTCTGGTAAGTCCGAAGACTGTATTTTGTAATCTCTTGGGACACTTGCATCTGATTTTGAGATTTTGTCATTCGTGATTATGGTTTATGCTATCGTTGAGCTTGAACATTCTCTAGTTTTGTTAAAACTGTCATTGTTAATGTATTCTTTCATATTGATGTTTTCCTTACGATTGATCATTACCGTGGACAGAATGTTCAACAACCTCTGTTTGGGATGTTCTCCTGAACATTGTTCTTTATCCTAACATATCATCAAACTGTTTGTTCTGTATGTTATTAATTGGTTTTGGACCTGGGTCATCGCATATTTAATCTCCGCTTTCAGTCTAGTTATCCAAAATTGTTTTCAAAATCTGATGTTATTAGTTATCCTGGGCTTTCTTTGTTTACATTTGATCTCTCGACTCTTCACAGCTCCAACTACAAAAACTTAAATCCATTTATTCCCAAAACCTTGTGATGCCTAAGCTCTGTGCTCTCGTAGTCAAGTGCAGATTTTAGAACCAACATCTTTTGGCACCGTTGATGGGGATCAGAGGAACGAAGTCATCTTCCTTGGGAAAACAATAAATTATAGATCTAACTTTGGATGGTGAACTAAAGTTAGACACATAGTACATGCTGCAATTTTTCACCGTGGCGATTATACTGTTTGAAGATTCATTTGCGACTCCACAATTCTAGAATGTCAAAGGATTTTGCTTCTATATTGGCACGGAGAGTTGCTCCACTCAATTTATCAGTTGTTCTAGGATTTCCAAATGCAGTACCGATCATGGACGAGTGGGGAGATTTCCTTCCCAAATTCAGAGAGGGAAAAGATGATAATCGAGCAGCACATTTGTTGAAATTCCATGAAGTTATGTATCAGTTGGGAATCAATCATGAGAATGTCCTAATGAAGATGTTTATGTATTCCTTGGACGGGGATGCTCGTGAATGGTAATGATCCTTGCCTCCTTTTAACATATATTCCTTGAAGGAATTCCATACAGTGTTCAACAAGTATTGTAAAAGGTATTATTCTACTTATACACTTCTTGAAGATTGTTGTGAACAGTTTGAGTCCTATATTCAACAGACATTAGAATGTTCCTCTCGGGATGAACTTTATGAAGATCTTGTTGAAAAGGAAATTAAAGAAGAGTCAATTCTTGAAGAAAATATTTCAAACTCTTTTATTCAGGAGGAGCTTGAAATTGAAAAAGATGATCACGATCAACAATTTCTCAACCCCATGTATTTGTCCTTTATACCACGCATTCAAGATCAGAAATTTATTAAGGAAAATTTTCAAAACGCATCCATTGATATTGAAGCATGTGATAATCATGTGCAAGAAGAATTGCATCCGGTTGAAGATATTTTTTAGAACAAAGAAATAGAAGATAATGCTAATGCCTTTTCAGATTAGCCTGTCTATGATGAATATGAATCTGATTCAGGCATTAAGGGAGATGATGAAAAGTTACCAGATCCAACTGCTATATTTACTCCTCCATCAAAGGTCAACAAGCAGATCTCCCATTCTTGAGCCCAAATTTAAGAAGAGCAGTAATGGAGCAATGAAAACTGACAATACATAGAGGTTTATCCTTCAGCTCGATAAGCAGGAAGAGTGTGATGAGGATAATGGACCTATCGTTCATGAAATCTTGGATGTTATATATGGCAATTATCACTCAGAAGCAGAGCCCAACTTTGAAGAGCATCATCCAACAAATAATTATGAGTTTCAAGATGCATAAATGTTTAAGGATCAACTTGTTTATGATGAGTACCCAGATGATTTAGAGGAGCAGTACTCTAAATAAGCACCTTTGGAATTTCTCAACACTGAGCCTATGTATGATAGCTATAGGTCTGAGCTATTGGAAGGAAATAAGGAAAAAATACTAGAACTATCTGCCAAGTCTTCCTCTTCACCAAATAATGGCTAGTGGATTACAGAGATCATCAAGCCCATAGTTGTCAGTTTTGAAGTAAAAATTTCAAAAGAGTGACTTGATCTCATAGATCAGTTGCAGATGTTTGATGTTATTCAATATCCCGTGGCCATCTATATGGAGACAATCTTTTCAAAATATTCCAATGTTGTAGCATTTGGGATTAAATCAGATTGCAACAGTAAGTATAACTTTCCTATGGAATTCTTGATCCGATTGTCACGTTCTTTTTACATATTTTCACATAGTTGCAAGCAAGAAAACATCTTCAACAATCAAATACTTAATTGGCTACATTTGAAGTTTTCCTTTGCATGATCAAGATAATCGCTGCCGGTAAATGTAGAAAGTGTAAATAAATAAGCTTGCATTTGAGCATCCAGCTATAAGTTTGAATTCAATTTGCAAGTGGTTCTTAGTGATATACAGTAGTTTAGATGGTTAATAAGACTCATACCCAATGGAGCACTGGTGCTTCTTATTGTCAATTGCAGAGTAGCCTCAGTTTGCAGAACAAGGTCTTTTCAAATTTTGATGAGTAGAGTAGATTGCAACTTTGGTTCGCAATGAAAAATAAGCATGACAGGTTGCAGATGTCAGAAATGGTTATAGAAGAAGGCACTTAGTCTTCATGTTCTTGGAGCCTCGTAGGGAGGAATGCATCCCCATCTAGAGCCAGATGTTGGTACCAGAATATGCTCCCATCAAAATGTTTAGATTCTAGAAGCGTGCATGAAAAGAGGGACCCTGGTATTCGCTGCCGGAAAATCCACTAACATTTTGACCAAAGCCTTGAGTTTTTCGTGTCAACTTGGTCAATTTTCCTC
Source organism: Larix kaempferi (assembly GCA_027924585.1). Classification (NCBI taxonomy): domain Eukaryota; kingdom Viridiplantae; phylum Streptophyta; class Pinopsida; order Pinales; family Pinaceae; genus Larix; species Larix kaempferi. The sequence goes on from BSBM01000625.1 coordinate 20,690,636, forward strand.
ATGTCAAATATTTAACTTGGTGAATTCTATTCAAACTCCAATAGTTAAATATCCAATCTCCCAAGGCAAAGTATATCAAAACCAAGTATTTTTCAGACGTAATTACTCATATTTTTATGTTTTAGTCATTATATTTGGGCACATATTACGAGGAGATGGAAGTGATTGTTTGAAAACAAAAAGAGGTTTTTGTTAAGAACAGGCTCATTCAAAAAAACCTCCTTCAGTTTTTCAACATGTGTCATGGTTTGGAAGAGTAGAAGGGATCTTTACAGCCTATTTTATATAGGTTTAAACATAAAATTATTTCTTGTTTTGGTCATTATCTTTGGGCACTCTTTCCGAACAAATGGATAAGAATTTGTAAAAACCACGGGAGGTTTTTGTCAAGAATGGACTTATATACAAAAGCCTCTCTCCATTTTCTCACAACTATCACGATTTAGGAATATGGGTGGTTCTTTGAGACCATTTTTCTCAAAATTTCGCCAAATTCACCTCATACAAAAATATTTAGTCAAAAATCAAATGTTAAGTGCCAGAGCCAAAGTTTGTAACTGTCAGAGAGGTTGGTGCTCTCCTTATTATGTATCTTACAAAAATCAACCTGCAAATACAATTCAAATCCTTAATAGATGTGTAAAAATCAAGTTGTGGATGAAATATTATATTAAAAGCTGAATAAAGAAGAAGAAGTCTCATGATAAAGCAGTATCATCAATAGCTCGTTCCCTTATTGGAATCTTCAGGCAGCCCTGTCTATATTTATTGGATAAGGAAGATCGTGGGCATGTGGCATATACAAAGTTAATTGAAGGTGGATTCCTTTCAAAATTGAGAAAATGGTTATGTAAGTCTTGCATGATTTGCAAAATGCCATTTTATTATTAATACAAAATGGACATTAAGGTTATTTAATAAGTGCCAAAAGATTAATAGGCAGAAGATTCTTTCCAAATTCAAAGATATTTGACTTCATCATATTCAGAGACCAATGACCAAATTCTCCAGCTGCTCCAAGCATCCTTGAGGTTTCTTTAAGACAAATGAGCTGGCACTTCATTAAGAATATGTTGAGGCAAAGAATTTTGCATAACACCTGGCAGTTAAGCAATCCTTAAACATTTGCTCAAAATCAATATCAAATCCCTGATCTAAAAGATAGGTGGTCAAACATCTCAAAACAGAGAATTTATATCCATGGGTTTGTTCCTAATTTCAAGCAGCAGTTGAAGGATCGATTCCAGATTTGATAGCAGCTGTGTAGCAATTTTAAAACAAGTGGCAAAGCACATATATATTTAGAGGGATCGACCCATATCTTCAGGAAGCAAGCATCAAATCAGTAAATAAAAAATCAGTTCCACAATTGAGGAAACAATTTAGCAATTCTTTTATTCCTATGATGTATCAGATACCTCATTCATTTCTAAGTATATTATTAGAATTTTAGTTCCGAAGAGCTTGTAATAGCTCTTATCTTGTAAATTTTTTATAAATTCTATCATGAGACAATGTATGGGAGGGTCCATCCGAGAGGTTGAGAATGTTGTGGAAAGGATCAAGAGTTAGAGTTTGGTAAGTCCGAAGATTGTATTTTGTAATCTCTTGGGACACTTGCATCTGATTTTGAGATTTTGTCATTTGTGATTCTGGTTTATGCTATCGTTGAGCTTGAACATTCTCTAGTTTTGTTAAAACTGTCATTGTTAATGTATTCTTTCATATTGATGTTTTCCTTACGATTGATCATTACCGTGGACAGAATGTTCAACAACCTCTGTTTGGGATGTTCTCCTGAACATTGTTCTTTATCCTAACATATCATCAAACTGTTTGTTCTGTATGTTATTAATTGGTTTTGGACCTGAGTCATCGCTGATTTAATCTCTGCTTTCAGTCTAGTTATCCGAAGTTGTTTTCAGAATCTGATGTTATCAGTTATCCTGGGATTTCTTTGTTTACATTTGATCTCTTGACTCTTCACAACTCCAACTACAAAAACTTAAATCCATTTATTCCCAAAACCTTGTGATGCCTAAGCTTTGTGCTCTCGCAGTCAAGTGCAGATTTTAGGACCAACATATTTTGGTGCTGTTGATGGGGAATGGAGGAACGAAGTCATCTTCCCTAGGAAAACAATAAATTATAGATCTAAGTTTGGATGGTGAACTAAAGTTAGACACATAGTACATGCTGCAATTTTTCATCGCGGTGATTCTACTGTTTGAAGATTCACTGGAGACTCCACAATTCCAGAATGTCAAAGTATTTTGCTTCTATATTGGCATGGAGGTTTGCTCCACTCAATTTATCAGTTGTTCCAGGATTTCCAAATGCAGTACCTATCATGGACGAGTGGGGAGATTTCCTTCCCAAATTCAGAGAGGGAAAAGATGATAATCTCGCAACACATTTGTTGAAATTCCATGAAGTTATGTATTAGTTGGGAATAAATCATGAGGATGTCCTAATGAAAATGTTTATGTATTCCTTAGACGGGGATGCTCGTGAATGGTACTGATCCTTGCCTCCTTTTAACATATATTCCTTGAAGGAATTCCATACAGTGTTCAATAAGTATTGTAAAAGGTATTATTCTACTGACACACTTCTTGAAGATTGTTTTGAATAGTTTGAGTCCTATATTCAATAGACAGTAGAATGTTCCTCTCGCGATGAACTTTGTGAAGATCTTGTTGAAAAGGAAATTAAAGAAGAGTCAATTCTTGAAGAAAATATTTCAAACTCTTTTATTCAGGAGGAGCTTGAAATTGAAAAAGATGATCATGATCAACAATTTCTCAACCCCATGTATTTGTCCTTTATACCACGCATTCAAGATCAGAATTTTATTAAGGAAAATTTTCAAAACGCATCCATTGATATTGAAGCATGTGATAATCATGTGCAAGAAGAATTGCATCCAGTTGAAGATATTTTTCAAAACAAAGAAATAGAAGATCATGCTAATGCCTTTTCAGATCAACCTTTCTATGATGAATATGAATCTGATTTAGGCATTAAGGGAGATGATGAAAGTTACCAGATCCATCTCCTATATTTTCTCCTCCATCAAAGGTCAACAAGCAGATCTCCCATTCTTGATCCCAAATTTAAGAAGAGAAGTAATGGAGCAAAGAAAACCGACAATACACAAAGGTTTATCCTTAAGCTCGATAAGCAGGAAGAGTGTGATGAAGATAATGGACCTATCGTTCATGAAATCTTGGATGTTATATATGGCAATTATCACTCAGAAGCAGAGCCCAACTTTGAAGAGCATCATCAAACAAATAATTATGAGTTCAAGATGCAGAAATGTTTAAGGATCAACTTGTTTATGATGAGTACCCAGCCGATTTAGAGGAGTAGTACTCTAAATCAACACCTTTGGAATTTCTCAACACTGAGCCTATGTATGATAGCTATAGGTTTGAGCTATTGGAAGGCAATAAGGAAAAAATACTAGAAATATCTGCCAAGTCTTCCTCTTCACCAAATAATGGCCTGTGGATTATAGAGATCATCAAGCCCATAGTTGCCAGTTTTGAAGTAAAAATTTCAAAAGAGCAACTTGATCTCATAGATCAGTTGCAGATGTTTCATGTTATTCAAGATCCTGTGGCCATCTATATGGAGACAATCTTTTCAAAATATTCCAATGTTGTAGCATTTGGGATTAAATTAGATTGCAACAGTAAGTATAACTTTCCTATGGAATTCTTGATCCGATTGTCACATTCTTTTTACATATTTTCACATAGTTGCAAGCGAGAAAACATCTTCAACCATCAAATACTTAATTGGCTACATTTGAAGATTTCCTTTGCATGATCAAGTTAATTGCTGCGGGTAAATGTAGAAAGTGTAAATAAATAAGCTTTCATTTGAGCATCCAACTTTCAGTTTGAATTCAGCTTGCAAGTGGTTCTTAGTGATATACAATAGTTTAGATGGTTAATAAAACTCCAACCCAATGGAGCACTGGTGCTTCTTATTGTCAGTTGCAGAGTAGCCTCATTTTGCAGAACAAGGTCTTTTCGAATTTTGATGAGCAAAGTAGATTGCAGCTTTGGTTCGCAATGAAAAATAAGTATGACAGGTTGCAGATGTCATAAATGGTTATAGAAGAAGGAACTTGGTATTCATGTTCTTGGAGCCTCGTAGGGAGGAATCCATCCCCATCCAGAGCCAGATGTTGGTACTAGAATATGCTCCCATCAAAATGTTTAGATTTTGACAGCGTGCATGAAAAGAGGGACCCTGTTATTCGCTGCCGGAAAACCCACTAACATTTTGACCAAAGCCTTGAGTTTTTCGTGTCAACCTGGTCAATTTTCCTCATGTCAAATATTTAACTTGGTGAATTCTATTCAAATTCCAATAGTGAAATATCCAATCTCCCAAGGCAGAGCATATCAAAACCAAGTATTTTTTTAGACATAATTACTCGTATTTTCCTGTTTTAGTCATTATCTTTGGGCACATATTACGAGGATATGGAAGTGAATGTTTGAAAACAAAAAGAGGTTTTTGTTAAGAACAGGCTCATTCAAAAATACCTCCTTCAGTTTTTCAACATGTGTCATGGTTTGGAAGAGTAGAAGGGATCTTTATAGCCTATTTTATATAGGTTTAAACAGTAAATTATTTCATGTTTTGGTCATTATCCGTGGGCACTATTTTCGAACAAATGGATAAGAATTTGTAAAAACCACGGGAGGTTTTTGTCAAGAATGAACTTATATACAAAAGCCTCTCTCCATTTTGGCACAAATATCATGGTTTAGGAATATCGGTGGTTCTTTGAGACCATTTTCCTCAAAAGTTTGCCAAATTCACCTCATACAAAAATATTTAGTCTAAAATCAAATGTTAAGTGCTAGTGCCAAAGTTTTTATCTGTCAAAGAGGTTGGCGCTCTCCTTATTATGTATCTTACAAAAATCAACTTGCAAATACAATTCAAATCCTTAGTAGATGTGTAAAAATCAAGTTGTGGATGAAATCTTATATCAAAAGCTGAATAAAGAAGAAGAAGTCTCATGAAAAAGCAGTATCATCAGCAACTCGTTCCCTTATTGGAATCTTCAGACAACCCTGTCCATCTTTATTGGATAAGAAAGATCGTGGGCATGTGACAGATACAAAGTTAATTGAAGGTGGAATCCTTCCAAATTGAGAAAATGGTTATGTAAGTCTTTCGTGATTTGCAAAATGCCATTTTATTATTAACACGAAATGGACATTAAGTCTATTTAATAAGTGTCAGAAGATTAATGGGTAGAATATTATTTCCAAAATCAAAGATATTTGACTTCATCAGATTCAGATACTAATGACCAAATTCTCTAGCTGCTCCAAGCATCCTCGAGGTTTCTTGAAGACAAATGAGTTGGCACTTCATTTTTTTCTTAACTGAAACAGATAATTAATATTAAAAAATAAAAAAAATGGTTAAGCCATGGCTGATGCCAAATCCAGTTAATACAATATTCAGAATTTCCAGCAACATTTTTCTATAAGAACTAAAATAATTTCTTTGAATGAATTCACTGTCAAAATCCAAATTGTTGATCTTCCATTGAATTATTCGGTTAGCTGCAATTTCTCTTATTGCATTTGGATGAAAGATAATGAAACGCTTTCAACATCCAAATTTATGCTAACTGCATTTTATTTCTTTGTATTTGATTGAAGGTTTGCATATTCACTTTTAGGGTTGAAGCTGAGTGAAACCTTGGAGCAAATGCATGTTAGCACAGTGTCCCACTACGTGCCAGGTGACCTCTACGCGTTCATAAACCTGCGGGTTGGCTTGGTATCTCGATAGCCAACAATTGACAAGTAACATTTCGATGAAGGCAACCAAAGGCAGGAGTTTCCAGTGTCCACGAAGGATTACCAAGATCAATTTATCCATAAGGTTGAGCATCTAAATAATTATTCATGGAAGCATATTCTCCTCTTGCGGCCTCAAATTTGATAAGACCCTCTCTCAGACCATACCTTCTATTAACTTCATTAAAAAACCTCCCTTCCATTGCAACAATATGTGCAGCCTTCAAAGTTTTTTGTATCTTTGCTGTGAAGTTTGAATATATCGATTCCTTGAAATATAATCTGTGAGTCTGAGTTGGAAACATGAAATCTTTCATTCGTTGTATAATCACTCAAGAGATATGGTGGTGGCCAATTTGATTGTTGGATAATTCAATTTTCCCGGAGTCTAGACTAGTTCTAGCCTTTGCTTCCAAATATGCTTAGTGGTTTAGATTTCCGGTGATGTGGAATGCTTTGAATTGGATGAATGTGTTTGCAATTTGCTGAATTCGTTGAACAGTTCTTTTTAGAGCCAGATTGTTGAAGTCTGTATTCGAGTAGAGGGCTTTGATGATCACACGAGAATCCCTAAACACCTGTAGACTTTTGATCCTTTGATCTTTGGAAATCTGACAACCTTTTAGCAGAGTTAAGGCTTCTGCAATGTTGTTTTGGCAGATTCTCAATCCCCATTTGTATCTTATTTTTGGCAATCCTCCGATAGACCAAGAACCCCCTGCCCCTGCTGCTTCAGGACTTATTTTGGATGCGTCGTCGAAATGTAAACTATCCATAGACTGCTTGTTACTCCTTTCTTGAAACTCGGAATTGGAGAGTCTAATTTTCCATGGTGGTAAGTATCGAGATTGAGAATTTATTTTTTGTTGAGGCTTGGGGGAATTGTTCCAATCCAATGCATTTCATTTGAGCTGAGATTTGTATCTGTCTTGAAATTGGAGAAATTCAGGCACTCTATCAGCAATCCTTTGGCTTGTCCAGCGACTTGCAGGGGGGTGTAATGCGTTTCATGGAAAATGGCTTTGTTCCTAGCGATCCAAATTTTCCAGCAGGTGAATTTGGGGATGGTTATCCAGATTTGGAGCAAAAGGTTTTTTTGGAAAGGGGGAAGGGATAGATGGATTTCCACTCCTTGAATAGGTGGGTGGTGGTATTGAACATTGGCATGATTATATTGAGTTCTTGCAACATGTGATTCCATACATGTTTTGTGAAATAACATTCTAGGAATAAATGATCTAGTGTTTCAACATTCCTATCACATAGAGGGCACCAATGTGGCCTGATGATTCCTCTTTTGATGAGGTTGTCTCTAGTGAGTACCTTTCGATGAACAAGTGTCCAGATGAATAAATTTATATTGGGGAGTCCAAATGGATTCCATACTAATTTACATAGGAGTTTTCTTGCAACTTCATAGGTTTGGATAGCATTGAAGCCTAGGACTCTAGTGTAGTTTGCTTTTGGACCCCATCCACGTTCGTCTTTGACATGAATATGGGTGGCAGTGCATCCACTCAGATTGTTGATGAGGAGGATTTTGGCAGGTTCAAATTGGCTGGGATTGCTACATTTTTCCAGCTCTGCCAATTGCCATAGATGTACTAGGAACTGAAATCATTCAATGTTTTGATTCCTTGTTGAGCAAGCCATTGTGCTATATCATGGAGCTCTTGAATATTCTGTAACGATATGTTGCCCATTTTTTAATCTATAAAGATGTTTATTTTTCTTCCATCTCCAGGAATCCAGTAAAGTTCTTGGGAGAAGAATTCCCATGCGGCTTTGCACAAGGACCAGATCGAGGGTCCTTTGGAGATAGGCTTGCAATCAAGACATCTCTGATTATTTCCTAATATATATTTCTTTCTTAACACTTGATTGACACGATGGTGTCTATTATGCAAAATTTGCCAAAGTAATTTGACACCCATTTCCAAGTTTTCCTGGAAGGGATCGCGGATTTGGAGGCCACCTGAGAGCTTCGGTTGCTTTATAATACTCCAATTCACTTGCTGAAGTTTGTTCTCATTGTTTTTTCCTCCCGCCCAAAGAAAATCCCTGAGAAATTTGTTGATCTGTTCTGACACTCCTTTAGGCGCCAGGAGGATGGAGGATTGGTAAATTGGTAATGCTGATAAGACAACTTTTACCAAAATCATCTTTCCATCTTTGTTGAGCCAATGTCCACCCCATCTTCTTATCTTGGATTTGATTTTACTTATCGTTTCATCCCAAATTGCAGATTTTGTTTGTCCTTGTGTGATTGGGAGGCCCAAATAAGTGAATTTGTCCCAATGTTTTTGAACTTTGATACCTAGTATTCTGCCGATGCTGGCTATGGAAGCATTGTTCAGATTCCAACTATAGACTGCGCTCTTGTGGAGGTTGATCTTTCCTCCTGAGGCATTGCAGTACCAAGTCAGATTTTGTTTGAATTTTCGAGCAATGATGGAAGAGATTCCACCGAATAAGAGGGAGTCATCGACAAAGAGGGTGTGATTGAGAGGCGTGGAATCAGAGGTTAAATTGAGGCCCGATAGAGAGCCCATGTTCAGGTTAGAGTTCAAGTTTCGGCTAAGGGAGTCTGCCAAAAGAATGTCCAGCTTATGAAGGTTTCCCCAAATCCAAAGCTTTTCATGACTTTAAAAAGGAATGAATGCTTGACACGATTGAATGCATTGGCCATATCGAGTTTGATCAACATACCTTTTTCTTTGCAAATCTTGCTAGAATGGATAACTTCCTGTACAAGAATGACATTGTCAAGGATTTGTCTCCTTTCTACGAAGCCTCCTTGATTGTATGAGACAATTTTGTTGAGCAAAGGCTTCATTTTGTTCGCTAGCATCTTGGATATTATCTTGTATGATGAGTTGCATAATGAAATTGGTCTAAATCTGCCGAAGGAGTTGGGATTGGTATCTTTTGGGATAAGAGCCAAGAATGTGGAGTTGGTGCAACCTCTGATCTTTGCTCTTGAATGGAAATTCCTGACCATTGTCATATAATATTTTTTAATATGCTGCTAACATGCTTTGTAGAAATGTATTGAGTAGCCTTCCGGTCTAGGTGCTTTGTCAGGATCAAAGGACTGGATGGTATTGATAACCTCTTGCTCGGTGAAAGGCTTGTGAAGATCTAAGTTGTCTTCAGGCGTAATGCTCTTTGGGATGTGCTCAAGGAGAATTAACTCTCCTTCTTCCCCAACATTGTCGACCTCTGTGTAAATATTTGAGAAATGATCATGTGCTGCGCTTTTAATATTTGCTTGTCCCTTGACAGTCAAGCCATCATCCATTTTGATTTCCGAGATGTAATTGATTGAGTGCTTGAATTCGGATTGTTTTTGGAAATAGGAGGTATTCCCGTCGTCGACTTTGAGCCAAGTGCTTCAAGATTTCAATCTCCAGTATTCTTCATCTTTGTGAAAGGCTTGGTAGGCCTTAACTTGATGCGTGACCTCTTCTTGCAACGTGGTATTTTCGATTGGGTGTTCATCCATTGAATTTTGGAGATATTCTAAATCATGTACAACTTTCTTTCCGGGCTTAGAAGGTGGAGGGCAGTTAGATTTGGCCCATTCCTTTAAAGCTTTTTTGGTTATGATAAGTTTTTGTTCCCAAACATATCTTGGGGATCCTAAGATGGGGGTTCTCAGGATTTGTTCAGTGTGTCCCAAAAGCTTGTGTGGTATAACCATTGGGGGATGAACCTGAATGGAATTGGACTGAGGTCTTCATTTTCCTGAATTTGGAGTTGGATTGGTTTGTGTTCCGAGGCCAAGTTTACCATAACGTTTGAGATGATTTTATGTACGGTCAAAAGACTGCTTTGGACAAGAAATCTATCTAACCGAGCCATTATGTTTCCTTTTCCTAATCGCTTGTTGGACCAAGTAAATTTCCCATTCTTGTATTTGATATCAAGCAGGTCCCATCTCTGGATAAGGGCTTCTACTTGAGATATGAAGATATCCTTTCCAGTGAGTCCTCCCTTTTTTCGGTTGTGGAGAGGATGATGTGCATGTTATCAGCTATAATGATATTTTGTGGAGCATATGCATCTAGTAAATCTTCTAGGAGTTTCCAGCAATCTTTTTTTTCGGAGTATAGGTCATGAACATACAGATTGAAGGGAGCAATATGATTGTTGCTTTGGATATGAATGAGCTCTGTGTAAATCCAATGTTGCATAGCAAAGGAGCTATGTAATTGGAATTTGTCTGAAGACCATAAGGTTTCTAGGCCACCAGAGGCCCCTCTAGCGCTGAAAGCCAAACCTGTATTTTTCTTCCATTTTTCCTTTCCAATAGCTAGGACAACCATTTCATCGAGTTTGGTCTCTTGGAGCAGGAGGATATCTGGCATGCCAATTTTTTGGAGATCTTTGATTGCTTCGTGTTTGCTGGGACTGCCCAAACCTCTGCAGTTCCAAGAGACCATCTTCATCATTTAGTATTTTGTGCAGAGGAGGGCCCTCCCCCTGCTGAATCTCCCATTTTCTTCCATGTTATTCTGGATCTGGTGTTCCTGCTGAAAGCCATGTCTATTGTATCTTGATATCCTTGGATTTTCTCATGCTCAGCTTCTTCTTCCCTTAGGTCTTTGCTCTTTTTTTGTCCTAGATTTTTGGATGATCTGTTGGTAAGTTCTTCTGAAGATGCAGGGGAGATCATTGGTTTGGATTTTGTAATTTCTGCATAGGAGAGAGTGTCTTTATTCGAGTTAGGTATTCTGGGGATAGGGGTGTTCTGGGGCTGGAGGTCTTTCAGATCTTCTTGGATTTGGGGTGCTTCCTGAGATTCCCGTTGTTCAGGGATTTCTCCTTCTTCTAGGGCTTTGGGGATTTCCTGGATTTATGGTATTTCTAGAGCTTTGAATCTATTCCTATTGTTAGTAACTTTAGAAATTTAATGCCGATGGTCTGCTTTCCTTGTACTTTAACCTTTTGGTTGGATTTTTGATCCCGATTTGGTGTTTTTTGGAATGGTTGACCATTGTTCTTTTTTCCCTCCTGCCTCCGGATATGTGGGCTTCTTCTTGCATGATTGAGCGAAATGCCCATATTCATGGCAAAAATTGCATTTAAAAGGGATTTGTTCGTAATCTAGTGCCTGTATGTGCGACCAATATGCCACAGTGAGGTTTATTGCTTATGGAAGGGCATGTTCCAGATCTATTTCCATGCAGATTCCCGTACATGAATATTGGCCTTTTTGATATGCTTTATCTGTGTATTTTCCTAGGGTATTTCCGATGGCTTCTAGTGATTCCGAGTTCCAGCAATGGAGAGGTAGATGTGGAAGTATCACCCAAATCAGGACAACAGATGGGATATCTTGGGATGGGTCAAAATATGGGTTCCATTTGTTCATATAAAGCCCTTGTGGTCCAATGATTTATGGCCCGGTCCTAAATATTAGCTCCCGATCTTGTTTGCTTTCGAAGACGAATGCAAAGAAACCCTTTCCCAGAAAATAAGATTTTACATCTTCCGAGATCAGGGGTCTCCAATTTTCCTGCACCCATATTTCAGTGGTTTTCAGAGAAGGCCATAGACCTGTGAACTGGCCATTCAGTCCTCGTTCCGACAAGTTGAGAGTTATCTTGCAAGGTTTCTTTACCGGTAACGTAACAATGGGTATCTCGTCGAGTTTTTTCATGAAATTATGTTGAGAAGTGGTGAGGGTCTTCTTTCCTTGGGATTCTATGAGCTTCATGAATTCAGGCAGATCAGAAGGGAGGGGAGGGCCGTCTTCTCCCGAGGCCATTGGGTGGAACTCGGGGATGAGCCCTAGCCGCGGGCCCCGACTGACCTAGGGATTGAGCGTTTAACACTCATCTGCTAGAGATATTCTGATAAATATTCGTAGCGTAGGAGAGGCCCTAGACGGGCGCTAGCAGCAGGCTCGCACAGTGATTGAGCTCCCTCATGCCAAGGATTCACCAGGTGCTAGATCCAATTCAACCCCATCAAAAAAAAAAATCAATGAGCTGGCACTTCATTAAGAATATGTTGAGGCAGAGAATTTTGCATAGCACCTAGCAGTTAAGCAATCCTTAAACATTTGCTCAAAATCAGTATCAAATCCATGATCTAAAATATAGGTGGTCAAACATCTCGAAACAGAGGATTGACATCTATGGATTTGTTCCTAATTTCAAGTAGCAATTGAAGGATCGATTCTAGATTTGATAACAACTGTGTAGCAATTTTAAAACAAGTGGCAAAGCACATATATATTTAGAGGGATCGACCCATATATTCAGGAAGCAAGCATCAAATCAGTAAATAAAAAATCAGTTCCACAATTGAGGAAACTGTTTAGAAATTCTTTAATTCCTATGATGTATCAGATACCTCATTCATTTCTAAGTCTATTATTAGACTTTTAGTTCCGAAGAGCTTGTAATAGCTCTTATCTTGTAATTTTTTTTATAAATTCTATCATGAGGCAATGTATGGGAGGGTCCAGCCGAGAGGCTGAGAATGTTGTGGAAAGGATCAAGAGTCAGAGTCTGGTAAGTTCGAAGACTGTATTTTGTAATCTCTTAGGACACTTGCATCTGATTTTGAGATTTTGTCATTCGTGATTATGGTTTATGCTATTGTTGAGCTTGAACATTTTCTAGTTTTGTTAAAACTGTCATTGTTAATGTATTCTTTCATATTGATGTTTTCCTCATGATTGATCATTACCGTCGACAAAATGTTCAACAACCTCTATTTGGGATGTTTTCCTGAACATTGTTCTTTATCCTAACATTTCATCAAACTGTTTGTTCAGTATGTTATTAATTGGTTTTGGACCTGAGTCATCGTTGATTTAATCTCTTCTTTCAGTCTAGTTATCCGAAGTTGTTTTCTGAATCTGATGTTATAAGTTATCCTGGACTTTCTTTGTTTACATTTGATCTCTTGACTCTTCACAGCTCCAACTACAAAAACTTAAATCCATTTATTCCCAAAACCTTGTGATGCTTAAGCTCTGTGCTCTCGTAGTCAAGTACATATTTTAGGACCAACATGGACATGTGCCCAAGCTAGGGGAGCTTGAAAAATATTAAAAAGGTGCAAGGAGAAGGGGAAGGGGCTCCTCTTCGGCCTTGTTCCTCTTTCTCATGAGTCTTAGTTCCTTTTGGAGGAGATGAGGTTGTGGGTTGATTCTTGATGACGATAGTGTGGACTAGCTTGGTATTGTTGAGTGAGGGCTCGGGGTCTCTCAGTTTATGACTGAGGGTTTGGTTGGGAGGAGAGAGGTCCCCAAATTTTGGTTTCCATGTTGTCTCCCATTGTGGTATGATCCTTCTACTTCGGTCAATCGAGCGGTCGTCGACACAACTATAAGTCCTTCTCATGTGAAACTATAAGTCTTTCCCACTGGTTTAGGCATGTACTCATGATTTCCCTTCTCATTTTTAATTTGGAATATTGTTTCCTGTAGAAGTAATTGGGTCTATAGTAATTATCTTGGTGAACATGTAGTTTTGAAAAACACTTGTATTGCTATTAAGTCTAATGTTGTTGTTGCATATTTATATTAAAATTGTAAGTTAAAGATGTATAGTAGTCTCAAAGAAAGTTATACTTCGTAATGCCAAAGTAGGGTGCTACACTTCATGCTATGTGTTTGCATAATTTCCTACGATGAAATATATATGTGCATGGATTTAATGGTCATGGTATGGATGCATTCATGGTAGGAATGTATACATGTTTTAAAATGGAAAATTTAGTTATTAGATTGCTATATATGTTTACTTCCATTGTTAAAATTTAATGGTATAACAAGTCTATGGATGGAAATTCGAATAAAGCATCAGAGAGCACTTTTTGTTGTTGTTGTTAAAGGTGGTAAATGGAGCACCTTGTCACCTCAAAAGTGTTAAAGGGGTGCCAAGTGCATGACATATGAAATGGTATATACTAGACTGGGCATTGCATATGTAGTGGGAATTTTGAGTAGGTATATGTCTAAGCTAGATAATGAACATTGGACAATTGTAAAGAGGGTATTTATATATTTGTGTGGCACTTCAAATTATGCAATCTAATACCAAGAGATAAATATACATATATTTGTTGATGCATACTATGATGGACATCTTAACCATTGAAGATCTCCAAACGGTTATGTTTTTAACCTATTTAGTGAAGCAATCAATTGGATGAGTAAGAGGCAAGTTGCAGTTGCACTGTCAACTATAGAGATGACCACATGGAAGACACTAACGTAAGTAAGGAAGTTGTATGGTTGAAAATATTTTGTTCATGTATTATCTTTGTTCATAAAGTAGTGAGGATAGGTTGTGACAACTCAAGTGTATTTTTTCTAGAAAAGAACTTGCTTATCATTCCAAGACAAAGCATATCAATGTGTAGTATGATTTTGTCAAAGACATGGTTAAACACAATAAAACATTTATGGAGAAGATTATACCTTGAAGAATGTGTTAGACTCATTGGAAAAATCTATTAGTACTGAGAAGTTCTCTTGGTGTAGAGAATAAATGGACATAGTTTCCCTTAGTAGTTGATTATATGCCTCGCACCCATCCCCTTTTTTGCAAACAAAACAATAAGTAGGAGACTGTTGTATTTGTGTTGTACTCTTTTTAGATAGATTAGTATAATCCCTAATCAAGAGGGGTTAAGAGGCATAATTTTGGGTTTTTTTGTGGTTTGTTTTGTGGTTTTTCATCTAGTGGTTTGTCCACCCATTGTAATTTAAATCCAGTCAAGGAATTATGGTTGTAATGTAAACCATATTAATGTCTTAGAGTTTTAGATGTCATTGGATACCTAAAATATTATATTGTGAATGTCAAAGTTGAAAGTTCTAAACCTTTTTAAGTGTAACAGTGCATACAATTCTTAATAAAAACATAAAGTAAACAATGGCATTCACACACAGTGCAGATATATTTACCTTGGAAACCCCAAAGGGAAAAACCAACTTAACTTAGAGCTTCACTGCTCTCTTTGTTTATTTTTCATTGTATTAATTCAACCATTTACAATACAATATAAGGCATTCACCAAACTCCAGAAACCTAATTCCAAAACCGGAATTAGATTATAATGGGTCAAAAACCATTGGCCGAAAACAACAAAAAAATGGAGCAAAAATGACCCAATTTTTATTATTATTTGGGGATCCACCCCCGAACCCTTGGATGGGGACCCACATACCCTCTTTATTTGGGGTCCAGTCCCCAAAATCCCATATGAAGGGAGGTAGTCATGCCTAGAATATAACACATACCCAACATAAGTTAAAATAATGATGAAGAGAGAGATGCAACTTTAAGTTAGGCTAGTTTTCTCTATTAAGAGTTGATAGGGTAAATCTTGTGTATATTGTATGAATGTGCCATTGTAGTACTTATGCTTTAGATTATGTTAGTATTGATTTTCTTGTAAAGGTTTATCGAAATATTCAAGGATATGATTTTTGGTAATAGGATATGAGATTTAGGTTTCAAAGTTAGGAATTACAAAAAAAAATTGGTTTAGGGTTCCTCTTCCTCTTCCTCTCCCTCTCACTCTCTCTCCCCTTTAAATACCTCTCCTTTTCCTCTATTCCACTCCTCTCCCCCTCTTCCACTCCTCTTTTCTTCTCACCCCATTTCCACTTTCTCTTTTTCTTCCCTATAATGCATAAGAAGCATTGCAAAATGAGTCCATTAAGGCTATTATTCTTTCATATTGGTTACTTCTTAAATATAATGTTTCTACCGAGAGAGATAAATGAAAAGAGTAGAACTTTCTAAATCATTATGGAATGCCTAGTTAACATAATCATATTTGTTGACCTTTTTCCTTACTGATGTGGTTCTAATTTGGACCACCAAAAAAGGACTAGGCCACCATTCTGATAGTGGTCTTGGATCCATTGTTACAACATTCTAAATGTTTCAAACTATTCCGTATATTGGATGATGGAACCATATTTGGGGGCATATGTTGGATATACCCTTGAAGATGCCACAACCTTAGGTTGCCGTTATTGTACTCTAATAGGAGGACGAATAAAATCAAGATCTCTTCCATTGCCCACTCCATTATGTTGCTATTACTAATAAGCGTTTTTTTGGGTAGAGGGAACATTGGCTATTGTAATTCCCCATTGCAATAATTTTCCCTTCTCCTCCTCTTCTGGATTGTGGCACCATTAAAGGGGGTGTTGTTTAAGAGGAAGATATACCTAGTACTCAAGGATTATTAGAATTATGTCTAGGTATCCCATGCATATTTTAAATTAAATATCTAGGCTTCTTACCAATGGGATTCTTATGCCTATCAACTAATAGGTAGAAGAATTACCCTATTCAAAATTGATAGTAGCCCTTCCAGAGCCATGAAGCTATGGGCCAAAGGCCTTGACAAGGGAGAACTTGGTGCAATGAATTTAGTTTTCACCTTGTAAATACCGCAATGAGACTTATAATAGTGAAAAGTGCAATACTTTTTAGGAGTCTCAATGCAACATTTTATCCCATCCCTATTAACCTTTCTTTGATGACATTTTGAGCTAGCTCTATATTACTCTTCACTAAGAATTTTGCTAGAAGATATTCCATCAAATATGGTAATTGGATGCCACACTATGTATTCCTCATACCAAAATACAATTCACACAAACTAAGATTAAAGAAGAGAGATGAAGTAGATCAATTCAATGGCTACTTTGACACCCACATTGATAGTAATATAACTTCTCCCAACCATGTTGATCTCTATTTAGCTATATTTCAAGCTAGCTCTATATTACTAATAATTCTTCTAAATGACATTTAAGTAAATATGACAATTAGATATCACACCATGAATTCCTCATACCAAAATAAAATTCACACAAACTAAGTTAACAAAAATAACTATCAAAGAGTTCAATTGAATGGCTACTTTTATACCCCTTATTAGTGATATAACTTCATTGGAATGAGGTAAATAACCTTATTCCAATTCCTTTGAGCTTTATTCTTCTCATTCCTTTTCATGTTTTTAAAATCCATATTAAAATCCTTTTCATGTTTTATAAAATTTGAATGATTCGTGATGTGGAAAAACACTATTTATTTTGCATTAAATATTATATGCATGCCTTTTGTTATTATAAGTTAGTGGTTAAATATGAATCCATTATAGGCATGTCAATGAATTTAATTTTACCTAAATCCCTAATGGTAATTGCTATACTAGGGTTATTTTTAAAATATTATTTATATATAATAAAATTACCATCAATGAGAGACCCTCACAAAGTAGAGTTTGGTGCCACAATTTCAATTTTCTCCTTAGAGATAGTGAATGTAATGAATTTTATAAAAGTAGAATGCAAAATATTTCTAAGGAGACCCAATATTGTGTATTGTTCTCCCAACCTTGCTAACCTCTCAATGGATGTATGTATGAATAGAAGAGAATTGCATGGCTATTAATTAAAATTAATGTCCAATAAAGATGATATATTTAACGCCAAGTGAAGGACGCATTTTTATAACCTTGCTCACCTCTCAATGGATGTATGTATGAATAGAAGAGAATTGCATTGCTATTAATTAAAATTAATGTCCAATAAAGATGATATATTTAACCCCAAGTGAAGGAGGCATTTTTATAGGCTTCTTGACCCATTGTGGTTTTACATGTAGAAAATGTCCACATTCTAAATATTTCCTAAAACACATGTGCTTTGGGTGCCCCATAAGAGATCAAAATTGAAAAAATAAAATTAGGAGTGCTTTGTGATCAAGTTTGGTCTTGTCGATCCAAGAGGATCTCCACAGTCGAAGAACGCAGAAGGTTTTCATTAGCACTAAAGGCATTCAATCGATGAAGAGCTTGCAGAGAGATTCCTAATGCAATTCGAATGGGATCGAATGAACTTCGTTTGTGAAAGAAACTGCAGGTTGAAATTACAGACAAAAAGGAGAATATTTTCCAACAAAAGTTCACAAGATATTGAACAAAGTCTATTTCACATTAAAATTGAAAGTTCAATGAAAAATATGTAAAAGGGGAAATATATGAAAGTGCTAATACAAATTCTCTTTTAAATTTATAAAGGAAATTTAAATAGGTGTAAGAATACATCTCACCAATTGGTTTCCTATTCCTAAGGGAGTGTTGAGATATTCATGAAGAAAGATGAGACCATTTCTCCACCTATCCCTTAAGGTGTCTCTAGATCCTAATTTAGGGGATCATGGGAGAGATACTCTCCTTAACATGTGTGATGAGTAATCATCCATGTAAAAACTATAAAGACCTCTCATTTGGAGAAGGAAAACATGTTTTTTTGGAGAAAAGCTTTCTAGTAAGCTTTGTATGAGAAATTTCATCCCAAGATGGGAGAAGTAGTTCAATTCATGTGAGAGCCTTAGTTATTCTTGGTGAGGAAGGGAAAGGCATCCCAATATGGGAATGAGCCACTTGAAGTGAATATCATGCAATTGTACTTATGAAAGCCATATATCTTTGAACGAGATAATAAAGCGACTCAAAGTTTCAATGAGTCCGGAGACATAGCCAGGAGGTCTGGCGAACTCCTTAACAAATTCTGGTTTGCATATCTTTTTCATGCGGTTGTTTTGTTAATCTCCGATTTGTTAAAGATAAAAGTTGATTATTATGCCAATTTCTTTATAAATAATGAGGAATTGAGAATTTTGATTAAGTATTCGTTAATTGAAGAAAATTGAGTTTACCCATTTTCGGATCAATTTTGGTATCATAGCAGTTCTGATCTAGTTTCAGATATATTTTTGCTTTTGTGTGCACATTTATCATCTCGGTTGTTGATATAATATGGAAATTCCACAAAATAATCCTTCTATTTCAGTATTTGCAAATCTTTCTACATATGCAAATTTCTGTGAAAGATTCTTATCCATGGAGAAAAAGGTAAGAGAATTGTATAATGAAGGAAAAGAAAATGTTGAACTGTGAAGACAATTGGAAGCTTTGGAAAAATAGAAGCAAGAACTTCAAGAACAGCTCAAAGAGATGTAGCGTGAGATGCAAATTAAGGAGGAGTTGTTAGCCAAGTATCAACCAACTGATAATCCAAAAAGTCCTTCGACAACAGAAGATGACCAAATTTGCACTTTTTGTCCTCATGCAGAAGAAGATTTTGTGGATGTTTTGTCTTCAACATCTTTAAACAAACAGAAGGATGATACCTCGAGCATGAAAGAATATCATTTGAGCATACTTGTTCCCCAGTCAAAAGATAAGGTAAATAATGATCATTCGGTTTCATTACCTACTAATGCTTGTTTATGATATTTTGAAGAGCATACTCGAGGGATTGGCATGAAACTCATGACAAAGATGGGATACAAGGGAGGAGGTCTTGGCACTAATGGCCAAGGAATTGTTCAACCAATTATGGTTGAAGAACGTCCCCGATACGAAGGATTGGGATATCAGGAGACAACATCTAGTGAAATATATCGGGAAAACTATTCGTATTGTCATAAGCGAAGTCATGATGCAGACCATTGTTGGGATTTGCATCCAGAGTTGAAACCAAAATGGTTTCAAATTCAAGAAGGTAAAAGAAAAATGAATGCAAGTAGTGATTCAGAACCAGCAAGTGGATCATCAAGCAACAAATCTATTAAAAATAATCCCAGGTATGTTTTAGATGATAGTTTTAATAGCAAAAAATATGTAATTTTATGTACTTTATGTGGGAGGAAGAATCATAATATTGCAGAATGCTGGAAATATAAAGCCCATGGAAGAAGAAAAGGTGCAATAAGAAGTGAAACCAAAGAAGGAAATCCTTATCTCCATGTAAAGAAAGAGGATGGCCTAGTTCGTCGACAACAATCATGGAGAAGAATTGTACGAGATCTACCAAAGAAAGAGGTAGCAGATCATGAAGAAATACAATTAAAGAATGAACATCCATTTGAATGGTTGAGTAAGAAATGGTTATCATTTTTGAAAAATTGAATTAATTTTCAGTTAACATATTTTTGCAGCTGAAAACAAGCGAATCCAGTGTTTTTGATCTTACAAAGGTTGTTGATTCACTGCGGTGCACTGACTATGAGAGTTACCCAGAAGGAAAGATCATGGTTTGGAGGAGGGAATTGTTGGACATAGCATTGTAGTCATGGATCTAAGCAAAAGGCGTGAAAATAATCCATTCATATGAGCCCATCTGCATGCAGCCCGAGTATGAGGTAGAACTGTCTGCATGAAGAATTATGGAGTAACATGATTTCAAGAAGAAAATAGGAGAATGCTGCCATCACATGAGCATTTCTATGCTTGTGCATGAGGCCATGGAAGTCGATATTGGTGGAACCGATCTATTGGGAGGCCGCTGCAAAAAAAAGAGCCACACGGGGTCCTGACAAAGGATGCGAACCTGCAGGTGGAGCCATCAGTCTGAAATAACACTGGATATGTGGTGGCAAAGGCCTATATCGAATGATGGCTCAAGGTAGATTTGTTGTAGAGATGACTGGATCTATAAAGGTTTAAATGGCTTGTGTCAAAGCCTTGGCGGAAATCCATGTGTTCTCTCTGAAGAGGCCGTGTTCTGGTGGATGTCTTATCTGGTTTGGTGGATTTAAGACAAAAAAAGAGAGGGAAAAACGACCATGTGGAGGTCTAGGCGTATAGCCGTGTGGAGAATCATGTGAACCCAAAAAAACAGATCTGAAGGTGCTCGATAGCAGGAAGAGTCCTTGTTGAATTTTGGACACGTTGTCGTGAAGGATCTGCTGATTGTTGTTTAAGCCATCACATGAAAGAGATTTGGCATAGAAAGTCAAAGGAGGGTCCGCTAGTTACCCACGTGAGCATGAGGTATCACGCGTGAGTGTAAAGAAGCTCCAGGAAGGCCACCCGTGTGAATGAGGACACAAACATAAAGTTGAAGATCTCTCTATTTGCAGGGAGTTTGGGTCATGAGGCAAATACTGGTAAGGGTGGTGCGTGTGGCCGACACCTGTGTTGTGAAGAAGCTGTAGAAAGTCCGCGGAGGAAGTACTAAAGGCTGCATCGTCATGATGGTGAGAATCAATGCCCGATTTGGAATAATCACAAGTTCCTGAACAAGATTTGAATTATATCCAAATCCTAAGAGATTTGGTGGATGGTTATTTATTTGGGATACATCTGGCATTTTTATCTCGTATTGGATATTGATACATTGATGAGTTGGTCAATGATATCTTTGTACCTAATGATGTGCCCTTTATTGATAGTCAGTCTATCCACCTGGGGTGGTGATATACCTCCATAAGGAAAGTCAGGTGATAGTGATGATGCCACAGAAAATAGGAGAGCGGATTTATCTTGGTCAGATTCCTGCAGTCCTCCGTATGAAGATGAATACAGAGAACGTCGTTATAGTGATCGTCCTGGATTAGGTGCTAAAAAATTTGAATATGATCGATGTTGGTGGTGCTTTATCACACCAACAGGCAGAAAATGGGATCTACCGACTTGTGGAAGCCAAGGTAGAGAGCTTGGGAGCTATGTTTCCCGTGGCTCTGTGTGTGGAATGTGCGGTAAAAAGCCGAAGTGAAAATAGGTGAAAAAACGAAAACTATGCATATATAAGATATAAATCGAAATAAACCTAAGCTAAATGTGAGGTAACAAACCGTTAAAAACCAAAAGCATTCAGATCTACTCCAGTAAAATTGTAAAAACAACTATCTACCACAAACACATACGTAAAAATTCACTCCATGCATATTATAAATCCCTTTATAAAAGAAATGATTTTTATAATTTGTAAAAATTGGTTTACAAGCTAGGAATTACCTCTATGGGCTTACACACCCTTGCGACCATGAAGCTGTGCAATCCCTGGCTAGGTTCCGTCCTCCGAGTGGCCTTCACGATCTACTGGTGTGCACTTCATCCACCCTCTATGGTGGCTAGGAGCGAATGATGCTCAACTAGCCGAAGGGATGTGTGGAAGATGGTGTTGGCAAAGGAGGTTTGGGCAAATGGAGCTACGGGTGAAATGGAATTGGTGTTGAAGAAGGGGGCTTCTAGTGAAGGGGAGCAACTGATAATAAAAAAAACTTGTCATAAACAATGGTGAAAAACATATAATATGGGGTGGTTTTAGGGTTTAGTAACCCTAAAACCACTTATGGTATATATTTTTCAAATTTTACTGCCCGGTAAGTCTTAGGTTGAGGCGGGGAACTTTGGTTTGTTGGGACATCCCCCTATTTTGGTGGACACCTCCTTTTTAGGGGAGGATCCCTATTTTAGTGGAAGTTGTCCAAAGGTGGATTTAGGACTAGGTTATATGTGTTTTTGGGTTTTTGTGAATAAATAGGTTTATTCTTTAGGAATGAGGGTCTACACCATATTGCTAGGTATGCGGTCAATTTTTTTGTGTTAACATATTTCCCCCTGATGTGTGAGGTTAGGAGCTAATCGTATGACCGATAGACATCATAGGACCCTCTTTTATTGTGGGAGAGTGTGGTGTTCTGGTGGAGGACGAAACTTTTTCTGTGGAGGAGGACTGCACTTGCTTCATGGAACGCCAAGGGCCATCATCTGCAAATACAATACTCATAATGGATGAGGTACATGTAATCACAAATACACATGGACGAGGTGGGAATTCCCATGCTCGTATCAAGATATACAAATAATAATGAGGCCCAAAGGGGACCTGAATAATACATAGAGAACTGCTGTGTACATCATAATGGTCCAGAGGGTACACAAATCTGGGACATGCTCATGGTCCAACCATGACTGATCTGAAGAGATGAAATCAGAAACAATGGCATCCATACCAAATGCAGTACCACAACAACTGATGCACTGCTGGATTTGAAGGGGTCCAACAATTATATGGACTCAATGACTGAGACTCATAATCTCATAGTTACACCGTCTGCATTTGAATTGGGTACTCTAGGAAGCATATCACTGGAGGGATTCTGAGTACTGTCGCCAACGCAACCTGAATATCCGCAGGAACATACCAGTGGGGGTTCCAAGTAGACTCACCAATGTGCTAGAGTCATGGGACATCCAGGGTCTTCGACCAATAACTAACAAGACCAATACCTTGTATGAATCTCACCGGTGCGATCAGGGAGTTGAAGTCGAGCACATGAGAAGCAACCAACCGACGAGGCAATAAGGGGTCCTCGCGAGTGATCCGTAGGAATTCACCACCGATGGTGGGGAGGCCAAGATACAGGAACCTCTAGGTGTATCCTTTGGAATAGATGTGTTGGCGTCGACATAGGGAGACCTGCAACTACCAAAGCAATAAGGATTCCATGATAGGAGCACGAGGTATAGGACCAAGATCTGATAGAACTAGACTTGAGACTGAGACACTGTGGAGGGGAATGAGGTCCTTGAAGTGATGGGACTTAGACTTACTTTATTCAGAGTATGATTACAGGGCTGACTGGGCAGGATATGAAACCAATCTCAGGGGTACGGGACAATAGCTTAGGGGATCAGGAACTATGATTGCAACGGGGGAGACTCTGGTGGGGAAGGGGGCACTGATTGATGATATCAGGAGAGTCCATGGGCGACTCATCCTAGAAGACTCTGAACAAAGGAGACCGTACTTATAAGTGTTTCCATAACATGGCATTGTATATGATCTGTCGAGGTGTCAAGAGGCACCATTTGGGACTTCTTCATGGTTCATTGAGCTCGAAGAAGGGATAGAAGTGAGCTCAAAATGGTACTGTCGTGTGGATTTGTGTGATTCCAGGACAATGCATGCACGTGGTTGCTTTCAATTTTAAGGAGTCTGAAAGTGATAAGAAGACTCTGAAATGGTGGAAAGTAGATACCGTCGTGTGGATTTATATGAGCCCAGGACGGTGAATGCTCATGGCTGCTTTCAATTTTAGAGAGTCTGAAAGCAATAAAAGACTCCAAGGGGAGTTCTTTTTTGTGTGTTAGTCTCCAAGGCCCGAAAAAGCATAAAAATATTCAGTGGAGAACTCTGTTAATGTATATGTAACTTCGGAATGTATTTCACACATATGCATATTGTATTCCTATAGAGATGTTATTATTCCTCTATACGAAAGTGTCGTCATTTATATTGTAAGTGTCATAACTTATACTTGATGGGTTATTAGACCACCTTGTTGGAGTCGGCCCTGTATAAGTCATGTGGGTCAAAGGGTTATTAGACCACCCTAGTGGGGGTCGGCCTAGTCAGCATTATGTTAAGTGTTTAAGTTGAGGCCGACCTAGTTGAGTAAAGGTCAAGTCAAGTTTGTGTATAAATAGAGAGTGTGTCTCTCTCATTTTACACATTCTATTTTCTCACTCACACTTGGGAGAGTGGCGCACTTGTGGAGGAGGAGGCTCTGCTGCTAGGAGAAGACTATCTCTTGTATTCTGGTTGTATCATTGCTCTATCTATCTCTGAGGAAGTTATTGGGGTTTTTCACCTTTATGGTTTTCCCCAAGTAAACTATGTGTCTCTTGTGTGCTTGCATTATTGTGTCCATGATTGATATGCTATACATGTTGTTCTCTCAGTTAAGATCCTAGATCATATTGAAGTAAATTCTAAAGATTTAACATGGTATCAGAGCTAGCCTGAAAGAAGACATGATATGGCATGTATGACACTTGTTGCACTTACGATGCTAGGGATTGATATAGCAAAAACCAGTCATCGTAGCACTTTCGCTATAAATCCGTTTTGGCAAAGTTTTCGGATCCAAAAATTTTACAGGTCGAAGATCAGATCCCCACGTACCTTGTGTCCAAAGGACAACCTCTAATTCGTTGTACTATGTGATTTATGATCTGTACAATATAGGGTTTCTGCCTCTTCCAGATCTGAGTCAAAATCAGGTGACCTTGGGAAAAAGGTCCTAACTTGGGCTAGGAAGCTCCAAATGAAATTTCATAAAAAGTGACAGGTATTAAACAGATTGTACTATCTCAAGAAATTTTTTCAGAGGCCGAAGTTGAACGAGTGACACGTGGCACGCCGTACAAGTTCGCTCTCCTGTATTATCCCATAAACAGGTCAAGTTGCGACACTTGGAATAACTCTCTCTCAGAGAATCCAATTGAGGTCAGACCTGTTGGGATGGAAAGATAATAGTTCAGGTTATCTCAGGAAAAGTTTTCAGAGGCCGAAGTTGAAACAGTGACACGTGGCACTTCGTACAAGTTCGCTCTCCTGTATTATCCCATAAATAGGTCACGTTGCGACACTTGGCATAACTCTCTCTCAGAGAATCCAATTGAGGTCAGAACTGTTGGGATGGAAAGACAACAAGTCGAGTTATCTCAGAAACATTTTTCAGACCCTGTGGATCAAAAAGTTCAGAGTTACACCAGAAACAATCAGGTACATATTTCTGTCAAAACAGAATTATTTTTGAGTACCTTCATTCATGGCTTCCGGAATTTAGGGCTTCGAAGAAAGTTGGAATTTTTGTAATCGGAGACCACGACTGGATGCTACTCATCAAAATCGAAATTTAGAGACCAAGATCAGATTTTTTGGTTGGACAGAAGGCCGGGCTTGATCAAACCCCAGTTCGGGACTTTGATCAGAAAGATGGAAAATTAGGGCTTCTGCAAAAATTGGAATTTTGGAAATCTGTGCCATGGATGGAAGCTCCTCAGAAAAATCGAAGCTTAGAGTTTTGAATCAAATCTTTTGGTTGGGTGAAGCTCCGGGAAACTCAAAACCTAATTCAGGGTCCTCCCCAGTGAATCCAGAAATCTAAAAGGCAATTTTGAGGGGTGAAACTTTGCAGTCAAATTCTGAATATACCAACTTGATCAGCTCATCAAGGCGCATATTTCTATCCTCTCGAAAGTTTGAAGTTCAAAGTTTGAATTTTTGGGGTTTCTTTGACAAACCCTAATCCAGCTCCAGGTCCAGTTCTTGCAAATCAAGTGGATTGGGTTGATCCTAGAAGAAGATGGATTGGTCACCTGCATAAGTGAAGAAGTTCCTGTCTCAGAGGGAGATGAGGCTAAGGCCTTCCATAAGAAGATTACAAGCAATCTTGACAGGTATGGCTTACATGTATGTTTCATGGTTAAGTTTATCATATGTTTGTCTTCATATCATTACAGTACAATCTTGATTAATTACTGGACTTGTCGTATCACCTTAATAGAAGATATTCATTGATTAAGGTTTTGACACTTATGATTGTACTAATGCATTGTGATGTTGTATGAGGTTTATGTTGTTTGCTAACGCAAAAGGTACACCAAGAAAGTCAAATCATGTTCTACTTCAAGAACATATGCTCATGGTGACATAAAGACAAAGATTCATCCATTGTCATGGATCACATAGAAGATCTACTTTCGAGGTATGTATAACTTGGTTCTACAATGGTTAACTTATGAGACATGTAGGTTACTAGCACAAGTCACTGAAGAGAACCAGAAGACATTATGCGGGTATGTTAGACATAACTAGCTAGCATGCTAATCCAGGTATGTTTTTCCTATATCAAGCTAGTATCCTACCTTGTGTTAGGATCTTATACTGTTGTGTTGTTGATAATGATTATTCATGAAGTCATAGGTTTGAATAATCATGGTTGTATGCATATTATGTTTCTTACCATAATTGATGATATGACTAACTAGAAGAATCATGAAGGTATAGGTTTGAATAATCACGGCTTTTATGCATATTATATCTCTTATCTTGATTGATGATTCAACTAACCAGAAGAGTCCTATGATCAAATAAGAATATGTATGAGTAAAAGAAGACTTCCCTGAAACCTTGAATACTAATGTTTATTATCTGTGAATGATCATGAATATACATGTTTAAGATTATTGTGTTTTGATAGTATTAAGATTATACTAATAAATGTGTGATTATGTATGAGACCTCAAGGATAACACAATGATGATACTAATAAGCATGCATAGTGATTAAGGATGGATGTAAGTTCAAGGACAGGTAATCCAGGAAGCAAAGATCAAGAGGGAGCACACTCTAGTTGTTCCTGCAAGAAAGCAAAGGAGCACACTTCAGTAGTTTTTGCAAGGATGCAGATATTCAGAGGGAGTTGACCACTTCTCACAATCCACATAAGAATGGAGTTGCAGAAAAGAAGCAAATACTGAGAGGGAGTCAACCCAACAAACAAACAAAGATAAGTATTTGAATTGTCATTACTTGCATATTTTATTGTTTAAATAATATTGTTCAATAATGTATATACTGATGTTCCTAGAATTAGGTTGTGTATTATGCATACTAGAATAGTTGCATTGATGAACAATATACTACTAATATGCATGGGTAAGTGGCCTATGGCACTGTACAACATTCCATTGCTACTTATCTAGAATGAAACCTCTTTGCTGACATGTTGGGAGTTGTGCACACTCTTAACAATGTTTTGGTAGAGATTGGAAGGCATCTAGAAAGTTACGGGATATGGATAAATGTTGTATTGAAGCATTGGCTAAGATAATTGCATGACTGTATGACATATTTCTTTATGTGTAAGAATTTGTTCTGAAAACTATGTGATGTTTTCTAATCATTCAATTTAACTTGTTGTGTAGGAAAGATCGTATGCCATCACCTACAAAAGAAGAAATACAACATTTGTTCAGCAACAAAATTATCTATTGAAGATATTGAAGTTCCCAGGATATGGGAAGAATGCCATGATTCGTCGATCATGGAGAATGATGTTTGGGATGTAGTCCCAAGACCTGAAGGGATGTTTGTTATGACTTCCATATGGATCTATCAAGATCAAGCATGCTGCAGATGGCAGCATAGAGAAATATAAAAGTGATGAAATAGAAGATACACCAGATGGATTTCAAGACAACCTTCTTGAATGGTGTAGTCATATATGTGTGCAGAACTTGGTAGGATAGACAGATTTCTATCCAGTTTGGGCTTTACCAAGAGTGAAGCGGATTCCAACCTTTACTACAAGGTTGAGGAAGGGAATCTTTTGATTCTACTCCTATATGTGGATGAACTGTTTGTAGCAGGAGATGACATATTGATTGCCGACACACAGTGGAAGCTTGCTGCTGAGTTCGAGATGAAGATTTGGGGATGATGCATTATTTCCTAGGTATGGAGGTGTGGCAGAATGCAAGTGGGATCTTCCTTGGTCAAGGGAAGTACACAGTAGATATCCTGAAGAGATTCGGGTTGATGGATTGCAAGGCCATGGCCACACCTATGGCATCGAATCTGAAGCTTCTATGTGATGCTTCATCTGAGCTGGTTGATGTCTCTATGTATCGTCAGATGATTGGGTCCTTTATGTACATGATGAACACGAGACCAGATATTTGCTTTGCAGTGAACACATTGAGTCAGTTCCTGACAGATCCGAGGAGTGTTCATCTGGTTGCTGTAAAGCATGTTCTGAGGTACCTGAAGGGTACAGTGGATTATGGGCTAAAGTATGAGGCGAATCAAAATTTTAACCTGTAGGGTTATGTTGATTCAGATTGGGTTGGCACTGCTGGAGATAGGAAGAGCACATCTGGGTGCTGCTTTAGTATGGGATCAGGTGTGATCTCTTGGTTTAGCAGGAAGCAGTCCTATGTAGCACTGAGTACAGCTAAGGTAGAGTATGTTGCAGCCTGTTCAGCTAGTTGTGAGGCAGTATGGCTACGGAAGCTACTGTCTGAATTATTTGATCTCCCGTTGGATGCTACTGGTATCTTCTGTGATAACCAGAGTTGTGTGAAGCTGTCTGAGAACCTAGTGTTTCATGACAAGTCGAAACACATAGAGATCAAATATCACTATATCAGGGATATGGTGCAGAGATGTGATGCACCTGCAACAATTAATTAATAAGAATATGCGAAATAGCAGAAATGACAGAACTCAGAATCACTTTTATATTGATCACAGGCCACTTCGAGGGTGCAACCTCCTATGAGCAAGCTCAATACAAATAACTTCACGGTGCCTTCATAGGTCTCAACACACACTTATATACGAAGTCTAGGCGCCAATACTATGGGTCAAAACCATGGGCCACTACAAACTATGGATCAACAATACTACGGGCGACTTACAAAGCATATGCGCCAACAACAATAACACAAACTATTGATCAACAAATACTACGGGCGACTTACAAAGCATATGCGCCAACAACAATAACACAAACTATTGATCAACAAATACTACGGGACGACTTACAAAGCATATGCGTCCAACAACAACATACTAACAAAGTTAAGACATGGGTTCCTAACATCCCCTCCCCCTTAAAAAAAGCTTGGGTTCCTAACATCCCCTCCCCCTTAAAAAAAGCTTTGTCCTCAAAGCTTTATATGTGGAAATTGTTGTTGAATCTGAAGGAGTGGTTCCCATGTAGCATCCTCTGGTTGCATGCCGTGCCATTGAATTAAGACCTCTGTGATAGAGCGAGAGCGAAGCTGATGCGTGCGCTGATTGAGGATGGCCTCTGGCTCCAAAAGGATGGATCCTTCATTATCCAGTTCGGGTAAAATCATTTGTCCACTGATGTTGGTGCCAAGAACTTTCTTCAGACAAGAGATATGAAACACTGGATGAATGCGGGAAGAAGGAGGAAGTTCCAATTTATAAGCAACGGACCCAATCCTTTGAAGAATCCGATATGGCCCACAGAACTTTGGAGCGAGCTTATGACGCCCTTTGAGTTTCAAGGAGGATTGCTTGTACGGCTGGAGACGAAGAAAAACCATATCACCGACTTGAAAAGTGCGCTCAGAATGATGTTGATCAGCTTGTTGCCTCATGCGATTTCTTGCCATGTGAAGATTGTCCCACAAAATGTGAAGAATCTGATCGCGGTTTCGAAGGACCGTGTCAACTTCCTGAACTGGTGAACTGGTGGGGGTGTATGGAAGAAGAACTGGAGGTGCCTGACCATAGACTGCTTCATATGGGGTCAATTTAGAGGTAGTGTGGTAAGAGGTATTGTACCACCATTCAGCGAGAGGGAGCCACTTTTCCCACTGATGTTGTTGTTCCGAGGTGAAACAACGAAGATAAGTTTCCAATCATTTATTGATAATTTCAGTCTGACCATCTGTTTGTGGGTGATACCCTGAACTCATCTTCAATTTGGTGCCAGTGTGGCGAAATAGTTCTGTCCAAAAATGACTGGTGAAAGTCGCATCACGATCTGAGACAATGGAAGAAGGGATGCCATGAAGATGAAAGATCTGGTCCAGAAAAATTTGAGCGATGGAGGAGGCTGTATAGGGATGGCTGAGAGCACAAAAATGACTATATTTGGAGAGGCAATCAACCACAACAAGAATCACTGTCTTCCCACCAGATTTAGGGAGCCCTTCAATGAAATCCATAGAAATATCTATCCAAATCCGTGTAGGTATGGGCAAGGGTTCAAGCAATCCTGGAAGGAGTGTTGTTTCACCCTTATTGCGCTGGCAGGTATCACATTCAGCCGCCGATGGAGAAGCATGGAGTTCATAGAAGACAGCCTGTTGAAGATCTGTGCTCTGGGGAAGCACCAGACAACCCTTGTATCACAGAGAAGCACCATCCCAAGAGTAATGTGGTACAACAGAAGGGTTGTTGGTCAAGCGTTGGATGATTTGAGATAAGGAAGAGTCATTGACATAACCCTATTGAACAGATTGCAACCAATTTGGAACAGGCATAGAAATAGATGAAAGAGAACCTTGGGCATCAAATGTGCGAGAAAGAGCATCTGCCACAATATTGTCTTTACCCTTCTTGTAAGTGATCTCATAGTCATAACCCATGAGTTTGCTAACCCATTTCTGTTGTGCTGGGGAGGAGACACGCTGTTCCAAGAAATATTTCAGACTCTGGTGATCAGTCTTGATGCAGAAATGATTCCCTAATAGGTATGGGCGCCACTTCTGTAATGCATGCAAAATAGCCATCATTTCCTTCTCATAGGTAGAGGCAGCTAAATTCTTACCTGAAAGGGCTTTGCTGGTGAACGCAATGGGGTGTTCATCTTGAAGGAGAACAGCACCAAGTCCATTGCCGCAAGCATCACTCTCAATAGTGAAGGGCTTGGAAAAATAGGGCATAGCTAGAACAGGTGTAGTACACATAGCTTGTTTGAGTTTGTGAAATGCACACTGTGCAGCAGGTGTCCATGTAAAAGCATCCTTTTTCAATAGAGTAGTTAATGGAGCTGCAATATTCCCATAATCCTTGACAAACTTGCGGTAGTAGCCAGTCAACCCCAAAAAACCACGAAGGCTCTTGAGTGTATGAGGATGCGGCCAATTGTTCATGGCATCGATTTTGGCAGGATCCACGCGAACCCCTTGTGCTGAGATAATGTGCCCGAGATACTCAACTTCCTTCTGTCCAAAAACACATTTAGACTGCTTGGCATGGAGATGATGGTCAGAGAAAAGTTGCATGACAAGATCCAGATGCTGGAGATGTTCATCCCATGTTTTACTGTAGATGAGGATATCATCAAAGAATACCAGAATGAATTTCTGCAAGTAGGGTCGAAATATTTTATTCATTAAGGCCTGGAATGTGGAAGGAGCATTAGTGAGGCCAAAGGGCATGACCAAAAACTCATAATGGCCATCATGTGTGCGGAAAACTGTTTTAGGGATATCATCCTCATGAACCCGAATTTGATGATACCCAGAACAAAGATCCAACTTGGAGAAAAAGTGAGCCCCATGAAGCTCATCAAGAAGCTCATCAACAACAGGAACTGGAAACTTATCCTTGATGGTGAGGTGATTAAGTGCTCGGAAGTCAATGCAGAGGTGCCATGACCCATCTTTTTTGTGGACAAGAATAACTGGAGAAGAAAAGGAACTAGTGCTTGGGCGAATAATAGCTTGCTTCAATAAGTCCCAAACGAGCATTTCAATCTCCGTTTTTTGGTGAAATGGGTAGCGATAGGGCCTGATGTTGGGAGGAACACTGCCAGGAAGGAGCTGAATACGATGGTCTTCTAGCCTGGAAGGTGGCAATCCCATTGTTTCAGCAAAGACACCTGTATATCGATCCAAAATTTGTTGTAGATGCAAAGGAGTAGTGGAGACCGCCGATGGTTGCATCTCAATGGAATGGATCTGAGCGATGACACCATGTGAATTCTTCTTGAGGAGTTTTTCCATGCGATGTGAACTGATGATGCTGAGAGAACTTGGTTGTAATCCTTTCAATGTGTGTTTTTGTCCATTGAGGGAAAACTGCATCCAAAGTTCAGCAAAATCCCATAGGATAGGGCCAAGTGTGCGTAGCCATTGAGCGCCCAAAACCACATCACATCCGCCTAAGGTCAAGGCAAACATGTCAGAGCGCAAGGTATAATCTCCCATAGAGATACGCACATTTCGACACTTCCCTTTGCAAGGTAAGGTACCCCCATTGGCAACCATGACTTCAAAGTTGGAGCAAGGATGGATAAAACAATCAGCTTGTTTGGCGATCCGAGGGTCAATGAAATTATGAGTGCTACCAGAATCAATGAGTATTGTAAGAGGAATCTTCTTGAATTAACCCCTGAACCGCATTGTTTGGGGGGTGGTGATTCCAGCTAAAGCATGGAGAGATATCTCTAGCTGGTCATCCTAAGACGGAGGGGCAATAGGCGGTTCCTGAATATCGACCGGAGCATCCAGTGTTTTTGGATCTTCGTCACTAATTTCAGAGGCAGGCGGAGAATCCACATCCAATAGATAGAGATTTTGCTGAACACATCTATGTCCCCGAGTGAATTTCTCATCACAATTATAGAAAAGCCCCTTTTCTCTGCATGCTTGCATCTCTGTTTCAGACAAACACTTGATAGGAGTTGGTCGAGGAGCTTGCGGTATAGGTGGTCATTGAGAACCCATATTTCGGAAGGGGACAAAAGTGGGCTTGGAGCGTTGTTGGGCTGCAATCTTGTCTTCTGCCAACTTAGCCAACCCTAGGGCTTCCATCATGGTGGTGGGACATAACATTTTGACCTCAGAGAGGATGGCATCCTTTAGACCACTGATAAAACAACTCCGGTAAAATTCATCAGACAATCCTTCGGTGTGGTTGGCTAGGTTCTCAAATTCGGTTTGATACTCTCTACCAGTACCAATTTGGTGAAGTTTAGTGAGGGCTCCTGTGAAGTCATCAAAAGCACTAGGACCAAATCGTTGCAAAAGGAGCTGGCAAAAGTATGACCATTTGGGCTTTGGATGAGCCTTGATGTACCAACGGTACCATTGAAGAGCTTCCTGTTCTAAATGAAAGGATGCCAGCGGAACTTTGTTGACATCAAAAGTATTATGCAAATTGAAATATTGTTCTGCATGATAGATCCATCCAGTTGGATCAGTACCATCGAAGCGAGGAAAATCAAGCTTCGGACCACGGAAATTGCTGGAAGAAGAGAACCCATTGTCTGATGAAGACTCGGACTGCCGTTTGTTGTTCATAGCTGAATGTTCAAGATGGAGGCCGAGAAATTTTTCATCAAGATCCTGGAGTTTGGCTTGGATGGCTGCAAGTGCGTCTTCCATGGTTTTTGCTCTTGCACGGGTGACAACCATAACCAGGAGTTTTTTTTTTTGACTGGGTAGGAAAACAAAAACAGAAACTGCGTCAGTAAGGGAAAATCTGAACTTGGGAAAAAATCTGAAGGGTAATTGGGGTTTGATTAGGTGTTGGACACTGTTGACTAGACAGGGAAGCAAAAATGAGGATTTCAGAAGCGGGGTGAAAAAATGGAAAAATTTGGCAGAGGGGGACAAAGAAGCAGAATTCAGAAAGGAACTCTATGGTAAAATTTGAAGGTGATTGGGTAAAATCTGAGGAAGTTATGGAAAACCCTAAAAATAGACAAATGTGGGATTTCGGGCTTTGGGAAGGGGAATTGGGGATAGGGTCCTCAGGAATGAAATATGCAGAATGGGATGATAGGGGTTCCCCAAAAATTTCAAGGGAAACAGAGTGAAAACAAGGGAGATATGGAGAAAAAATTGAATTATATATATATATATATTTCTTTTCAAATTGGAGCGGCTACGGCTCGGAAGGGATATGGAACAACGCCGAATTGACTGGAGCGGCTACGGCTCGGAAGGGATATGGAACAACGCCGAATTGACTGGAGCGGCTACGGCTCGGAAGGGATATGGAACAACGCTGAATGGGTTCAAAACGGCTGGATCTGGAACGACTTGCAAAATGGATCTGAAACGACGCAACAGTAATCGACAACAGTTCAGCTGAAAGTAGATATGGACCCCAGGTATGTGCGGCTTCCTAACAGTTCAGGGTTTTCACTCGGCCACCAATGCTATCTGACGGCTTGCGTATCGGGGCAGTACCCCTCACTCCATGGCTCAAGTAAAACTCATAACCGCTTTGCCACAAACAACAGCTCTTGGTTTACCTCACGGGTGGGAACTAGTCAATCAGGTAGGGGTCGTTTCCCTTTTCGCTGGCAGGTCCTCTCAATGGGCCATCTACTTCGGGGTTCCTGTGGTACTCCTCACAATGAGTTTTATGGCTTATGCCCAAATACTTCCCACAGTTAAGTGGATAGGGATTATTCCCAAATCCGAACCTGCAACAGATGCGGAAAAAAATTGGCAGAAATTTCACCCAGCGAGCCCAAGAAAGTGCCCTGATACCAGATGTGATGCACCTGTAACAATTAATTAATAAGAATATGCGAAATAGCAGAAATGACATAACTCAGAATCACTTTTATATTAATCACAAGCCACTTCGAGGGGGTAACCTCCTATGAGCAAGATCAATACAAATAACTTCACGGTGCCTTCATAGGGCTCAACACACACTTATATACTAAGTCTAGGCGCCAATACTATGGGTCAAAACCATGGGCCACTACAAACTATGGATCAACAATACTACGGGCGACTTACAAAGCATATGCGCCAACAACAATAACACAAACTATTGATCAACAAATACTACGGGCGACTTACAAAGCATATGCGCCAACAACAATAACACAAACTATTGATCAACAAATACTATGGGACGACTTACAAAGCATATGCGTCCAACAACAACATACTAACAAAGTAAAGACATGGGTTCCTAATAGAGGAGCTGTGAAGCTCCTGTACGTTGCGATGGACGAGCAGATTGCAGATGTGTTGACAAAGCCACTAGCCAGGGTGAAGTTCGAGTACTTCAAGGAGAGGCTTGGTGTTCTTCGGATTGATGACACTTCGAGGAAGAAGTGATGGACACATTTGCTGAAGCCATTCCAAGCATGTTGCAAGGAGGATCCTTCACATGGCTGTGGATGTAAGCGCTGGATGATGAGCATCAGGATGATGTTATGGTTTCTACTTTGTATGATCAGTTGGATCATTTTTATATTTATGTATGTATGCATCATGTTGGATGCTGGATGTGATCAGTTGGATCATTTTTATATGTATGTATGTATGCATCATGTTGGATGCTGGATATGATCAGTTGGATCATTTATATGTATGTACGCATCATGTTGGATGCTGGATATGATTGGTTGGATCATGTGTATGTATTTTGTATAAGCATCATGTTGGATGCTTGGATCATGTGTATGTATTTTGTATAAGCATCTGTATATGTATCAGGTGGATACATTGTATGCTCAGGATGATCATGGATGATGAGCTTCAGGATGTTGCTCCAGATGACATGCAGCAGGATGTTGCAGTGATGATGATCAGGATGATCATGTGTACATCAGGATGATGTATGGTGAGTATCAGGTTGATACTCTGTGGCCGTGGAACAGGTTGTGCAGATAAGCATGTAATTTGTGCCCTGGGAGATTTGCAGATAGTCTTTCAAGGTTTTGCCTACGGCATGTAATTTGTACCTTGGGATATCTGGCAAATGCTCTTTCGAGGTTTTGCTTGGGAGGACATATAATTTGTGCCCTGGGAGATCTGTAGATAGTCTTTCAAGGTTTTGCCTATGGCATGTAATTTGTGCCCTGGGATATCTGGCAGATGCTCTTTCGAGGTTTTGTCCTATGGCATGTAATTTGTGCCCTGGGAGATCCGATAGGTTGAGACGTGTGCTTGTAATCAGTCTTGGGATGCTCTTTCGAGGTTTTTCCATGACCACATGTAATTTGTGCCCTGGGAGATCTGATAGGTTGAGCCGTGTGCTTGTAATTAGTCCTGGGATGCTCTTTCGAGGTTTTGTGATGACCACATGTAATTTGTGCCCTGGGAGATCTGATAGGTTGAGCCTTGTGCTCGTAATCAGTCCTGGGATTCTCTTTCGAGGTTTTGTGGTGGGGTCACATGTAATAAGTCCTGGAGATCTAGACAGGATGAAAAAGGCCTTAGATGCTCTTTAGGGCTCTTGCTAGTGGTTTTGTGACGCACGTAATAAGTCCTGAGATTTCCACAGTATGGCCAGTGATGACGAAGACCTGCAGGTGGTGGGCCTGCATCCAGTATGAAAAAGGACTGGCTCTGTAGAACTCCCTATGACGAGTAGATTCAGAGATTGATTGAGATAGCAGCAGCAGTGACGATGATCCAGAGAAGATGACTTGTGCTAGAAGACCTATGTCGAGAAATACCTTCCTAGTTAAGAGGGAGTGTTGATGTATATGTAACTTCGGAATGTATTTCACATATATGCATATTGTATTCCTATAGAGATGTTATTATTCCTCTATACAGAAGTGTCGTCATTTATATTGTAAGTGTCGTAACTTATATTTGATAGGTTATTAGACCACCTTGTTGGGGTCGGCCCTGTATAAGTCATGTGGGTCAAAGGGTTATTAGACCACCCTAGTGGGGGTCGGCCCATTCAGCATTATGTTAAGTGGTTAAGTTGAGGCCGACCTAGTTGAGTAAAGGTCAAGTCAAGTTTGTGTATAAATAGAGAGTGTCTCTCTCTCATTTTACACATTCTATCTCTCACTCACACTTGGGAGAGTGGCGCACTTGTGGAGGAGGAGGCTCTGCTGCTAGGAGAAGACTATCTCTTGTATTCTAGTTGTATCATTGCTCTATCTATCTCTGAGGAAGTTATTGGGGTTTTTCACCTTTATGGTTTTCCCCAAGTAAACTCTGTGTCTCTTGTGTGCTTGCATTATTGTGTCCATGATTGATATGCTGTACATGTTGTTCTCTCAGTTAAGATCCTAGATCAGATTGAAGTAAATTCTGAAGATTTAACAAACTCTTCTAGTTGGAGGGACTAGAGTATTCCTTTTTCGTAATTAGTCCATTCGGTCTGGAATAGGGGTAACTTATACTGAATAGATTGCCTTTCCGATACTTTAACGAGCATGAAAGGAAGCAAGATTGCTCGACGATATTTTCATTATTTAGGGAGACAGAAAAGAGCTTAACGGAAACTCCCTAAGTGCCTTTTTTGTAAAGGAGTTGCTCGACTCGAAAAAGGGATAAATTATACTAAGCAAATATAATAGCCAAGCAAGGAGGAAGTGTTCAAGCAAGGGACAAGTATGTGAACCAAGAACAAAGGCGAGGGGGGAACATTGATGGTGTCTCCTTGCGGGTTTATGAATGATGGAAAAATAATGCAATGACTACAGTATGGATGGAGCAAAGGGCTCATGGATAGGTTGCGATGCAAAAAATTTCTCAAAGCGACTGCGGCCTATGTGGCACGCAAACCGAGGAGGCGAGGGTCACGGAGAAAATGCCCGAAAAAAGTTTCAGTGAGAGCAAGAAATGACCTCAAGCATCATCACGAGCCCAGATTTCTAAATCCGACGAAAAAAAAGGCACGTCAAATGGATGTCGTATGACCCCGGTACGCACAAAAGAAAATTAGGGCATGGGCCTATAAATAGGGGGGAGGTGACCACTTGTTACATGTCATTTTCACTGCTTGAGTTGTGGAGAGTGTGTGGAACCCTTGGAGATATTTTCTTATATCCTTCGATCGGAGCGACCATTTGTGATTCCGTCAATCGCAGGTAAGGAGTGGTAATTTTTTTCATTGATTGATGGTTAATTTTCTGAGATCCAGCCTTCTGGGGGCCTGGATTGAGCTAATGAGGGTTTTGAGGATGCATAGCGCACCTTTTGAGGGGATATGAGCGTACTAGGGTGCACTTAAATGGATCATAGGAGGGATATAGTGCGCACTAAACCTGCCCTTAAGAGCGTTCTAGGATTCTCTTTTCCACCTCTTAAGAGCGCTCTAGGGTGCTCTCTTTACCTAAACAAGTGCGCTCCAGGACTTTGAAGGGGGAAAGCATACCTGGTACTGATGGATACCTGCTTTGCTTGTGCAAGATGCCTCGGGTGGAGTGGCAGGAGAGAGACATGAGCGACCTTAGTCGCGAGGTGGAGGAGGATCCGCCGGTGAAGGATGCCTTGGCGCGGTATGGTCTTTTGAAGTTTTTTCAGAACCATTTGATGAGGAGCACCAAGATCCTATTGAACAAGTTGGTGGAGTTTTGGGATCGTGACTGGGGGGAATTCATCATGCAGGGGGAGAGGATTGAGATCACTATGCAGGATGTGTACTTCCTGACGGGACTTCCTTTGTACGTTGTGATAGGTGACATTCAGACGAAACGCCCAAAAGATGTTTCGATCGAGGATTTGGTGGAGCGACACTGTTACGCCACTGCGACAACAGACAAGACCTATATCTTGATATGTGACATTGAGGGCCTAGAGACTCGGGTGATCGCGGTTGTGGTGGTGAGGGTACTCAGGTCTCATGGAACTCATAGGGTCTATGTCGGATAGATGTTGATAGTGGAGCAGGTGTTGAGGGGTACCTACTTTGGATGGGCACAAATGTACCTATCAACAGTTCGGTGTTCGCTGAACGAGGTGAGCCATAGGGGAGGTAAATTCTGCTTCCCATATTTCCTGTGTGAATTCTTCTTTAAGCGCATGCCGACGCTGAGACGACATCACCAGGTGGATGACAATGGGCCGAGGGAGCCCAAGATGAGGAGATGGTGTGAGCTGATGATACATGAGGGGGGAGGTCTAGTGGAATGCTTCTTTACATGAGATCTCTTTGCGCAGTGGCGCTAGTTACTTATACTGATTGAGGATTACCCGTATGTGGGTATGGACTACACGGGGGACCCTCAACTTCTTCGACCACCATGACAGATTTGGGGTCCGGAGGGTATGTGCATACTTATACCCTAGTATTTTGTTATGTTTATGTTGCTAGCTTAGATGGTAGCCAATATTTATATATGATGTATGCTGATGCATGATTTTGTGGTGTATGTGAAGATGTGGGGCCGAGGCCACCAACGGGATACCGCCAGCATCGAGGGAGGGTTGTCGAGGTCGATTCATCGGTAGAGCGTCGACGACACCGCAGATATGCCGATGATACACTTGACTCATTGTGGTCTGGTATTGATCGCTTGTTAGACGGAGTTGCCGATGATGGATGGGAGGAGCTACCTGATGACCTGATTGCCATCTGTTACCAGGCTCTTGCCGAGTGGCGACCTACTATACGGTGCATAGCCATAGAAGCTAAGTATGTACGGGATGCATCTCAGGGGGATGTACCCCTAGATGAGGAGGAATCTGACGAGGACTATGATTAGTCATTTGGCAGCTTATGGAGCTGCCCTTTAGTGCGATGAGCACCAGGATTTTGTATCGGCCTAGTATATGTGATATTGTGATGAGGAAGCTTTTGGGGCTCCTCTTGTATGACATGCCTATATGGTGATGTAGACATTATGATACTTTGATATATATATATATATGCATGTGGATGCACTTTTTATGTATTTTTGATGTTAGATGAGCCTCTTATGTGGTCATGATTCTTGTATGCTATGTATGTACATGTGACTACAAAAATGATGTGATGATTTATTTTTATGATTTGTTTCCTATATGCGATAATGATATGCAAATGTATAATATCGTTAGCCATTTGATCTGCAACACTATTGTGATCTCATGGGACATGTGTGAGTGCAATGAATTCGAAATGCCTAACCAGTTGTTTAGTGCGCAGGAAATCTCTAAAAAGGAAAGGATCGCGTACCTGATACAAGTTGTTGAGCTGTGCGACGAGGAGTTGGGAGTCTAAAAACACGCGGAGGTGACTGAAGCCTAATTGGGTGGTGGCGGTTAAGATACCAATGACAACATCGTACTCATCTTGATTGTTGGTGGCAGCACCGATACATACACCGTCAAGGTGGATCAACTGGTGTGAGGGGGAATATAATACCCATGCTGCTAAGGTGAGATTAGGAGACCATCTACGTGTGCTATCAGCGAAACCGATGTAGATTGAGGGAACGGGATCCATCTGGTATCAATCAAGGAAACAAATCACGAGGTTCGGAAAAAGAAAAAGATGAAACAAAAAAGGAAAAAAACTATACAACTCGAACTGACGGGTTCGACGGTGTTAGGGGTAGAATCGTTTGAGGTACAACCCATTGCGAGGGTTGGTTAAGGGGCGTCCTTCAGAATCTGCGAGAAGGTATGCCCCCTTGCCGAGGCAAGTTTTTATGATGTATGGTCCCTTCCACATGGACTCAAACTTCCCTTTACCATGTGGATCGTGGGCTTGGTTATAAATGAGCACGCGGTCACCTTCTCTAAAGGTGCGAGGATGGACACGGGTATCGTAATGGGTTTTAGATCTATGTTTGGCGGCCTCGATCATCTGTACGGCTGCCCGATGGTCCTCATCTGCTTGCTCCAACGAGAGTAATCGTTTCTCGAGTGGTGAGGTATCCGGGAGAAGCTCTACGATGATGTGTAGAGCGGGAATTTGACATTCAATGGGGAGAACCAACTTGATTCCATGGACTAGGTGGAAAGGGGTAAACCTGTGGCGGTTTTGGTTGAGGTGCGGTAAGCCCAAAGTGTAGGGAAAAGCATGTGATGCCAGTTGGACTTGTGCTTATCCATTGTTCGTTGGAGGATGGTATTTAAGATTTTGTTGATAGCCTCAACCTGGACATTCCCTTGAGGGTAGTAATATGAGGCATACTGATGGTCAAAATTTAGAAAGCTGGATAACTCCTTCCAAAACGAGTCTTCGAAGTGTTTTCCATGATCGGAGACGAGTTGCTTTGGGACCTCGAATCAGACAATGACATGGTTGAAGAAAAAACATGTTGCCTTGCAATTGAATGTGGGCATATCCTTAGCCCATTTGGTGAAATAGTCAAAGACCACAATGATGTATTTATGGCCATTCACCGAGGTAGGGTCACATTCCATGAAATCGATGGCCCACTTGCAGAAGGGGCTAACAATGATGACTGGATGGAGAGGGGCTGGAGGAGTTCTGGCTTTGGAGGAAAATAGCTAGCAATTCTGGCAATGTTTGACCACTATGATACAATCAGAAAAAGGGTGGGCCAAAAATAACCAGCGCAAATGATCTTTTGGGATGTAGCCATCCCAGAAAAGTGGCCACCACATGCTCTGCTATTGCAATCATTTAAGACTTGTTCTGCCTCATCGCGTGTGAGGCATCGACCTAGAATGGTGTCGACGCCACGTCGGTAGAGGATGTCACCGAAGAGAAGGTATCGTGAGGCATGATGGCGGATACGGTGACGATCGTCACGACTAAGGCTGGAGTGAAATTTTTGGGTTCGTAAATACACCAGGATGCCATCGTACCATGGTTCATCCGATGAAATGGTGAACAAATGGTCATCGAGGAAGTTGGTAATGATAGGGGGTGATACTGATGAAGATGGTAAGTCAATCATGAATTGTTCCAGAGCGAGGGCTTTGGCACTTTTGGGTGGCACAAAAGTTAGGTTGTACTCTTGGAGTATGATGACCCATTTAGCCGCATGGCCTTGAAGTAGGTGGCGACTCAAGAGATAGATCATGGGATTGGAGTTTGCCACGACTGTGGTTTGACTCAACAAGATGTAGTGGCAGACCTTCTGGACCGAGAAGACGACGACTAGGGCCAACTTATCCTCAGGGGGTAGCGTAGTGGTGGGCGAGATAATGTTTGACTGACATAATATATGACCCATTCTTGGCGCACACTATATAAAGGATAAAATCCTTCAGGAAATCATGAGGTGAGATCAACGGGGTGGAAGTCAAAGCTTGTTTGAGTGTGTCAAAATCCGCTTGCGCTTGTTTGTCCCAAACAAACGGAACTTGGGTCCGAAGCAAACGAAGGAAACCATGAACCTTCGTTGCATAATTAGGGATGAAGCAACGGAGAAAGTTGGATTTCCCTTGGAGACTTTGCACTTGGCACAGTGTACGTGGTGAAGGAAGTTCAAGAATGGTTTGGACCTTCAAAGGATCAACAGTGATCCCATTTTGTGAAATGATGAAACCCAACAACCATCCTGTAGGAATGCAAAATACACACTTGAGGGGGTTCTGGAGAATGTTGTACTTGCGACTACGCAAAAATACTTGTCGGAGGTCGTTCAAATGGTCGGACCATTTCTTGGATCTAGCAATGAGGTCGTCCAGGTAGACAAGGATTATGTGGAGCAAGTCGTGAAAAAAAAGTTCATGGCCTGCTGAAAAGTGGCGCCAACATTTTTTAGACCAAACAACATAACTCTATAGGGAAAGGTGCCCCATGGGGTAGTGAAAGTAGTCTTATATTGATATTCTTTTCGAATATTAATCTGATTGTAGCCAGAGAAGCCATCCATGAAGGATAGGATCTTGTGACCCGCGCATGCATAAACGAGTTGATCAATGAAAGGCATAGGAAAGTTGTCTTTGGGACATGCTAAATTCAAATCACGAAAATTGGTGCAGACACGAATGGTGCCTTGTTTTTTGTTAATCGACACAGGATTGGAAACCCATTTGGTGTATGCGATGGGATAAATGAAACCAGCTTGGCGTAATTTCTCCATATCGACCTTTACCATGGGGATATTGGAAGGGTGGATTGGCCATTTCTTTTGGTGGACAGGTGGGACGTCGGGCCAAGTGTCGATTAGGTGCTCAACAATGGTGGGATTGAGACCAGGCATCTCCGTATAGTACCAACCAAAAATGTCACGGAATTATTGGAAAAGCTTCTTGTAGGCATCGACTTCATCGGATGTGCAAGAAGCACCTAACGTAATGTTCACTACTATCCCAGTTTTGATGGAAATATCGACCTGAATGGTCGATGAGATATTTTCCACGTTTTCTTCCTCGAAGGCGTCTAGAGCTAGGATGGGATTCTTGAACTAGTCTACTTGACTATGGATGAAGTCTTTCGACTCAATCGAGAGTTGGTTAGTGGGCCCAAATGTAGACTCCTCATGAATGAAGTAGGATCGATGATGCATATCATCCCAAGGATAGTCGGGTGTAGTTAATTCCTCCATGATTTCCTCGTCACTACAGAATTATTGCGTGGACAGATCAGAGGATATACGGTTGGGGGTCATGGGAAAATATGGATTGCTACTGATAGAGATCACGTAGATGGTGTTAATTTCTCCCGAAGAGGAAGACTCAGGTGGGTGGATCTCCTCAATAGTAGTGATGGATGACTCTCAAGAGTACTCTTTCAGTTCGTGGATAACCTGTCGGTACTCAGGTAAGTTTGGAAAATGGTGGGAATAGTGTCCGTATATCTCGGAGATGGCGCAGGGATGGTTGGTGCGCAGGTGAGGGGTAGATTGTAGTTCGACCACTAGAATGTCGGGGTCATCCTCCAATCATTTCATGTGTTGTTGGAGGTTTGGAAATTTTGGACAGTTATGGGTAGCATGGTCCAAGTCGTCGCACAAGGAACACTTAAGCGGTGAGTGAAATGTAGGGGCGGGTTTCACATTTTTATTTGCCTATGGTGTGGTGTGAGTGTGTGTGGCCTTGCCCCCAGTGCTGTTAGAGGAATATGTTGTCTCCACTCTAGGGGGTGGACGATTGGTCGTAGTGACTGGTTGGACTGGTTGGCGGATGAATTGTGGGGTAGGGGTGGGGCTGGGGGGT
This sequence comes from Larix kaempferi, assembly GCA_027924585.1. Taxonomy (NCBI): domain Eukaryota; kingdom Viridiplantae; phylum Streptophyta; class Pinopsida; order Pinales; family Pinaceae; genus Larix; species Larix kaempferi. Next base: position 20,734,390 of record BSBM01000625.1, read on the forward strand.
TGTAAATACCAAACGGGCAGTACTAAGGTTAACCCGGGGAGATTTAGTGTATCCATTACTAGCACACTTACTACTCCTGAGGGTGGGAATAAAAACAAGATTATGTGGATCGGTGTGGCTCCGACATGGCTAGGGACCAATGTCGGTTGGGGAACAACGGTGGTTGTTGGTTTGGCCCCATTTTCTTTGATGAAATGGTGCACAAATCGGATATCTCAATTGTTGGTGGAGGGGGTGGTAGAGACTAAAACGTGGAATTCATTGGGGTCTCTGAGTAAAGACGAAGATCGATGGCGGAAACTAATGAAGTGGGCGTGCCCAATGTAGACTTGTCGACCATGGGGAGGACATTTTCTTGTGTCGTGGGGGCATTTGGGTTGTAATAAGTGATTTGGTCAAGTTTAATGACCTGTCCCTCATGGGGGAAGATCATGAGCCTAAATACGGATGAGGCGATGACCTTCATCGCGTACATGTAGCTATGTCGTAACAAGAGTTTATAGTCAAGTTGAGCGTTTACGACTTTTATGTCAATTAAGACAGTTTTGCCGGCTAGTTGGATCGGGACATTAGCAAGCAGGCCTTGAGGTTGGGCTGCGCGATCGTCGTATGCTCAAAGAGCCGTTGTTGATGTTTGCAAAGGAGGGGATCCTAGTTTTTGCCACACAAATGTGGACATGACACATGTGGAGGCACCCTCATCGACGATGCATCGATGTATAACCAAGTTTCGGATCGTTATTGATATCTGAAATGTAAGAGACCGAGCCATGCGAGGTTCTGATTGATATAAGTCAAATGCCATTAGTCTTGAATCCGAAGGGTCAATGACACCTAGCACGGATAATAATGGTTTGCGTTTTTCGGGGCAGTTCTTTAGAAATTTTAGGGTTGACATGGTAGCGGGGGACTGGGCCAAGTCGTCCACAATGTTATAATTGGGGGTGGCACGAGCATTGGGGTTATTAGTAATTTGACACAGGGGGAACTTGGGGGCTTTGACATCTCCTTCATTTGACGGTAGTGGAAAGTGTAATGACTGGTCGACAGGGGTTGACATGGTCGCCTTATCGGTAGGTATGGGATCCGTAGCTGCACCATATTGGTTACGTCAAGTCTGGAGATTGATATTAGCTGACGACATCATTAAAAGGTGATGGACTCCAGACTCATAAGCTTGACTTATGGATGCGGCATAGGTGGCCGGGGGTTGTGTGGTGAGGACCCCTTGCGTGGGTAGTGTTAGAAACACAGGATCGCAGAGCAATAACAATAAACAGAAATGCAAATATAATCACACACACATTACAAGAGAGACACATATATATCGTGGTTCACCCCAAGATGGGCTATGTCCACACTAAAGTTTCCAGTCCTTATTATTATTCCATCGAGCAAAGTGAAGGGATACAACCTGCAACACAACTGCTGCACTTCCTCTTCACTGTCTCACAGTCTCTCTTCTGATCTCAAAGATATTTACAATGCATAAAACCTAATACATCAACCCTAGGCGTATTACAATGTCTTTCTTTTATAAGGGAAATACAATGGAAAAATACCACGGGATACCCAAAACCATGGGCCCGAAAACTGTTGGCGAAAACAACCCCAAGGTAGGGGAATGAGTGTACATTCCTCTGGGGTACACGGCTAAGACAATATCATCTATGAGACTGAAGATCTGGCTCCACAACCAACAATCTTCCACTTGGAGACTGATCACACCAACTCCACTGCTGCTGCACTTGCTGGACTAGGACTTGGAAACTTTCTCATCTTCACCTTCATGCTAGAAGGCCAACTGAAACTGAGTAGGAACTCAGTTTCTCTCTGGTCACTACCTTTGTGAACATGTATGTAGGATTCTTGCTAGTATGTATCTTTTCCAGCTTTAACAGTTCATCTTCCAGAACAGAGCGTATGAAATGGTAGTTCAGATGTATATGTTTAGTCCTAGAATGGAATGCCGAGTTCTTTGCAAGATGAATGGCACTCTGGCTGTCACTATACAACCTGTTATCCTTCTGCTTCTTAACCACTTCCTCCATAAACCTCTGCAACCAAATCATCTCTTTACTAGCCTCTGTAACAACAGCATACTCTGCTTCCGTTGTTGAAAGTGCAACAACCTTCTGCAGTTTCGAGATCCAACTTACTACTGTTCCATCTACAATAAACACATACCCTGTGGTGCTCCGCCTGCTATCCTTATTACTTGCCATATCTACATCAACATATCCCTGTAGAATAGTGTCTGAACCTCCAAAACATAATGCCTGAGTGGTAGTACCTCTCAAATACCTGAGAATCCACTGTACTGCCTTCCAATGTTCTTTACCTGGATTGTTCATATATCTGCTCACAACTCCCACTGTTTGTGCAATATCTGGTCTTGTGCACACCATGGCATACATCAAGCTATCAACTGCTGATTGATAGGGAATCTTGGACATGTAATCTGTCTCTTCCTGTGTCTTGGGACACATTTCCTTACTTAGACTGAAATGGCTGGCCAAAGGTGTACTTAATGGTTTTGCATTCTGCATTCTGAATCTCTCCAACACCTTTTGTATGTACTCACTCTGAGATAATGTCAATTTGCGATTTTTCCTGTCTCTCGTTATTCTCATACCAAGGATTTGCTTTGCAGCACCCAAATCCTTCATCGCAGATGAATTAGCTGGCTTCCTTTTGAGTACATTTATATCCTACATGTTAGACCCTGCAACAAGCATGTCATCCACATACAATAACAAGATAATATATTTTTCATTTTCTAGCTTCTTGAAATAAACACAGTGGTCAGAATGACATCTACTATAACCTTGTTCTGTCATAAACCTGTCAAATTTTAAATACCACTGCCTTGGAGCTTGCTTCAAGCCATACAAACTCTTTTTCAACCTGCATACCAAGTTCTCCTTACCTTTGACCTCATACCCTTGTGGCTACTGCATATATATCTCTTCCTCCAAATCCCCATGGAGAAAAGCTGTTTTTACATCTAACTGTTCAAGATGCAAATCTTTTACCACCACCAGACTTAAGATAGTCCTAATTGAAGTAATCTTAACAACAGGAGAAAATATTTCATCAAAATCTATGCCTTTCTTCTGTGCAAACCCCTTTACAACAAGTCTCCCCTTGTACCGCTTCTTACCTCCTTCTTTCTTCAACCTGTAAATCCATTTGTTCTGCAATGCTTTTTAACCAGCAGGCAACTGAACCACATCCCAAGTCTTGTTTCCTACCAATGAGTCCATATCCTCATTCATGCCTTGCTCCCACTTCTTTCTAGTTTCCACTTGCATTGCTTCTTCATAACATTCTGGTTCACCAGCATCAGTCATCAACAAATAATACATTGAAGGAGAGTATCATTCAGGGAGTCTACTTAGCCTGATAGATCTTCTTGCAGTTGCAGGAGTTTCAAGTACTTGCCATTGGTCTTGATTTTCTGGCACCTTTGGAACTTCATTTTCTTGAATTTCATCAAGTACTGTGTACTCTGAGTTTTCCTTTTCTTGTTTCTTTCCTTGCAACTGATCTTTATACATGACCTTTTCATTGAATAAGACATCTCTACTTCTAATGATTTTGTGATTTTCATAATCCCATAAACGATAACCAAAATCATCAACCCCATATCCAATAAAGGTACATTTCTTGGATTTAGCTTCAAGCTTTGTTCTATTTTCTTTATCAATATGGACAAATGCTTCACAACCAAACGTTCTCAGAAATGAGTAGTTTACCTTTTTATCTGTCCATGCCTCCTCTGGAATACCACCATCCAAAGCACTTGAAGGTCCTCTATTTATTAAATAAACAACAGTATTTATAGCAGCTGCCCAAAACTGTAAGGGCAACCCTGCATGCAATCTCATACACCTTGCACGCTCCATGATCGTTCTGCTCATGCTTTCAGACACACCATTTTCTTGTGGTGTTCCTGGGACTGCCTTCTCTCTACGAATCCCATGGTATGAACAGTAACTATCAAACTCCTTGCCGCAGTACTCACCTCCATTATCAAATCTGAGACACTTCAACCTTTTTCCTGTCTCATTCTCAACCAAAGCTTTCCACTTCTTAAAAGTAGAAAACACATCATATTTTTGTCTAATGCAATAAACCCAAGTTTTCCTAGTTGCATCATCACTAAATTTAACATAATAATGAGAGCCACCAAGAGATTGTACCTGAGATGGTCCCCATACATCTATATGCACAAGCTCTAACTTTTCATTCTTCTTCTGTTTCCCAACCCTGAAAAATCTGACTCTCTTTTGTTTTCCATAAACACAGTTTTCATAGAATTCCAAACTTACCTGCTTCAAATCTGACAGCAACTTCCTTGAGTGGAGAATCTACATCCCCTTCTCACTCATGTGGCCAAGCCTATGATGCCACAATGCTGTATCTGTTCCCGTGCAAGCTAAAGAGATAGAATGGTCAGTATTATGAGGACATAAATACAACGTACCTACCCTTTCTCCTTTTTCTATCACCATTGATCCTTTAGTGATCTTCCACCACTTTTCTCCAAATGTAGATAGACAACCGCCATCTCCCAACTGTCCTATTGAGATAAGATTTCTTTTCATAACAGGAATATACCTAACATCTTTCAACAGCCAATCAGTTCCATTCTTAACTTTTATCCATACCTTACCCATTCCAACAATTTTACATGGCTCATCATCACCCAATAAAACATGTCCAAAATCACCTGGAACATAATCATGAACATATTTCCAATGGGGTGTAGCATGACATGAATCCCCTGAATCTACTACCCAATAATCACTTGTATTATCTAATGCAAGAATCAAAGCATCTTGTAACACATCACCTGCTACATTTGCTTCCTGGGTAGTTTCCTTCTATGCATCTCCTTTCTTCTTTAGAGATCTGCAGTCTTTCTTCAGATGTCCTTTCTTTCCACAGTTCCAGAACTATATTTTTTCCAGTCTGTACTTGGATCTACCCTTTTTAGAGTTGCTATGATTACCTTGGCTCTTTCCTCTCTCCTTTTGTCTTCCCTTGCTCTCCATGGTCAACGCATTACCTGATGTCTCAACTGTGCTTTTTTTTTCACATTTCCTCGCTAATAATAACACCAATAACATCATCAAATTTCAAGGTGTTTGAACCAAAGACAAAGTTACTTACATCCATGATCAAGCTATTCCAGCTTTCTAGAAATGAACACAAGATTAGAAGAGCCCTAACCTCATCATCAAAGTTCACACTTACAGAACTTAGATGATTTGTAACCGTATTAAACTCATTTAAATGATCAGTAACAGATCCACCTTCAGACATCTTCATATTAAATAAATGCTTCATTAGAAATACCTTGTTGGAGGCCGAGGGTTTTTCATACAACTTACCCAATGTGCTCAGCAACCCCTCCGTTGTCGTTTCTTTTGAAATATTGAAAGCCACCAACGAAGCCAGGCTCAGCCGTATTGTTCCCAGAGCCTTTCTGTCAAGAACTTCCCATTCTTCGTCCTTCATAGCCACCGGCTTCTTTGCTCTTCCTCCCAATAGCAGGAATAGATCCTTTTGGTACAGATAGTCCTCCATTTGCATCTTCCATAACTGGAAGTTTTGGCTGTTAAACTTCTCGACCTTAAACTTTCTTTTTTTCGCCATTGCTCCCACTCAAACCAGAAAACCTAGCTTCCTGCGGGTTTATCTGCCAAATAGACCTTTGGCTTTGATACCAATTGTTAGAAAAACAGGATCGCAGAGCAATAACAATAAACAGAAATGCAAATATAATCACACACACATTACAAAAGAGACATAGATATATCGTGGTTCACCCCAAGATGGGCTACGTCCACACTGAAGTTGCCAGTCCTTATTATTATTTTGTCGAGCAAAGTGAAGGGATACAACCTGCATCACAGCCGTTGCACTTCCTCTTCACTGTCTCACAGTCTCTCTTCTAATCTCAGAGATATTTACAATGCATAAAACCTAATACATCAACCCTAGCCGTATTACAATGTCTTTCTTTTATAAGGGAAATACAATGGGAAAATACCATGGGATACCCAAAACCATGGGCCCGAAAACTGTTGGCGAAACCAACCCCAAAATTTTTTCTCGGGGCCATTGCCCCCGAACCCCCAAGGTAGGGGAATGAGTGTACAGTCCTTTGGGGTACACGGCTAAGGAAATATCATCTATGAAACTGAAGATTTGGCTCCACAACCAATAGGTAGGGGGTTGTGTACTGTCATAGGTTGTGCCGTAACGAACCCTTGTGTAGGTAAAGGGTTTTGTAATACCATAGGAGGCTGTGTCGTTTGGGGTGGTTGAGGTTGTGCTTGAGGGGTGGCAATAATGCTACGGGTGTTAGCCTCATCCCAAAGATAGCGGCCTACCGTTAAATGAGGGAAATGGTGAGTGTAGTATCCGTACACATTACAAAAGGAGCAAGGATCCTTGGTTTGTAACTGTGGGTTCTTACCTTGCTGGAGAATTTGATTAGGGTCTTGATTTGTGGTATTGGGGCCATTATTAACCAGGGGGTTAGGGGGAGGTCCACCCCTCCCTTGGCGTTGATTGTTTTGGCGATTGCGTCCACATCTTCTGTCTTGTTGGCCTTGTTGGTTATTGAGGGGCAGGTTGATTTGGTTGTTGGTTCTTCTGAGCATAAACCTGTCGTTGGGGTGCAGGGGGAGCCTGCGGTTGAGCGGGATTAGGTGGTGCATGCAGTGGATAATAGGTTGGGGGAGCCCGAGGTTGAGCGAGAGTAGGTGGTGCCTGCGGATGGTAGTAAGATAGTGAGGCCGCATGAGGGGTGTATGCTTCCTGGTTATGGCCATATCTAGGCGTTGCGTACGTGGGCCCATATGGTTGGGAACTGTGAGCCGGAGGGGCATATGAAGATGTTTCTCTAGAATGGGTTATTGTGCATGAATAGTCGAGATGTGTGGATGGTTTATCTGTGGACGCAACATGGCCGATATGCCGTCTGTCGCGTGGGATGCCCCCGGCGTATCTTTCGAAGAAGTATCGCCACGTGGGGCATCGAGTAATATAGTGTATATGTAGCCCGATTGGGCGTAAATGAGGCCGAACTGTTGGTCTTTAAGGGTAGCCTCTTCCTCAGAATGTGGTCGTTTATATGCCACATCCTCAACGATGGCTGGTATAAGAGATTTCAGGAACCAATCTAAAAGATGAGGTCGTCCAATTTAATCTTACACAAACTGCGCCGTTTGCGCAATTCATGGATATGGTCCGTGATATGGGTGGCCGTGTTTTGTCTGCAAGATAGGAGGATCTCAACACTAGAATCGTATTGAAATGGTAACTAGAAGAATTGTAGGAAATTTGAAGCGAGGGATGTGAATATGAAATGGGTCCCATGTGGCTAGTCAATGTACCACTTGGCTGCAGTGCCAGTGAAGGTTCATTGTAATAACCGTAGGCGAATAGAGTCGTCCACTATGGAGTTAGAGGAACACCATAGCTAGAAGGACATAATATGGTTTTGGGGGTCATCCCCTCCCTTCCATTAGATCTTGGGTATGTCCGACAAGAGCTTGGTTGGCATGGGAGGCCATGTGGGATCATGTCGTATGGGGTCGTTGGTCAATATAGCCAGGTCAGGGAGGTTGAGGTTGGCCATGAATGGAAAACTTGGAGGAGGATGTGGCATGGATGGACCAACCTGCATGGCTATCGTGGGGCCACTGTTTCCGAAGGCGGGTATATGAGTGTTGGTTTCGATGGGAATTAAAGAACTACCTATATGGTGGGGATGGTTCTGAAAAAAAGTAGTGGTGCCCCCAAAGGTGATTGGAGGGGTGTGTTTTTTGGGGCGGGACTGCTACCTATAGGTATGGATGCAGTTGCTAAGTGTGAGGTAGTTCCCGGGGTGGGTCTCGTGGCATTGGGAATGGGAGGTTCCGACGTAGTTGGAATGGAGGGTCCTGTAGTAATGGAAATTGGGATGCTGCTAGCATGTCCATCGCCAATGACCCCTCCGTAGAACGGGTTGGGTATAGTGCTGACCATGGGGATAGAGGGAGGTGTTTGTACGGGTGACTCTGCCTCTGAGTCAAATGTGAAATAAGGTGCATGAGGATGGAGATCCGACGATGACAAAGTGTGCCTCAATGGAGTGCGATGAGTGGGGTCTAGTAGACCGTGTTGAGGGGACTTCCCCCGTAGCCTACAAGAGTATCTCTGGGGATCAATGGTGATTGATGCTGTGCATGTGGGAAAACATAAATTCTCAAAAATCCAACTACAGCCATGTGTGCAGAAGGAGAGCTCTCAACAAAGTGGCACTCGGGCCAACAACAAACTCTAAAATTCTACTGCGATCCCATGTCACAGCAGGAAAGTAGCAAGGAGCGGCCAGGATGCCAACAAGAAACACTACCTACAAATAAAAAGACTCACTAACCTGGGGGGTATCAGAGCATGCAAACACCTAACTAGAAGATATGGAAGCTCACACAAATAGTATCCCCTGCAGGGTGATGAAATCGGCAGTCAAACGATACGAAATGGAGAACCAAGTAGATAAGGGATATCCCTCTACCGAGAGGGATCCTGGGTAAAAGAGCCCTAGGAGAATGGCAACTAGGCTACCCTGTTCATGGCATGTCTAGAAAAATAAATCGTCGTTTTAGTCCTTTGGTCGCTACACCTCTGGTATGGAGGCCTGGCAGTGCAGAGAGGACTACGAGTAGGTGTCGTTTGGAACTAAGTGGAGAGCGGCAGTTCACGTAGTCCTCTAGAACCAGTCTCACGACTTACCCTCCTAAGGGAGAGGCCTTTTACAACATATCGGTTTTTAACCGTGCCAAAAAATAGTATTGGATTTTGGTTCCCTAGTGGTCAACTGTTAAGTTTCAGATGTAAAGTGGCAAAGGGGGGTTATTTGGATACCTGCCCCCAGTTCCCTACCTAGCTAGAATATTGTTTTTGGTCCCCAAGTGGGGTTAACTGTGTGTTGAGTTAACAAATTTTTAGTCTCACTTGATGTTTTAGGGTGTGAGTGGGTGCAAAAGTGGTGTGTATGGCTACGCTAGATGAGCAAAATAAAACATAAATGAAACTAATCTAACATTCCTATTCTGAAACTGAAATAAACTTTTTCTTTTCTTCTTTTTGGAAACTGAAATAAACTGCTAGGAAATGAGTATAGGTACTGATCATGCCACAATCACTCAAGCAAGCAAAGAGTATGCTACAATAAGTCAATCATGCAACTCAGAAAGTCATTGCTAGGGAACCAACAGAGGGTTAGGATAGTTCAAGTGTAGGTGTGTTCAGAGGCACAATTCAAAATAGGAAATTCAGGGGTGGAGCGCTCTTAATTGAACAAAATGAGCGCTCTAGGGTGCACTTAAAAGGGAGAAAAGAGCGCTATAGGGTGCACTTAACAGGGAAAACAGAGCGCTCTAGGGCGCACTTAGCAGGGAAAACAAAGCGCTCTAGGGCGCACTTAACAAGGAAAACAAAGCACTCTAAGGTGCACTTAATAGGGGGAACAAAGCACTCGAGGGCGCACTTAAATGAGGAACAGGAACGCTCTGGGGTGCTCTTAAATGAGAAATAGGTGCGCCCGAAAAACTGGGAAATACAAAAAAAACTAAGCTTAAAGAAACGTTGAAAGGGGGGATTAAGGGTTGGTTTAGGCCGGTTTGGCCAGCCAGGGGTTAACTGTAGGGTCAACAACACAAAAAACCAACTGTTTAAGGAGATCTTAACACTTCCAAATCTACGGTAAAAACTACTTAAAAACTCAACAAAAAACTATCAGAGATCTGTAGGGCTCTCCCCAGCAGAGTCGCCAATTCTGTTGGTGGTGCTTTTGCACACTAGTAGGCAGAAAATGGGATCTACTGGCTTATGGAAGCCAAGTTTGAGAGCCTGGGAACTATGGATCCCATGGCTCTGTGTGTGAAATGTGCGGTAAAAAGCCAAAGTGAAAATAGGTGAAAAAATGAAAACTATGCATATATAAGATATAAACCGAAATAAATCTAGCTAAATGTGATGTAACAAACCGTAAAAAACCAAAAACATTCAGATCTACTCTAGTAAAATGGTAAAAACAACTATCTACCACAAACACATACGTAAAAATTCACTCCATGCATATTATAAAACCCTTTATAAAAGAAATGATTTTTATAATTTGTAAAAATTGGTTTACAAGCTAGGAATTACCTCTGTGGGCTTACAAACGCTTGTGGCCATGAAGCTGTGCAATACTTGGATGGGTTCCGTCCTCCGGGTTGCCTTCACGATCTACTGGTTTGCACTGCATCCACCTTCTATGGTGGCTAGGAGTGAATGATGCTCAACTAGCTGAAGGGATGTGCAGAAGATGGTGTTGGTAAAGGAGGTCTGGGAAAATGGAGCTACAGGTGAAATGGAGTTGGTGCTGAAGCAGGGGGATTCAAGCGAGAGGGAGAAAATGATAAAAAAAAACTTGTCATAAACAATGGTGAAAAACATATAATATATGGTGTGGTTTTAGGGTTTCGTAACCCTAAAACCACTTATGGTATATATTTTTCAAATTTTACCACCCGGTAAGTCTTAGGTTGAGGCAAGAACTTTGGTTTGTCGGGACATCCCCCTATTTTGGTGGACACCTCCTTTTTAGGGGAGGATCCCTATTTTAGTGGAGGTTGTCCAAAGGGGGATTTAGGACTTAGGTTATATGGGTTTTTGGGTTTTTTGTGAATAAATAGGTTTATTCTTTAGGAATGAGGGTCTACACCATATTGCTAGGTATGTGGTCATTTTTTTTTGTTAACAATTGAATCCATTATGATGATTGAGGATATGATGATAGAAGATATGGTTATGATTAGAGAAAAAGTATGAATCAATATGATTATGATCGAAGCACAAGGGTGCAACCCGTTAATGAAGGCTATATGCATGGCTTGGAGCCCACAATGTCGAGTTCGATGTGATCAAGAAGTTTAAACATCGAGGGCCAAAGCGCAGGTCGCATGGTTTTGAAACATTGCGCAAGATTTGGTACAAAACTCACTAGCTACTACGGAGCAAAACACTCTTTGTTGAAAAGGCCAACTGGTGACTAGTGCCAAAGCCACGAAGTTTGGTGGCAGTATTTCATAGCGCCGAGGTGTCAAGATCTCCCACAGAGTTGAGGGCCAAGGGCCAAGGTAAAGCATGGCGTGGAATTTTGTTAAGGTCTGATATATGCATTCATATGTGCAAGTCTGAACCAATATTTGTGGTTTTGTTTTAACCAAAATTTTGACATATTGTGCAGAAGGCCGAAATGGTTTTGATACTATAGGGCGCCCTCTGATTTTGATATGGGTTTTATATTATAATCCATGTTGTCATCTGCCTAAGCATAATTGATGGCAAATAAAGGCATTTTGAGAAGCTTTTCCATGTCCATAAAGTGGGCCAAACATTTGAATGGCATGACCTTATTTGAGTCATATTATAGTTTGCTCATTAAAACTATTGAAGCCTAATTTATACTTTTTCCATATAAGGGGCTCTTTGTTTAAGAAAGCCTAAAATTTTTCCATGGAAATAAAGGGGCATTTTTGTAAATTTTCCTATGCCTATGTAGGAAAGATTGATGGCGATCTTGGACATTTGACATGTTGCAAATTTGATGTAGTGGGGTTTTAAAACGATAGAATTTTCCCACTAGTGCACTTTTGGGGAAGTTGCCTCAATGTAATGTTGCCTTTCAAGTTTGATGATTCAAATATTGTAAAAGGATTTATTGGCCACTCTTATAGTTTTAGGAGTGAGAGGCATTTTTTGTTTTTATGCCTAAGGCCTTATTGAACATTGTAATGGCTCTGTAGCCGCTTTTTGAAAGAGAGGCATTGTTTCCTAGGCCTATTTTGGTCTCTATTGTAAACTTTACCAAAGAGTTTTTATAAACTCTTGGAGAGTATGATATTCAAAAAAAATAATCTGTAATCCAGGTTCCTTCGACCATAAAGTTTGCGGAAGTTAGCTTCAGCATTCCAATTCCAAGAACAAAGATGAAGGAGAAGGGGAATGTGTCATTTGCAGCTAGTACAGATATTTCAGTTGATACTTTTGGAGGTCCAAAAGTGCTTTTCAGTGGAGAGATTTGATCCAGGAGTATCTCCACAGTTGAAGAATGCAGAAGGTTTTCATTAGCACCAAAGGAATTTGATCGATGAAGAGCTTGTAGAGAGATTCCTAATGCAATTTGAATGGGATCGAATGAACTTTGTTTGTGAAAGAAATTGCAGGTTAAAATTACAGACAAAAAGGAGGCTATGCTACAACAAAAGTTCACAAGACATTGAACAAAGTGTATTTCACATTAAAATTGAAAGTTCAATGAAAACTATGTAAAAGGGGAAATATACGAAAGTGCTCATACAAATTCTCTTTTAAATTTATAAAGGATTTAAATAGGTGTGAGAAGACACCTCACCAGTTAGTTTTCTAGTCCTAAGGGAGTGTTGAGATCTTCATGGATAAAGAAGAGACCATTTCTCCACCTATCCCTTGAGGTGTCTCTAGATCCTAATTTAGGGGATAATGGGAGAGATATTATCCTTAACATGTGTGATGAGTAATCATCCATGGAAAAAATATAAAGACCTCTCATTTGGAGAAGGAAAACAAGTTTTTTTTTTGGAGAAAAGCTTTCTAGTAAGCTTTGTATGAGAAATTTCATCCCAAGATGGGAGAAGCAGTTCAATTCATGTGAGAGCCTTAGTTCTTCTTGGTGAGGAAGGGAAAAGCATCCCAAGATGGGAATGAGCCACTTGAATTGAAGATCATGCAATTGCACTTATGAAAGCCATATATCTTTGAAGGAGATAATAAAGTGACTTAAAGTTTCAATGATTCTAGAGACGTAGCCAGAAGGTCTCGCGAACTACGTTAACAATTCTGGTTTGCATATCTTTTTCATGTGGTTGTTTGTTAATCTCTGATTTGTTAAAGATCAAAGTTGATTATTATGCCAATTTATTTATGAATAATGAGGAATTGAGAATTTTGATTAAGTATTCATTAATGGAATGAAATTGAGTTTACCCATTTTCGGATCATGTCAAAAGGGCCATCAATGAATATGACTCACTATGAGTATTGTTAGTGCTTATTTCATGGATATATCAACATTATTCTACATGACCACGGGATTGTGATAATTTTTTAAATTTCAGGGTCATTCCAAAACCTCTAAGTTAAATAGACCACGTGGTAATGCATTACGTGGTTAATACTACTTGGTACATGCAACATAATGTCCATTAATTCCTAAGCATTGGAAAATACAAGGTAATTTACAAATAATTGATAAAGGACAATTATGGTCATTTATTAATAATGAGGGTTAAGTAATCCCAAAGGGTTAGTTAATCTAGTTGTCACCAATGTTATTGGACATTTGGCTAGTTCCATGCCAACTAGTGCCTAGTACAAATCCCTTAGGTTAGGCATAATAATATGTTGAAATTTCATTTGCATCAGGAAATTAATGCAAATATCAAAATTCACCTTCTTTGGAGATGGTTCCTCATATATTAACACTAGAATTTTAATCCTTTAGGATTGTTGTAAATTAATGTGTAAAACAATAGTAGCCCCAAAATTCATTGCAATTAAAAGAGAAAAGATACCAACCATTCTAATGAGTTTTCACTCCTATAAGGTAACTTCAATGTCATGCATAAACTAGATATGAAAACTCTTCTTATACAACATATATCAGAATAAACACAACAACAACATATTTTTGTACTATTAAAGTTAATCTTAGTGTTAAATCCCTAAACAATTTTATCTTAAGTGTGCCAAATCAACATGACAATTAAGATCTAGAAGTGAGCATATTGAGAAGATAAAATGTCGAAATAAATTCTGCAATACATACATACATACATACATATTCTCAATAAATGAAGTACATACATACCATAGATTCCTCTCAAGTTTAGGACAAAATCCAAGCACCCAACGTGCCCTAGATAGGGTTAGTCATCAAACCCTAGATCCTCCAAGTGTAAGAATCTCTCCAACACTATCTCCAAATCAAGATGTCCTCCTCCTATTCTTCCCAAAATACATCCAATGATTTCAAAACCTAACCCCATGCCACCAAGGGATGAAACCCTAAACCTAGAATCTAAGATGCTCCATGAGTACATGTATCAATATCCAATGGTGATTATGTGCATAGTAATGACTCTTAATGTAGCTTTGCATGATAAGTCCACATCACTCCATATTGAGCCGCCATGGACTCCATCCATCCTCCAAATCCAAGTACTCAATTGGGGTAGCTACCCCCTTCAAGAATATTGTTGAAGCCACATGAATCATCGAGCCATCTCCAATATTCATAATAGGAAACTAAGCTACTGTATGCCATCTAGAGATTGTATCCCTCCTCCACAATGCATACAAATCCTCATATACTATAGAGTGTTCTCCCACTAGGTGAATCCTCCATGTGGGCCATCATGCAGGCATCTATGATCCAGACAAGAGATCTTCAATGTCCTAGGGAAGATCATTGAGATAGTGATCATCTGAGGGTTGGAATCCATTGAGAAAGCTATTATAAGTGTGCATATATATTTAAGTTTTTAAATGCCGCTGACAAGTGCACCCCCCCCCACCCCACCCCCACCCCCCACATGCAAATGATATAACACATACCCAAGAATATCCATTGTGGTCCATCTCTTAAGTTCCAATCCATCTCGAACCATCCAAGGGATGAACATACACCATGTACTTGATCCTCATGAAGCACCCCAAACATGGTGTAAACATTTTTGGAGTAACCTAAAAGTATAACATAGTTTAGGCCAATGAATTTGCAAGGGATGAGATGTAGGAATGTGGGGGTTTCCCCATGAGGTTTTCCTTTGAAACAAAAGGTTAACTAGGTATATTTAAGGTCAATTATGATTAATTATGGTTATATAATACTTAATACAGAGCCTAATGGGATAGCTCGAGTAGTTGAGTGTTGTGAGATGCAAGTAGGAGGTCACGCGGTCAAATCCTTTGGCTAGATATATATGTGAATGCTAA
Organism: Larix kaempferi; assembly: GCA_027924585.1. Taxonomy (NCBI): domain Eukaryota; kingdom Viridiplantae; phylum Streptophyta; class Pinopsida; order Pinales; family Pinaceae; genus Larix; species Larix kaempferi. The sequence goes on from BSBM01000625.1 coordinate 20,749,477, forward strand.
GGGTCTTACTTGATGTCCCCATCACGTTAGGTTTGAAAAATTGCAATCGAACAATTTACGCCTGGTAACAACCTCGAAATGAGTGGAAGTATTGCTTGGAGGGTTTTCTGTGATGTGTATTCCATAAAAAACACTTAATATATGTCAGTTAGTGTTAAACAAAATCAATTTAGATGAATTAGAGTTAAATAATGCATTACTATGGTCAATTAATATTAATTATTGCATAATCTCAATTATGATTAATTAAGCTTAGTTAGGGGAATTTATAATTAATTCATATTAATTAAGTACATTTAAGGTTAATAACGATTGATTAGTATAAATTAGGGTTATAATTTATTAATGTCAATTAATGCATAATTAATCTTACTTAAGATCATGTGATGATGATGATGATGGTTATTAACATCCACTAAGACTAAATTTGGTTTATCAAATCTTAAGAAAGGTAGGGAATTACTTTGTTTACTTCAAATAAATTGTGCCTCAAAATATTTAAGGGAAGCATTCCTAAATCACCATAGTTTTGGTGAGTTAAAAGGTAGGCCCACTAAGAAACACATGTTACAAAGTGATATTTAAACTTGAGTGGGGGGGGGGGGGTACCAAATTTTCGTCATAACCATTTGATCTACACATACACCCACACACATATCTATATTTATATACATTTTTTCCAAGGAAAAAATCACATTTTAGATTCAAGGAAGAATACATAACACATTCTTCATGATCCAAGGCACATAATACATGATAGTTATCAATATCAAAATGATCATGTTGCTAATTGCAAATAAACATGCACATATAAAGATCCTTTTATATACAAGTTATAACAACCCCACATAGATTGCTAACTGACATAACTTTAGTCTTGTAGAGATTACAAATATTCATAATTGGAATAATGGTTGTCTAGACATTACAAATGGAATAACTGCCATTTTCTTGAGTTCATGTCTTAAAAATCAATGTTCATAATGACCATTGTAACAATGCATGTCCTCGATAAATAATAGATCTCCCAAGCTACGAGTGTTCTCAATCCCCCAACAGGCTCCATCTAATAGGTCCCAAAGGATTGATTTATCTATTTGTAGTTCACTAACTTGTTAAGGAATCTCTTTAGGTGAGTCATTCTTTAATAATTGAAAAATAATAGTGACTTGAAATGTAGAAATGTGTTTATTGTAAAAAGGAAGGGCGTTCCAATCCAACTAGATGCCCCATAGAACAAGAAATGGAATAAATGTTTTTTTCTTAAGTTCATGTCTTAAAAAATGTTCATAATGACCAATGTTCTAGAGATTACAAATATCCACTATGACCAACTTCAAAATATGACTACTACTAGTGAAAAAAACATGGAATAGAACACTCAGTAGATATAATCAAAGACTTTTCCGAGTCTTAGTTGAGATCCCATTATAAATTTCTTCAAGCCATAAGTATATTGGTTCTTGATATAATCATTGCTTGGACAAAGTATTACCTTCAATGTTTTAGGGATTACAAATATTCATAATGACCAACTTCAAAATATGACTAGTACTAGTGAAAAAAACATGGAATAGATATAATCAAAGAATTTTCCGAGTCTTAGTTGAGATCCCATCATAAATTTCTTCAAGCCATAAGTATATTGGTTCTTGATATAATCATTGATTGGACAAAGTATTACCTTCAATATTTAAGTCTCTATAGATGTGAATGAAAGTAATCACCTCGAATAGGAGGGAGTTATATTTAACCTAAATGACCAAATGTTGTAAGTTCACATTGTGTATCCATTCTCCTTGAGTCACCCATCTAATCACTAACATAGAATTCCCAAAAAGTCCACAAACACCTTTGGATAAATCCATCATCATTGTAAATCTACCGCCATAAGTTTTTTATAATTATTGGATCCACTACCTAAGTATGCCTTGAAATTGAAACAATGCCTATCCTTGAGAAATAATAGATCTCCCAGGCCACGCGTATTCTCAATCCCACAGAAGGCTCCATCTAATAGGACCCAAGGGATTGATTTATCTATTTGTAATTCCCCAACTTATCAAGGAATCTTGTTAGGTGAGACATTCTTTAATAATTGAAAAATGACAGTAACTTGAAATGTAGAAATGTGTCTATTGTAAAAAAAGGGCGTTCTGGGCCAACTAGATGCCTCATAGAACAAGAAATGGAATAACTTTCATTTTCTTGAATTTATGTCTTAAAAACCAATGTTGGAGACAATAGCCAATAAAATTTATGTCCAAATATCAACAAGTTTGATTTATTAACAAATATACCTCCAAATAGGAAAAGGGATAGGAAATAGATATGTGGGTAGTGTTCTCTTCACCATTCTTGCAAAGAACACAAATACTAGGTCCTTGAGTTTGTCCCTTCTATAGAATCTCCTAAGTCAAGACTCTATTGTTTATATCACACCACATATGTGTGATATATTTTCTAGGATCTTTGAGCTTCTAGATTTTATACCACCACCACTTTACCACCTATTTCTCTCCAACCCTTAAAGCAATGTGACCCAGATGAGCAATTTATTGTCCCACAGTCTTGTTCATTGATCAACCTAACTCATCACCTTCCCCTCCTTATTTATTATATGTTGTTTATTTAAATCCTCCTTATTTATTATATGTTCTTCATCAAGTAGCTTTCTTTTTTAATTTTAAAAATTCTTAAACCTTAATAGATCCTCAACCTTTTGGTCGATTCATCATCAATACCTATGTCCACTTTTCTCCCCCGGGTGAATTTCATAAAGGGAATATCACAATCATGTGCTACATGGCCATATTGATGGCAACAAATGCGCATGAAGATAACACTAGAATAATTCAAAACCTTTGCATAAACCAAATCACCAAATGCTATCTCCATACCTCCAGTTCCAAACACATTCCAAAAAGAAGTTTGTGCCCCCAGTGCCTAGCTAGGATTTGCTTTTTCCGCATGCTTTCTTTATTGGATTTTATGCCTTTTATTTGTAGAGCCCTTGGCTCATGCACTTTTTCTTCATCTTGAGGTTGATGCAACTTGTTTTAAGTGTCAACAACACTCCAAGTCTCTATGACAATACTTAGTAGTTTATGAGTTCTTGGATTTGAGACCATTGTTTCTATATTTGAGATTTATTCTAGAATAAGGGTAACGGGGAGTTGTAGGGAAGGGTTTGTATGAGGGGAAAAAACCCTTGATTGTGTTTCCTTAGGAAATGGTTCTCATACCTTTGATTCTTCTCATTGAGTCTTTGGGCGGGGGTACTTCTCCGTGTTGAGTGAGTGAGTTTGAGATAACATCAATTGTTTGTTTTTGTGAGGATGATGGCTCTTGAGCATCCATATCTTCCACATAGATGAGAAAGTTCAAGACTTTGAAATGTTTTTTCATAGGTGACTTTGAAGTTGGCTTCGTCGGTGTCATTTTCTTAGGTCTTGAGGATTTTTTAGTTGGAGACAATTATTTCTCTAGATAGGGCGCTATTGGCTCCATTACTTAAGGGTTTTTTTTTACAATGCTTTGTACAATGATTGTACTCATGGAATTTGTTGTAATTGAAGGGGATTTGTTCATAATCTTGGGCTTGGACATAGAACCATATGTCTAGGTTTATATGGATTTCCCTAGGTAGTTCTTCTCCAAATAAACCTCCATGCATTTTTGCACAAACAAACTAGCTTGATCTTGGCTCAGCTATACCATGAACCAACCCACATAAATCCCTATCGATGCTAGGGTTTGGTTCTACCAAAATACAAGAGGAAGATGATGAGGGAGATGAACTCAAACCACAAATGTGGTGGGTACATATTTTTCAAGCATGAAATTAGTGAGCATTGATTCAATTGCATACCCCATATAGCCATGAAATAAGGACCTATATTGAATATCAAATCCTTATCTTCTTTGAATTCAAAAAGAAAAGCATAAAAACCCTTGAAAGAATGTTTGCATGTTTTTTGTAGCTAGGTTACCATTGATTTGGGAAATAGCTAAAGTCTTGTAAATTGGCCATTAAGAGCTTGCTCCAAGAATATGAGAGCTTTCTTATGAGGCAGTGAAGGAGTACATATCATAGGAGAATTGGTCCAACCTTTTTTACTAATCTAGAATGTTCTTTGTGAATTGAGTGCATCCTTGTTGTTATAGCTATTGTAATTGCTTTGAAGGTCAAGACATCATAGGAGAAAGAACCAACCATGTACCTTTCTCTTGCAATGTCATGGAAACACAATTAGGAAATCCTAACCCTCACATTAAGATAAATTAATAGATATTTCATATTACTTAAAATTAAATGTTATTAATTAAAACATATTGACTACAAATTGAGAACAATTTTTTTTTAAACTTTATAGTGAAACAAGGTATCGGAGAAGGTCTAAAAAGCTTCCCTATATTATTTTTATAAAATAAATAATAAGACAAATAAATAGAAAACAAATTTTGTTAGTGAAACAAGGTATCGGAGAAGGCCTAAAACACTTCGCTATATTATGTTTTATAAAATATATGATGAGTCAAATACATAGAAAACAAATTTTGTTAGTGAAACAAGGTATCGGAGAAGGCCTCAAACACTTAGCTATATTATGTTTTATAAAATATATGATAAGTCAAATACATAGAAAACAAATTCTTTTAAACTTTATAGTAAAACAAAATATTGTAGAAGGCCTAAAACACTTTGCTTTATTAATTTTTATAAAATATATGATAAGGCAAATAAATATAAAATGAATTATCATTTATTTTTTATAAAATATATAATCAGCATAGATCCATCTTAAAGCCGCTATTCCAATATTGAAAGGATCCAATTTTTTGAGATATATTTTTTTTTAAAATTTAAACTCAAGAACAAGACGTGTATAGAGCTAATTACAACAAGAAGAGAGCAAGACGTGTATAGAGCTAATTACAACAGGAAGATGGACGGTGACAACGAGGAATATCAATGCAGTGTGAGTCTGTGCACTGTTTCGATCCGGTGAATATCAATCCCACTCCCTTCCTCTACGATCGAAAATCAGTGGAAACATTGCTGGAGAACTATCCACGGCGGGACTCTTCCAACTATTCCTCAAACCAGGCGGCCATTCACTCCCACTGATGTAACTCCCAATGTTGCTCTCAGAGTAGAGATAAGACAATATTGTCAAGAAATTAAGGGCACCGAGTACACAGGATAGGAAGTCATCCCAGACTACCCTCAACGCCTCTACTTGCCCGCCATGCAAGAACTTCTCGCCCAAATTCTTCATTCCTTCTCCAGCGAAGAAGAAAATCTGCCTGAAGTGAGCAAAGAAAGCTGGTCCAACGCCTGGAAACGACTCAATTATCTGCGCCTAAATCTCCAACTCGAGCCTCTCAATCGCCAGCTCTTCCATTCGGACGAAAAATGCATCAAAGTTTTAGGTGAAATCATCTCCAAATCCTATTCCCGTGCCCTAAAATCTGAAGAAATCACCTTATTTCACAGAGAATCTCTGAGAATGATACGCGTCCTCGACATGAGCACAATACAGTTAAACAATCAGCTAGAACCCCAAGATGCTTCACAGTGTTCTTGATTTATACAATTTTTAATCAGAAATTTGCAGTCCACGAGTCACAAGGGGTTTTCATTCCCTAGTCCTCCGAATTCTCTGGATCGAATCAAGCCTTCTGAAACCCGAAGAGGTTTGTTGTGTTCTCGAATACATTATGACGGTAACTCCCACGGCACTTTCATCCACCGATATGTACAACATAGTCCACATTCTGCACAGTTTCTATGCTGCTAATTTTTACGATGGCGGTATTCAATTGCTCCTCGATATGATTACATTTCTGGTGCCTGGACTTGTGCAATTGTAATTTATAAATTTATTGGGTTTCTTCAAAAGCGAGGATCGCTCGGGAACTGCGGAGGAGGCTTTGCAGGCTCTTTGGGTGGTGCTCTTTCTCATCGCTGAAATTCTCAATTGCCCCCAAGTGGTTCAAGAACCAGCTCTGGCTTCTAGTGTTGATATGAATTTACTGACAAATGTTGAAGACATAATCAGAATTGAAGTTGATGAAGATCGGAGCCTAGTTTTTGATAATCTGTCTGAGGAGCATTGGTTGTTTCTACTCAGCATAGCTGTAATACTTTACGAAGCCACGGGTATCGTGGCTACAATGAGCGAGGGAAAACTATGGGACGCTATGCCGAATTTCTACTTAGACCCATTTTTGTGAATTCAGAACCTGTGAAAGCTTCCGTGGAGAAGATATTACAAGTGTTTAAGGAAGTCACTGGAGACCATTATAAGATTCCAGATTTTTCAGATTTGTCAATATAGGATTTGGTAAAATCTTTTGAAACAAACAAAATAAGATATATGACAGTCGGATTATGGTGAAATTCTGATCATAAGTTTGTAAATTGATAAATTCAAAAAATATATATATACTTACAAATATAAAAAAATATATACTTGGAATATAATTGAAAGATGATCATATTGTTATGTGTGTTGAGTTTAGTTTAATTATTTGTAATAATATTAATAATCTTCGTAAAAAATAATACATATGTTTCATAATTTTATTAACATTAATATGGTTTTAGAATATATTACAAATCTTTTAAAATCACTCTTTCAAATAAATACCCCATATAACAATGAAATAAGGACCTTTCTCGAATACCATATCCTTATCTTCTTTGAATTAGAAAATAAAAGCATAAAAGTCCTCGCCACAACAAAATATTTGCATGTTTTTTTTATCCAAGTCTCCATTGATTTGGTCAATTACTAAAGTCTTATGAATTAATCAATGAGAGCTTTCTCTAATAATATGAGAGATTTGTTATGAGGCACTAAAGGAGTACACTTTTTAGGGGAATAGGTTCAATCTTTTTTACTAATCTAGAAGGTTCTTTGTGAATTGAGTGCACCCTTTTTGTTATAGTTATTACAATTGCCATACAGGTTAATATATCATAAGAAAAAGAACCAATGCTACTCCTTTCCATTGTCATGTAAACACAATTAGGAAATCATAATCCTCACATTAAGATAAATTAACAAATATTCTTAATTACTTAAGAATAAATATAAATAATTAATGTATACCCATTATTACAAATGGTGAAAAACATATTATAAAGATGAATACAAATTTATTGGAGCTTCAATAAAACAAAATATTCGAGAAGATCTAAAACACTTTACTATAAAAGAATCTATAAAATATACTTAAAACTTTATCTCATAAAATACTAAATATTCAAATACATTAAATTCAACAAACATTTATAATAAACCATAGTGTGCAACACAAAGTTAAAAAAAGTGTCAAATACAAAGGAAACAAGAAAAATTACCTACATACAAAATAAACTATTTAATTAATTTTTTTAAACATTTATAATAAACCACAGTATGCAACACAAGTTAAAGAAAATGTCAAATACAAAGGAAACAAGAGAAATTACCTACATACAAAATAAATTATTTAATTAATTTTTTTTTTTTATAAATTTATTTATATATTAGTTAAAGTATATATAACATTAAAAAATATGAAATCTACATTACAGTATATAATGTATACATATATATTATATAATGTATACAAATATATTATAGTTTACAAATAAAATTATGAAGTTTTCGAAAATATTAATAAATAATTTAAAGTGTAGTAAAGTTGTTCACCTAAAATGAATGTAAGTAGAAGCTATTGGAATGGATTTTAAAACAAATATATATAAGGGCTGGTGCAAGCTAATGCTGGCCACTCATGACGCGTTAGTTGCAATGGACTTCTGGAAAAACAAAAATCTGAACGTCAAAAAGCAATATTAGAGCTACCTACACAACTTTTTGGAATATGGCGCAAGAAGATGAAACATAGACAATCGGATTACCTTCCGGAATATATAAATATTATTTATGGAAATTAAGTATAACTCCCAAAAAATGGGGTTCTCCTAAGGTTGGTATGTTATTTTTTTTAAAAACATAATGAATATGTTTGCATTAGCCCCCTGGTTCGGTATTCAAATGGTGTATTTTTGTTAAAAAAATTATATACAGTCGTAGATAACAGGCTGTTCTAGTGCGATGCTATTTTTCCATATTTATTTAAGTTGATTTTATTTTTATTTAAATTAAGGAAGTCAGCGCATCCCTAAAATGACTAGGCCGAGCATTAGCCCCCGATATCATGGTCTTAACATAATCAATCAACATTGTTTTTCTTTTTAGGATGTAGGTTTTTGTGTGTACTTGTGCAGGTTCTTTTCCGTTTTCAAAATAGGTGAGCCAATAAAAAGTTATAGACGAAAGAAATAACCTACTTTTTGTGTAAGATTGACGTTAGTGCAATTGAAATTAACTAAAAAATAGGAGCAAGTAATAGATTTAATAAAAAATTACATATTCGAAATCCGCACACATAGTTCTACAAGTGTGTGCAATTTCATTAGCAGTGGACTCTAGTGTAGCATACGCAAAATCATGCTGGAAACAAAAGAAGTTATAGAATAAGATGTATTTTTTTATAGTATTATATGTATTTTGGCAACTCGAACCTAAAACCATAGCAACCAAGTCATCCACCACGTTGGTGGGAAATGAATTACCCGCCAAAACTTAAAAATTAAAATGGCGCGTGCGCGTTGATTTAAATAGCGCGTACGCGCAAAGTGGCGCATATACACACAATGGCGCGTGCACGTTGTTTTTAATTAATTTTGAAATTTGTCATAGTGATTAAATAATTTTATAATTATATATATTTTTAATAATTAGTAATGTTTTAATTTGAATTAAATTAAATTTATATATAGTTTTTTAGTATTAAGAAAACAATATAATTTTATAAATTATAAAAAAATAAAAATATTTAAGTGAATTAAGTTTAGTTTAAGTGGTTTTAAGGAATGATTATCATTCTCTTAAGCTATTTAGTAAAATCGGACCAAACCATAGCTCAAGCACATATGCATCCATACAAAAATCATATTGAATGGATGAAGATGATGATGATGAAGATGATGATGATGATGTTGATGCTGAAGATGATGATGAGGAAGAGGGTGATGACGATGATGATGATGATGGAGATGATGATGACGACGACGATGATGATGTTGATGATGAAGATGATGTCCAAGATGATGATGATGAGGAAGTGGGTGATAACAATGATGATGATCATCATCGTCATATTCGTCATTATCAGCATCATCATCTTCATCTTTGTACTCATCTTCATCATCATCTTCATCTTCGTACTCATCTTCATCATCATCCATCATCTTTGTCATCATCATCATTATCAATGATGATGATGATGAAGAAGATGATGATGATGATGACGATGATGATGATGTTGATGGTGAAGATGATGGCCAAGATTATGATGATGATGATGATGAGGAGGATGGGGATGATGACGATGATGTTGATGATGAGAATGAGGATGATGATGATGATGATGTTGATGATGACGAAGATGATTACGATGAGGATGATGATGATGATGAGGATGATGATGATGATCATATTCATCATCATCAACATCATTGAATTGTAATATCCTGATTTTGATCCCATTGCATTCAAATGTGAATGATGTAATATTGTTATAAAGTCATGGTGAGGAGATCAAGGCCAAGGCCCCGCCATTGATTTATTGATGCATATGGTTGGCGTGCTAGCCAGGCAGGGTGGAATTGTGAATATCATGTAAATATGCATTTTAATAAAATACCCACAACTAGCTATGCAATGCAACAAGAGACGGGGGCATGATTTTACAAGGAATTGGGAGGGAAAACATTCAAACCCTTGAGCCAATCAATTCAAGACAAGTGTCAATGAGAGAACCCAATCAAACCCTCAACTACCCATGTTGAATTTTGTACCCAATCATTGATTTATCCCAAGAGTTGGTTGAGGTAGTTAATGCCTTGGGGAATGAGAGGTATGGCTGTCCAAATTCGGGTATGGGCAAGCCACCTTGCATGGAAAATCACGTTTTTCTTCTTGGGCAAGAAAAGAGCCATGAATTGCTCCCTAAGCCATCCATCAACCAGTTTCTCTCTCTCACGAGTTTGGAGCTACCTGGGCATTTTCCAGCCATGTTTTCCTGTGTTTTCCTTCATTCTCAGCCGGGAGAAGGGCGTTTTTGTGTTATATACTAGTGGGGAAGAAAGGGAATGGAATTGGGGTTCCATAGAGACCGTTTTGCTGTTGAATGCTTAGTTAGTTGGGAGAGAATCCTTTTTCCTCCCTATGATTGTTTTTCCCCATCCCACAATTCATTTTTGGCTGGAAATGATTTGGGGAAAGCCCATGGCCATCCTATTTGTAAATCCCATTGTTAAAACATGTGTATCCATGCCAAATGACTGTGTTTTGTTGTGTGTCTGAAGAGTATGTTGGGGTATGGGTATGGGTATCCATTGGTTTGGATTGAGCTTGAGTGTAAGCATCCAGGGTTCATATCTAGCCTGATAAACCCAGCTGTGGACTGGCTTGGCTCAGATGAGATGATTAATTGGGCTGTACATGAGCTTGAATGCCCCCTTTTCCTTGTAAGAATCATGCCCAACTTGGGGGTGACAGATGGTATCAGAGCTGCTGGTTGCAGCATTGGGCCTTCATGGGCTACCTATCACAGTTGTAGAGGTAAGTATTCCTCCTGCTCAACACTGATCATTAAGAAAAATTTCAAATTTTGAAAAATTTTGTAAGTGTTCATGAGTTTTCCGCTAGGGCTGTGTCGATGAAACTCGCGGAGTTGACCCGAAACGGTCGGTGAAACTCGCTGAGTTGCGCTGACAAAGTTTGTGGAATTAAAAAAAATTTCTAAGTATTTTTGAAATTTTTTCTAAGTGTTTTTGTTGAGCCGACGCGTTTCGGCGAGTCTCGTGGAGTTGAGCCGATACGTTTCGGTGAAACTCGCTGAGTGGAGTCGAAACAGTCGGTGAAATTAGCTAAGTTGCGCTGACAAAGTTGCGGAAGTGCCCGGAAAAGGAAGAAAAATTTCAAAATTTTTCTAAGTGTTTACGGTGGAAGAACTCGGCGAGTTGGTCCGAAACGGCGGAAGATTTTTCTAAGTGTTTTTGGCGGTAGAACTCGGAAATTTGGCCTGAACTGTGGTAGGACTCGCCAAGTTGGTCCGAAATTGCTGCAGAACTCGGCGAGTTGGTCCGCAATGGCTGAAGGACTCGGTGAGTTGGTCCGAAATTTTTTTCTAAGTGTCTTTCGACGGAAGAACTCAACGAGTTGGTCCGCAACGGCGGAAGAACTCAGTGAGTTGGTTCAAAACGGCGAAAAAGACAGATGAATCCGTTGACCGGCGAAACTCGGCGAGTTGGTCCGCAATAGGTCGGAAGAGAATGGCGAAGTCTGCCGAAACAGGGAATTTCAGTTGTTTTCCAGGGAGATTTTTCAGGTGCCGAAAGTTGAAAAATGCCTTGGAACTTATGCGCCAGATTGCGCGAAATCAAAGGATTTACAAAAAAAATAAAAAATGAGGGCACTGCCCTCGACCCTGCAAGGGGGCAAGCCCCCTTGACCCCTGTCGTCCCCCAGAGACATTCGTTGAAAGTGTGCAACACATTCTCTATGCTTGGGATGAGAAGCAGGAATTGCATAGAAGGATGCGGAATCAATATCCATTATGGAGAATGAAAGAGGGAAATTCCTCACCTTAAGCTATTTCTGTTTATAGCACAAGAACTGCATGTTTGAAAAACAACAATAATGAATGTTATACACATATGTATATATTGAATTGCTAATTCATGAGAAGATCATAGCTAATGATTGCTTGTATGCTTGGTAGGGAAGCCACGAAAAAGATAAGCTATGATGTGGAGGAGGAACTCCATGTCATGGGGGGAATTAGAAAGGGAGAATTCCTTAACTCCTCACTTGCTATTGTACTTATATTTCTTGAGTTTTATATACTGAAAATTATGGCATAGGGATGTTGAAAATGCAAGAGAATAATTCATATGAATTAGTGGGCATGATTAGAGAGTCATTGCATAATGCATGTGAATTGATTATGCACGAGCATGATGTTGCAAAGGTAGTGAAGTTACACATGCGATAGCCCACTAATGGTATTTTCTATGGTTGATGACAATTAATGTTGTAGGGATCAGATCATAGAAGCATGATTGAAAATGCAAGAGATTGGATAGATGAGATGAAAATGCACTAGATGGCATATTAATAAACATTGCACAGTGTATGTACAAATGTTTTTGCGTGTATATGATATTGCATATTGGTAAAATAGTGAGGTTTTGCATATGCAATGAGCCATTTAAGATAATTATTGTGGTTGCTAATAGTTAAGTCGTGTTTGCATTGGTTGTAGGACCAAAGACAACCGAAGCATGGATGAAGATGAGGATGATGTTGTTGCATATGACCAACAACCTTACGAGGAGATGATGGTGCAACAAATCTATGATCATGAGATTGACAAAAGGACTGTGTAGCCTTGGTAAGAGGCCAACTGATCAGGTAACATCGAGAGATGTTAAAGACAACCATGTAGGTAATGGTTATTTGTGCTTAACTGCATGAATGTGGAAAGAGGATTTGGTAAGACCCCCTTCAACCATGTTTAAATTATGTTGATTTGGTTTGCATGTGGTATTGAGTGCCTGAATGTGAATGTCAACCTAACGAGTATGGCCAGGTGTGGGTAAGTGAAGGAAAGGATCCTTGCACCCTATAGTTTCTTAGAAACCTCAATACATTCACATGAAAATTATATCATGCCATTTGTGTATATTGGTTGTGAGTTTAACAACCAAAGAAAGTAAAAGACTTATAGTCATGTTGTGGTAGTGCATGCCACATGAGATAGCCATGGTTAGGCCATAATACGTTGGAATGCATAGTATTCATGGATCATGGATTAATGCAAGGTTGTATTGAGAAGTTATGCATTGAGTGAATGCACATTAAAAAGATTACGTAAATGTTGTGAATGTGCATGCATATGTGTGGGTGCACATGTTGAGATGCATTGTGTGAATGCATGGGTGTGACATATATATGTTTCAATGCAGTTAGATAATAGATGAAATGGAGATCAGTTCTATAGAGGTATGGTGAATTGTAAATAAGTCTTTTCATTCACAAGATTTGAGATGAGCCCATGCCTTTTGGTTTTTATCATATTCCCACAACAATATCCATGTATAGACAACAATGAATTTGACAAGAATATTTTCCAAGTTCACATCTAAAAAAACTCATATGAACACTAGACAAGATGAAGTATGCAACCTCCTCATTGTGTAATTAGTTCCCAAGTTAATTTGGTTCTTTTCACCTCATATTATGCTAGCAAAAAATACTACACACTCACTAAACATGACTAAAAATATCACTTCAACTCATCCACAAAACCTCAACTCTCTCATTTCTTATTCAATACCATTGTATGGAATGAGGATATCTGTAAGTATATGCACCTTTTCTTTCTCTATGAATCCAAATATGATAATATTCATCCATATTTACCATCCTTACAATATCCCCTCACCTTTAATAATGATTTTTTTTCCCCAAAAACCAAGACTTTACCACTTCATGCTCTATTCAACATGATCATTGTTGGTATAGTCCCTAGTTCCCCACTCTCCAACACCTCCCCACCCTAGATATTGCACATTGAAAGGTCAAATTATATTCCCCCTAATCACCCTTCCCAAGACCATGATACTTGTTAGGAACCTTTGCATCCTCCTTAAGGTTTTGCACAATACATGGTATACATTCATTCTATTGTGATGCATTGTTGAATTCAACCATGGGTATTTTAAACTCAAAATCACATTCTATCATCTCAAGGTTTATAGATAAGCAAATAGTTTGTTGTTGTTTCTTCAACTCCTTAAGGTGTTATATAACCTAGTAATTTATGATGGTAAAGGACATTGCCTCAAATGGAAGGATATACCATTCCACTATGAAGACAAAGCAATCAAACTAGGTGCAAAATTTAGAATTGATAACATTAAGGGAGAAAGCAAAAAATGCAACTAATTAAGGTTACCTTATTTGATGTAGAAAAACTATCAAACTATTCCCAAGGCATCTCTAGCCATCTCTGTTGTAGGGTGTTACTACCATAATTTTTATGAATTCATGGCTAGGAAAGACACTAGTTTCTCCTCTCTACACTTGACCAACCATCATCTATATTGATTGGAATTGTAAGGGATAATGATGTTTATTTGAACACAAATAAACCAACATAGTCTGTAGTTGTATATGTTAATTTGTAAAGTGGTAAGCTATGTTGGAATGTGTTAGGTTCACTGTATAATGGCACTAATATCTTATTTGTTGTTTCTTTTGCAGGGGTAGGCCTGATAGTTGTGTTAAAGAGACTTTTGGAGATGGGAAACCCACGAAACGCAAAAAAAGAAGAAGGAATCTGCCCATTGAAAAGGTCAATGACTTAAGAGAAAAGGCCAGGTTTGGAATGGAAAGATTGAGACATGGTCCTATCATTGCCCCGAATCCTGCCACTAATCCTAACACAGTTGTTGACACGCCAAAATCTTGTTCAAAACCACGGGTAAAGAGGTCGCGTCCAACGGACCCAACTCAAATTCCAACATCAACACAATCTCCAACCAACAATCCATCAACGAGTCATTCTGAAGTTCCTCATGACACAAGAATTTTGGGAGATGCTGCATGTGTAGAGATGGACATACAAGCCTTGCTTAATTTGCAATATCACCAAGAAGACCACAACCATGTCGACCACACTCCCATTATGGCCCAATCTATGAACGAAGCACCACAACAAACAAGCTCTAGTATTCATGTCTCAGGTCCACCCTCCCTACCTCGACTGTCCAGTGCAAGAAGAAGAACTCCTAGACGTACTCATGTGGATGAGAGTGCTATGTCGGGGCTTGAAGGCAAGTTGCCAAAACGCACTATTGAATGGCAATGCAACAAAATTGTCAAAGAATATTTTGAATCCAAAGGTGATGCAGGTAAATATCAATTATTGCTATGTTTGTTAAAGTCGCGTTCTTTAGCTGTTGTTAGGAGAATTTTGGGCATAAAGATGGTTAAAAGTTCAGAGGCCAACAGCCATATTGTTAGAAATCCCCAATCTGCATTTAATGCGATTGGGAAGACGTCTCGTACAAAATATCTTTGTGCGACTCGTCGTGTTTTAGTGGAATCAGTTGTAAGCAAGTCCACAAGGCAACGTCGCCTGCTATCACACACTTCTCACATACTCAAATTAAATAGAAAAAACTATTAAAAATTAATCTGTTATAAGAGAAAATCTTGACACTCTGGGTGGAAACGATTGTTGGGATTTTGTTGGTAGGTTGCCTCGTGCAGATAGGAAGCTAATTGATGTTGTTAAGGAGTTAGTACAAATTTTTTGGCATGATCATACTAGACCTTCATCAAACCAAAGAGACGTGCTAAAACTGAGAAAAGGTTCTACTGAACGTGAACCCCATGTTAAACACTTCCTTGACACCACACAAACTGAACTCTATGATAGTTTCAGGAACGAGCACACACAATTAAACCTGGCCCAAAGGTTCTTTGAGAAATGAAAACCATGGTACGTTCATATATGCATTGATTGGAACACTTGTTGTTGTAGATACCACGTAGAATATGAATATTATTATGACACATATAAACATATATTTTGTGATTTGCATACTAACATTGTGCAGGGCTGCAATGAATCCATACTACCACCGAATGCATCAAGAGACTTTATCCACAACATCATGTGTCCAAGGCCCGAAGGACAAAAGTATTATGAAAAATCGTGTCTATATGGGACATGTTCTAGGTGTAGTGGGTTTTCTCTTTTGAACCGTTGCATTCATGAAAGCAATGAGCATGAATTTGGAATGATGGGCGTGGAGATGCAGAGCTTCAAGTACATGACCTATCAATTAGACAGTGTCAGAGAAAGTAAAAATATTGCATTGGTGAAGTCATAGGTACAGATGAATATTGCATATTTTTCATATTACTCGTTCAATTTATGACATATACATTTTCCAAAGGCCACATTGTAATATTTCCCTTGTTTCCATGGTAACATGTACCGATATGTGACTTCTTGACGTAGTTCTATGAGAAAAGAAAGTAGTATGTTCAACATGTGCATGTAGCGCGACGACAAGATGAGCAGTACAGAAAATGCAGGGACACATTTCCTGTTGGAACCATAGTGTCAATTGTGGATTTTGCAGAAAATTACACCCTCCAGCCACAAAATGAAATCCAGAGTCAATACTACCATTCAGACCAAGTCAGCATCATGGTACATATTATGTATAGGCATGGGCCAGAGAGCAGCAATGACAAGAGGATAATACTGAAGGAGACAAACTTTTACATAAGTGATGATAGAACCCATGATCTGCATTATGTGCAACATTGTTTTCGAATTTTCTATGATCAATTGAAGGAGAGAGATATACAGATGGATCAGCATTGGATATGGTCAGATGGTTGTGCGGGCCAATTCAAAAATGCCCGAGGATTCCAATGGATGAGTACTTTGCATAAGACTTATAGTGTGCCACATATCTGGAACTATTTTGAGACTAGGCACGGCAAAGGCGAACATGATGGGGCCGGTGCATGCATCAAGACTGCACTACTAAGGGAAGAGATGAGGTTTGACAAGGAACCTCATATCCAAGATGCAGAATCCACAGTTCAATGGTGCTCCGCAACAATGTCAGACTGACCAAGAGATCGATAAACATCATCAGTGGTAGGACATGTGGTGAGAAATTTTTGGCTAGTTGTTGACATAAACCGATTATGTTCCTATAGTTGCGGCACAGTACAAGGAACACATGGATTTCATTCAGATCGAAGCTCAAACAATCCCTTATTTGAAATATGGACGCGAAAGCTTGCATGCTTTTGTAGCCCTTGTAGTAGTGGCGAATGGGATGAATGCGAATGCATGGATTGGGTTGATGAATGGGATCGTGTGTCACTTGCAGTAGATCAACGTGCAGTTGTTGAAACAACCTAGTTAGAGGAGGGCCAGTCAGCGATTTCGATAGACTATGACCATATCTCAGATCTTATACAACCAGGACACATATACGCAGTTGTTGCCCTGAAAGGCAATGAACGGGGTGTGGATTATTGGTTGGAATGGTGCATCCAAGGTAAGCAAACCCTATACGCATCATTGATCAACGATGAAGGCATTGAATTTCCTATTGGCTCGATGGTGGTTAAGGGGGAATATCTTACACTAGATGGGAAGTCAAGGAAGACTAGTGGGCATGTATTCATGGATTACAGACCAGGTTCAGTGGTGTATCACTTCACAAATTTGATCGTTGGCACAAACATCCATCTTCATACAATGTCAAGCAAGAGCTCAACCAAGGTATGCTACTACCTGCCTCATTCAGAGCACAAGAGATTGATGGAGACAATTAGCAACAGAGAGGATCCAGATGGATTTATTGAATGAGGCCAATCAACTTTACATAAGAGAAAGAATTGCATCAAAGAATGTTATGTTCTACATCGAGGTATGTGTAGTTTTATGTTATTTCGTTGGTACATGCATTTTTTGTTGATACATACATACATACATGTCTTTGCCTATGTTTTTTATTTTTCCTATATGTATTAAACTGTTCCACGCTTCTCTTTTATGTTGAATAAAAGGGTGATGTGATTTGGATCAAATTTGAGTAATTTGAGTTAGTATTTTCTTAAATATATCTATTTATGTTTGTAGCATTTGAAGATAGCGGTTTTGATAGGTTCTCAAGATTAGAATTACCTAGGTTTTAGGAAGTTTTTTGAAGTACATAATCTATTACAATGGTATTGAAAATTTAACTTGGTAGATGAAACCTTCTAGGAATCCATGTATGGATAGAAGGGTCTTCCACTTGGGATAGGGAGTTATCATAAAGTTTCAAGGGTGGTATTTTTGAGATCTATACTTGAGAAAAGCATTGGGGAACTGTGAAATTCCTTATCGATCAAATATTTCTTTAGTTTCTCTCTCTTTAGTTCTGTGTCCACCCAAACCTTTTTCATGCTTTGGGTACCTTGAGATATATCCCCAACCCAAAAAATTCTTATATTATGATGATTATGTTGGTTATTGGCTTCACCCAACAAAATTATATTTAACAATACACATATTCATAGATTTGGTTCCCCATGCTCAATGCTCACCCAAATCTAGCTAGATTTTGGGTTTTTTCCCTTATCCAAGCATCGTGTCATCAACCTAGGGTTTCCACTAATATATTTTAACTAGATACTAGAATCTACTTGACCAAATTTGATGGAAAAATGCATAGAGATCTTCTAGACTCTTAGATATGTATCCCATCAATTTATTTTAAAACATGCTCATTTATGGTTGGAGATTGATGCTTTATTCATATAGATAACCACTTAGAGGGACTTGTCATCATCATCATCAACATCATCTCTAGGCTCCTCATCAACATCTCCATCATCATCATCTTCTTCATCATCATCATCTTCATCACCATCACCATCACCATCACCATCACCATCACCATCACCATCACCATCACCATCACCATCATCATCACAACTTCTTCGTAGTCATCATCATCATCTTCATCAACATCACCATCACCATCAACGTCTTCATCATCATCACCATCTTCATCATCTAATTGAGTAGCACTAACATGTTCTCATTGTCACCTAATGGTTGGAAATTTCCTTGAGGGAGGCTTTAGACCGACCTCACCCATGCCAGTGCTTGAGTTTTTGGAGGTCGACCTCCCACCCCACGTGTCCATCATCATCATCGTCATCATCATCTTCATCACCATCACCATCACCATCACCATCAACTTCTTCATTGTCACCACCATCTTCATCATCATCATTATCTCTAACTCTAACCCTAATTCAATTTAATTCTATAACTCTAGCCCTAACGCTCACCCAAACCCTAGCACTAAACCATCTTATTCATCCTCACCATCACCATCACCATCATCATCAACATCTTCATTATCACCACCATCTTCATCATCATCATTAACTCTAACTCTAACCCTAATTCAATTTCCTTCTATAACTCTAGCCCTAACCCTCACCCAAACCCTAGCACTAAGCCATCTTCATCATCACCATCACCATCACCATCACCATCACTATCATGTCTTCATCATCAACACCATCTTCATCATCATTGTTAACTCTAACTCTAACCCTAATTCAATTTCCTTCTATAACTCTATCCCTAACCCTCACCCAAACCTTGGCACTAAACCATCACCATCACCATCACCATCACCATCACCATCACCGTCAACGTCTTCATCATCACCACCATCTTCATCATCATCATTAACTCTAACTCTAACCCTAATTCAATTTCCTTCTATAACTCTAGCCCTAACCCTCACCCAAACCCTAGCACGAACCACCTTCTTCATCATCACCATCACCATCGCCATCACCATCGCCATCATCATCAACGTCTTCATCATCACCACCATCTCCATCATCATCCTTAACTCTAACTCTAACCCTAACTCTAAATCTAACTCTAACTCTAGGTTCCTCATCAACATCTCCATCATCATCATCTTCTCCATCATCATCATCTTCATCACCATCACCATCACCATCACCATCACCATCACCATCACCATCACCATCAACGTCTTCATCATCATCACCATCATCATCATCATACGTGCCCGATGGAGGATTTTCCAAAGTTGACTCCCGTGTGCAAAAATTGCACACTCCCTCATTAAGCAAAACTCTAGTTTCCAAGATGGACGTACAAGATCACACTAGCACCACGGGACCATAGGAGAGGGGCACACTTGGAACTATCCCGGCGTCCTGAATCCAACGGAGTCGACGGTTCGTCGATTGAAGCCACGGTCGTCATTCTATGGCTCGTTCCGTCTCACATCCAAAAGGCCTTCAAGGACACTTGCTGGATACCTTCCGGGGGCATAGAATCCAATCGTGCAGCACAACCTGGTTTTGGGGAGTCCTGCAAGTGTGTCTAGGGAGGTTCCGGTTGGGAACGCTAAACATACTTTCTCGGTGGAGGATTTTCCAAAGTTGACACCCGTGTGCAAAAATTGCACACTCCCTCACTGAGCAAAACCCTAATTTCCTAGATGGACGTACAAGATGACACCAAGGCCACAGGAGTGGAGGAGAGGGGCACCCCTAGCACTATCCCGGCGTCCTAAATCCAATGGAGTCTACGGTTCGTCTATCGGAGCCACGATCATCATTCTATGGCTCGTTCCGTCTCGCATCCAAAAGGCCTTCAGGGACACCTGCTGGATACTTGCCCGGGGCATAGAAGTCCAACCGTGCAGCAAAACCAGGTTAGCTGGAGTCTTTCAGGTGTGTCTAGGTAGGTTCTAGCTTGGAACGCTAGCCATACTTGTCCGATGGAGGATTTTCCAAAGTTGACCCTCGTGTGCAAAAATTGCACACTCCCTCACTAAGCAAAACCCTAGTTTCCAAGATGGACGTACAAGATGACACCAAGGCCATGGGACCGGAGGAGAGGGGCACCCTTGGCACTATCGTGGTGTCCTGAATCCAACGGAGTCGACGGTTCGTCGATTAGAGCCATGGTCGTCATTCTATGGCTCGTTCCGTTTCACATCCAAAAGGCCTTCAGGGACACCTGTTGGATACCTGTCGGGGGCATAGAACTCCAACCGTGCAACAAAATTGGGTTCCAGGGAGTCTTGCAGGTGTGTCTAGGCAGGTTTCGACTGGGAATGCTAGCCATACCTTCCCGGTGGACTATTTTCCAAAGTTGACCCTCGTGTACAAAAATTGCGCACTCCCTCACTGAGCATAACCCTAGTTTCCAATATGGACATACAAGATGGCACCCGGGCCACGGGATCGGAGGAGATGGGCACCCCTAGAACTATCCTAGCATCCTGAATCCAACAGAGTCGACGATTCGTCAATCGGAGCCATGGTCGTCATTCTATGGCTTGTTCTGTCTCGCATCCAAAAGGCCTTCAGGGACACCTGCTGAATACCTACCGGGGGCATAGAAGTTCAACCGTGCAGCAAAATACGGTTCCGGGGAGTCCTGCAAGTGTCTCTAGGGAGGTTCTGGGTGGGAACGCTAGCCATAACTTCCCGGTTGACGATTTTCTAAAGTTGACCCCCGTGTGCAAAAATTGCACACTCCCTTACTGAGCAAAACCCTAGTTTCCAAGATGGACATACAAGATGACACCGGGGCCAAGAGACCGGAGGAGAGGGGCACCCCTGGCACTATCCCGACGTCCTGAATCCAACGTAGTTGACGGTTTTTCGATCCGAGCCACAGTCGTCATTCTATGGCTCGTTTTATACCCCTACGTCTTGAGAATGTTGAAGCTGTAAAGCAACAACTCTCTAGTATTCATGCTGAAGCTCTTTTGTTTATGTCTAAGATAAAGAAGCTCTCAGTTCGTGAGCTGGAACATATCGATCTTAATAGGATTTATACAATCTCCGTTTTACGAGAAACTGACCTTAGAACTTCTCATGGCAATGACAATGAATCGTTCATTTTGCATTTGTTAGCAGAAGAAGATTAGTTTTCGACAAAACAATGTAGTTATTACATGTGGAGGTAGCGGTTTCATTAGCTTTTTCGATGGGAGAGCGGCTTACAGAAGGAAATATGGCGGCTGTAGCTATCTATGCTTTTCTTCCGATGAAAATTGTAACAGGATTTCCATTTATAATACAGGCATATTTTTTACTTGTTTCGTCAAGAGAAAGTATCATTTTCAATAACAAGTGGAACCAGGGAATCCTTTGTTGTGTTCCATTAGCCTTTTGTTCAACATTTCGTGCTCTGATAAGTGGTAATTCACCTCTATCATCGAAAA
This sequence comes from Larix kaempferi, assembly GCA_027924585.1. Taxonomy (NCBI): domain Eukaryota; kingdom Viridiplantae; phylum Streptophyta; class Pinopsida; order Pinales; family Pinaceae; genus Larix; species Larix kaempferi. Next base: position 20,771,435 of record BSBM01000625.1, read on the forward strand.
ATTGGGTCTATAGGTACCTTCCCTTTCACGTTCCTCGTTATCCACAGCTAACACAAGTTAGAGATGCCATTCAGACCCAATTGAAAGCTGAGCAAGTGGTTTTATGTGACGTTAGCTTTGGGAATAAATGTTTATGTAAACCAACAGAAGCTCAGACAATACTCCTTGCTTTTAAACGCATTCTGGAAAAAGCAAGAGGACAAGTTTATCAAAGCGACTTCATTCATCTATATTCTCATAATGCACACATAGTCCATCCTAATCTTGATAAACAAGAGTTTTATAATGGCTTGAATTTTTTGGGCGTGGTTATCTCCCTGTATTCGGTTGTCTGATTGGTTGACAAGCTTGTCTGAAAATCTGTACGTTGAACTTCTTTGTTTTATTGCTAAAAATTGGAAGGGATTTTCAAGTCACCTACAAAATGCTCATTTGTTGAAATATGTAAGTTCTTCCAACAACATAGATTTGGCTAGTGTATCAAATGCTGCCGTCCACACCAGAATCTATCTTTCGTCAAAGGAGTCGCACATATTGTGGCTGACCAAATGGTTTGGGGAGCTTGGAAGTGCTGCCAAATATTATTCCATGCCTGAATCTACCCAGAAGGAAATTATAAATTTAGATCCTCGAGAAGGTGAGAAATTGTATGAGTGGTTGAATCAGTATCCTAAAATTACAGAGCTTTCTATCTCAAAGTTTGCTGAGTGGCTCCTGGATGTAGTATCAGACTCAACAGACAGTAAACTTGTTATCACCACTACACATTTTTTGCACTATTCATATGCAAATAACTACGTCTGGCCTGAAGAGCTTACCAGTCTTTTCAAGAATAATCCCCTAGTAGATGAAGGTGGCAAAATCATTAGGGTATGAGGCTCTCTGAAGTTTCTCCATCCTGCATCCACGAGTAATTGGGCCAATTTAATGGGCAAAGCTAATTGGGCCAAGGTGTCCCTGAATGGCCCCGGGGTGCCCAAACCGTGGCTCGATTCACGAATCCATCAGTTTCGGTGCGTCCAGGACGCCGGGTTTCAGCTAGGGGAACCCCCACAACGTCCCTCGAAGACCCGGAAGCGGTGCCAATGGGCCATCTCCAGAGCTAGGGTTTTGCTCAGTGAGGGCCATTCCAAATTTGCTCAAGGGGGACATTTCTCGTCCAGAGGCCCCCGGGTGTGCATGGCCACATAAAAATGTGGGAGGCGACGAAATCCAAGTTCGCTCGTCGGTTTGGGTTCCGTAGCCTCGGGGAAAATCCTCCAAGTGTCCTTGAATGGCAATGGGGTTCTCGACTAGAATGCCCATAGCACCCGAACCGTGGCTCGGTTCGTGAATCCGTTGGTTTCGGTGCATCCAGGACGCTGGGTTTCAGCTAGGGGACCCTCCACAACATCCCTCGAGGACCCAGAAGCGGTGCCAATGGGCCATCTCTGGAGCTAGGGTTTTGCTCAGTGAGGGCCATTCCAAATTTGCTCAACGGGGCCATTTCTTGTCCGGAGGCCCCCAGGCATGCATGGCCATCATGGACAGGTCCACAATGGCCACGTGGACCTATGGGAGGAGATGGAATCCAAGTTCGCCTGTTTGGGTTCCGTGGCCCTGGGGAAAATCCTCCAAGTGTCCCTGAATGGCCCCGGGGTGCCCGACTAGAATGCCCATAGCACCCGAATAGTGGGTTAGTTCACGAATCTGTCAGTTCCGGTGTGTCTGGGATGCCGGGTTTCAGCTAGGTGACCCTCCACAACGTCCCTCAAAGACTCGGAAGCGGTGCCAATGGGCCATCTCCGGAGCTAGGGTTTTGCTCAGTGAGAGCCATTCCAAATTTGCTAAAGGGGTGCATTTCTGGTCCGGAGGCCCCCGGGTATGTGTGGCCACCGTGGACAGGTCCACAATGGCCATGTGGACCTATGGGAGTTGATGAAATCCAATTCCGCTTGCCGGTTTGGGTTCCGTGGCCCCGGAGCAAATCCCCAAAGTGTCCTTGATTGGCCCCGGGGTGACCGACTAGAATGCCCGTAGCATTTAAACCATGGCTTGGTTCACGAATCCGTTGATTCCGGTGGGTCCGGGATGACAGGTTTCAGCTAAGACCCCCCCCACAGCGTGCCTTTAAGACCTGGAAGCGGTGCCAATGGGCCATCTCCGGAACTAGGGTTTTGCTCAGTGATGGCCATTCAGGGACACTTCGGGGATTTGCTCTGGGGCCACGGAACCCAAACCTACGAGCGGACTTGGATTCCGTCGACTCCCACAGGTCCATGTGGCCGTTGTGGACCTGTCCACGGTGGCCACGCATGCCCAGGGGCCTCCGGACGAGAAATGCATTGCTTTAGCGAATTTGGAATGACCCTCACTAAGCAAAACCCTACCTCCAGAGATGGCCCGTTGGCACCGCTTTCAGGTCTTTGAGGGACGTTGTGGGGGGTATCCTAACTGAAACCTGGGGTCCCCTAACTGAAACCTGGTGTCTTGGGGGGTCCACTGGGTAGGTATGGCTAGCATTCCCAGCCGGAACTTGCCTAGAGACACCTGTAGGACTCCCCGGAACCCGGTTTTGTTGCACAGTTGGAGTTCTATGCCCCCGGTAGGTATCCAGCAGGTGTACCTGAAGGCCTTTTGGATGCAAGACAGAACGAGCCATAGAATGACGACCATGGCTCCGATCGACGAACCATCGACTCCGTTGGATTCAGGACGCCGGGATAGTGCCAGGGGTGCCCCTCTCCTCCGGTCCCGTGGCCCCGCTCTCATCTTGTATGTCCATCTTGGAAACTAGGGTTTTGCTCAGTGAGGAAGTGTGCAATTTTTGCACACGTGGGTCAACTTTGGAAAATCCTCCACCGGGAACGTATGATGATGATGGTGGTGATGATGAAGAAGACGTTGATGGTGATGGTGAAGAAGATGATGATGATGGAGAAGATGATGATGATGATGGATATGTTGATGAGGAACCTAGAGTTAGGTTTAGAGTTAGAGTTAATGATGATGATGGAGATGGTGGTGATGATGAAGACGTTGATGATGATGGTGATGGTGATGGCGATGGTGATGGTGAAGATGAAGAAGGTGGTTTAGTGCAAGGGTTTGGGTGAGGGTTAGGGCTAGAGTTATAGAAGGAAATTGAATTAGGGTTAGATTTAGAGTTAATGATGATGATGAAGATGGTGGTGATGATGAAGACGTTGATGGTGATGGTGATGATGAAGAAGATGGTTTAGTGCCAGGGTTTGGGTGAGGGTTAGGGCTAGAGTTATAGAAGGAAATTGAATTAGGGTTAGAGTTAGAGTTAATGATGATGATGAAGATGGTGGTGATGATGAAGACGTTGATGGTGATGGTGATGGTGATGGCGATGATGAAGAAGATGGCTTAGTGCTAGGGTTTGGGTGAGGGTTAGGGCTAGAGTTATAGAATGAAATTGAATTATGGTTAGAGTTTGAGTTAATGATGATGATGAAGATGGTGGTGATGATGAAGACGTTGATGATGATGGTGATGGTGATGGTGAGGATGAAGAAGATGGTTTAGTGCTAGGGTTTGGGTGAGGGTTAGGGATACAGTTTTAGAAGGAAATTGAATTAGGGTTAGAGTTAGAGTTAATGATGATGATGATGAAGACGTTGATGGTGATGGTGATGGTGAGGATGAAGTAGATGGTTTATTGCTAGGGTTTGGGTGAGGGTTAGGGCTAGAGTTATAGAAGGAAATTGAATTAAGGTTAGAGTTAGAGTTAACAATGATGATGAAGATGGTGATGATGATGAAGACATGATGATGATGGTGATGGTGATGGTGAGGATGAAGAAGATGGCTTAGTGCTAGGGTTTGGGTGAGGGTTAAGGCTAGATTTATAGAAGAAAATTGAATTAGGGTTAAAGTTAGAGTTAATGATGATGATGAAGCTGGTGGTGATGATGAAGACGTTGATGGTGATGGTGATGATGAAGAACATGGTTTAGTGCCAGGGTTTGGGTGAGGGTTAGGGCTAGAGTTATAGAAGGAAATTGAATTAGGGTTAGAGTTAGAGTTAATGATGATGATGAAGATGGTGATGACGATGAAGACATTGATGGTTATGGTGATGGTGATGGTGAGGATGAAGAAGATGGTTTTGTTCCAGGGTTTGGGTGAGGGTTAAGGCTGAAGTTATATAAGGAAATTGAATTAGGGTTAGAGTTAGAGTTAATAATGATGATGAAGATGGTGTTGATGATGAAGACATGATGGTGATGGTGATGGTGATGGTGAGGATGAAGAAGATGGCTTAGTGCTAGGGTTTGGGTGAGGGTTGACGCTAGAGTTATAGAAGGAAATTGAATTAGGGTTAGAGTTAGAATTAATGATGATGATGAAGATGGTGGTGATGATGAAGACGTTGATGGTGATGGTGATGATGAAGAAGATGGTTTAGTGCTAGGGTTTGGGTATCCTAAGAGTGTAAGACTCTAACTCTCGAGCACCTTGTTTGCATAGATAAATGGGCCAACTAAGTGCACCTGTACTGGGATTATCTGAGGCATGCAAGCATGTATCCTCCTAGAGATATTCCCCCTTTAACTTAGACTGTAATCCTCATGTATGAGTGCCTAGGGAACTGCACTCTCTCACCGTGCATGCAAAACTAAATAAAGCAAAAAATGCAGAGTTAGAACTGAATTGCTAATTTAGGAAAAACATCTAAACTGGAAATTAATAAAGGATGGCGCATTCATGCGCTCCTTATATCTCTCATCCATAAATGCTAGTGCATCCTGTTACATCTTGTTTTCACACCCAAGTGGCAAAGTCCTAATCCTCTAATTCTACAAGTGCGACTTCCGAAAATGATTGCCACTGCCACCTTAGCAAAGATTTTCCCAAGTTTTAGGCCTATTTTAAAGGACAAGGGAGGCTTCTAGATCAAGGTTGGAGAAAAGGTCTTAGGATTTCAAACTTTTTTGAAGATTAAGATGTGTTTTCCATTAAGTTAAAGTCCCATGTGAGTGCTTAATTCAGAAAGTTGCAAGTGAATTAATCAAATAGACACCTTTCAGAAATAAATATTTGCTCATGTGTAAAATGAAAGATTATTCATGGATAAATAAAGATATTCACAAAACTTAAATCAACAATGAATCATAATATTGTAGAATCAAAATTCACATTTAAACATGTTGCTTATTTCCCAAAATCATCCACAAATGATATTATCTAATAATGCCAAGGTTATAGTTGTTAGTTTACGAGTGATTATTGAATGAGACCCTCTTGGAGAGAGTAAAATCTTTGCAAAAGGGTGTCACCCAATCTATTAAGGGTCCAACTAAGTTGTAGTGATTTGAATCACTTCAATAAAGATGGCTGAAATCTTATCTTCACAAACTTAATTAATTAAATGTTTTTCCATATGATCCATGAGCATATAAATATAAAAAGATGTGCTGGAAATAAAATCAGTAAACCACTTGTCCAGGTTTGGTAACTTCTAGAATGTAAATGATTAGATGATTGTAAACTTTCATTCAATAAACCATAAACATTTAGGATATATTGTGTGTAATTGCTTAAGACAAATTTGTGAAATAATAACCATTCAAATAACATGCAATTAACACTATGATCCATAGATGAGTGTTGTGGATCGTGATAGACTAATCATTATATATGTGGCGAGGGTCCTATTTCAAATGGATTAATTTAGGATAATCAAATTATTTTAGGTGTTGTATATGAAGTGGTTATGGACCTAGTAAGTCCAAGGGTGAATCCTATAGATCTCGAGGATGGAAGGGTTGTTTTGGAAAAGGATGGTAGTTGGTTGAAGGTTAGAGATGGAGGAGACAATTATTTAAAGCATGTTGATAATGATAAAGGTGAAGCCAACAAAGGGATGCAGGTGAATGATGTTGGTAGTGTCAAAATGAAGAGGAAGAAGTGTGTAAAACATAAAATCTCTCTTATGAGGCTAGTCCTAGGAAATGATATCAAAATGCATGAGGTGGTGGGAATGGATTCCCATGCTCTTGCTGGAAGATTTCATGGTAAAAAGGTGGGGGAGTTGTCTCTAAGGGTGTAGTTATAGGAAAGATGGGCTCTTAGGCTTGGGTACATTCCTAATTTATTTATATCAACTACAAGTTACCTAGGGTTTCTTTTCATATATCAAGAGTATTTTGAGGAATATTTTGGCCCATGATTGGAAGTGGGAGATGATTTTGCTTATGCTAAAACAATGGCCCCCTTGTTTTTATTCATACTCGAAGATGAATGACATCGCTCCAGTTTCGATGAAGTGTCTTAGTCTTCCTCTGGACTTCCGGTCACGTTCAATGGAGGCTCAACCTCACTTAGATAAATGCCAAAAGGAAATTGGCAAGTCTATTAAAGACTTCGCATTAAGTTTGCAATATCCTTCCTTTGATTTTGAAACTTTTGGGATAGTATACTCATTTGGGGATAGTTGTTAGGGTTTGTCTTTCTCTTTGAAAGGATTGAAGGGGGATAGGAAATTCGAGGATACGTGTGTTGCAGTTATTCTACTAAGGGATCCCCTATTGGGTCTGATTCTAGTGATGGGGATTTTGACGTAAATAATCAAAATTGGAAGGGCCCTAGTGTGGAAGGTAATAGATATTATTTAATATATAGGAAGGAGGTTCTTGGTGATGATAAAGAGGGGGTTGAATGGGGTTTGGGTTGTTTTGAAGGGAAAGGCCATAAGGGTTCTAGTAGAGGTAGAAGATATAATTTATGCATTGCTAAGGAGAGGGATCTAAAGAGAGGGACCATGGTTGAGGTGATGACAACGAGGTTCATATGAATCCAATGAATATTCCATGGATCATGGGGTAAAATGATGTCTTGAACCATTGAGTTGACTATGTTCAATATGTGTCTTGACCTCAAAAAATCCAAGATACTTAAATTGCAAAGAGTTATTATCAATATTACCAAAACATTGAATACATTATCAACACTAAGGGTCTATTCCAACTTGTGCAAGTAGTAGTTCAACACATTAACCATGCTTTCATTAAAGGCACATACTAACACAAAGAACGATCCATATGTAACTACATGAACAATTCTCTTTTATTGCTCAATCCAATTGCACCTATGCACACCCCTCATGTTTGAACTAATTCAAGTGATATGGTTAACCCTTCCATCCAAGCACACATATGAACTTCTCATATATCTGGGTTAATTTGATATAATATATGATGCAATGATTGTTAGAATTGACTATTATAACCATTATAAGGATAAGTATAGAAGAAGTCATCATCTCCTATATATTTTTTTGTAGCCCTAAAGTCACAACACTTTGTAATGTAAATATAACTCCTTAGTTTGCTTGATTAGGTAAGTTATTGCTGAAAGGAAAAGATGCAAGACCCATTCAAATACAAGGGACTCATATTGAGGTCACTTGGTTTCTAGAAATAACATCTATATGTATGTGAGAACTTTTCCATAACATTCTTATCGAAGACAAAATCATGTATGCAAAAATGTAATCAAAGAAAAACTCATATACACAAGTGCAGATCCATCTATTAATATGCAAAAATGATCCAATCATGTACACTTTTTGGAAAAACGAAACATCGTTCCCAGCGTCTATATAATGGCAACTCATGCCTCATACAAAAAAAGGAAACTCGTGCCCTATACAAAATATGGCCCATGGTGCCCTATACAAAATATGGCAACTCGTGCCGAAAATGCCATATCGTGGCTAGTGTACATAGGAGGGTCTCTCAATCCTCCTGCCCACCCTCGGAGCTCCCAGGTGCATATCCAAAATCAATCTTCCTCTTCTTTGTGCTAGAGGAAGCTGGGTCCTTTCGACGTCTTTGAGCATGTCCCCCTGAGCCCTGAAACGACAACAATAATATGTCAACTTTTCCTGGCAATTATACAAGTATAAAACATAATTTCAAAATAAAAATAGTTTTCAAATCTTGGATAACTCACCGCATGCAAGACTGTAAGTCATGAGGGGGCATCCCTCCTCCGTGATCCTAGTCTCTCAGTAATGCCACCCTGCAACATTTAGAACAATCAGATAAATGATGAAACTAGATGCATATAGTAATTTTCGTTAAAACTGAACGAGATTTTCATAAACTAGTCAATCTCACCGTGAACAAAATCGGCTGGTCTTTGGGGTTGGCGGATGGAGCAGTCGGTTGGACAGCCTGCTCTGATGCTAGGGTGGACGGTAAAGAGGAGGATGTAGCCACATTGATAGTGGCTACACCACTGGGGGGAATAGTGGAAGAGGGGGGGGGTGGCAGGAGGAGGCATGGACTGGGGTGGGTGAAGTGGAGATGGATGTCTAGGGATATAAACCCTAAATGGATGTAGTATGGATTGGGGCATCCTAGAAGGGGAAGCGAGTGTGGTGGGGGAATGTGGGGGGGGCGAGGTCTATGTTGTAGTAGAGGGATGGGTGACTGTGGATGGGTGGTGTGCCGTGGTCGGATGGGGGAGGGTGGGAACATGTGAAACTGATGCAGAGGTGGAGCTGGATATGAAACATAAGGGGAGATGGATGGAACTGTGGTGCTATATAGGAGGGGGGGGGATGTATGGAAGGGGTTGGGGAATGGGGCATGTATTCCAGGGGATACAACTGGCATATAGGGTGGCCGAAAGGTCGGGGAGGGAGGAATAACAACACTGGTAGGCCGAGGTGCTCGCACCTACATACACATTTATAACCTCATAGTTTAATACAGAAAAATATAAATATACACGGATAAGTCATCATATTTGAAATTAAATTTATGCTTTAATACACATGATACCTGCGCACGTGGAGAACTGCTGGTCCCCGGTGGCGGTGGCTGGTCGCTGGAGCCCACTGACACCTATGCGAACACTACAATTTTTAGACTGAATTTATAAAAACAATATTAACAATATTAAACACAATGCAAATGAGAATGACAACGATGGTACTTAAAAAACATGACTGCAATTAATTTATATTCAAGTTAGATGATATTCAATATTCTGAAAGAATAGAAGGTGGCATGGCATGAAATTAAAACTAAATAAGGTGACAGGGCATAGAAGGTGACATGGTGAGCTTTTCCTTTTCTAGAGTCATCCCCATGAGTAGGTGAGCTTTTCCTTTAGCCCTAGAGAGATGTGTAGTGCCTCATAAGCGAATGGAATTCATGTCCATTTACAAATTTGAATTGGAAACCTATGTAATGTGTTTGGGTTCTTGATGAAGAGTTCCTAGGTTTTGATGTCTTCTTATAGATTTGTAGTTTCCTACAAGCTTGATTCACCCAGTGGAAAAGTATTTGCATCCCTAGAGTGAGGATCTTGAGTCCCTTTATTTCCATAACATTTACATCATCAAATAAAATGGCATCTCATTGTTTCAATTTGCAAAGAGGTGATAAATAACAGTTAAGTTAGTGTGCATGTTATTTAATACACTTTAGAGTGTTGATCGTTAGAAAAAGGAAGAAAGAGAACTATTTTTCATGACTAACTTACTATTTTTCATGATTAACTTACTTATAAGCTTGAATGTGCCATGTTATTTTGCATTGAATGAGTAATTATGTGTTCGTGATTGAATAGCTATGTTGTCAGAATGATATCACTTGATTGAAATCAAAGAATCTTGAGTGAAATGAGTTAAATGAGTATTATTGATGCCAAATGTTTTACCAAGTTGTATTTGAATCAAGATAATAGCAAGGCCCCATAGACCATATTTGTAACATTATCGCTCTTCCTTATGGGCCTTACATCATTTTCAAAAACTTTAGTGACAATACATGTGATAAGTTGTTTTACGTTGTTTATATGTCTTTCCTAATAGCATGTTCTAGGAGTAGTACTATGATTACTTTCAGTCTCAAGTATTAGAATAAATTGGAAATCTTGTGATAATAAACTAGGGTAATAAGGACATGAGAAACATCAGGTTCTTGAATTTCTAGAAGCTTGGCCACTATGATTCTCTTTTTCCCGATATTTTTGCACAATGCAGTGAAAATTCATAGCAATAAATAGTTTTCCTATTGGTCTCGGTGGATGCAAAAGTGACAAGTACAACATCTCAGTGAACTCAATTGATGCAACAAAGTTAGCATAAGCATAGAAGTGATTTGACCACCTTTACCATTAAAAGAACCCATTAGTAGAATATAGGGGAAAGTGATAATTACCATGGTAATATATTCTCAAAGTTTAAGCTTGAAGAACACATGGCATAAGGGCATGGCAACAAAGGTTGATTTGGTGGACAAAGTGATGGGCATTGGAGCCATTGGCACACCTACTGAGCCAAGAGTCAAATGACCCATACTGTGGTCATTTGAAGATGATTTGGACAAGGAGAGTACATGGAAAAGATAACTTGGATGACATGGTGACAAATGGAAAAGCAACACTAACACACATGGCATTGGTCAAGCACAGGAAGAGTAAGCAAGCATTGGATGGTAGTCTAAGGATGAAGGACACTGCGGGCATCACCAAAACCCCAGCTGCGGGCTCATCATTGGTCAAGTAAGAATGACATATTTTGGAAATTTCTCTCCCATTTGTATAATCATCAGAGGTCTAGGATGCCTAAAGTGAACATGGACAAATGTTTCTAGTTTTCTTAGGTTTTCATGTTTGATAAGGTTTCATTTTTTTTTTGGTGGGATTATACGAATTTATAGCTCTCAAATAAATTAGACAATATTATAAACACAACTGTAAAATAAGATGAATATGGTAATTACTCAGTGCTAATTAATTTGTAATTACTGAACACAAATTACTCGTAACTAGATCTAATTATTCAAAGTAAAGAAGTTACCTGTGTGTATGGTGCTGCAATCTCCTCTGCTGCCTCCATGGGTCCATTGAGGTCAAAGGAACCGACGTCCTCCCACCTGGGGGATGGAGACCCGACCCCAAATAACTGTACATTAAAAAACAAACAAAGTCAACAATGTGTAATTCAAAGTTAAATATATTAAACAATACGATATCAAATAAAATACAACAAATACTTGAACATTAAATAAAACAATAGAAAACCTGATCCATGAAGCTCCTTATGGCATGTTGCTGCGTATCACCATGGAAATAATGACCACAGTGAGAACAACGATGTGTCGTTGTTCCAACCGAACTAGAAGGCCCCACCTGGGTTCCACTTGTACTTGGCATGTCCCGACCACCACCTATAGACTGTGCAGCTGTTTATGTCTCATCGATGTCCTCCCGGCTCTGGGAAGACATGGCCACAAATTTGGTATGTATAAGCAAGTCATGTGTGACACGTCTGATGGAGTCATGAATCTCATCTAGACCACTACCAAACCCGGGTGGTCGAGGAGGGGGGTTTGGCTCTCTCTTGGGTGTAGGAGGTCCTCTAAGTGGGTTGCGGTGCGCTTGAGGTCGATCTTGGGCGGATCGAATACCGACACCCTGAAACTCAGTGATGTCAAAATAGTTGACATGGTACCCTAGCTCAAAATCAACCCATAATTTCCAAAGGAAATACTGTGGGACCTCCAAATTGTTGCATGGGGGCCTGTCAAACACCATGAACCACCTCTTTCTCCAGTTATCTCTCCATGGCTGGTAAATGCACCAGTCCATGCAAACCCGAGGCCTCGTCACAGCTGGAGGCTGTCCTGTCGAGGGAACTATGAACTTGCTATACAACTGGGCTTTGGTGATGTTGAGGTCTTTTATCTGCTCTTTGGACAACCCAGTGGAGTAGTGTTCCCTCATTCGAGCCCTGTATTGGCTCAAGTTTGTTATCTCATGACATGAAATATTGATTGATTCCATAATGTTTTGAAGTGATGAAGCCAAGGAAACCCGAGAGGGTTCCTTGGTACTGTTCAATTCATTACTTAGTGCCCTCAATTTATTTAAGTCTTGGTGTAATTGATCTTCGGGGTTTTCATTCGGTTCATTGTCAGTTCCCATATTGTCTTTTGGAGGTCGGGTTTCATTGGTTTCATCGGATGGTTCAGGTGTGTCTGACATCTTGTTAGGTGTAGATGGCCTGCAATTAAATTTCCTTGGTTTTTTAATGGATTGTAAATTTTTTTAAAAATTAAAATTCAAATGGAAAACAAAAATAAACCAAAAATAAACACAAATTTGTGCTTTGAGGACCACCTACCTGGAGAAATGGATGGCACCATGGTGTAGGGGCGATTTCTTGGTGTTGAGGAGAATTTTGGTGCTTGAAGACGTGTTCATGGGGTTGCATAGTGCGGTCGCGGGATTGCACAGTGGGCTCACGGGTCTGTCGAAAATGACAAACCTGCGAGCTCTGTTTTTTTTAATAAAAAAATAGAGGCACGCACACGCCATTGATGCGTGCGCGCCATTTTGTGCGTACGTGTCAAAGACGCGTGCATACCCCTTTTGTCCATGTGGGCTCAACCATGTGGACGTTCGGTATTGCCAAAGCAGCGAAGCGTGCGCACATTTTGATGCGTGTGCGCGTCACTTTGTTTTTTCTGCTCACGCGCTGCTGTTGTGGTCTTTTTGGGTACCAGCTTCGTGTGGGTACCCATAAGCAAATTAAGTATGGTTTTGACAAAGAAAATGTCAACATCATTTTGCATAGCATCATCAAGGAAATGTCACTTTTCATAGCCAACCAGATTTTGTCATGTTTTAAAATCCTTAAAAAAAGGTCATTGTTTGTTCTCGAAGCTAGAATATATTATATTGGTTTAAGGAAATCCAAGCTAGAAATTGAACAAAAAAAGATATCGCAACAAAGAATAAGCTAAATGGTTGTATTGTCATAAGATATGGAGATGTGCACCTCTTGTCCATAGATAAATTTATGATATTTTTTTTTAGTAAAATTGAGTTCAATGATAACTTTGACAAATTTTGAGTTATGTCTAACTTTTGTATTTGGTCCTATGTTTCATTCAGTTGGACTAATAATTCATTGTGCTCCTTGTTATCTGTGAGGACTTTACCCAAGTGTGACTTCACTTACCAATACAAGGCCTATAACACCCCATTTTTTAACCCAAGATGTAAATATAATGTAATTATGTAAAGGCTAAAAGTCATATATGAATGGTCTATGATGAATGAATATATCGTAATATATAAATTTTCTAATATAAAAAAATCTAACAACTGCAAGTGAAGAATGACAAAGAAGAGATGCAGTGTTATGATTCCACAAATGGGGATGCGAGAGGGGACTGAAGGGTGATGACCTTAGTGGAATTTAACTATGCCTTGGCCTTCATTAACCCTTTTTGACCCAAAGTCCCTTAAACATGGTTATAAGTGCCACTTTAATTAATTAAGGGGTAATTATATTAATTGAGTATTAAGAGGGAAAAGTGGCCTTTTTTGGGGAAGCCACATGCCAATACATAACCATGGATATATAAAGTTATAAACTCGTTTCATTCATCATTGTTCATTCCAACATTCAGAGAGGTAGCACACCCATGCCATAGTAGTTCCGAATGGTAACCAAAGGGAAATCAGTTTTCTAGAATCTAACACTCGAGCCCACAGTAACAAACGACAACCTAGCTACCCCGATAAATTGTTACTCGAGATTAGGGAACTTGGTATGCAACCTGAAATCCTTGGATCATGGTCATGGAGATTTCATTATCGGTATGTACTAGAGCACTAGAAGGGGAAGGGGACAACTCGAGGGACCGCAATGCAAAGAAGGGGGTACCTTTCATGGTGTTGTACAGGTTGATAGGGAATCAATGAGGGGTTGGGTTCAATTGTGGATGGGGTTACCGACACCACTTGGGTAGATGATAGGTGTACTTGGGGTGAGGAGCACTGTGTGAGGAGTGTGATTGTAAATTGAAGAGGAATAATCTGAAAATTTCCCCTTTAGATTGATATCCCCAACTTGAGGGTGGCATCTCTCAAAGAAATAGATAGTTTGACAGAGTGTTTGCAACTAGGAGGAACATACAACTTGCAACTGGTTGGTGGACATTCACCAAACATGTTTGTAATGCCATGGAGTTTATTTATGTGATGTGTTTGTTCTAGTTATTCTTTTAGTATTGTTCTATGTATGATTCTCCAGCATGGTTTGAATGTATTCTTGTGAGTAATAATTCCATAAAGAAGGATGGATATTTTAGTTAACTCACAATTATGTAAATGTATTATATTCCATTAAAAATTAAATATATAGCCAGACAATGGAAACTAAAATTCAAATTTGTCATCAAGGACATATTTGGTATGTGGGATGAGTACCCATGGTCTCAACAGTGTAAAGAGGCTATTGAGTACGTGAAAAGACCACCATTTTGTAGTTCTTAGTTTCTTTGGCTCGAGAGGATCCCGCATCAAGGACCCATGGGCACATCTCATCCTCAATCTCCCTGTTTTGTATGAAACCTTACTATGCTTTTACCCAATCTTTGACCTAGGAGATTTCCTGTTGAATATTAGTTTGGATCTACTCTTGATAGATTTACTCTAACTTCATTGCTTCCTACATAAACATAGGTTGTGGACTTTGTCCCTTTCCTCTACGTCCTGATGCCCACGACCCTTGGTTGTCATGACTTTAAGAGCTTAAGATAAGCTTTCTTCTTGGGGATGGGGTGCCCAGTGAATTAGGAGATAACTAATGTAGAAATGAGAGTTCAAGATGCAAGGCCTCCATGAGATGTCTAGAGTCTATATAGGAAAATTCACATCTACACACTTTGCATTTTTGGGAATATATATAGATCATTCTTTATAGGCTGGTTTGCATAATCCTATCATGCTTCAAATTCAAGAATTTTTCTTTTTTTAAAGCTATAGGATTTCTTCCACTTCAACCCACTTACTGGGATGAATAAGGTGAGGCGTGCACACACACACACATTTCAAATAAACATTTACGTCTTGATAATATTCACATATAGAGAACTCAGAAACATAGAGTGACGAAAAGAAGGTGCATCCATAGGAAAAGCTCCCTTTTTTCCTTTCCTCAACAAGGGAGAATTAATACCAACTCAATATAGAGTTTCAAATCATTCATAGCACCCATTTATCAATCATAAATAGACAAGGAATTCTTTCTCTTGTCAGTTTTTTTTTCAAACTAGGTAATGGAGAAGGCCTAAAATACTTAGCTATATTATTTTTTATAAAATATATTCATGATAAGACAAATAAATAGAAAACAAATTCTTTTAAACTTTACCATGGTAATATATTCTCAAAGTTTACCATGGTAATAGAAAACAAATAAATAGAATACGGGGGAAAGTGATAATTACCATGGCAATATATTCTCAAAGTTTAAGCTTGAAGAACACATGAAATGGCATAAGGGCATGGCAGCAAAGGTTGATTTGGTGGACAAAGTGATGGGCATTGGAGCCATTGGCACACCTATTGAGCCAAGAGTCAAATGACCCATACTGTGGTCATTTGAAGATGATTTGGAGAAGGAGAGTACATGGAAAAGATAACTTGGGTGACATGGTGACAAATGGAAAAGCAACAATAACACACATGGCATTGGTCAAGCACAGGAAGAGCAAGCAAGCATTAGATGGTAGTCTGGGGATGAAGGACATTGCGGGCATCACCAAAATCCTAGATGTGGGCTCATCATTGGCCAAGTAAGAATGATAGATTTTGGAAATTTCTCTCCCATTTGTATAATCATCAGAGGGCTAGGATGCCTAAAGTGAACATGGACAAATGTTTCTAGTTTTCTTAGGTTTTCATGTTTTATAAGGTTTCATTTTTTTTTTTGGTGGGATTATACGAATTTATAGCTCTCAAATAAATTAGACAATATTATAAACACAACTGTAAAATAAGATGATAATATGGTAATTACTCAGTGCTAATTAATTTGTAATTACTGAACACAAATTACTCGTAATTGGATCTAATTATTCAAAGCAATGAAGTTACCTGTGTGTATGGTGCCGCAATCTCCTTTGTTGCCGCCATGGCTCCATCGAGGTCAAAGGAACCGACGTCCTCCCCCCTAGGGGATGGAGACCCGACCCCGAATAACTATACATTAAAACAAATAAAGTCAACAAAGTGTAATTCAAAGTTAAATATATTAAACAATACGATATCAAATAAAATACAACAAATACTTGAACATTAAATAAAACAATAGAAAACCTGATCCATGAAGCTCCCTATGGCATGCTGCTGCGTATCACCATGGCAAGAATGACCACAGTGAGAACAACGATGTGTTGTTGTTCCAGCAGAAATAGAAGGCCTCGCCTGGGTTCCACCTGTACCCGGCATGTCTCGACCACCACCCATAGACTGTGTAGATGTTTGTGTCTCATCGATGTCCTCCCGGCTTTGGGAAGACATGGCCACAAATTTGGTATGTCTAAGCAAGTCATGCGTGAAACGTCTGACGGAGTCATGAATCTCATCTAGACCACTACCAAACCCGGGTGGTCGAGGAGGGGGGTTTGGCTCTCTCTTGGGTATAGGAGGTCCTCTAAGTGGGTTGCGGTGCGCTTGAGGTCGATCTTGGGCAGATCCAATACCGACACCCTGAAACTCAGTGATGTCAAAATAGTTGACATGGTACCCTAGCTCAAAATCAACCCATAATTTCCAAAGGAAATACTGTGGGACCTCCAAATTGTTGCATGGGGGCCTGTCAAACACCATGAACCACCTCTTTCTCCAGTTATCTCTCCATGGCTGGTAAATGCACCAGTCCATGCAAACCCGAGGCCTCATCACAGTTGGAGGCTGTCCTGTCGAGGGAACTATGAACTTGCTATACAACTGGGCTTTGGTGATGTTGAGGTCTTTTATCTGCTCTTTGGACAACCCAGTGGAGTAGTGTTCCCTCATTTGAGCCCTGTATTGGCTCAAGTTTGTTATCTCACTGTGTGTAATATTGATTGATTCAATAATGTTTTGAAGTGATGAAGCCAAGGAAACCCGAGAGGGTTCCTTGGTACTGTTCAATTCATTACTTAGTGCCCTCAATTGATTTAAGTCTCAGTGTAATTGATCTTCGGGGTTTTCATTCGGTTCATTGTCGGTTCCCATATTGTCTTCTGGAGGTTGGGTTTCATTGGTTTCATCGGATGTTTCAGGTGTGTCTGACATCTTGTTAGGTGTAGATGGCCTACAATTAAATTCCCTTGGTTTTTTAATGGATTGTAATTTAAAAAAAAAATTAAAATTCAAATGGAAAACAAAAAAAAAAACAAAAAAAAACACAAATTTGTGCTTTGAGGAGCACCTAGCTGGAGAAATGGATGGCACCGTGGTGTAGGGGCGATTTCTTGGTGTTGAGGAGAAATTTGGTGCTCGAAGACGTGTTCGCGGGGTTTCACAGTGCGCTCGCGGGATTGCACAGTGGGCTCACGGGTCTGTCAAAAATGACAAACCCGTGAGCTTTGTTTTTTTATTATAAAAAAACAGAGGTGCGCACGCGTCATTGACGCGTGCGCGCCATTTTGTGCGTACACATCAAAGACGCCTGCGCGCCCCTTTTGTTCACGTGGGCTCAACCACTTGTACGTTCGACATTGCCGAAGTAGTGACGCGTGTGCGCATTTGGATGTGCGTGCGCGTCGCTTTGTTTTTTCCACTCACGCGCTGCTGTTGCGGTATTTTTGGGTACCGACTTCGTGCGGGTACCCATAAGCAAAGTAAGTATGGTTTTGTAAAAGAAAATATCAACATCATTTTGCATAGCATCATCAAGGAAATGCCACTTTTCATAGCCAACGAGATTTTGTCATGTTTTAAAATCCTTAAAAAAAAGTCATTATTTGTTCTCGAAGCTAGAATATATTATATTGGTTTAAGGAAATCCAAGCTAGAAACTGAATAAAAAAAGATATTGCAACAAAGAATAAGCTAAATGGTTGTATTGTCATAAGATATGGAGATGTGCACCTCTTGTCTATAGATAATTTTATGATATTTTTTTTTAGTAAAATCGAGTTCAATGATAACTTTGACAAATTTTGAGTTATGTCTAACTTTTGGATTTGGTCCTATGTTTCATTCAGTTGGACTAATAATTCATTGTGCTCCTTGTTATCCGTGAGGACTTTACCCAAGTGTGACTTCACTTGCCAATACAAGGCCTATAACACCCCGTTTTTTAACCCAAGATGTAAATATAATGTAATTATGTAAAGGCTAGAAGTCATATATGAATGGTCTATGATGAACGAATATATTGTAATATATAAATTTTCTAATATAAAAATCTCTAACAACTGCAAGTGAAGAATGACAAAGAAGAGATGCAGCGCTATGATTCCACAAATGGGGATGTGAGAGGGGACTGAAGGGTGATGACCTTAGTGGACTTTAACTATGCCTTGGCCTTCATTAACCCTTTTTGACCCAAAGTCCCTTAATCATGGTTATAAGTGCCACTTTAATTAATTAAGGGGTAATTATCTTAATTGAGTATTAAGAGGGAAAAGTGGCCTCTTTTGGGGAAGCCACATGCCAAGACAAAACCATGGATATATAAAGTTAGAAACTCGTTTCATTCATCATTGTTCATTCCAACATTCAAAGAGGAAGCACACCCATGCCATGGTAGTTCCGAATGGTAAACCAAAGGGAAATCAGTTTTCTAGAATCTAACACTCGAGCCCACAGTAACAAACGACAACCTAGCGACCCCGATAAATTGTTACTCGAGATTAGGGAACTTGGTCTGCAACTTGAAATCCTTGGATCATGGTCATGGAGATTTCATTATCGGTATGTACTAGAGCACTAGAAGGGGAAGGGGACAACCCGAGGGACTGCAACGCAAAGAAAGGGGTACCTTTCATGGTGTTGTGTAGGTTGATAGGGAATCAATGAGGGGTTGGGTTCAATTATGGATGGGGTTACCAACACCACTTGGGTAGATGATAGGTGTACTTGGGGTGAGGAGCACTGTGTGAGGAGTGTGATTGTAAATTGAAGAGGAAAAATTTGAAAATTTCCCCTTTAGATTGATATCCCCAACTTGAGGGTGGCATCTCTCAAAGCAAGAGATAGTTTGACAGAGTGTTTGCAACTAGGAGGAACATACTTAACTTGCAACTAGTTGGTGGACATTCACCAAACATGTTTGTAATGCCATGGAGTTTATTTATGTGAAGTGTTTGTTCTAGTTATTCTTTTAGTATTGTTCTATGTATGATTCTCCAGCATGGTTTGAATGTATTCTTGTGAGTAATAATTCCATAAAGAAGGATGGATATTTTAGTTAACTCACAATTATGTAAATGTATTATATTCCGTTAAAAATTAAATATATAGCCAAACAATGGAATCTAAAATTCAAATTTGTCATCAAGGACATATTTGGTATGTGGGATTGAGTACCCATGGTCTCAACAGTGTAAAGAGGCTATTGAGTACGTGAAAAGACCACCATTTTGTAGTTCTTAGTTTCTTTGGATCGAGAGGATCCCGCATCAAGGATCCATGGGCACATCTCATCCTCAATCTCCCCGTTTTGTATGAAACCTTACTATGCTTTTACCCAATCTTTGACCTAAGTGATTTCCTGTTGAATATTAGTCTGGATCTACTCCTGATAGATTTCCTCTAACTTCATTGCTTCCTACATAAACATAGGTTGTGGACTTTGTCCCTTTCCTCTACGTCCTAACGCCCACGACCCTTGGTTGTCATGACTTTAAGAGCTTAAGATAAGCTTCCTTCTTGGGGATGGGGTGCCCAGTGAATTAGGAGATAACTAATGTAGAAATGAGAGTTCAAGATGCAAGGCCTCCATGGGATGTCTAGAGTCTATATCTGAAAATTCACATCTACACACTTTCCATTTTTGGGAATATATATAGATCATTCTTTATAGGCTGGTTTGCATAATCCTATCATGCTTCAAATTCAAGAAATTTTCTTTTTTTAAAGCTATAGGATTTCTTCCACTTCAACCCACTTACTGGGATGAATAAGGTGAAGCGCACGCACACACACACACATTTCAAATAAACATTTATGTCTTGATAATATTCACATACAGAAAACTTAGAAACATAGAGTGACGAAAAGAAGGTGCATCCATAGGAAAAGCTCCCTTTTTCCTTTCCTCGACAAGAGAGAATTAATACCAACTCAATATAGAGTTTCAAATCATTCATAGCACCCATTTATCAATCATAAATAGACAAGGAATTATTTCTCTTGTCATTTTTTTTTTCAAACTAAGTAATGGAGAAGACCTAAAATACTTAGCTATATTATTAATTATAAAATATATTCATGATAAGACAAATAAATAGAAAACAAATTCTTTTAAACTTTAGAGTAAAACAAGGTATCGTAGAAGTCCTAAAACACTTCGCTTTATTAATTTTTATAAAATATACGATAAGTTAAATAATTATAAAATGAACTATCACTTATTTTTTTATAAAATATATGATAAGACAAATAAATAGAAGATTAATATGAGTTTTTACTTGGCACAAATTTAAAGTGTAGTCTAAATATTCTAAGTTTTCAATTTTTTTAGAGCATATTTTTCGTCTTATTTGTTCATATTAGAGTTGGAAATTAAAAAAAAATCTTAGAATCATAAATATTAGCTATGGAAATTGCATAATTTGGGTGTCATGGGGTATTTTAGGGTGTTGAATCTATTTATGGATTCAAAAACATAATTTAAACACGTAAAATTTTAAATTTTATTAAAAAAAATTACGACCAAAACCTATTTGTAAAATCTAAAACTTAAAATAAATAGACCTCCCAAATTTAAAGACATTAAAGTTAACCAACATGTGTAATGAACTTAAAAAGGTGAATTTATAAACTGAAAAGGTGCAACTAAAGGCTAAGGAGGTCTGAAATGCAAAGGAAAACCGGTGAAATTGCCTATATAAAAAAATGGTATGCCTTCTCAAAACTGTATAGAGCAAGACCTGTATAGAACTAATTACAACGAGAAGAGAGCAAGACCTGTATAGAGCTAATTACAACAAGAAGATGGACGGTGACAACGAGCAATATCAATGCAGTGTGAGTCTGTGCATTGTTTTCGATCCAGTGAATATCAATCCCACTCCCTTCCTCTACGATCGAAACTCAGTGGAAACATTGCTGGAGAACAATCCACGCCGGACTCTTCCAACCATTCCTCAAACCAGGCGGCCATTCATTCCCACTGATGTAACTCCCAATGTTGCTCTCAGAGTGGAGATGAGACAATATTTTCAAGAAATTAAGGGCACCGAGTATACAGGATGGGAAGTCATCCCAGATTACCCTCAACGCCTCTACTTGCCCGCCATGAAAGAACTTCTCGCCCAAATTCTTCATTCCTTCTCCAGCGAAGCAGAAAATCTGCGTGAAATGAGCGAAGAAAACTGGTCCAACGCCCGGAAACGACTCAATTATCTGCGCCTAAATCTCCAACTCGAGCCTCTCAATCGCCAGCTCTTCCTTTCGGACGAAAAATGCATCAAAGTTTTAGGTGAAATCATCTCCAAATCCTATTCCCGTGCCCTAAAATCTGAAGAAATCACATTATTTCACAGAGAATCTCTGAGAATGATACGCGTCCTCGACATGAGCACAAGACAGTTAAGCAATCAGCTACAACCCCAAGATGCTTCACAGTGTTCTCGATTTATACAATTTTTAATCAGAAATTTGCAGTTCACGAGTCACGAGTGTTTTCATTCCCTAGTCCTCCGAATTCTCTCGATCGAATCGAGCCTTCTGAAACCCGAAGAGGTTTGTTGTGTTCTCGAATACGTTATGAAGGTACATCCCACGGCACTTTCATCCACCGATATGAAGAACATAGCCAATATTCTGCACCGTTTCTGTGCAGCTAATTTTTTGGAAGGCGGTATTCAATTGCTCCTCGTTATGATTACATTGCTGGTGCCTGGACTTGTGCAAATGTTTACATATCTATTGGGTTTCTTCAAAAGCGCGGATCGCTTGGGAACTGCGGAGGACGCTTTGCAGGCTCTTTGGGTGGTGCTCTTTCTCATCGCTCAAATTCTCCATTGCCCTCAAGTGGTTCAACAACCAGCTCTGGCTTCTAGTGTTGATATGAATTTACTGACAAATATCGAAGACATGATCAGAATGGAAGTTGCTGAAGATCGGAGCCCAGTTTTTGATAATCTGTCTGAGGAGCATTGGTTGTTTCTACTCAGCATAGCTGTAATACTTTACGAAGCCACGGGTACAGTGGCTACAATGAGGAAGGAAAACTATGGACGCTATGCCGAATTTCTACTTAGACCCATTTCTGTGAAATCAGAACCTGTGAAAGCTTTGGTGGAGAAGATATTACAAGGGTTTAAGGAAGTCACTGGAGACCATTATAAGGTTCCAGATTTTTCAGATTTGTCAATATAGGATTTGGTAAAATCTTTTGAAACAAACAAAATAAGTCATATGAAAGTCGGATTATGGTTAAATTCTGATCATAGGTTTGTAAATTGATAAATTAAAAAAAAAAAAATCCTTAAAAATAAAAAAAAATATATATTTGGAATATAATTGGAAAATGATCATATTTTTTTGTGGTTGAAGTTATTTTAATTATTTGGAATAATATTAATAACCTTGGTACAAAATAATACATATTTTTCATAATTTTATTAACATTAATATTATTTTAGAATATATTACAATTTTTTTTTTAAATTCTTTTTCAATAATAATAATAATAATAAAACTCACCTTTAAATTCTACGATTGATATATAGAGAGAGTGCTTATAGCACATTATATAGTTTTTATGTGAAATTTACAGAGAAAAAAATCAACCATTTAGTAAACAATTTCCAAAAATATATTTTTAATTTTTTCGATTCGAAGCAACAAAAATATGTTGTGTGAATTAGTCTTAATAGTATTATGAGTTACATGTTGAGAGATCTATTTGAATTTGTTGAGAACATAATTTTTTGAAAAATATTATATCACCAAAAGATTTAATAAAAATATTCATGTCTTGAAGGAAAATAAACATCACAAACTTAATTGAAAATTGAAATAATGATATAGATCAAGAAAGAGGGGTTAGTCCCAAGTAAGCTTGATAATAGAAGACCTTGTTATCCCTTGTACTTCTTAAAATGTCATGATGGTCATACTTGTGGCAATAGAGAAAGCTTCTTTTGATAATTTATCTATATGAACTTGCACATTTAGCCCTAAAACACATGCCTGAAGGAACAATACTTGAAACTAGATTTATTCCTTTTGAGTTCTTCCTAAGTTGGATTCTTAGAGTTAAACTATGAAATTTCTTTTTACCAACCATCCAATTTATTACAAATTAATTGTGAGCCACTAAACGCTACAACGAGAGACTCAATTATTTGAACACATTTCATTAAGAACAAAGGAATGTAGAATTCAATCACATTATTAGTCCCCTCCCCAAAACAAACTTTGAAGTTGAAATAATGTAAATCATCAAAAAAAAAATCAAAACACCTCCAATTGTATTGATAAATGGTACCCATTAGCAAGCACCATAAAAGGAAATCCAACTCTTAGTCCTATTTATATACATAGGAACTAGTCTAATAGGAGCATATGGTCTCATACAAATATCTTCTTATATTGCTTTAATTTAATTTAAAATATGAAAGTAGGCAATCTCTTTACCTTAAATAATAGCTCTATTCCTATCCAACTAAAGCTCCAACAATATCACAAAACACAATGATTTTTGGCCTTTCAAACTAGTTTCCACAAATTCTTTTTGCCAAACATCCAATCCCACCCATCAATGTTAGGATTTTTCAAATGATTATACTTATGGAATCTGTTGTATTTGAAAGTGAATTGTTCATAATCTTAGGCTTGGATATGGATCCATCCATCTGGGTTTAGTTGGATTTCCTTATGCAGTCCTTTATCCAAATTGACCTCCACACATTCTAGCACAAGCAAACTAGCGTGATCTTGGCTTAGTGCTATCATGAATTAACCTACATAGTTCCCCATCAATGCTAGGGTTTGAGTGTCTCAAAATATAAGAAGAGGATTAGGAGGGAGATGAACTCAAACCAAAATGTGGTGGGTACATATTCTTCAAGTTTGAAATTTGGTGATCATTGTTTCAAAATAAATACCACAGATAGCAATGAAATAAGGACCTTTCTTGAAAACCATATCCTTATATTCTTTGAATTAGAAAAAAAAAGCATAAAATTCCTTGCCACGAAAGAATATTTGCATGTTTTTTTGGTATCCAAGTCTCCATTGATTTGGTCAATGGCTAAAGTTTTGTGAATTAGTCGATGAGATATTTCTCCAAGAATATGAGAGATTTCTTATAAGGCACTAAAGGAGTACACTTTGTAGGGGAATATGTCCAACCTTTTCTTACCAATCTAGAAGGTTCTTTGTGAATTGAGTGCACCCCTTTTGTTAGAGCCATTGCTACTCCCTCCTCTTTCTATTGTCATGTAAACACAATTAGGAAATCATAGTCCTCACATTAAGATAAACTAATAAATATTCTTAATTACTTAAAAATAAATATAATTAATTAATATATACTCAGTGTTACAAATGGTGAAAAAATATTGCAAAGATGAGTACAAATTAATTGGAGCTTCAATAAAACAAGATATTGGAGAAGACCTAAAACACTTTGCTATAAAAGAATCTATAAAATATATATGAAACAAATAAAGTAGAGGATGCAATCACTTTCTCATAAAATATTAAATATTTAAATACATTAAATTTAATAAACATTTATAATAAACCAAACTCATTTAACTTTAACAAACGCTTATAATAAACCAAATGTATGCAATAAAAGTTAAAGAAAGTGTCAAATACAAAGGAAAACCAGAGAAATGACCTGCTAGTCCATGCCATAAGAAAGTGTTTATAAAATGTTTAATTGTATTTGAAATAAAATTCAATATTGATATAATAATTTTGTTTTGCTTTTTAATATAAAATATTAAGTTTCTTGAGGATCACGATTATGGTTTTTAATGTTCACTAAGCCCAAATTTGGCCTATCAAACCTTAAGAGAAAAGACAAGATAAATATTATTTGATTTGCTTTAATATATAATATTTCTATATGAGAAAGCTTACAAAAAAAAGTTTTAACTTTTTATAACTATGTATTTATATAAATACTCATTTAAATAAGTGTTATCGCATAGCTGTAGAATGAATCTAGGGTATATTGAGTGTATTGCATACCCTTTATGAACCCGGAACCTATTAAAAGTTGCTATTAGCTATTGCTGCAATTATTCCAAATTTATGATGTGTACAAATTTTAAAAGAGTTCATTGCAATTATATATATATATTTTTTCTGCTTATACTGAAAACACGACAAAGTTATCTCATAAAAATCCAGCATTTTTATCGAATTATGATATGGATTTGGATTGATTTTTTTTATCATATCTATTCAAAACATTCAATGTAGCATTTAGATTTAGATTCCACTTATCAGTACACAAAAAATATATCTAGCTGGGAAGTTGTGAAGAAAGCTATTCCAACTTCCAAGTTGGTGTTAATATTCAATGCACTCAATATAATACATATATTCAATATATTGTTACACAGAAGAGCATATACACAAAAACAAAGGCCTATACAAAAGGAGAAGTTTATAACATTCATCGTTTTGAAGTACAATATAATACATATATATTCAATATATTATTACACAAAGGCGTATACAAAGGAGAAGTTTATAACATTCATTGTTTTGAAGGTACAAACGTAAGGCTTTGTTTTAATTCATAGCATGACTTCAATTGGAATACATGAACATGGATCAGAGTGGATATGCATACCATCCACAATTATTATGTGTATTACTAGTTGTTGATGTACATACCATCCACAATTAATGCACGTACTACTAGTTGTTGCTTTGGTATTTGTAAAATAATTATTATATATACTATTTATGATTATGTGTCAATTTGATAAAAAATTTAAAATAAAATATTTTTTAAAAACAAATTGTCACCTCCAACCATGGGTATTTTGTCAAATCAAACCTTACAACCAATAACAAAATAGTATTTTCTAATTTCAAACATTAAAAAACATTTTATTATTTAAAAAAATTAAAATTAATAATTATTTTTTACATAACATTGTAAAACCACTATTAAATTGATAAAATTAATAAAAAATTAACATAGTTTTAAGAATGGACCCATTGCTATAATCCCTGCACCCATTGCTATAATCCATGGACCCATTGCTATAATCCTTGCCTTGGTAGGGACTAATAAATTATTTAATTTAAATTGCTATAATTCCTGCCTTGGCCCAGGACTAATAGATTATTTAATTTAAAAAAAAATTATAAATATATTTTTATATTAATTAAAATATATATAACATTAAAAAATATGAAATCTACATTATAGTATATAATGTATACATATACATCATAATGTATAAACAAATAAAATTATGATGTTTTTGAAAATATAAATAAATAAATTTAAAGTGTAGTAAAGTCGTTCACATAAAATGAAGGTAAGTATAAACTACTGGAATGACTTTTAAAACAAACATATATAAGTAAAGTAAGTATGGTTTTGACAAAGAAAATGTCAACATCATTTTGCATAGCCTCATCGAGGAAATGTCACTTTTCATAGCAACCAGCTTATGTCATATTTTAAAATCCTTAAAAGACCAAGTCATTATTATACTACATTGGTTTAAGGAAATCCAAGCTCGAAACTGAAAATAAAAAAAAAATATTGCAACATAGAATAAGCTAAATGGTTGTATTGTCATAAGATATGGAGATCATGTGCACTTCTTGTCCATAGATAGAAGTATGATATTTTTTAGTAAAATTAGTGTAGATTCATCTTAAACCCGGATCTATCAAGCACCGAGAGGGATCCAATTTCTTGAGGTATATATATATATATATATATTTTAATTTTTAAACTCAAGAAATTTGATCTTTCTTGGTTGATAGATCTGGGTTTAAGTTTTAAGTTTTTATTTTATAGATGAACATCGATTTTTTTAATTACTTTTCATAATTTTTTATTTTATGAGCCAACATGGATTTTTTTATAAATATTTTACATAATTTTTATTTTATGAGTTGACATTAATTTTTTTAATTATTTTGTTAGGTAGGAACGTTACAACATCTACCCCATACTGGGCTGTAGAGCACCTTGCTCCTCGCGCTGCAATCAAATCCAGTGATAGACTTTGACAAATTTTGAGCTTCATGTATAACTTTTGGATTTGGTCCTATGTTTCATCCAGTTGAAGTAATAATTCATTTTGCTCCTCGTTATCCATGAGGACTTTACCCAAGAGTGACTTCACTTGCCAATACAAGGCCTATGACACCCCATTTTTTAACCCAAGATGTAAATATGATGTAATATGTAAAGGCTAGAAGCCATATATGAATGGTCTAGGATAAACGAATATATTGTAAATATATAAATTTTCTAATATAAAAATCTCTAACAACTGCAAGTGAAGAATCACAAAGAAGAGATGGAGGCTATGATTCCACAAGTGGGGGATGTGAGAGGGGAATGAGAGGTGATGACCCTAGTGGAATTTAACTATTCTTTGGCCTTCATTAACCCTTTTTGACCCAAAGTCCATTAACCATGGTTATAAGTGCCACTTTAATTAATTAAGTGGTAATTACCTTAATTGAGTATTAAGAGGAAAAAAGTGGCCTCTTTTGGGGAAGCCACATGCCAAGACAAAACCATGGATATATAAAGTTAGAAACTCGTTTCATTCATCATTATTCATTCCAACATCCAGAGACAAAGCACACCCATGCCATGGTAGTTCCGAATGGTAAACCTAAGGGAGATAAGTTTTCCATAATCTAACACTCGAGCCCACCGTAAAAAACGACAACCTAGCTACCTTGTTAAATTGTTTCTTGATATTAGGGAGCTTGGCCTACAACGTGAAATCCTTGGATCATGGTCATGGAGATTTCATGATTGGCATATACTAGAGCACTAGAAGGGGAAATAAGGGGGTACCTTTCATGGTGTTGTGCAGGTTGATAGGAAATCAATGAGGGGTTGGGGTAAATTGTGGATGGGGTTACCCACACCACTTGGGTAGAGGATAGGTGTCCTTGGGTGAGGATCATTGTGTGAGGAGTGTGATTGTAAATTGAAGAGGAAGAATTAGAAAATCCCCCCTCGTAGACTGCTATCCCCAACTTGAGGGTGGCATCTGTTAAACAAAGAGACAATTTGACAGAGTGTCTGCAACTAGGAGGAACGTCCTTAAGTTGCAACTGGTTGGTGGACATTCACCAAACATGTTTGTAATGCCATGGACCTTATTTATGTAATGTGTTTGTTTTAGTTATTATCTTAGTATTGTTCTATGTATGCTTCTTGAGCATGGTTTGAATGTATTCTTGTTAGTATAATTCCATAAAGAATGATGAATATTTTAGTTAACTCACAATTATGTAAATGTATTATATTCCGTTAAAAATTAAATATATAGCCAGACAATGGAAACTAAAATTCAAATTTGTCATCAAGGACATATTTGGTATGTGGGATTGAGTACCCATGGTCTCAACAGTGTAAAGAGGCTACTGTGTATGTGAAAATACCACCATTTTGTAGTTCTTAGTTTCTTTAGATCGAGAGGATCCCACATCAAGGACCCATGGGCACATCTAATCCTCAATCTCCTTGTTTTGTATGAAACCTTACTATGCTTTTACCCAATCTTCGACCTAACAGGTTTCCTGTTGAATATTAGTTGGGATCTACTCCTGATAGATTTCCTCTGACTTCATTGCTTCCTACATAAACATAGGTTGTGGACTTCATCCCTTTCCTCTACGTCCTGAATTTAAGAGCTTAAGATAAGATTCCTTCTTGGGGATGGGGTGCCCAGTGAATTAGGAGATAACTAATGTAGAAATTAGAGTTCGGGATGTAAGGCCTCCATGGGATGTCTAGAGTCTATATAGAAAATTTCACACCTACCCACTTTGCATTTTTGGGAATATAGATCATTCTTTATAAGGTGGTTTGGATAATCCTATCATGCTTCAAATTCAATAATTTTTCTCTTTTTAAAGATACAAGAGTTCTTCCACTTCAACCCACTTACTGGGGATGAATAAGGTAAGGCACATGCGCGTACACACACACACATTTCAAATAAACATTTACGTCTTGATAATATTCACATACAGGAAACTCAGAAACGTAAAGTGAGGGAAAGAAGGTGCATTGATAGGAAAAGCTCCCTTTTTTCCTTTCCTCAACAAGGGAGACTTAATACCCACTCAATACAGAGTTTCAAATCATTCATAGCACCCATTTATCGATCATAAATAAACAAGGAATTCTTTCTCTTGCTCAGTTTGTTTTTTCAAACAATTGTCATGCAATAAATTCCAATCTTGTATCATGCATGTTTTTCATATGAATTAATCAAAATCAACATACATCATCTACAAGAAATTTGCGTTCAAAATATCATGATAATGATATCATGTACTCATCATTATAAAATATTAATTCATAAATGAAAATTAAGGAAAAGTACACTTAAATTTTCCAAGATGAAGCTCCAAGGAAACTGACCATGGGGGGGATTGATTTTCTCCCACTATAGAGTTCTCCCCCTGTGCTAGGATATGAGACTACCAGGGAAAATAAGATTTTCAAATCACTACAAGGAAAAGGCCCTGTAGCGGAGGTCATAGCGGAATTTTTTAGCATTGCAAGATTGGAAAAAATTGTAAAAGAAACCTGCGCTACAACCTCCGCCATTGGTAGCGGATGTCTTGAAGGAAGTGATAACAGATACAATTTATAACTAAAAAATACTCGGTGGCCGAAGGTTTTAGCGGAGGTTAGCTTACCAGTGCGCATAACAGAAATTAAACGCACCGGTGCGTTTTAACCTATAATGCACAAGTGCTGTATACTTAGAAACTGCACACCGACGCACTCAACCAAAACAAGCACCAGAAAGAATCAAAATGCAACGGCGCACCGGTGCTTGAGTATATTAAATACGAACCGAGGCGTCTGTACAAAATAAACACACCGGTGAAATATTTTATATCATACACACTGTACATTTTTTCATTACATTTATATTTAATGGTGTCGTACATTTATCCGACCGCACCGGTGCATTTTATGTAGGAACGCACCGTTGCATTTATCAGTAGAATGCACCAGTGCTTACCAAATATCAACCTAGATCAGTGCATTTAAACACATGGAATGCACCGCTAGGCTTAAAATCCAAAACTTGGTTGCCATAAGCTGTGATCGTCCTTGGTGCGCATAATCAATCTAAATGCACCGGTGCGATTAATATAATAAAATGCAGTGGTGCAAAATGTTGTAAACGCACCGATACGTAATGTTCATCTATACACATTGGTGCACAATGTTAGTATAAGAGCCCCAGTGCGA
Source organism: Larix kaempferi (assembly GCA_027924585.1). Taxonomy (NCBI): domain Eukaryota; kingdom Viridiplantae; phylum Streptophyta; class Pinopsida; order Pinales; family Pinaceae; genus Larix; species Larix kaempferi. The sequence continues at coordinate 20,801,874 of BSBM01000625.1, forward strand.
CATATATTATTAAAAGCACCGAATATGGTTATGTTAAGAATGGCTACTGATATTTCATTCAAATATATATATATATATATATATATATATATATATATATTATATTTTTTATTTTTTTAATTCCATTATTCATCTGAAATTGAAATATTTGTTTATAGTAAAATTCATTTCACTTTTAATTATTGAAATTGTTTATTTGGATTAATTTCTTATATCAGAGATTTAAGAATCTATTGTAATATTTAATCATCCACACATTGAATTACCAATTTACCATTTACGAGTACTGTGTGGCAGTGAATAATTTATTTTTGCTCCATCTTGAATGAAAATACGGATTTTCTTATTGGAAAAAAAGTTGCCAATGTACCATTTCACATGTTCCATTTGACAATAATATTGAAGAATGCAATAGAATAAAAAGTTTATTTTATATATATCAATAAGAGTACCTTTGTCATAAAAAATACGACAACATAGAGACAACAATAATCAAAATGTCAACATGCATGTAATTATTGTTACACTTATTGGTAACTCGTCTTTCAATTCGGGCACTATGTCCAGTACATTATTATACAAAATGTCTGATTTTCACAAACAATTATTTCAAAATATACAACAAGCTACAACAACTTGCATTAACATCAAAATTAAATACGGAGCATCATTCTTTGCTGGAAATGTTATTGGTGCTTGAGCCACTTGCATCAATTGCGTTATTTGGTGGAATGTTTTGTTGATTGGCTCGATTGTTTTCCTCTTCTTTAGCTTCCATATGTAAACATATAAAAAAAGCCTTACTAAGTGTATCTACATTACCAACAAGAAGAATGAAAAATAAATAGATAGTATACACTAATGTAAATTGGAAAGCGACATACCATATATATAATCGACTCATGAGTGATACACATTCTCTCAAAACCAAATCTCACGCCTTCTATCCACAAGTATTATGTTGGATCCACTCCATACTTTGTTTCCTGCAAGTGTTATGTTCCATCACACAAATCATAGATTTAATATAAAAGTTTTTTGTTGTTTTATTAATTATAAAATGAAAGAAGTAAAACAACATAGAAACTTACAAAATTTGCAATTAATTTTTGATATGCCAACATATACTCACAATCCTTGCTTAACCCAATGTCAATCAATTCTTTTGATGGCTCCTCTTTGTATGTTAACACCTGTTTGAAGGCATGCGAGAATTTTTAGTGAAAACAAATTAAAAAAGTTAAATATACCAATCAAAACCACTACAAAGTGTTTATTTCTCACAACAAAATAAAAAATACTCACAAACATTTCTATCAACCCTTTTTTTCCTCGTTGTCCCATCTTATGTGCCAATTGCGTTCCATTTTCTTTTCTTTTATGCAACAAAACAATTGAAATGTATAACATAAACCTGAAAACCAATGATTTTATACATTTGAAGCACATTGTTGTTGAGATGGCTCTTCCTGCGATGCAATTATGTCCATTTACTTGACCATCTCCTTGTACACTTTATTGGACATCTCTACTGGCACATTTTTCATATCACCTTGTTCGTCCTTTGGGATTCTCATAACCTTCTTGAAAATGTAAAATGACATTAAACTATTTCTTTGTTGATATGAAAAATAAATATGATAGAATTAAAATTATTGAATGAATGATGCTTAATTTGTAATAATTTTGGATACATATTCTACATAGACATGTTTAGGAATTAATATTATCTTTTGAATGATTATTTTGTTGTTGTTGTATGTTTTTGCTATTGCAAGCTTGACAGGTCTCATTGACCATTGCTCTAGGAAAGCCTCTTATAGTTTACATATGACCTGATTCTTTGAATCATTTGATTGGTTTCTGTATTGTAAGTGAAAAGTATGTCTGTATGTTCTTTCCACTAAATCCCTCATAGTATTATAAAATTCTTTGCCCCTTCTATTAACTTCTAGCACCACTTCAGTTGAGCTAAGGACCAATTGATCATCGTTGCATCTTCCATATTTTTTTTTCTTATGATGACATTGACTTCTGTTGCTGTCAGTACCTACATAACATTTATCATATGTGAATTACGTTATCTGAAAAACATTAGTGAATATTCCTAATTAAGTAGATTATTACTCAAATTTCAATAAATAATTCATATTGACTTATTTTTTATTCACTTGATTCATCCATCTGCAACTTTTCCATCAATGTTTTACACTCTTCTGGAGTTAGTTTGGTAAGAATCTTATCGAGCTTTCTCATTTTTTGGCACTGCATGTCACACATTAACCAATACATATTAGTTAACTTTACAAATAATTCAAACAAATTAATTTAAATACATAAATTAATTAAAAGCACTTGCCTTCTTCGTAATTCTTGATATGCTTCCATCATGTTGATTAAAGTTGTTGTTCATTGAACTCACAGCATGAATTTTATATCAATAAACAACCTGTACCACTAAACACAGAAGCTATCAATATATTATACAAACAAATTACATGCCTTCAAAATACGAAAACAAAATCTATAAAAAATAATAAATACGATTTCGGTGCTCTTGTATACATTAAACACCCCGGTGCATTAGTTACACTACTGCACCGGGGCGTTAATTCCAATATGTCGTACCAGTAACAGAGAATCAAAATACTAAAATTGACTTTTTTGTTTTTGTAAAATAATAAAAAAATGACAAGTTATAATAAATCCGGTGTGTTACAGTGAATGAGATGCATCGGGAACAAAGAACTGAGACACAAAAAATGTTTTTTGCGTTTTTATAAAATAATTAAAAACGACGTGATGCAGGTCAAAATCGGTGCATTATTTAGATGAATGCACTAGTGCATTCTAGTAATACAAATGCACCGATTTTGATGCATGCCTTTTTTAATTAAAAAAAAACCCAAAACTTGATAGGGCTGACATGGTTACGGATTTGATCAAGTAAGTGGACCCATATCACCCTACGGTTTCTATATATAATCACAAGCTAAGTAAATCGAAAATCCCTAAAAGGTGAAATCGTAATTATGTATAAAAATAGAGGGATTTAAACCCTAATGAAGAATTTTGTAGCCACATAAAACGAAAAGAAATAGGGAGAAAATAATGGTTGTGACATTGAAGGTAAGTATGAAGTTTTTTTTGTAAATCTAGTTAAACTCTAAATAAGGTTATAAGATCTACAATAATACTTACATGCTTGAAATTTCTATCATGCAGGATTTGGTTTGATTCACCATACCTAAGAAATTTCGACCCTCAGAGCTCCTTCCAGTTGGTCGAAACTCCTTCCACGTAAGTCTCTTTTCCAGAACTCTCCCCTAATTTTTTTGGCAAAACAATGAGTTACTGTTTAGGTTTTTGGGTTATATAGACTATTTAGATTTACTTTTTGAGTTTAAAATTGTCGCCATTTTTTTAATTTAGGACAAAAAGGGTTTGTGCGATTTTTTTTTTTTTTTTTAATTTTGATTTTCAGCTTTTTCGATGCGCTTTGTTTTAATTCGCATTGGTGTGTACATAAGTAAAACACGCCGTATTTAAAACTTGTACGACGGTGCATGTAATGTTATGTCGCGCCGGTGCGCTTATGTTTAGTACACGCACTAGAACGAATTATTTTGTGAAAATGCATGTAGATGTATCCGCTACCAAATGTAGCAGATATTTTCCACCGTGGGGGATTTTGTGGATATACTTTAACGATGTGTTTATATTTTTTACGCACCGGTGCATCTGGTGTGTTTTAGTGCACCGATGTGTTTAGTGTATTTTAGCGCACTGGTGCGTTTATGTATAAATAAACACACTGGTACGTCTGGTGTGTTTTAGCGCACCAGTGCGTTTGCGTATCAATAAATGCACCGATTTATTTTGTAAATTCTATGTTTTTATGTGTCCACTTGGAATTATATATTGATACTTAATGTCCTTTTACTATTTAACCAGAAAAATTACAATATTTCATAGTATATATATGTTGATTGTTGATTTTGTTCAAATGCAAGAATAAAAGTTTGTAATAGCAAATGGCCAATTCTTTAGATTTCAGCTCATACCATCTTGTTCAAAGTTCGACAAGTTATCCCATTCCATCCCTGGTAAGTTCAGGTTTTATTTATTTTTTGACTAATTTGAATTTATTTTACCTATCCATGTGAATCTAAATATCAATTTATTCTATATTGCAGGATCATGATTCAGGTTTGAGTTTGGATGCACAAGACATTCTACCAGTTTCAAAACGTCGTAAGCTCTTATTAGGAGCAAGATACCGCAAGCAGTTCGTGGATGAAAATGGGCAGGTGCTTCACCCCGCCAATTGTGACATGCCATCTTCAAGCTGCCATCCTAGTTTATCGATGATAATTCGTCGCAAGATGGAACTCTTTTATGACACTCCAGTAGTTTTTGGTTGTTCAAAACGTCAAGGGTTGAAGGAGAACCATCGGCGTGTCACACTCACCAATTACACCAATGATAGATTACCTAATGTCGATGGTTTAATTCCCCCTATTGTAGTAAAAAATCCAATAGGTGATATATAAAAGACACGTAGGAACACTTCCTTATGCTCATTTTTGAAAAAGTTGGAAGCCAAAACAACTGTCTCATCCTAAATTGAAGAATCCCTCATCTTATGTTCAGTCAACTAAAATTTCTAGTGATCCAAAGTATGCTATGAATTCCACCCAACCCATCTCTACTAGAAGATCCAAAAAGTTGCATGAGTTGAGAGAAAAACTGTCCAAGTACACACCGGGGTCCATCCAATTGTTGGAGGGTAGCGATGATTTCTCCCTTCCTGTGAATTTGCAAAGTAAATATCAAACTTCTTACAACCGCACTTTATATGGCACTTGGCCGTCCTCTCTACCTATTCCTCATGTGGGAAACAATTTCTCCTATTGCGGTAATCGTCTTATGATTACCAAGTCTAATATAGATGCTTCAAATCTTGGGTTGTTTATCCTTTCACATGTACTTGTTCCTCCCAAACAGTCAGTAGCACTTATGCCATTTTGTGGTCCTATCTATTGTCGGTCTGATTACTTGAATATTGTTAAAAACAAGCACACCATTTCCATGTATAGTATGTGCATGAATGGTTATGTTTCTGGAAACTTTAACAGGAAGAACCTATTGTATATAGATGGTCGTCCATGCAGTCATGGGAACATTGCAAGGTTTATAAATAGTTCTACGTGCTCTTTATTTTCTCCAAATTGTTTATTTGAGGAACACTTCAATGACCAAGAGTTCTTTGCGAAGAGGAAAGCGTCCAGGTTTGTTGTTGTACATGCAATACATATTTTGTCTCCCGGTGATGAGTTGTTAATAAACTACAACTTCCATATAACATTGACTGCTCGTCAGATACTCCTTGCATTGGGATTACCTTTAGACGTTCCCTTGGGGTGTAAGACAAAAAAACATTAATTAATTGTATTTATTAAATTTCAATGGATTCATATTAATGTATTGCTCAGTCTGAAATTATGTTTTATAAATTGTTAATTTAATTTATAAACTAAATTTGAAAATGTGTTACTCAATTTTAAATTTTCATATTTAATGTGGAATTGATGTTAATTTATCGCTCAATCTGAACGTCTGCTTTATAAATTTTTTTGAGCTTAACATTTTCTACTGGAAGTGATTCTCGTGATTTTGTAATAATTCTTTTCTATAATGCGAGATCAAACCAATTGCATTGTGCTTACTAACATCATTGATGCAATGTTCAATATTTTTGAAATCAGGATTTTGATGATGAGCGAACTGCCTACCATATTTCGCTGTACCCTAGTACAATGTCAAATCAAGAGAAGGATGAAAAAGGAGCACAACTTGGAGAGGAAGCATACCAAGCATGATTGAATCAACCACCTATTCAATTTCTACCACGTCCATCCCCACCAATCAAGAATGCCTATAGTGATAGTAATTCTTCACATGTTGGCAATGGATGCAATGAAGTAGAGGTTGGTATGGACGAGTTATTACGACAAATGAGTGCCATGGATGCAATGTTGTTCCATACATTCCAGGACAATGATCTAGGGGACGACACTCATATTACTGAGACCTTTTTCGAAATCCTTAAATCGGTTTACACCACACCTTTATTTGGATCTGGTCGGTCAAAGTCTACACAGTAGGGGACAACAATGTTACTATACAACTTGAAATCAAAGTATAGCATGTCGGACGCATGTTTCTCGGCAATGCTGAGGTAACTGACTATGAACTACATTATATTTTGAGTAATCTTGCGACACAATCATGATTAAAAATGGTGGATTTTATGAATGTTAAATGAAACTGTACATTTGTATTTCCCACTAACTGTAGGTTATTCAAAGATAAGGTACTTCCGAATGATAATGTCTTTCCCGGAAACTGTGCAGAGGAAAAACAAATGTTGAAAATGTTGGGTGTAGAGTACATATCTTATCATGCATGCCCCAATGATTGTATTCTACATAGAGGCGAATATGCAGAAAAAGTGATATGTCCAAAATGTGGGCATGATAGATACAAAGAATCGAATAACAAGGCAAAATCACATGGTACTCCTCATAAGATATTGAGGCACATGCCACTAGTACAAAATGAGAGATAAGTGACTAGGCAATTAAAAAAGATAGTCACCATAGTTTTTTCAAGGGATAAATGACCAAAATTGAGCAATTTTAAGTGACCCAACTAAAAATGAATAAGATAAATGACTAATTTAGTCACGAGATAAAATGTACGACTAGATAACAGTTGACTAAAATAAAAATGACTAATGTAAATGACTAATTTAGTCACAAGAATACACATATGACTAGCTAACAATGACTAATTTAGTCATAGGAATACACATATGACTAGCTAAAAATGACTAAGAATATGAATGAGTCGTTTATGTTAGTCATTTCTAGTTGTGTCACCCTGAAATGGAAAATTACGATTTTGACAATGAATTTGTAGCCCATTTAAAGGGATCTCTGAATCCATTTGCAATGTTAAAATTTAGTAAATTGTAACATTGTAGATGGATTTAGAGACCCGGGTGACATTAATTGTGTCACTCGGCAATAGAAAATTACAATTATGGCAATGACTTGTTACGATTTACTAAATTTTAAAACTGTAGATGGATTCAGAGACCGAAGATTAGCCACAATAAACCTTTGCTAATTTACAACTAAATTCATTGATTGGAAAATATAAGATTTCATTAAACAAATTTTGAAAACTAATTTTGTGGGAGAGGAGAGGATATTTTATAGTTGTATAAGCCACAAAGAGTTAGATTTCTAAGAAGTATGGCATTGTGCTTGTGGACGTCATTTCAATGCTTTTTTTCCTATTAAAACACATGCACCATTTACTGTTTATTAATAGAATGATAAGCATTTTGTTCCACCCAAAAGCTCATGCACTAAGTTTTTTTGACCCAAAATCCGACGGCGAAAAAGTCGAATTTGCTACAACCTATGGTCAACTATCCGACAATTCCAGTCTTTTTTTTATCGTCGGTGGGATATCGGCTAAAATTCGACATAGTTCAAGACATCGGATATTTGACTACCATACCTTGTCGGTTCACCAACTTCCTTCAGCTTCACAAGAAGTCAGATAAGCGACAACATCAACTTGCAATATTTTTCGGATGCCATCCTTTCCCCGTTGATTATGCGTCGGCAAAGTCATCGGTTAAGCGACGTGTTTGCCATAAAAAAAAAGACAATTCCGACGTTCCGAGCCGTCGGAAGTATAGCACAATCGTAGGATATTACCATGCAATCGTCAGATAGGTCGACGGTTAAGCGACGTGGACAACATAGCAAAAAAACATGGATCCGACGTTTCGAGCCGTCGGAAGTATTGCAACACCATCGGATATTACCCTACGGTCGTCGTTATTAGGTCGTCGGTTAGCCGACTACCCAATACATTTAAAAAAAAAATACAGGAAATCAATATATTCTATCTCTATTGTGGAAATATGTAGAATAATTACATATATATATAACTGAGAACCCCATTATGCTCTTCCCATTGTATTAGCAGCGGAGTAGCCTAAGGGAATATAGCCGTTGTAATAAAGCCATTGTATTAGAGTCATTGTATTAAGCGACGGAGTCAATCATTATTCAAGTGGACCTACAGGCTAGTGGGTGCCTATTAAGGCGGCACAAAAGACTGTACTCTAAGTCTCAAGTGCTAGTGTCTATGGAACTTACTTTATGGACTACAGGCTTTCCACGTAGCAGAATAAAAGGACTGGGAAGTTATGTAACATTGTGGCATATTCGTCACAAAGAGATGGTAGTGTGCTTCCATTGTGTCAAGGTACTCTCACCTAACTTCTCTAATTTGGTATACTGAGGAGTCTGTATATTCATGTATGAGATCATATTATTTGAATAAGGCTCATTAGATAGTTAGTGGGTAGTTACTTAATGTAAAAGGCTCATTTTTATTAAATCAGAATCAGTAGGTGGTTGGTAGTCATTAATTTTGAGATTGCATGTAGTTAGGGTTTTGGTAGTTATTAAGAAACTATTTATAGCGCTAGAAGGATGTATATTGTTTTGCCAAATATTGGTATTGTATTGAAGCTTTGCTCAAAGGAGCTCATACTCTCCAAGAGGCCCATGAACATTACTCTCTCTTTTTGAATTTATTAATACAAGTGTTATATTTTGCAAGTTTAATCTCTTTCTTGCATTTTCTTTAGTTCACTTATATTTATTTGAGGTTAAGATGGATATTGATTCCAAAAAAATTAAAGAGAAGGTTAAGGATATTGATTCCAGTGCATCATTTACTCAACCTTTGAAGTTATGGAAACTCAAAATTGGTTATGAGGAGCAACCAAAAATCACAACAAGCTCCAAGAAATTGTCAAAATTTAAATGACACACGTGTGGGTTGTAGAAAGCCAGCATCGTAGCCATTCATTGATCTCCTCTTTGTTTCGAGAATAATTTCATATTCTCTACTGAACAGGGCCAATCACGTGAAGGTGGAAGCTCTTATGGCCCCTCCCCCCCCTCACATCACTCTCAATTCCCCATACCCAATGCATGCACTCGAAAAAAACAAATATGTTCAAATTCATCCATATTTTATCATGAACTTTCATCCATTATTCATTCAATAAATGCTAACATTCACTAAACCATTGTTTATGTCGATACACACATTCATTCAATAAAAATAGAACATTCAATAAACATTTCATTAATCATTCAGTCGACACATTCATTCAATAAAAGCTGAAATTCAATAAAGGTAACAGTTTACTACACCGAATCATTAAAACATTAGAAAATTCATTAAACCATTCATTCATTAACTAGGCCAAAAATCGTGGACGATATATTGTTATCAAAAATATTTAGACGAGATTTGAACCTGCGAACTATGTCTAGTCCCAAGGATACCACCTTTAAGCTTGATCTTATCAATCAATTCCCATCGCCATTTCCTCTCATACGACGTCCCAAAACCATTTCTCTTGAGACCCACTCTTCATTTATTCTGCATGCATTTCACTATGCAACCGTCTCAAATTCCCATTGCGTTTTCCATCAATTAGTAGATCAATTCAGTATGACCCACGTCCGTCGTCCAATGAGTGTTTCCGCGGTCTTCAGTTTCAGCCTGGCAACGGATGACGATTCATGGTATTACGTTTCCCTTCGACTGCAAATGACAAACTCATAGTTCACTATTAAGGTTTGTCTGACAAAGCTGACAGTCAAAGAAATCTTGATAGTGAACTATGAGTTTTCCATATTGCAGCTTAAGGGAAATGTAAATATAGAATGAATCGTCACCGTTGTCAGGCTGGAACTCAAGACCGCGGAAACACTCCTCAAACGGCGGGTGTGGGTCATACCGAATTGATAAACTAATAGAGGGAAAACACAATGAGAATCTGAGACGATTGCATAGTGAAATGCATACACAATGAATCAAGGTTGAATGTGGTATCCCGCCATCTCCCATTGTGAAATGCATGCAGAATGAATCGAGCTTGAAGGTGATCGCCCTTGCCAGCTGCACTTCAAGCTTGAAGGTGGTAGCCTTGGGACTAGACATAGGTCGCAGGTTCGGATCTCCTCAGTTCAGTTCGTACCCTGTTATGTTTTCGATGAAAACTATATTTTTTCTTTAATTTGTTGTTGACTTTAATTCCCTAGCATAGGAGGAGCCATTATGGTCAAGTTGCATTCCTAAAAAAAAGATGAACATTCACAACAAGCAGCATGTCTCTAATTGTTGTCGGTGTATGCTAGCTTAGTTGAAAATATCATGCTTCAGAAGAAGCCAGCCTTGAATGGTAAATATACCAATTTGGAAGGTTTTAATGTGAGGTTAAGGATATTGATTCCAAGGAAATTAAAGAGAAGGTTAAGGATATTGATTCCAGTGCATCATTTACTCAACCTTTGATGTTGTGGAAACTGGAAATCCGTTATGAGAAGAAACCAAAAATCACAACAAGCTCCAAGAAATTGTCAAAAATTAGACAACACGCAAGTGGGTTGTAGAAAGCCAGCATCGTAGCCATTCATTGAGCTCCTCTCTGTTTCGAGAATAATTTCATATTCTCTACTGAACAGGGCCAACCACGTGAAGTTGGAAGCTCTTATGCCCCCACCCTCACATCACTCTCAATTCCCCATACCCAATGCATGTACTTGAAAAAAACAAATATGTGCAAATTCATCCATATTTCATCATGAACTTTCATCCATTATTAATTCAATAAATGCTAACATTCACTAAACCATCATTTCAGTTGATCAACACATTCATTCAATAAAAGATAACATTCAATACACCATTCATTAATCATTCAGTCAACACATTCATTCAATAAAAGTTGGAATTCAATGAAGGTAACAGTTTACTACACTGAATCATTAAAACATTAGAACATTCATTAAACCATTCATTCATTCATTAGAACAAAAATAGTGGACGATATATTGTTATCAAAAATATTTAAACGTTGTTTTTCCCGTCCTTCTTTTTATAAGTTTTTCTTCTCTTGATCAGTGGTATATAATCTATGAGAGGACCATCTACATCATCTGTACTTTCTCTTCCAGTTCTTGGTTCTTTAGCAGGCGCTTTTGGTGATGTTTGCAATATCCTAGCTGATTGTTGTTCTAGACCTGGATTTTGCGGCAAGGGGTTCGGATTTGCTGCAACGATGTGAAAATGTTACATCGTTATATTTTTCTATTGTAATGACAAGTTTTTCATTTAAAAAAATTCATTACGAAGGTGTTTTTTTACCAGGTGTGACCAAATCATGTTGTTGATGTTCTTGTCCAGTCTCAACCTGTACAGTTTCACCCTCTACATGCTCTGTAGTTGAAATACGGTGAACTACAATTAATGGTCACCATTTGCAATGCTATATGTAAAATTGTAGCATATGAATAAATTCATTACCGGGATTTTAAGCTTGATCATCGATTTGTTGTTGTCCCTCCTCGACACTAATGGGATCATTACTTTCCTGTTAAAAACAGAGTCAATATTTTACATCAAGTATTTGGAACGAAAATATTCCACAAGCGACAAATCTTCATTAAACTATATAGATTCTATATACCTGTGCACCGGATGGATTGGTACCACAATACTGTGTTTTCCCTGATAAGCTTCTTCTACGTTCAACAACAGCTCCAAAGCCTTCCTGGAAGCCAAGCTTCATGTCTTCCTCTGTGGGTACTTCATTGAATCGATCAGCCTGCATATTTGCTTATCGTTGTTAATTAAAATTTTAAGGTGCAATAAAATGAAAAATAATTTTCAATTTATTATTTGTATTCATTGTTGGTTTCTCGAAGCTTACAAATCATGACGCTAAATTTGAATAACCACCAGGGCCAAGCTTGTGCTGACCTACTTTTTCTAGTCTTGCCTTTGTGGCCTTTGATGTGTATGGTAGCCTATGCAAGTGTTGAAATACGTTAGATGTTCCAATTTTGATATAGAAATCAAGGATAATAAGGTTTAGAATTACATTGCGGAAAGTATTGCATACCTCCCTGTGCCTGGTGTTAGCTTGCCTTCTCTTCTCAGAGCCTTCTCCTTTCCATCTTCCACTAGAGCTCTCCACTCCATTGCTGGAATCATTGGTGGGAGCTCATACCTATGGTTTCTTTCGAGGTGTGTCCTATATTGGTCTCGGACAACCTTCACATGTTGACAAGCCTTTTTCAAGACATTGGCATGACTGAAGGTTTTCTCCCCGAAACGGCCAACCAACCGATTAGTGAGTTCATATTTTAAATGTTTTGGTTGTCTATCCCACCTTGATTGGCTGGTGGTCCCGAAGATCTCCAAGTAAAAGTCATTCATATGTTTATAGAAAACATTGTTTCATGCACAACAATCATGCCATGATCATAATTAGTTGATAAAAAACGTTTTATCGGTATATTACAATGAAATTATAAACACTAATTAACCTGATCAACTATGATTAATTACCTGGGATCGTTGGTTTCTTTATTGGGACGAGATCTTCATCCACCAAAAATGTTGTCTCCAGTGTTCCCGTGCTTTTGACACGGGAAGATCCTGGAAATGTAGCTTGTTCGACATCAAAATTGATAGGGGACTCAGTGTCGACCCCTTCTTGTGGAGGATCTATTGTGTGTTGGTCAGTAGCGGCTGTTGCGTTCACAGCGGGGGTCCGTGGTGTTTTGGAATGTGTTGCCGACTGTTCGGTCGACAACAATGGCGAAGGATTCGAACTACGTGGAGTCGTTTGGTCGTGATACGAAGTATCTCCATGAGCCTCGCTGGGGCCAACACCACCTTGACCAATATTGTGTGGTCCCTTGTAATTCTGTAAATACACACCACGTCTTATACATTCAATACTATTATATAAAAGAGAACATTATAAAGATTTAAACGAATTATTCTATGATTCAAGATTCCTCAACTTACTCGCAAGTTATTAGATTTATGTTCCAACAATGCAATCCTTTCTTTAATTGCGCTTGTCTGCGGAACCTGGATTACTAGAGAAAGGATTTCCACAGTATATCTATTCAACAATTTCTCTGCCATCTTTAGCGGGTGTGTGGCTTCACCAATTTTTTTGCAATCGTGAAGCACCTCTGCCACTTCAGGGTCTAACGGAAAATCTTGCGATGCTGATTCATACTGCGATTCACTAGTGGGATGCAAAAAACATATATAAAGCACTACTGAGTTCTCTACTGATAGATTCCAAATTTTATATTAACGTATATAACACATCTATCATGATAGATTCGTAAAATTACAACATGGTTTACATTATCATAACGAAACCAGTATATCACACGAAAAATACATAACAAAATTAACATTATGCTACGTATTATATTGGTACAATTGAAATGAATTATACCTGTGACCTCGAGGATCGTGATCCACTCATTGGATCAATGGTCATAGGTGACTTGCCCCGATCTGCTAATATTTGGGAGCTGCCCCTAACAACACCCTAATAAAAAAACATAGTGAAAGTCACCTAAACGATTCCAAAACTATTCATGAGAATACACATCAAAAAAATTATTATTCATATTATATTTTTAATATTACAAAGATGTATACCCATTGCGTGGACCCTGGTGTGGCCGACCTTACGGAACCGGCCTGCATCAAAAACATAGACTAGAAAATTACGTAAATGAAACCAAAATATTCATTGAAACATTAATATAATCCTAAAACATTTTGACATATTTTAATTGTACAAATTAAATCAGGTCTACCTGTTGCCCCGAGGGTGTTGTCGTCTGATCAACATTTGATGGGTGTATTTCCCGATCAACGTTCTGCATCAAATATAAATTTCATTATATAAAACAAACCAAGTTATTAATAATGGAAAAACAAAGCAAATAAAAACTCTTTTATCTAATTATATTTGTACTATTAGAAAGATGTATACCTGCTCCGTCGAGGAAGAAGTTCTCCTCCAACCATTTGTTGTCAGGGATTTATCCTAATCACTAGCCTACGAAGTAAATATGGGAAATTTAAACGAAATAAACTAACAAAAAATCCTTATGATGTTTAATTTATTACTAAAAGGTTGGGTAAAATGTTATATAGTATCCTTGTTTGTATCTACTCGGTTGACAGGGTAATTAATAAGCAACTCGTCCCCTGCAGATATTGTTTTAATAGAAACTACAAAAACACGGTTTCCTTCATGCCCCTCAAATTCGCAGTTTGGTTGCTTAATTGTAGACCCTGGTTGTGTACTGTTTATAAAACCCGCAATATTCCCTGTGGCCTTTGGCCTTCCGTCCATGTACAACGTTCCTCCTTTATTTTGATTTTTGTCTTTCAATTGTAAATAGTTTGTTGACAATCCATAGCTACGCATACTTTTTGTATATCAGACAAGGCGCATCCAATCATTGTAGTTGTATATGGGTCCAACATACTCCATCAATTCTGTACATGTCCCGTAACCGACCAAGATGCAATCCATGGAAAAAAACCCGAAACCATGTATCGACGACGGTGCAATTCGATATCTCCTCTCGTTCACACAAAAATCAGTGTTCGGTGGAGGAAGATCCTTCGGTACCCATTGTTTCACTAAATGTCTGTACCTCAAGGGAACCTCTTCGTCGTCTTTTGTCTCATCACCATAGGAACATGCCCTCCCTTGACCGTGAAAAAATTCATTGCGTCTATGGAATCTTCTTTTGGTTTTTCGACATCTAGTTGATACAATTCTTCTAGACCTAATGGATGTCTCACTTTCCTCTAGCCTTCCTAAACTCCCCATGCTCGAGGAAGATAGATCAGACAAATACCTGTTTGGTTCTACTTGCACCATTGGAAATTTTTTTAGATTCGACCGCAAGGCATAGCACCTCTTAAAAGTTGACGTGTATCGCCTTTTATAATTTTATTTCATCCTCATTCCGTTTGTCAACATGTAGGCATTCAAGTGATGATCGGAAGACGACCAATTTATCTTTCTTAAGAGTAGAAAGTCATGCAATATTTATGAGTTGTTTTTTACTATTTGATTTAACACTACATCACACATGTAACACACATGTAGCACACATGAAACACTACACATACATGTTACAGGATCTCCTCTAATGCTACAAGTCCTGGCTACTTACTGAAAACTATTTACCACATATTTGATTACCTTAGTGTAGACGTTTCCTGTAATATACTCAGAAGAGTTACTTTCAGAAATGACTGTGCCTCTTAGAGGCCAGTCAACTCTAGGAACCAAGTGACCCTATGATAGGGCTAGTACAAACCAGAGAGAGAGAGATGACTGGGCTATGGTACGATCAATCAAAGAAATTCAGTGATAGTAAAAAGGCTCAGTACAAAGACCAACCAGTAAGGTACAAGTAAAAAAAAAGAATGGGTATAAAGACTCACAACCCTTGGGACTAAGGGGGTGTATACTACCTCAAATGTGGACAAACTACCATAGTTATAACCACAAGATCAAAAACATAAAAGGCGGTCCAAATCAATATATGCAATATCTCCTTGTAATTACCTGATATATGCAATATCTCCTTGTAATTACCTCATATATGCAATAGCTCCTTGTAACTACCTCTTGAAACTCAAATAGTACCACCAAAAGGTATGATAGCATGCACTCTTCCAAACTAAGGTCAGGAGGGTGGTACAAAGTGGGTATAAAGACACATAACAATTTGGAGAAAGTGGGTGTACCTCAAATGTGGACAAACTACCATAGTACCCACAAGACCTAAAACATAAAAGGTGGTACAAATTACATGATATCCCAATATCAATAAAACACCCAAAAGGTAAAAGGCAAGGTACCACAAAAATATTATCGACAAAATGAAAGGACCATAAGACAATCGACCAAGGTGGGGTACAACCATTCATCTCTCTCTCAAATGTACCATTGTTCCATATAACTTGAAATACCATCATCACAGTAAACGGAAAATTCCACATGGGTGATGTGATCACGTGGTCCTCTAGAATACTCCTACGGTCAAGCGTTAGTGGCTCCATGAAGGGGTGTTCAGTCCCTTCAGAAGACCATCTAACTCAACCATCTCGAATACCTAGGAGAAGAGGACATCACACATCATCAAATAAGTATTGGTAACTACTGTGTATGAACTCAAAAACCCTAAAGCAACCGAGTCTGCAGAAGGGGAGCTATGAAAAGACAAGGCTCGCAGGCCAAAAAAACAAGCTCAAAAAACTATACTGGGACTGATGTCACAGTAAGCGAGCTGAAACAAAAGCGGCCAGAATTCCAACAAGTAGCACTAAAAAGAAAAAGACCCTCTAAAAAGGTGAAAATGCAAGCAAACTTCCTAACTAGGAGCTGGAGACCTCGACAAATCGTATCCTTCACAAGGTGATGAAATCCAACTCAAACAATACGAAGTGAGAGATCGAATTTGAAGGATATCCCTCTACCAAAATGGATCCTGGGTAAAATATCCCTAGTATAAAAGTCACTAAGCTACCTCATTCATGACACGTCGGAAAAGGTTTTCGGCACTTCTGCCTTATCACCCTTGTATCACCAGTATGGTGGCCGGAGAATACAAGGAAGAAAATGATCGATGTTGCCTTAGGGCTAAGTGGAGTGTGGCATTGCACATAGTCCATCTGGTTCTTGATCTCGCGGCGGTTTAACCCCTGAAACAACAGGAGGCCCCTCCACAAACTGGTGTATGACCGTGTCAACAGATACTAGAGGATTTTGGTTCCCTAGAGGACAACAAATATGTCTCAGATGATAATGACAAGGGGGAATTATTTGGATGCCTATCCCGGGTGTCCTACCTAACTACCAAATTCTTTTGATTTCCTCAAGTGAGGTTATGGTGTGTTTAGTTAGGGGGTGTAAATTTTAGTGGTTGTATTACTCAATCGGGTGATGGAAGTGAAACTCGTGGTGTGATGACTGACTAAAACCATGCAAATGCATATGAATAAAATAAGCCTTTCCTTTCAATGAATGCTAGCTAAGGTAAGGAGAGAGTTCTTTCAAACTATAACTACTCTTTCAAATTAAATGAATGCAACAAGTGTTCAAGTTCATTCATGGGACCTCAAGGACAGCTTCAGATATACTCAAGTCATGCAAATGAATTCATCACATAAAACAAAGTGATAATAAATATAAGGAATTGTACATATCCATGTTCATAATTCTCTAGGAACACTTATAACATTCTTCAATCATTCTTCACAAAAACACAGGGATAGTAGAAACAATAAACTACATATAAATCTTCATGAGCTTAATAAAAAAACAGTAACCACAACTAGGGAAGCTATACCACAACTTTTTTTTTATGACTGTAAATACAAGAGTATCCTAATCATGAGCAATACATCCTTTACTTTTACATCATGAGCAATACTAATCATTTCCCCTTTAACTTGTATTGAGTACCTTGACATGAATTCCCCCAAGCTACTATATTCTAAGTGTTAAAGCTGCTACAGTACTACCCTAGTCGAAGACTAAAATTTCCACAATCCAAGTCATGATGGTTTGAATGAAGTCTGAAGTATGATGATGCATGCTTACCTTTTATGAATTTACTAACCCTGATGAATGATACAATGAAAGCCAATTTTAAGAAGCTGAAGACTTTAAAACAAACCATAATAGCCTGAAATACTTCCTAAACCAGAACAACAAAAATGGGTAAGCAAAATCGAAGTTCCGTTTTCCGTCGAGGTGGCTTACAAATTGATTTAAATTTGACCACAATGGCACCAACTGCAATTTTAGGCCTATATAATTATGTTCCTTTTATATATATACGTTTCCAATCCGTCAAATGTTTCGTTACTTTGTACCCTGGGGCCACTTTCTGGAAATTATCATCTTCAAGCAGCCTCGACGGAAAACGGAACTTCGATTTTGCTTATATCATGATGCTAATGGTGTTATAGGATCTATCTCACATGGTTCTACTTCATAATGGGATGGGGCCAATTAATCTTACTTTCAAAACTCATATGGTGGCAATGATTGATACATTCTCATTCCTCACATTCTACACTACCCAAACTTTTCTAATTGTATGAAAATTGAAGCTTTCAATTTTATCCAAACCATGTAAGGAGAACTTGACCTAATTGCAATTTTTATAATCTACATGGAAGGATATGTCAATTTATAGACAGGGCAATTTAATTTATAGACAGGACAATTTTTATCCGTAGTATAGTTATCAACCTAATCCTTCGCATATCAGGGCAATCTAATTTATAGAGACAGGGCAATTTAAAGAGGATGATGATTTGGTTGACATCCATACCAGATTGATCTTTAATTTGTTGCTGAGTTATTTAACACGCAGACCATATGACTTGAATTTGGGTGAGACCCAATTCTGCAACAAATTTCAAAAGATAGAAGAGCAAATTGAACTCACCCATATTGTTTTTCCTAGCCCCCAAGTAGGATTTATCTATGAAGAAATGGCTATCGGAGATATATAGAGAAAACCTGATCTTGCACTACTCTGTGGAGCCTTGACAGGCCCCATGAAAAAAACTCCAAGTCATATCTGGATTCACTGCTACTTCACTAATAACACAGGGAACCTTCAAAACTACAATGTGGGTGGCCTTAAGTATTGCTTTTTGCATTCATGGTTTGGTTGGTTAACTTAACATCCCTCCAATTCACAACAAATTTTTGTGGCATTCATTTAATTTGGTGGAGGCTGAGGCATTCATTTCAAAATCGGATATGGAGGCTGCTTCCATGCCGAGACTTGAGGAAAGTTCAAAGTATGGTGATTTTAGTTTACAAAAATTACTACTTTGGGACTGTTTTGGGACTGAGGTCTGCTCAGGAGAGGCTACAACTTGCTATATGAGTTGAAAATTGGGTTAGGTTAGGGTTTGGAGCAGAAAATTAAATATTTATACTTTAATGCATAAATAAATTCCTAAATCAATGCTAGAAACAAAATAGTACAATTGTGACAAGGTAATATGAATTTAAACATAATTTTCATCTCTTTCAACTTTAACACTCCAAAAGGTCCCTGTGTTAAAGTTGAAGTAGACAAGGACAATAAATAACAACAGCATTAATAAAGTAATGAACAAGTTAAACAGAACTAACAACTAGCATCAGTAATGCTGGTTTAGACCTTCCTTATAATCATATATATTTTTCAATAAACCCTTTCTGCAATAGCTGACAGCCACCGGGGATCAACAACGTATGCCCCAGCAAGGCCCATAGGCTTAGAGTAGAGGCCAAAGACAGTTTGGATAGTCCTGTTCCTATGGATACTGATTATGAAGATAAGCATAATGACGGGGTTGGAACTAGTGGATTGTCTCTTGAAAATATGAGTAATGAATGCTTTCTAAAATTAAGCATTTCACATGCCATGGTGTTTGTGCATCTGGCAATGGAAAATCCTGAAACTTGTAGAATATTTGTTGAGAAAAAGGGCATTGAAGTCCTTATGATGTTCTTGACTCTTCCAAGTATTCCGCTATCTTCAAAAGGGATGTCTGTAGCTGTGCACATGGTTGCAGTTTGCAAAGCATTCACACAACAACACTCAGTTGCCCTTGGAAGGGTATTTTGTGCTCATATGAAGGAACATATCAAGACTACATTAAATGTTTTGGATCATGTTGCAGGGACTAATTTATTAGCTGCAAAATATGGACTAAATAGGAAAGTATTTTGGTGCTTGTTTGTGGTACAATTTTTTGTCTTTCTAGCTGATGATACTAAAGAGAATCGATGGTTGGTAGCATTAACGACAGAGTTTGGAAATGATAGCAAGGATGTGATTATTGATATTGGGATGCTACATCAAGAAATACTATGGCAAGTTGCACTTACTGAGGATTCAAAGGCGTTGCTAAAGAAAGATGATGGCAATGTTTCCAGCAGTGTCACAACTGATTTGGATGCGCATGCAAATGAAATTGATGATCACTTGCCAACTTATGTTGGACACTTTGTGGATCTTATTTTGAATCAACATAGGCAATCATCTATTTGGAATGTTGCGCATTTTAAATATAATAATTTGACCCAATTGCTGTTTCATTCATAGGGGGCCTTTAAAAAGAACGATATAGGTCTATGGGCAGCTTATTAAACGTAGTTATTTCCAGTCTAGCCGTAGCTTCCTATGGAGGTTTAGATTCAGTCAATACAAATAGGTGTTCCCTCTCCTACCTTCCCCCCTATGAAAAGAGGAATGAGTGCAAGTTTCTGCCCGACCTTTTATTATTTGTTGTTAGCTTGGATTGGTGCTTTAATGCAATAATGGAAACCTTAACTCGAGCCTGTGTGAATACAAGTACTCAGTCACAGTGAGAGCTTGGTAACTCTGCTTTATCGGGGTCATTAGTAATAGCCCCACCCCCCCCATTCATGATAAAATAAGGGATTCCATTGCAAGAACCTCAACTTTTTGATCTAATACATCTATTTCATGATATTGGTCACAGTGCTCGGATTCAATGAAGGTTGAACATTGATTCCTCTGCCCGAGGACAACAATCCTATGTTCGTCAACCATAGTATTCTCATTCTGATGAAGGCCCTTCCAGAATCAAAACGCAAGGCAATAAGCAAAAGTCACTACATTCTTTTTGCTATGAGATATTAAGGCCGTCATTTTTAGTTCACTAGAAAGAGGTGAGGGTTCACCCATCAAACTAAAAAAAACAGTAGATGCAATAAGATAAAAATACCCCAATGTAGATTGAATTAGAAATGAAACCCTCTTAGAAGATCGAATTAACAATAATACCACAGTGATTTGCTACCAAATTTTTAAATTTGTCAAATCAAAACAATTTAGGGCTTGGTACTCACGGATGTGGGAGGCATTTCCGGCTCCTCTTATAGTTTATTTGCTTGGACTGCAAACCGCCTCTCCCAATGCTTGCTCATTAATGGTTCACTCCCACTGCTTGGTCATTGGGTCACTCCCTCTCCCCTGCCACAATCACAAACCGCCTCTCCCATAATCGAATAGTCAAATCCAAATCGATAGCATGTCCAAATCGCATAGGCGCAGGTCCAAATTGCAGAGGCGCAGCTCCAAATCGAGGGTCACTCCAAATCGAGGTCACTCCAAATCGCAGGTCACTCCAAATCGAGGTCAGTCGAGGTCACTCCAAATCGCAAATCACAGGTTTGTCAAATGCATATGGCCGCCGGCTTTTCCATTTGTTCAATATATATGTTATGTAATGTTTGTTTATTGTTTTTTTTTTTAATTTGTTTTTAATTAAATATATATATATATATATATGTACATAACAATTAAAATTTAATTGTTATATATATATTTAATTAAAAACAAATTAAAAAACCATTGTTATATATAATTAATAACAAATTAAAAAACCATTGTTATATATTTAATTAAAAACAAATTAACAAATTAAAAAAATATTGTTATATTCCTCCATTTTGTCCTATGCCAACTTATGGACCTTGAAAGGTGGAAGAGGTTGTTGAAGAGCCAGCATAGTTGGGGAAAGGAAATGTAATAAAGTTGGGGATTTTGGACTGAGCATAGGATATAACACAGGCATGGAAATAAATATTATTGTCCTCCAACCAAGTAGTAGGGTGGTTCACCTCTAAGTGGGATTTAATTTCCTCTTTAAGACCAGTAATAAGGAATTGCTTAAAAAATAATCAATTAATTTTTATGAAAAAAAATGAACTTTGATGACTCCTATAATTAATTTCATTAGGTAATAAAATATTACATTAAGGGAAAGTTAGTGCTTCATTTGATCGATCGAACCAACCTATCGGATCCGACCCTCCAAACTTGTTTAGAATTACTTCAGAAAAATGAGGCGTCATACTATTGGAAGGGTCGGAAAATGAGAAGTGATTCTTGGTTTCCATTTTGCTAACCAATTGGGTGAGAGAATCAACCATTTTTTGTATGTCCTCTATAGTTTACATGTTATGAGTGTTTATCATGGGACCATCAGGTCCATCAAACAAGTTAGTGATGATTTATCCCAACAAAATCAACGACCTAAGAGGATTTCCTTGTGAGGGTCCTTAAGCAATGGTACTAGCGAGTCCACGAAAAAATAAGTTATTTAAGAGTGAAACCATGATGATCAAATTACTCCTTGTTGAGTATCATTACATGGTTTTTAATTTTCCATTAATGGTTGGTGTTAGTCATTTTTGAGTCTAGAAACCCTCCCACACCGTAAATGCATGCATCTAGTCTAACCATGCCAAATTTCAGTCCAAGCCAACACATATTTAAAAAATTTCAACGTTGGCCCCATGTATCACATTATTTAATTTATAGGTATGGTTTTTGATGCTGCAATGGTGAGTGTCATTCATTCGAGTCTTGAAACCCTCCCACACCATCAATGCATGCGTCTAATATTAGACTTCTGACTTCAAAAGAATCCGACGAGATCGCTAAATCACCGACAACAAACACCGTTGGTTTTTCTAGGTAATAGCTGCGTCGGATATCATATAATGATGACGATCATGATGAATATCATGATGATGATGACGATGATGAAGATGACGATGATGATGAAGACGATCGATGATGACGATGATGATGACGATGATGATGAAGACGATCGATGATGATGATGATGATGACGACGATGATGATGATGATGATGATCGATGATGACGATGAAGACGATCGATGATGACGATGATGATGAAGATATTGTTGATGATGATGAGGAAGATGATGATGATGACGATAATGCTGATCACAATGGTAATGATGATGATGGTGGCCGTGACGACGACGATAAACATGATGCTACTGATGATGATGAGAATGATGAAGATCATGATGATGATGACGATGATGATGAAGACAATCGATGATGACGATGATGATGACGATGATGATGACGATCGATGATGACAATGATGATGACGACGATGATGATGATGATGACGACTGATGATGATGATGAAGACGATCGATGATGACGACGATGATGAAGATATTGCTGATGATGATGAGGAAGATGATGATGATGATGATGATGGTGAGGATGATGACGATGATGTTGATCACAATGATGATGATGATGATGGTGGCCGTGACGACGACGTCGATAAACATGATGCTGCTGCTGCTGATGATGATGAGAATGATGAAGATCATGATGATGACGACGACGATGATGATGGTGAAGACGATCGATGATGACGATGATGATGACGACGATGATGAAGATGATCGATGATGACGATGATGATGATGATGATGATCGATGATGACGATGAAGACGATCAATGATGATGATGATGATGATGATGATGAAGATATTGCTGATGATGATGAGGAAGATGATGATGATGATGATGAGGAAGATGATGATGATGATGATGATGGTGAGGATGATGACGATGATGCTGATCACAATGATGATGATGATGATGGTGGCCGTGACGACGACGATAAACATGATGCTGCTGATGATGAGAATGATGAAGATCATGATGATGATGACGATGATGAAGATGACGATGATGATGAAGACGATCGATGACGACGATGATGATGACGATGATGATGAAGATGATCGATGATGACGATGATGATGACGACGATGATGATGATGATGATGACGATGATGACGATGAAGATGATCGATGATGATGATGATGATGATGATGAAGATATTGCTGATGATGATGAGGAAGATGATGATGATGATGATGGTAAGGATGATGCCAATGATGCTGATCACAATGATGATGATGATGATGGTGGCCGTGATGACGATGTCGATAAACATGATGCTGCTGCTACTGATGATGATGAGAATGATGAAGATCATGATCAAGAAGAAAAAGATGATGATGAAGATGATCACGATGACGACGACGAAGATGATGATGATGATGATGATGATGTTTGAGTCTTGATAATTTTGCATTTCCTTACTAAGCTTCTCTCTGTTTCAAGAATAATTTAATATTCTCTACTAAATAGGGCCAACCACATGAAGGTGGAAGCTCTTATGGCCCCTCCCCCCCCTCACATCACTCTCAATTCCCCATAACTTGAAAAAAAATCTATGTACACTAGAAACTTTAAATGTGTTTTTTGACATACTCTAAAACAAGCAATGTTTCTAATTATATCATATAGGAAAATGGAAACTCACTACGAAACAATTAATTTATTATTACTGCATACCTCGTAAACTTCAATGGTCTTCATCATCTTCTTCATTTGGGTCATCTTCTGTACTATCATCCGATAATCCAGATTCAACATTGTAAGGATTGGCCATATCATCCTCGTCATCGATGTCAGTTACGATCAACATGTCATCGTCGATATCATCTTCATGGACATTGTCTGATAGTACATCATCTGATTCAATAAGTTCTTCGACATCTTCTTCTGGACCATGATCATCTAACTCATGTTGATCATGATCATCTTCTGCGGCGTCTTCTTCTTCGATAACATATTCATTACCTTCATCAATGTTATACTTTATCAGCCTTCCCCTTGTATCGTGTCTCACAACAAATGACCAACCCGCTCTACCTGGAACCTCAGAGTAAAATACCTATTCACATTGGGTTGGAAGAACATAGGGCTCCGTTCCTGGCTCAAACAACCTTGTATTTACCATGGTAAAACCATTATCATGTTCAATAATTGTTCTATCAGGATCACGTTGATTCAATCGAAACCTGTACCATTTGACAATGAACAGAAATACCTTGAAGGAGTTAAAGTCACACTGAAGAATGTCTTCCAGATACCCATAGTATCGATTTTCAGATAGTTCTGGATGTCTGTCACTTCTAGAAGAAACATTGGTCACCTCAAAGACTACAGATATCCCACAATCAGATGTTTTCTTTGTTTCATCCAACTTTTTGATGCGATATCTACATCCATTGCACCACATAGCCTTATGGTGTTTTACCTAGTACAACAAGCCATACAGGAAAAGATTACATAATGATCACACCATATTTATGATAAAGTAGTGCATGTTTATTATAATGCCATAAAAGGAAAATAACCAGCGTGACGTACAACAACAATATTTTAAAAAATAAATAAATAGTGTCATTGATTAATATGCTTACCTGCTTATCTTTTAAACCTCTTGCTAAATCGATCTCCCTTTGTGTTACATTGGTGTCTCCATTTTGATGTGTAGCTTTAACCAATGAAGCCACACCTTCCCATGATATTCCATGACCAGATTGTTCACATTTTTCGATCCATACCTTCATCCAGTCAAGATTGTTTGTGATGTATAAATGAATCGCATCCCACTCTCGACCAACTGCTTGATGATAATAAAATTAAAATTCAATGAAAATGTATATTAGTCACTTAAAAAAGTATATAATTACAATGTAAAATGATGCAAAATACTAAATAAAAAAATAGAATATATATGTATGATATATAAACATAAAAATCACCAGTGAAATGTGTTATATTACCTTTCACCTTCCTCGATCTACCTTTCCCCTTCGGGTACTCCCCTTCGAAATCGCTTTTGGAGTCTGGATCACAAATGCGACGTAAATTGAGCTTTGACGCTAATATAGGAAGATATTCACTAATGTACAACATGTTTTGGTACACCATATATCCCTCCATCATAGAACCCTTAGCATATGCTCGTTGTCTGACCAAACCCTTCATAAATTTCAAGTGCCTCTCAATCATCCACATGGACCTTGAGTGCGCAAGTCCACACAGTTCAATCTCCTCAACTTGGTGTATGAGGTAGTGTTCCTGTGCATTGAAAAATGCTGAAGGTAGATGCTTCTGCATTTCACACATGAGACGAGGAATTTCTCTCCTCCAATACTTTATGTCTTCTTTATGGAATTCTTTAGATGACAACCATATACAAGTGACATGACAACCGGCCAATCAAGAGATTAAAGAAAAAAGTCATTATATTATGTAACATGAAGTAGAGAATGAAAATCAAATTAAGAATAAGTTCTATGTTGAATTAAACAAACAGTAAGCACATGGAAAAATCACCACTTACCTCATGTATTTCCCGAGACTATATATTATTTGCTTGACATTGTTGTCAAAGTTCTCCGGGATAGAGAGAGGTAGAACATACTGTAACAATAATATACAAATAGTTCCAGTATATCGAAAAAGAGTACTAGAAAAAGAAAAAAAATAATTATTAAATGCATACCATATTAATTATTACCTTCACGAAGACATGCCAATTGTGCATTTTCACCCCCGCGAAATCACCTTTCTTTGTTATGATATTCTTCATGTTCGCACAAAATCCGGTGGGAAATTTAATTTTTCGAATGACTTCTTTTACAACATTACTTTGCTGGTCCGTTAACATCCATGGAAGTGAGTTTATATTAATTTGCTCTCCGCTGCTATGAAATTGAATGACGTCTTTCATTGCATGGTTGTTATCTTGAATGTCTTTGCAAATTTTGACAATTTTTTCTTTTTCACTCCTTCCATCCAATATTCGCCATAATGTTTCAATCACATTTTTCCAATATGCATTGTATTAAATAGATGAGCAATTTGTAGGTGCTCATAATAGGGCAACCTACTAAATTGTCTAGGATAACTTTTCATTCCTCGTGGAAGCCCATTAATTCCTTCATGATGATCACATGAACGATAATGATGAAATTAAATATTAAATCAATGTCAATTACACTAAACAACACACAATATAATAAAATACAATGATTGATTATACGTACCTTGACGATTTCTATTATATTGCAACTTCCATAGCTGAGGTGTCATTCTCTTTTGTTTTAATGCAGTCTCTTGCTTATTCGACATACCTGAAAAGATGTTTTTTGGTAGTTCGATACCTGTGATTCTTGGAGAGGAAGTGCCTATACTCATCAAACACCTCCTTTCCTAAGCTTTTTGAACGATGAGATTTGATCTTAGGACCACAAAATGGACATGCAAATTTCCCCTTTGTCTGAAGACCTAAATAAAAGGATGGAATATCAATATTAATGTCTATTATAATTATATAAAAAATGACTGGATTATTTAGAAAAAAATGCATGCGTATTATATTAACTAGTAGTTCGTAAAGTTAAATGCAACTAAAGTGGAACTTATAATTACATACCACAGAAATGGGTTAACCCTGGGGCATCATGTATTGTCCATACAAGCATTGCATGGAATTGGAATTGCCTTTGTCGTATTGGTCTAGATAAGTCATACATAGTGATGCCATTCCATAACTTCAGTAGCTCGTCAATAAGAGGTTCGATATATACATTCATATATTTGACTTGGTACTTACCTGATTGATTTGAACATATAAAATAAATATTCTGATTATGAGACGTACCATTTAGAAAAACTTTAAATATATATAACATTACGAGACAAAAAATGACAAATGAGAATATACCACTACAATAAAAAAAACTGCAGTGTTCGTACCTGGAATAATCATCGACAACATTATGTGCTCCCTCTTTATTGTCAACCATGGAGGAATGTTGTTGTTGATAACAAAAATAGGCCACATCGAGTAAACAGATCTCATCTCTGCAAAAGGATTGACACCATCTGCTGCCAAAGAAATCCTAAGATTACGAGGTTTGTCTTTAAAGTGAGGCCATTTTTCCTCCATATCTCTAAATGCAGACCCATATACAGGTATCCAAATAATGTCGTCTTGACTTCTGCTCCGTGCATGGTAATCCATAAACTGCGCTATGTTTTTGCACCTGAACAGTCATTGCAAACGGGGAATAATGGGAATATAATGTAGAACCTTGCGAGGCACCTTTTTAGTTACTTGATTTGTGCGATATCTACAGATATGACATTCAGGACATTCTGTTGCAAATTCATGCTGGTTGTAATAAAGAACATGATCATCGGGGCATGCATGAATTTCTTCATACTGCATTCCAATTTCTTTCATGATGCCAGATAAATCTCGATATGTGCGAGGTAAAATATTTGAAGGTGGTAAAAAATATTCACCTATCATGCTACAACAAATTAAAATAAAAATCTAGTTAATATAATATAGAAATAATATTAATGAAACAAATTTCATCCGTAGTAATTTGACTTATATATGAATTAACAATAAAATACATGACAATCATATATATTTGGTGATGGAATATATTACATACCTTAACATCCATGTAACAGATATGTTTGAAAGACCATTCATAACCTTCAAGTTCATTACCAACAATATATCAGAGAGAAGATTTGTCTTGGAGCCATCATAAAGGGGTTCGTATGCCTTGTCAAGAAGAGGTATATCATGAATATCATCAAAATGTTCATCATTTCCATGATCATCATCATCATCCATTCCAACATTAAATGAATCATGGATCAAAGTATTTGTAACATCATCTTCAACTATGTTATTAGTATGATCATCTTCTTCAATGTGATCATTAACTTGTTCTCCTTTAATATTCATAGCTCCATGTTCCTCCTGTACTTGTTCTGGAAGCACTTGCTGATCCGGATGATATGCCATAGGATGTCTTTCCTTTATAATTACATGAAACAATCAATAGATAAAAGTTAATATAATAAATTCAAACGCAAAATGTAAAAATTTATGTGATACATTAAAAATTTAACAAATTTTGTACTGTTGGGATGAAAAGAACAATGACCAATTGTACTGTTGGTAAAAAATAAGAAATATTATAATAATACATAAATTTACAAAAGCAATCAAAATAAAAACATATATATTGAAAACTTAAAAATGGATGGTATTCATGTTCCCCCTCGGCGTGCCCATGCTCCCTACAATGTTTTGTGGCTGTTGTGATCAAAATTATTCTCCTCTTAAAGCCTCTGCATTGATTACATGGACAATAGCATTTACCATCACCCCTTCTTTCAACTCCTTCCCATAATCTAGCAAGCAATTGTCGATTTTGTTCGTCTAGATTAGGAATATTCGTAGTTGACATTTTCTCGTAAAGAGATTAAATGAAGATTATTGATCTTAGAAAATGAAGCTCCAGAGTACTTTGCTCACTTGAATAACAAAAACAACGAAAAACAGTCCGTCGAACAAAAAAAACATCCGCAAACTGTCGCTGGTATGGCAAACATGTCGGAATGGTTTCATATTTATAAATTGAAAAAGTCAAAAAGTCAAACCTACGTCAGATATCCGACAACGCTAATCTAGTGACCGTTGGGAAAAAATACGTCGGATATCCGACCTCTTCGGGTTCAAAATGAAGTCGGTTATCCGACATCCAAAGCGTCGGATATCCAAATAGGCATCGGATATTAGCAGAGCCATCGGATTGCCAGCCAGCCTTGTCGAATATTCAAAAGTATGTCGGATATCCGACGGGAACCTCTCAAAATTTAAAAAAAAAAAACAAAAAAAAGTAATTTTCAAAGAAAAATCCGATGACACAGTCCATTTCGTCGGAGGTCGTCGGATTTGCTCGGTGGATTTTGGGTTCAAATCTACTAGTGATGAATGTGTTACTTTGGGGATTTTTAGGTGCTTTGTTATGTTCATTATAAAAAAGGACAAGGGTTATGCTACAAAACTACATCTTAGGCTCATTGTGGTAAACTCCAACCAATCCATTGTTAAATTAAAACCCAACCAACTAGTTTTATAATGCATATAACTTGTATTTTTCCACTATGGGGTTACATTTTGTCATCTCGACTAGTGAGCCCCTCTACACTTGTAGGGTGTATTGATATGGGCTAAGCATCAACTAAAACACCCCTATTTCTAACATTTTATGTAGTATGATTTTGCCTTGAATTTGACAGTTACAATTTCAATTATTTAAGATTGTATTCTTATAAATTTTAAATTTCCAAGGGTTTTCTATGATCTTTAAATCAACACATAACATTAAAATTTCCATTTGAATAGTAAATCAATCAAATTCACAAATTTTGGTTCATCAACATCCAAGAAAATGATTAAAAATGGGACATTTTAGTAGCTAGTTAAATAATACCTAAAGTATAATTAAAATCCACTTATCAATTTAATTTGTGGGGTATGTGTTAAGCTCATCAAAAGAAACCAACTCCAAAAAGTTTAATGTCTTCCTTCACAAACACACAAAGATTCTACACCTATCCAATATTGAATTTAGGGTGTTTTGATAATGACTCTATCGAGCAAGTAAAACTATACCCCACCCCTAAATTATTTCCATGACCAAGCTCATACATTTTAAGCATCGTGATGTGACCATAGGCCAAAAGTGCTTCACTAATCACAAAATTACCACAGGGATGTTGTGTATAGAGAGATATACACAAAATCTCAACATCCATGGATGGATACACAATGGCACAAGGAGCATGATGATTATCTAATCACACAAAAATCATATTTTATCCTCCTCTATTTTCCTCCATCACAACCAAGGCATCGATACATAGATTTTTAAGCTTTGATCCACAATGATTTCCTACCCTGCCCCAGTAGCATGACCCACCGACCATGAGTTCAGGTACTTCATGTATTGTTTCTATATATCAATCCTTGCTATTGTACTCAGATTCATTTAAGCATCTCCACAATTACCTCTGCAAATTTGCAAATTGTTTGTGTTGGAATGGTTGCTCACGGGTTTAATCCCAAAGAGTGGTGAATCTTCATTTGAAAATGAATTCAAGTAGGGCACGAATGACTGAAGCAGAGTTCCTTTTCTTTGTATTTCTCAGACATAGATATGGAAGATTATATATTTGAATACTTGGAAGAGGAAAGAGAGGAGCATAATGTCAACATTGAAAATCAGTATTACAACTCCAAAGGTGTGCTTCTTTGTTCAATCTAGGTTTTGTTTTGGGTCATGCCCATGATATTGACAATTTCAATTAATAGTTCCTGCTCCAATTTACTAATTGTTTTAGATCTGTTGTGATTAATCAATAATTTCAAACTCAAATTCATTTCAAAATATATTTCCCAAGTTCAAAGCATGATGGGTTTAGGGTTTAGACTCTTTTGTCAAAAACATTGACTGGAATCAACCATGTGAACCCAATGCTTGATCTTACTTATTAAGGGGCCTAAATTTTTATCTTTTACGAAAGTTGTATTGTAGATGTTAGTGGGCAAGTAGGTCCATGCCCAATTCTTCAAATGGAATATTGGAGGCATGCATAGTCATGCGGAACAACCTTGTCAACCTCTATGACAGCTATGGCTAGATAGATGATACACGCCAACTATTTGACAAAATGTCTCAATGAAAGGTCATCTCATGGACTCTTATAATAGTAAGATATGTCAAAAATGACTAGCCTCATGAAGCCTTGAAGCTCTTTCACAAAATGAACCATCTAGAGATCAAACTAAACATCTTTACAGTTACCTCCATTGATATGTATTTTATTCTCTTTAAATAGTTGTTGGAATACCTTCAACCATATAGGGATGCCTTTTATGCTTTAGTGATTTTCTTGACCTTATTGGAAATTTGGTCTTGAAACTCAAATATTATTGAATATCCCTATTCTTGGCCATTTAAATCCACTCGTCTCTCAAAAATGCAAAATCTTACTCTATTTCGAATAATTCGGTCTTAAATTAGATAATCTTGGATATCCCTTCATTTTGCCATTTTAACACCTTTAGTTCTCAATTTTTGAATTACATACTTACACATCCCTTTTGAACAAGGATCAATTTTGCACAGAGTATTCATGTCACAGGATCTATTTTGCATAGGGTCACGGCCTTCATGTGAGTATTCGTGTCTTAAGTTGATACTCTGTGCAAAATTCATGATGTGCCAACATTTGCAAGAGATGTGAAATGCACAGTATTGGCGTAACTTGCTTGTCCTATGTTTTACAAATTTAATACTGTTATTTGTATTGGAAATGCTTCGGATAACTTAACTATGCGATTTTACATTCTCAATCTTATCATTCAACAGAATGTACAAAATCAGTAAAGTATTGACAAGTCCATTGCTTATAGGCTAATATAGAAGTCATCCCTTATCCTGTACTATGACTTATGTCCAGTATTACTTGTATGTTCAATCTTTAAAGTTAGTATTTGACCATGTATGTGATTATTCTACTGGTTTTTGATGAAAGGGTGCTTGAATGGTATATATTCATTTCCTTGTGTTTACCAATATATGTTTCTTACTGACTTGGGAAGATAATTTTCACCGCAACAGTTTTTGTCTCCTAGAAAAGTTGGGCCTTCCATTCCACGCTCATTTTTCCATTCCCTATACTTGTTTTCACTGCAAGTAAACGATGCACAAACTTGATCATATTACTAATTTAAACTGTAGTGGTGCACTTAACAGAGTAGATTCTATTTTTAAACTCTTGCCTGTATGTACCATATATGTTTATGGTAGAAGTATGTTTAAAAATAGGCAGGATTCAATAATATTGCTACATTATTTTCAATTCAAGGTACAACTCACCCTCCTTCCCATCCTCCATCGCCTCTAACTGTGTAATCAAACTTTTACACGAGAAACACACATTGCAAACCTTGATTTATTATTAGTACAGAACCCTCTATTTTTTGTTACCTTATGTTTCTTGTTGTGAACTCTTGCATTCATAACTTGCTCTTTTATTGACAAGGATAGAGCTGCCTCTGATTATATAATTGTGTTAACAAAGACATAATATTGTAAAAAATAAACCTAGTTATCTACTCATATCGATGCAGAAGATTCCAATTTTTTGTTCTTAAACTATTTAGGGATTTGAATCATGTTGTTAAATAAGTAGTCCAACTGTAATCTACAATGTCTGCTTCATTTGTTTGATGATATGGTTCCATTACCCTGGTCTATCTATATATGCATTTTTTTCTAGAAAACCGGGTTCCTGATCCATATTAGTACTTATTGGTAGTTTCTTGTTATCGTTGTACACATTTTAAAAATCTAGATTCTATATTATATGAGCGCTAGAAAAAATTTTAGTTTCTTCATTTGTAGGTCTTAAGACTTAAACCCAAGCCATG
Organism: Larix kaempferi; assembly: GCA_027924585.1. Classification (NCBI taxonomy): domain Eukaryota; kingdom Viridiplantae; phylum Streptophyta; class Pinopsida; order Pinales; family Pinaceae; genus Larix; species Larix kaempferi. The sequence goes on from BSBM01000625.1 coordinate 20,834,955, forward strand.
TAGTTCAAATGACATAACATTTTTCAAAACTATTTGTGACTTTGTGTATCCTTAGGCTGATCTTTGTGCCTTGCGTACTTGTAAGGCTTATGTTGTGCAGGCCCTTTGTGCCCAAATTTTCTTGGATGAATGGATGTATCATGTATGCATGTGTGTAGGCATGGATTATCCCTCATTACTGTTTTAGACTTTTAGTATATGGTAGATATTTTCTATTTTCAATGAATTTCAAAAATCAGTTGAGCAATTTTTTTTTTTGGGTTCATGTTGTCAAACATACATAGAATGGACCGTTGATTGCCTCTTTAAGGGTTTACTGATGTAACATGAAATATGATATTGCCACTCTCTTTGCTCGATAAATACACTGGCCTTTGTTCACAAAAATTTTCTTGTTTGAAAATGAAAGAGATTTTCATATTACAGTAGGAAAATTGCATGATACACAAAAACTCCTTTTAAAGCATAGTCTTTTTGTGTTGATAGTAGACTAAAGTTTGGATCTTCTTTCTTCCCATTAACAAACAGGCCAAACGCCCTTACAACATACTAAACCAAAAATAGGAACAAAAATCCCCTAATTGCTACTAGATGTGTTAGATTTATTTGTTATCTTGGCTGAAATAGAACTGCAAAGATTGTAAACCGAACAGACTGAGATTCTAAGGACAAATGCAAAAACATAAAATTGGGCAAGAAATTCAGCTTGAAATTCTTATCTGGTATTGTTTGGATCATTACCTTGTGCCATAGGTATCTTTTCTTTGATATATATTGGCCTTGCATAGTATTCACTTAGAAGAATGTTCAGACTCTCAGTGATAACATACTCCCTTGCCTTGAGGGATTCCAAGGTTGCTTAATTGTTTCTATTTGTTTCTTAGGTATATTTTCTTTGATATATATTGGCTTTGCATGGTATTCACTAAGAATAATGTTCAGACTCTCAGTGATAACATTCTCCCTTGCCTTGAGAGATTCCAACGTTGCTGAATTGTTTCTCTTTGTTTTCTAGGTATCTCTTCTTTGATATATATTGGGGCTTGCATAGTATTCACTAAGAAGAATGTTCGGACTCTCAGTGATAACATGCTCCCTTGCCTTGAGGGATTCCAAGGTTGCTTAATTGTTTCTCTTTGTTTCCTAAGCTAGGTCATTGATTGCCTCCATCAACCTCAACTTGCACAAGGACAACTTTGAGTACTATAACTAAGGACACCTTGAAAGGGTTCAATTTGCAGAAAGGTGAGAAATGGAAATATGATCCTCACCAAATTATATCAATCAGAAGACAGAAGGGTGCAACACCATTATATGAACATCATATTCATTCACAACTTGAGAAGGTAAAGAATATTGAGACATGGGAACAAGTCAAGTAGATTGTAACGTCCCCATCTTAACCCCATGGAATTAAAATTGTAAATGATGTAATATTGTTATGAAATCATGGTGAGGAGCTCAAGGCCAAGGCCCCGCCATCGATTTATTGATGCATATGGTTTACATGCTAGCCAGACACAGTGGAATTGCGGATATTATGTAAATATGCATTTTAATAAAATACCCACAACTAGCTATGCAATGCAACAAAGAGATGGTGGCATGATTTTACAAGGAATTGGGAGGGAAACATTCAAACCCTTGGATCCAATCAAGTCAATCCAAGTGTCAATGAGAGAACCCATCAAACCCTCAACTACCCATGTTGACTTTTGTACCCAATCATTGATTTCTCCCAAGAGTTGGTTGAGGTAGTTAATGCCTTGGGGAATGGGAGGTATGGCTGTCCAAATTCGAGTATGGGAAAGCCACCCTACATGGAAAAACGCGTTTGGATTCTTGGGCAAGAAAAGAGCCATGAATTGCTCCCCAAGCCATTAACCATCAACCAGTTTTGCCCCTCTCAAGTTTTTGGAGCTGCCTGGGCGTTTTTCCTCCATGTTTTTCTTGTGTTTCCTTGTTTTTAGTGGGGAAGAGGGCGTTTTTGTGTTGCAGAGCTGCTAGAAGAAGAGGGAGCTCGATTTGGGGTTTCAATGAGGCCGTTTTGGCAATTTGAAATGCTCATAACCTGTGGGAGAAATCAGGTTTGCTCCCTGTGGTCGAATTCCCCTTTCCACAGTCCATTTTGGTGTGCCTACGTTTTGGGGAAAACCCATGGCCATCCTGTTTGTAAACCCCATTGCTGGAAATGTGTACCCATGCCCAGTTTTTTTAAGTTTGTTGAGTGTAAGAGAATGTTGGGGTTGAGATGGGTATCCATTGTTTTGGCTTGAGCTTGAGTGCAAGCATCTGGGGTTCAAATGTAGCCTGATAAACCCAGCTATGGGCTGGCTTGGCTTGGATGAAATGATTAATTGCCTGTGCATGAGCTTGAATGTCCCCTTTTCCTTGTAGAAATCATGCCCAGCTCAGGGGTGGTCTCTGAGTGCTGAAAGAATACAGGCTGGGTAGAGACCTATGGTTGGGTGGAACGTTGCAGTGACATAGCTAGTTGTTTGGGATAATTGCACAATGAAGATAAGTGTTGTTTTTCAGTCTATGTATTTACTTCTGCAATGCTTAAATTAATGACTGTTATTGATATGTTGAATGCATATGAAGAGTGCGTGGATGAATATGTTTTATTCCGCTGTGCATGTTTAAGTGATTTGCATCTGCACACATCATCTTTATTGCTATGAATCTAATGAATGGGATGAGCTTATGTAAAAGCCCCAGATATTGGCATCATGTTCCCTCCCTTGCCTTGGATGGATGGGTGGGTATGTTACATAGATTCTGTTAGAAGAACAATCAGAACAATCTCAATCTTCAGGCCTAATAGTGAAGGAGCTTTTGAAAATCATATAAGCAAGTATCTTCTTAAAGATGCATTTTGGCAAGTGCTTGTATCTCCAACCTTGGTTAGTGCAGAGATGAACCTACTGGTCACAGAACCCCAACCCAGGTGTTTTATTCCTTCTCATGGGGTATATAAAACCTATGCTGTAACTCCAAAAGTGAGACTTCCAATGTCTCCTCTGTAGAAACCTCATCCAATTTCCCAACTCCATGACTTAACTACCACTTCTAATTCCTCCAACAGGTCTTCCTAATCACGTTCCATCTAGTGATCCCTCTCTAGCATTCCCACCCCATGCTCTACTACTTCTTTGTGGACGTCCTTCTTCAATTTAGTTGCAAGAATACTACAGTAATTAGGGTTCATAATCTCCCCCCCCATATCCTCCTACTACTCACCTTAGCTCTTCTGCTGTTTTGAACCATGTGTCCCTGGTGGAGTCTATTTTTTGGTTCACCTGTAACTCCATGAGCCCTATTCTCTTCCATCATTTAGGGGCCTGGAAACCTGACCTTGCCCTTTCTACCCTAGAAGTTCATAAACATTAATAAAACCCTACTCTGTCACCCACCCAATATTTTCGCTTCACTTTGCACCCTTCTCTGATGGTCTTGCCCTGCAACTATCGATTACCAGGTAATTGCCTCTTATCACCTCTTTCCTTCTGGACAGATGGCGACGATGATGATGCTATGCAAACGAGTAATAACTAACAAATTCCCATTATCAACATCAATGCCTCCTCTTGCATTTGCATTTTACTATCAAATACCATCTAACATTCCCTAGTTTTTACACCCAAATATCATCCCCATTCACAACTCCACCAGGCAGTAGGGTTGTCATAGAATTTATTATCAATGATTGTGGTTTAACACTTCAAGAAATTGCAAAATCCTTTAGGCATAGCAAGGAATTGCTCCGTGCAAAATTGAGCCAGAATATGAAAGAAGTTTTGGTCCTAATAGCCTCCTTTTCCAGATCGGTAAATCACTGCATAGCTTTTTGACAATTGGAAGCGCTGGATGATGATGACCTTGTAATATTCCTATTAGTGAATTTCTCTATGTTATGATATTCCTATACTCCATCCTAGTCCTACCAACATTTTCATTATATGCATTTTCAGTCTTGCATGCATTTCTGCATGCATGCAATTACATGCATCCCAATCATCAGTCCCAACCCCTAGCCTCAGTTAGCTATCCCCCGAGAGCTTCTCTCATATCCGTTTTAGCCCTCCTAGAGCTTAGTGCACCCTTCCTCCTTGATTTAAGGAATCCACTCGTCCTCTCTCACCTACCACTCAGTTGCACTTCAGTTAATTGAGTTATCATCAGTTCTTTCCTTGATTTAAGGCTAGACTGACTCTCAACTGACTGTATCACTCCGATGGACCTCCAGTGAGACTAGACTGCCCATTCTGACTCCAGTTAGCTCCTCATGCGCCCTCCACTGAGCCTCCTTCATTCAGTTAGTTCCAGTTATACTCAGTTACATCTACCACACTCAGTTAGACTCAGTTTGACTGATGGTTGACAGTTACTTGAGCATTGATGAATCCACTGATGATGAGATAGACTTCTAGTTGTGCTCTGATGACACTCCAGTGATCTTTTGATCACTCCATGAAGGATAATTCGAATTTCCACCTTGGCATTCGAATCCTCATGCATTGTACTACTTATTTGTCCATATTGTGATTAATGAATTAGTGTGTGTGAAGTTATTTTGCTTCTATCCGAGTTCTACTGTATTATTATTCTGTTGCTCATTTTTCTGCATTGACCACTCTTAATCTTATTCCTAAATTCTTTCATTGTGAGGTATACATTAGCTCTTAGATTTGCTGTGAGGATTTTCACACTCTATAAAGGTGTTGAGTTAGGATGCTGCACTATATTATAAAAAGTAAGTGGAATTATATATTCTTTTTCTTTCTTCTAACAAAACTGTTGCAAAAAAGATAAAATGTCAATTTACAAGTACTTACCAAGGAAAAAAATAAATTTAAAAAATAATTTAAAAAAAGCAATAAGTTGGCTGAGCATTAAATCCTACGATAGCCATAACAATCTACGACTATTAGCATAGATAGAATCCTCTATGCAAAGCAGAAAGGTGTCAAGACCCACAATCTTTCATACCATTGATCCTCAGGGTGGGAGTTCAAATACTGAAAGACCCACAATATTTCATCGCATCAGATTCCTTGGACTTTTGCTAATTGCATCCAACATTAAGAAGACCAATCGTTAGTTCGAAGGTTCAAACCACTCTTAGAAATTGAGTGTGGCATCCTTGTGTGTGTGTGTGTGTATATATATATATATATATTAACAAAGATAGTTATATTTGGTATTAGAAATGGGCTGTAGCCTCACTTATGGCATGGTATAACAAAAACGAGGATTATCACAAAGTTTGATGTTCAATACTTGTTCAAAAGCTTGTATACCTAGATAACAAAAATTAAAACTATCCTTCGCAGAGGATGTCCAAAAAATTCTACCAATATATTAAAAAAAAAGACACCTACTTTGCAGAGCATAAAGGAAACAAATCTTTAGTTAAAAACATGATTGCTATGTGCTTCATCTTTTCTAGAAGGTGAGAGATGGGATTCCTCGTTTTCCATTTCCACATCAACAGGCATTTGATGTATCATTTCTTCCTTCTTGAGCTCCCAAGTCCCGATCCCAAAGACATTCTGATGTTGGATGCAACATATTGAGTTTCCCTGCTCAAATATATATACAATTGGCAAAGTTGATTGCATTCTACTTCCAGGGCCTGAATTTGTTTCTTTTGTTGAAGCAAGGTTTCCATTTCCTTGTGTTTACCAATATATGTTTCCTACTGACTTGGGAAGACAATTTAATTTTCACTGCAACAGTTTTTGTCTCCTATAAAAGTTGGGCCTTCCATTCCACGTTCATTTTTCCATTCCCTGTAATTGTTTTCACTGCAACTAAACGATGCACAAAATTGATCATATTTACTAATCTTAAACTGGAGTGGTGCACTTAACAGAGTAGCTTCTATTTTGCAACTCTTGCCTGTATGTACCATATATGTTTATGGTAGAACTCTTAAGCATATTAATGCTTATAAGATTTTAAAGAGCTTGATAGCCTCCTTTTCTAGATCGTTAAATCACTACATGGCTTTTTGACATTTGGAAGAGCTAGATGATGATGACCTCAAGTAATCCTCACATTAGTGAAATTCTCTATAAAGTTCTTCAGATAGTGAATTTTATTTTGTACCATAAGAATATCAGGTGGAATCATAAGACATTTATCATCTTTAAACTATACTTCATAATACTGTTTGGTAGTTTGACTGATAGAAAGAATATTCTCTACACACATGGATCTTTGCACCTTACAATTATTTAATTACATCACTATGAGGCCTTGAGTCTGCAATTCATACTGCGAGCAAAAACTTCATTCTTGATGTCATCTTATGTAAGAGACAATAGCAACCATTCCTTTCAGGGCATCTTCTACTTTCAATATAAGTCCAACCAAGGATGCAAGGAGTGTGGAGTGTCACTTGAAGAAGCACAGAGTAGTCATCTCGAAGTCTTCAATGAAATTCGTAAGCTAGTGGATAAATGTGAAGTGCATTTTTGTAAGATAGAAAGTTGTAGTTGATTAACTTGGATTCAATTGAACTCCACATTATCTATTAAAAGGAGTTTGTTCTTAAAAGAGTGAAAATTAAAATGATGGGATTATGAATCTCATTTCCTTTTAAGATATTATTTTATACAAGGATAATAGTGATATTCACAATTATAATTTCGTTCATTAAATATTACATCAAGACAAACAAACTTGGTAGGGGTGAAGAAGGTAGGATTTGGCGTGTTATTCATTTAACTTTTGAACATAAGTCTATTCCTAATGTTAGTTGGAAGTTATGTTCTACATGTTCGGATATCCACATCATCATTTTCAGGACCTTGCATGCAATTAGGGTTTGCATGCATCCCAGTCACCAGTTTGATGCCTCCAGCACCTTATCCACTTCATTCTAGCACCCGAGAGCTCCTTCCATCAGAGTTTTAGCCTTCCTAGTCATGAAGGAGCCCACTTCTCACCTACTGCCAGAGAAGGGCGCACTTCTTCACCTACCCACTTAGTTTACACTTAGTTAGCTCCAATTCTCCTTAATTTGAGGCTAGTTTCACTCCCGACTGACTGTTTCACTCCGTTTTACCTCCAAATTGACTAGATGACTTGTTCTGACTTCAGTTAAGCCTCCCATGCACCCTCCACTGAGCCTCCTTCCCTATATGAGTGCTACACACTTCAGTTACACTTGTTACACTCAGTTAGACTCAGATTGACACCTGGATGACTGGTTCTTGTGCATTGATGACCACCACTGATTGATGATGAGGAATCCTAGTTGGAGCCAAGCTACATCATTCAGTAATTCGAATGACCTCCTTAGTCAATTCGAATTGCTCAGTCATTGTTACTGTATGTGTATTGTAATTATTCACCCTCATTGGGAAATTGAGCACTGATGCATGTTTTACACAGTTTTACACCATATTTTATGTGTTCATCTGTTGTGATTGATTTACTTGTTCATTAGATCTACCGTGAATAATTTTACATGGTATAAGAGCCATTGCAGGGACAAGATCTCTTTTCTACAGGTGTTCTACAAGGAGATTTGAGTGAATTTACTCAAAATTACAAAAGTTTTGGCATGAAATATCTCAAGAGCATTCGCTCCTGTGCATGCAAAGCATAAAAATACTTCCAATACCACTCCAGAAGCTTGAGTTTCCACATAAATCTTGGATTTGATACATTGGACCCATTCAACATTGCTTGATCTCCAATCCCAGGTGTGATGCAACTCTAAAAGGGTGGATTGTTTGACCTCACTGTTCTTGTATTGATTATGATTTGCATGTTATTGTCTCCTTCAATTGCATTCACTACCTTGCCTTTGCAAGCCTTTCTACATCAAAGTGCACTGGCTCCTAGCAATGGAATACTCTTCTTCAAAGCCTATCCTCACTCCCTTCAACTATTTTGATTGGAAAGATGATATGGAGATCATATTACGTTCAAAAGGATTCTATAGAGTCACAGTTGGCCTCAAATTGGAGCCAAGCACATTCTCAGAAAGAACCAAACACTACAACAAGCTTGATGAAGCTTATGGTCTTCTTTGCCTCTCTATTTCCAAATATCTTCACTTCCATCTCAGCGAATTGAAGACTCCAAAAGCAATATGGGAGAAACTTGAGACACTTTTTGGCAAGCAGGACGAGCTTAGGGCTTTTCAATTAGAGAATGAATTGATTGCTCTTAGTCCTGAGAATTTCGAGACCATCAATGAGTTTTTCACAAAATTCAAGCACTTGACATTGCAGTTGAAGAATAGTGAAGTTATCAAAGAGGACAAGCAATTGATCCTCTCTATTCTCACCAGCTTGGTAAAGACTATTCGGTATTTGTCTCTACTTTCAATTCCGGTCAGCTAACTACCTCGAATTGGAAGATGCCTACCTTGAATGCCTTCATTGAGTCCGTCACAAAAGAGCATGATAAGTTGATTCAAATGGGGTCCATAAACTCCAAAGATTCATCCCTATTTGTTCAAGGACCCAAGAATTCGAATGGTAAAGGAAATAAAAAGAAAGAGAAGCCCAAATTCGAACCTCACAAGCAAAGAGAGAAAGGCAAGCAGACAGATGCACCATCCAGTTCGAAGTTCAAGCAAAAGGGTAAAAAGGGTAAGGAAAAATCTAAATGTACTTATTGCAACCGTGGATTTCATCCCGAAATTTCATGCATGAAGAAGACTATAGATCAAATGGCCCTCCTTTTGGAAAAGAATAACATAACTCTTCTTGACGGTGCAAGGAAGAAGGATAGGAATGATGATCATGAAAGAGGACAAGCACTCATGGCAACTATTTCGAAGCCCACTACTCTCTTGATAGATTCGGGTGCCTCGAATCATATGGCTGCAAATATTGATTCTTTTTCTTCATTCAATACAAACAGCTCCATCCCCATCCATTTGGGAGATGACTCAAAAATTTCTTCAAAGGGCAAAGGTACAATCCATGTAGATCATGGAAGCTTTCAGAATGTTCTCTATGTGCCTTCCTTGGCTTCAAATATTCTTTCTGTGTATCAAATGACACACATTGGTGAACTGAAGCAAGTTACATTCATCCCTAATACAGTTGAAATTTCTGATATCAAAAGTGGAAGACTTATTGCTGTCGGAAAGGCGAACCACACTGCAAAATGCTACGAGTTTTCACACTTTATTTCGCTTGCAAAGCCCACTTCTCTTCGCACACATGGTAATGAGGTTAGTAGGATTTGGCATGAAATATTTGGACATCTTAATTATAAGTATTTTCTGCTTTTATCAAACAAATCCATGGTAAATGGTCTTCCACAACTCCGTTCCTCGAAGGGAATTTGCACAGGTTGCATTATTGGGAAGCACCCCGAGCACAGGTTCGACCGCGGCAAAGCTAGCAGAGCTCCTACAGTTTTGGGGCTGATACATTCTGATATCAGTGGTCCACTGCTCAATATGTCATTAAATGGTTCAAGGTATGTTTTGACATTTATTGATGATCTTTCCCGCTTTACATGGGTATTTTTTCTCAAAAACAAGTTAGAAGTGCTTGGAAAATTCAAGGATTTTAAGGCTTCTGTTGAGACCGCCACTGAGAGCAATATCAAACTCTTATATCTGATAATGGTGGAGAATATATCAAGGCTGAGTTGCTGCAACTTTGTGCCAAAAGCAGAATTCAGATCCAACTTACAGTTCCCTACACACCCTAGCAGAACGGTGTAGCAGAAAGGAAAAATTGGTCACTGAAAGAGATGGCTACTTGCATGATTGAGTCAAAAGGTTTGGCTGCAAATATTTGGGCTGAAGCAATTAATGTTGCTGCATACATTCAGAACCAATTTCCACATTCCTCCGTGAAAGGTATGACTCCTTTCGAAGCATTTTTTGGTCACAAACCAGATGTGTCAAATTTGAGAGTTTTTGGCTCTACTGCATGGGCTAGAATTCCTTCCAAGAAGAGACGAGATTTGGATCCACAAAGTATTGAGTGCATACTGATAGGATATGGGGAAGAATCAAATGAATATAAACTCATGGATATAAAATCCAAAAAGATATTCATAGAGTGTAGTGTGCAATTTGAAGAACCGCTTCAAGAATTGCAACTAGTCGAGGAAGAAACTGCCGTTTCACCGCCTTCACCAGAAGAAGATTCGAGAAACGATAATGAAAGTATTGGTTCTGATATTTCTGATATTATAGTAGCACATGATGATAATGACATATCAGGTTCAGAATCCGACCATTATGATCCTCCTCAGTTGCCAAAGTGGGCCCAAAACACTCTTCAATCTGCTGGTTTGAACATTGGAAATCCTGTTGATCCAAGATGAATAAGAGTAGATTTTCAAAGAGAAGGTATGGCTCTTTCTATTTTTGATCCATTAATTCCCAATATTTTTTATTTGATGACTGGTTTAGATCCCACAACATACTATCATGCCCACCGAGATCCGAGATGGCAAAGTGCCATGGATGAAGAGTATAGTTCTCTTCAAAAGAACAATACATGGGAGCTAGTTTCTCTTCCACCTAGAAGAAAATTAGTCCAATGTAAATGGGTCTACCGCACGAAAGTTGATGCTGATGGCTCTATTAGAAAATAGAAAGCTAGTTTGGTGGCAAAAGGTTTCTCCAAAGTCCAAGGAGTGGACTACACTGAGACCTTTGCACCGGTTGCAAAGATGGATTCCATCCGCCTAGTTTTGGCAATTTCCGCATCCAAGCACTGGGAAGTGCACCACATGGATGTGAAGAGTGATTTATACATGGAGATCTTTCTAAAGAGGTATATATGAAGCAGCCAGAAGGTTATACATCAGATCCATCATTAGTTTGCAGATTGAAGAAATCTTTGTATGGTTTAAAACAGGCCCCAAGAGCTTGGTATGCAAAGATGGACTCCTTCCTTCTTTCTCAGAATTTCAAAAGGTGCAAATATGATCCAAATGTGTACCTACAACAAGTTAAAGGTAATTTTTTGGTTATTGTAATTTATGTTGATGATCTTCTCATTATTGGTAGCACTCTTACTTCAATAAACAAGCTAAAAACTGCCTTAAATCTAGCTTTTGACATGAGCGATTTGGGCTTGCCGAGTCACTTTTTGGGCTTGGAGATAGCTCAAAATTTTGATGGGATCACTATATCTTAGAAAAATTATGCTTCCTACCTGTTATTGAAGTTTAATATGGCTGAATGTAAGGCATCCCCGTTCCCATTCCTCTTAGGAATCAGTCTTGAGGAGGGAAATTCTACACCGATTGCAGATTGCACTATGTATCGATGGTTGATTGGTTCACTACTTTACTTGACACAATAAAGGCCTGACATTTCATATGCCATGAATGTTGTGTCAAGGTATATGCAACAACCCCATGAGATTCATTGGCGGGAAGCCAAGCGGATCTTGCAGTATGTGCAAGGTACGAAACATTTTGGCATCCACTATGCTGCAGATTCTGAGCTTGATTTCATTGGTTTTACTGATTCAGATTGGGCAGGTGATAGCATTGAACGGAAGTCCACTTCTGGATATGTTTTCATGATTGGTCATGGCCCTATTTGCTGGTCCAACAAAAATTAGGCAGCCATTTCACTTTCTTCAGCAGAGGCAGAGTATCGAGGGGCAGTCAATGCCTACATTTAGGCAGTTTGGTTGCAGGGTATTCTTTCCGAGTTTGGTTTTGGTGGCACTACTTCGGCTGTCCTCTTTTGTGACAATCAAAGTGCTATCAAGATCTCCACAGATCCAGTTCAGTGGCAGAGGACCAAACACATTGAGATTCATATGCACTACATTCGAGAGTTGGTGCATGATCGCACCATCATTCTACAATATTGCCCTACTGATGAGCAAATCGCAGACATCTTCACCAAGAGCTTCACTGAGAAGAAGTTCTCTTACCTACGTTTACTGTTGGGGGTGAGTTCCATCATGGTGGAGACAGATTGATCCATTATTATGTTTTAGCTTGAGGGGGGGCTTTCTTCCCACTGGGTTTTCCCTCTTTCCTCACTTAGCTTATTTTCAGCATTTTTTTTGGATTATTGTATTGGGGTGACCTTTGGTCTTAGTAACCAAGGCCCTACATTATTTTTTGCACATCATAGTCTAGCTTGAGGGGGGGTGTTCGGATATCCACATCATCATTTTTAGGACCTTGCATGCAATTAGGGTTTGCATGCAAATTCTAGGGTTTGCATGCATCCCAGTCACCAGGTTGATGCCTCCAGGACCTTATCCACTTCATTCTAGCACCCGAGAGCTCCTTCCATCAGATTTTTATCCCTCCTAGTCATGAAGGCACCCACTTCTCACCTACTCCCAGAGAAGGGCACACTTCTTCACCTACCCACTCAGTTTACACTCAGTTAGCTCCGATTCTCCTTGATTTGAGGCTAGTTTCACTCCCGACTGACTGCTTCACTCCATTGTACCTCCAGATTGACTAGATGACTTGTTCTGACTTCAGTTAAGCCTCCCATGCGCCCTCCACTGAGCCTCCTTCCCTATATCAGTGCTACACACTTCAGTTACACTTGTTACACTTAGTTAGACTCAGATTGACACATGGATGACTGGTTCTTGTGCATTGATGACCACCACTGATTGATGATGAGGACTCCTAGTTGGAGCCAAGCTACACCATTCAGTAATTCGAATGACCTCCTTAGTCAATTCGAATTGCTCAATCATTGTTACTATATTTGTATTGTAATTATTCACCCTCATTGGGAAATTGAGCACTGATGCATGTTTTGCACAGTTTTACACAGTTTTACACCATATTTTCTATGTTCATCTGTTATGATTGATTTACTTGTTCATTAGATCTGTTGTGACTAATTTTACACTACATTGAAGGAAAATGGGGGGAATTGATGTGGTTGATATTGTGATTAAAGGGGATTTGTTAGCTTGCAAATAGATGGCTAGAACATATTCTAATATTGTTAGATGTGCCACTTTTCTAAAACCCATACTAAGTAAGGTACCCTTCATGTATAAAATGTTGGAGAGAACTTTTGTTTGGACACTTCTTGCTTTACACGGTCAAGGTTTATGTTCTAGATTCATTCATCACTAAGGATATTTGAAATTTTGATGTGCTTGGACGAGGTAAAAATTGCTTTGGATCATAAAATTTTTTCAACAAGTGCACCTGTTTCCTTGGCGGTTCTCTCTTATTACAAATAAAATTGATGTCTAGGGATCGCAATACCAAATTTTGGTAAATATTGGTATGAAAAAATATACTCGAGGTGAGGGTCGTATGGGGCTCCACTTAAAAATGGATTTCATGGAATGATTTTGTAAGACTGTATGTTGTTCCCTTAAGTTAACGGTCATTTTAAGGTATAGTTGTCGGGGATAAATTGTTCAAGATTCAAAAAAGAAAATAGCATGTACTGAAAAGTACATTTGGTGGACAGATTGGCCATGGAATCCTAACATTCTCTGTCATCAATTTCCATTAAAGATAATGCACTCTCTCATCCTACCCAGGATTAATTATTAGGAATTCTTGGATAAATTGTGATCCTCCTCATGCTTGGACTAAGAAAAATTAGATTAATTTGGTTACCAAATTTTTATAGTAGAAAAACTTTGGTAAAAGGCATTATCTGTCTGTGGGGTAGAGGATTCTAACATTAATTTTTGAAGAGGTGTTGCACCATTCCAAAAATATTATAGTGTCTTATTGAGCCCATGATGTGGGAAATGGCTTTTATTGGAAATAGTTATGCCTTCAATTTTAACATCGTATTCCCTAGTCTATGAAATGACAAGTCTTTCATTGAAGTATGTAGTTTGTGGTATGTAGTGACTTCCAACATTTTAAAAGAAATGGATGGTTTAATAGGGATACCTATTACATATTTTTTGTTATATATTTTCCGTTTTAAAGAAGTTGACATGATCTTCTATTTGTTGTGATTTAAAAAAATGAATTAGTTGATTTCTGTTCTTACACCCATGGCATCTTCTTTATGCAGGGCCAAGTGATGCTCCTATTGCATCGGGCATTTTTGAGGCCTTTGTGAAATTTCCAAGTTTTGTATGTCCTCACACACAAACTTACTGTACAAGGTTAGTTCCATATTTTTTTTAAACATATATTTTTTTGTTTCTTCAGTTGCATTATGCATATTTGGCCAACTTCTTTGTTATTTTGTAGATGCCTAATATGTCCAGCTAGAGTAGAATATCAACAAATAGATGTTTTGATTCCCATCTACAATCTCTATATAAAATACTATTATAATCACATTGTTGTGCAATAATCTTGTGGACCACAAAACTAGAAGCTTTATGTTAATATTGATAAAGTGTTATTCAACTTTAGAAAATTTAAGTAGAAATATAAGGTTTGGACACTGTCCACATCCTAATATTTGATTGTTGTCTTTTGGGTCAGAAAGAATTACCTAAAAGGAAACTATTTTTACTTAAAACTAATAGTTGTTTCCCTTTGACTGTCTTTTTTATTCAAGTGATGCTTAGACTATTGGAAGTTGGTTTTCGAGTTTGACCTTTATTTGGGTTGTGCTCCAAGTTTGTTTTTTACTGTGGTCAGGTGTTAACTTAAGCGTTTTATTTAAATTGTTCCTTGCTAAAAATATTCTCTTGTTTTATCAAAAGATAGCCATGTTGAAAGACAGCTAGGGAGCTCTGTTGGCATCTTTCATTTTTGTACTATTGTACCAACCTATTTAATTGTTTCAGCAGGTTCTTAGGTTGATGAAAAATATGTGATATTTGGAAATGTGAGATTGAGTTAGCAAGGTTGCAAGCAGAGATGTCTATACAAAATTTATTGAAGTGATTTTTGGATAGATGATTCTTATAATGATTGTTTTGAGGTATACTTATAAGATTGGGACTCACCTATATGTAGTTGTTGCTTCATTCATAGAGGAAATGGATGTCTCTTCAATCTTCATTCACCAATGGAATATCTTCTTCTCTTTCCTAGTGGCATTAGTACAAGTTACAACATAAATGCATAAATCCACTTTAGATATTGAATGTGTGTCTCCTACATCTTGAATCCTAAGTAACTACTATCCTTCTTGAAAGTTGTCTCACCAAAAGCCTGCATATTCTAATAGAGTAGAATCATAACTAAATATATTTCTAGGATAATGTATACTGAATGACATGACATGCTGCAAAATTATTTCTTTGGCCTTGGAACACTGCCAAATTATATGCCATGGTACTTTTCATCTTCTCATCCATGACAGTGAGCAGTAGAGAGATTAAGTTTAGCATGTATTTCCATGGTGTCCAAGACATGGTGGACAATGATAATAATCTAATATAAGACTCACAGCCTAGTCAGATGCCAAATTGACTATCTTCCAATTCTTCTCTTGTATTGGCCAAAAATGTAACTACTTTGACTATGGAAGTTGAGCCATTCCAGTCTAGTCTATCCACTAGTTAATAAGTTGCTTGATACCTAGCTTGTGTTGCAAATATTCTGCGGTCAAAGATTGCACTTTCTCCATAGTATTTTATCATCATTTTCCAATTGAAGCTAATTTTAAATTCATGCTAAGCTAATTATTATCTATGATTAGTTCTTGATAAGTTGATAGATCAACAATGGTGTATCTTATTTTTGTCATATCTTTGGGAATCATACAAGGTATTTTACCCAACACTTGCTTTTTCTGATTAAATGCCCCATGCCAACACAAAATATACATATTAATAGAATATTGTTTCCTAAGTTCATGGCTTTCCCACCTAAGGAAATGTTTACAGGATTCCCAATCTTTTTATACGCTTTAGAAGGTTGATTTGTAACTTGGTAGGATGAGAATCAAGGTTTGCATGGATGAGTTTGTACACCTTTTCTTACCTTGTGGAGCACCATTGATGATATTAGTCCTAATCTGAACTCCAATAAGGGAAGATTTATAGTTTTACATTTTTAGGCTTTGTAGTAATTTAGTAATATTAGTAATATGATTACTTGGAATCTCAACAATCTCATGATTAGATATCATATTCAGAAATTTACTGTTGTCTTGAACTTCCCCGACATTCTCATCCTGATCTATGGTAGAAGCAGAAATTTATCCATAGATTCTACCTTTTCAATTCACAGTCATCTTGAAATACTTGCCAATATTTTACATTATCAGGGATACTAGGTCTACACCTTAATTCGACATCATACTTTAATTTAAAAAGAAGAGGAAGTATGAAATTACTTGCTGATATGGCCAATTAATCTGCCTGCGTATTTTCACCTATGGGAATGAAATTAATGTTGAAAGAAAGGAAGAAGTTATCAATCAAGTTCCATACCTCATTTCTATAAGATTTCAATCTTGACTGCTTGGTCTGGTACAAATTTCTGACTTGTTGGACAACTAATTATGAATCCCCAAAGACTGTCAACCCTTCAATCTTCATTTCCTTTGCTGCTCTAAGCCCTAAAATCAGAGCTTCATACTCTGCAATATTGTTAGTTGTTTCAAATTCAAGTTTATATGACAGCGTAGTTAACTCCTTAGATGGGGAAATAAAGACCACTCCTACACCTGCACCTTCTCTAGAGGATGAACCATCAAAATACATCCTCCAAAGACGTACTCTACCATCTTTTTGTTGTTTTTCTGAAACCTGTCTTTTTACTTGTAAACAGTTCTGGACAGAATCATCAATCTGCAGAATACATGCTCCCAAGTCTTAATCAATGACATAAACTGGATGATTTGTAGTATTTTGGCCATCACTTACAATGTAATCCAACTGAGTTTCTCTGCACAGTTTCCTAGATTCTCCCCCCAAATACAGGAATGGTAGCATAGGACATCATTTGTAAGGTTCCCCAAGTTTCTTAAGCCAAGATCTATATAAAAGCATCCCAAATTTAAGAGTAATATTGGCTACTACTATGTCCATGATGAAACTTCTCTTGGGGAGTTGGGTTAAGGAAACAAAAAGGTATTTTATAACCCCCTAGTATTTCACCCTTTTATAATCAAAGGAATACAGGTCATGGTATGGATTTGTAATTTATAACCCTAATTCATCCATGACTGTTTTGGGCATCAAATTATGGGAAGCTCTAGAGTATAACAGACAGTTATGCATCATTTTATCATGGATATTTAAGGAAATGTAAAAATGCGGGGATGAATCATATTTATTTTATACCATAGGCCCAACTACAACAATAGGGTTTTCATCTTGGAGGTTTACAGTGTCAGAAGCATGATCAGACACAGAGGGCTGTAGTAACTTCATAATGGATTCCTTATATTCCTTATTTTTCATTAATTCAACTAAAGGAATCAGGATCTTTATCTTACCAATTTCATGCTCCATACTGAAAGGTGAACTAAGAAGAATGACATAAGAAGAATGTTACATTGGAACATAAGAAGAATTCTTCACAGACTTGTTTTGACTGGGGGAATTAGCCTAAACTTTAGCAGTCGAGTCATCCCATAAAAGGATGATGATATGTTCATGTCTCAAGGGGATTGGAACCCTGGTGGGTAGCTTAACCCCATCACCTCCACAATTGGAAAAATTGGTTTCCATGATTTAAATTTGGTTAGTGATTGGGAAGGTTATAGGAGACTAGGAATTGTCTTTGTCATCTTCATCCCTCATGTTGTTAGACTCTCCAAGCATACCTCTTTCCAGCTGTTGTCCATCTCAAATCCCCTAATTTATTCAAGACATAGTTTAATTCTTCAGTTCTTCTTTAGTTCTGTAAGCTCTTAGTTGACTCCCTTATAAAGCTTGATGAGCCTTCTCTTAATATTCCTCAAGGTGTCCTATGAGTTTTAATCCATTGTCTCATGTTTCTTGTGGATTTATTCATGGCTATTGATCTCCAACTTCAAACATCTAAATTCTTCTTTTTCTATGTTGATGCTTTCAGTTCAAATGAGAAATGTAATCCACTATGGTCATTGTGGTAAAAACATAAAACTGTTAGAAAAATAGAAAGGTAGGACCGCCCATGGTACTGAATAATTTTTCTTGGTAAATGGATCCTCACAACAAAATTTGTAAGACAAATATAGATAGGAGTAAGAGCATTACATTGAGTTTTATTTTTGAGGGCGTTGTAATTGGAGGTATTTTATTTCGATGTTCGGGTGAATAAGGGGGGTTGGTTCTTGAATCTATGGCATAGATTCCTTCCCCTACTTAATAGTAGTTGTTAAATTCCAGCCCCGTTGATTTCAGAACTGATAGATGCATGTTGTTGTTGGTGGCATCGTTGTTCATATGCAATTGTGCAAGATGAGATCATCAGTTTCTAAAGAACTAAAAAATGATGGAACTTTCTTACCGGGATTTCAGAAAAGAGATCCAAATTGGTGGAAATTATTCATATTAGGTATTTTTGGTGGATAACTACCTTGTTCCTCCATATTGAAATCTAAAAGTCAATTTTGTCACTATTGAGGGTCGAGCCTCTTTATCACAAAACAACATTCTTCTTCAAATAAGTCTCCCTCACATGTGGCCATCATCTAATCATCCCATTTAGTGGAGTCTATAGATTGGCCTGATGGTGCCTCACTTCATATTGATAGCTTTAATTAAGGCATTCTTTAGTGTCATATGGTAGATTTTCACCAATATAATATTCATCCAGTACTACTGCATTAGGCTGGTCAAAATGTGGTGTTCTATTTCGTGGACCAGATTCATTAATTTTATTAGTATTTTGGCGATGCTTCATGGTCCAGAGGGATCCTACTCCTTGTGTCCCCTACTGCAATTAGGGATTCAATTCTTCATTCCTTCTCAAATGAAGAATTTCATTTTTTAGTTATCTAACAATCTTGTTAAACTAGATCAACTTAGTTTCATGATGGCTATGAGGTTGTTCATCAACTGTCGGGACATTTTGTGCATGGTGTTGATTCCCTAGGAACATTCATCTACTCACTCCTCTGTTCTCCATAGGTATAACTGATGTGAAGGGCCCATGATTCGATACAAAGAGAGTCGACATTTGCTTCTTAACTCTTCCCAAAATAATGTTAGCGTCAACATTGCTTTCAACCATGTTTTATTCCATTTTTTGAGCCTTCTCATAGCACCTTCCAATGTGTTAATACTATTTTCTTTCAAGGCCACATTTGAAATTTGTTGGCATCGAATTTTTTTTACAACCAAAATTGAAAGGCTCATTAGGAGATTCTATAGTAAAAATCGGAAGTTTGAACCGTTAGAGTGGAACTGAAAGAAAAATGTACAAGGAGAGTAATATCCAAAGTCTTGATTACAAATAATGTAAGTGTATCAGGGACTGTTAGAGCTAGATCCCTAAAATTAGAGGTTGAAATGGAGGAAAATCTGTATAGAGGTCTGTCTGGAGGACCTAGAAGAAGGGATAGAATGTACCATGTGCTACTTCCTGGAAGAGACAGGATGCTAATGAGGCCTGCGAGAACTAATCTGACTGGTAGTGTGAGATATGGAAATTCAAATGTCAAAATCTTTCCCTCCACTAGAGATGCCTCCATTTTTCCCTCAATATCTTTTTGTCCAGAGGAAAAAGTCCATACTGAAGGAAAGTTGCTTATTCTCCCCACATATTTCTGTTAGCTTTTGGGTTTACTCCGAAATTGTTTACACCATGCATCGGGGGTGCTTCATGTGATGTGGAGTGCATGGTGTATGGATGAGCTAGTCTGTACCATGTGTTGCTACCTGGAAGAGGAAACCCACTGCTGAGGCCTGAAAGATCCCATCTGACTAGTAGTGTGAGATATGAAAATTCAAATGTTGAAATATTTTCCTCCACTAGAGATGCCTCCTTTTTTTGCATCAATATGTTTTTTTCCAAAGGTAAAAGAATCCATAGTGAAGGAAAGTTGTTTATTCTCCCCACATATTTCTGTTACCTTTCAGGGTTACTTTGAAAGTGTTTACACAATACTTTGGGGGTGCTTCATGCGATGTGGAGTTCATGGTGTATGGATGAGCCCTTGGTTGTTCCATGATGGACACACACATTGGAGGTGGCTTGCTATTGATTGATTGACCTAAAATGGATGCTTGAGTGACATTCTTCCTTGAGCATTGGAGACCTTGTGATAACATGATGACTTCTTCATATAGTAGGCACATGAAGATAGGGTTTCTTGCTTGGAGGACAACTTGCAATGAAGGAGTGTTGGGCATTGAGGAGGAGGGCATTGAGCCCTAGACAACATGGGATTGCTTGGATCACTTACCTGGATGCTTGTACTTGACTTTTGATAGCTTGGGTTAGGGATTGGACTTATAGGTGGGTGGAACCAGAGATTACACCTTCCTTTGGAGGCATTAGACCACTTGGAGGAGTAGCGCTCTTTCCTTGGAGCATCTCTTATGGATAATCATCACCATGGAGCTAGACACGTGTCACTTGTAGAGGAACACTTCACATGTGTGGGCCTACTTGTTTGTAGTAGGTTGCATGTAAGGCTTTATGCCCACTTGTGTATTGTTGGCCTCCCTTGTATCTAATATATGTAGAGGAAGGAGAGGGTCCTTTCATTAATTATCTTGATCATTTTTTGTTTTAGAAATGTGAGGAGAAGGGTGCTTTAGTTTCTCTCTCATGTAGATTCTTGTTTTTTCTCTTTCCTAGTCTTGGAGTGCTAAGGTTATTGGAGAATCCTTTGAATGTGCTAGAGCTTTGGTTTTACCCTGATAAGACGAAGGATCTAGGGCTTATGGTAAACCCTAGGGGAGGAAAATATTATACTTGTTAGAGAAGGGAGATGTCTTTCCTGGAGCGAAGGAGTCTTTCTAGTGTGATACTAGTTTGTGGAAGATCTTTGGTGGAGTTAGGGTTTTTCATGGTTGTCCCTAGCCAGGGTTTTGGAGGGTGAGAAGATTGCACTAGCCTTGGAATGAGGCTATGGTATGTATATGTAATTTATATTTATATATGTATATATATACACACATGAAGTTATCAACTGTCCAAAATTGTCTATTTGCAGATTTGATTTTCAGCATTCATTGTCTTCATGGTTTGTATTTTTCCAGCTTTTACATGTCTTTCTCATTTGACATATGTTAGGGAGCAATTGTTAAGGGTTTTAACATATATATATATATATATATATATATATATATATATATATATATATATAAGATAATATGACATACTTTACTGCTGCCATAATTGCTCTCATAGAAGTAATTTTCAGATCTGTTTTATGTGTGATAAGTTGCCCTAAAGGGATGAAACTTAGCAGCATAAGATTGGTATATTTTCTCTTGGATTTCTTTGGTGATCAGGGTTGCGAAGGAGTGACCAAAGGATAATCATGCCCCTTGGTACCTAAACATCTCACCCTGAAAATGAAATGAAATATGAGGAGAAATCCTAGAAATGTCAATCACTTGAGTCTTGAGGTAAAATCTGAACTGAAAATGAAGGAGGAAGTTTCCTAAAAATCTAAGTTGGAAGGAAGGAATTAATTATTCCAATGACAATGATTGCTTTTAGTGAGACCTAAAAAATTTCACCAAGTTCCTATGCCTTTTATGTTCCTGTGTATACAATTTTCTTGTAGAGAGGCGCCAGGTCAGGAGACCTTGACCACCTCTACAAGTAAATATTAACTACATTTGCAAGCTGGTCAAACATGCCAAAACCCTCCTTGTATGAGGAGCTTTGCATGCCCCGTTCACATAAGGAGATATTCACTGATCTTGTTCCATTTCCAAAACTTTATCACTAAGAATCTGGAAGTGATTCATCATTTTTTCATATATCTCAACCATCTATCAAGCATCTTTGAAGTAGATTGGTTATATGTGCCATTGGTTCAGTGAATCCGATCCCTTGGGATGGAGTTACCAGGGGAGATGTATGCTCTTTTGAGTACTACTTCTCACTAAAATATATGTAGTTGAAACCAATGATCATAGGGAACTAGTATTCAATCCCTGAACATGATGCCAAAAAATATGTTATCATGTAGAATTGCCCTTGAGAAATCTCAAGGGTTTCTGAATGGATAGCCTAGGAAAAGTGCCCCTGTCATTGGCACAATTCCTCCCACTTTTGGATCAGTGCTTCTATGATTTGATTGGGGTATTCTGAAGGTGTGTTTTTTATTGGAAATTTGAAAATCTATGATCAAATGTTTCAAATCAGTAAGAAAAGGGCTCGGAGATGTGATTAATGTTTGCATAAGTGAAAACTAATTTGCTAAATATGCAAACAAATGTATCAAAATATGCACATAACCTTGTATGAGATATGTCTATTGTGAATGAGTGACCAGTTCCTTGTCCTTGGGTATGAGAAAAGAAGAAAATCAGGGAGGCAATTATAAATGGAATCTCGTTGATTAATGAAACTTAAATTTGAATCTCGAAGTTAAGAGAGTCAACAAACTTAAGGGATTGTATTTAATCAAACGCTTTCATAGATTAAACAAGATGACTTTCATTAATCAATGTTGATTTGAGTACAAAGTTTTAACAAAATTCAGAGTGAGACTTGTCCAAAGGACCTAAGGGGACTTGACAAGTAACAGAGCTTAAGAACCTTCCTGTCCTATGAAATATGTTTGACTGTAGCTTAAGGACTTGGAAACATGATGGAAGTATGACTGTTGAAGGAATTTTGTGCACCAGTGGTTGGCTCTTCCTTCCATCTTTTGTACATATACTCGAGGCTGTGAGATCTTTGTGCTAAACTTGGTTTGTTTTTCTATAAAGAAGCAGATCCAAGAAATCCCTAGGAACGACGCTGAAGATAAAGTCGATTTGAATCTTTTTGGGATGGAATCCCATCTCCAAAGAGCATTTAAGTTAGGTTTAGAAATAGATTCATGCCAAATTTATCCTAAAGCAGGGATATATGTAGGATGAATTTGATCTCTCCTAGCATTGCAAATTGATGCCAAATTTATCCTGAAGAAGGGATATATGTAGGACTAATTTTTCCCTCCATAGTAGTGCTGGTGTTTGCTGGTTTTAGAATGATTTTGTGCTATCATTATCCTCCACATTCTCTTCAGAGAATCAAAAGCAGTGCTTCTATTATGATTTGAAAGTGCCATTCTACATTTTTAAATCAATGCTTATGTTTGAACTGCAGCACTGAATTTGGCATGGATTCTATGCCACACTTATCTGATTTAGAAGCCAAAATTTCCTTTGCAATAGCAGTGCTGCTTTTGTTGAATTCATTCTATTGGCGTGGATGCTGATAGGATGCATGCTCTTCCAAGAAAAGTACTGTAGTTCTGCTTACTCTGACATGGCTCTTACATGCTGTGCTATTCTTGAGTGATGAAAAGTTGATTAGTCCTTCCAAAAAAATTCTTTTGCTGCTATTTTAATCCTTCCTAACCTGCTGATTAGTCTCTCCTAGAGGGTTCTATTATTGAAGAATCTTTTGTGCTTTGTTGGAGTGCTATAAGTAGGTATTTCCAAGGTTGGTTTTCCTCTAAGCAATGTCACCTTAAGAAGCAAGTTGTCTTGCAAGTCCACATATTTACAGATAATTCCTATCCTTATGTTTGCAAACACCTGCTTAGTTTCTATCCACAAGAATAGTCAGCCTTATCCATGACATGGATTTTTTATTAATCAACCAACACCTGTATCTTTTCATTACATGGGTTAGCATGCATCATTGCATGTGCTGAAATAAAATCCATAAGATGATTAATGTTCCTTGCTTATTTATTATGCAACCTTTGCAGTCCACCTGTAATCTTGATGCATCTAGAAAGACTTAGCTTAATGATGAAGCTAATATTTACCCACATACAGATGTGTTTGACTTGAAGGTAGGACAAGTTATACTCTTCAAGAAAGCGCTTGAATCCTCTGGACCACTTTTGAACTGCACATGAAGATATCACATATTAGGTATTGGGAGGGTGATATCAGGGAACATCATGCCCTTTGGACAAAATACAAACAAATTTATCAAGGCAATATTGCTTGTATCTATCTGTTTGTCATTCATGATGGTACAACCTGTTTCAACTGATGTCTGGTGATAGTATGGAAGAATCTGCTTTATATCCTCAACTATCTAAGCAAAAAGATCAACCTTAAGGTTTTTATATGTTGGACTTTGAAGTTTGGACCCATGACCAACAATGGAAACGACATCAATCATTGATTGCCAACAAGGGCTTGTAGCACCAACTGAAAGGAATGTCAGAATTGCATCAGAAATTGGCAATAAATTTCCTTGCTTGGAGTTTACATTCTTCTTCCAATTTTTTTTGTTCAAGCTAGCTTGAGAACCAGGTTATGTATTAGGAGCAAAGAAGTTTGTATGTTACTACCCCTAGTGTTAAGATGAGTGGGAATCGAAGGACTCATAGGGTTAAGGTTCAGGCAAAGCATATGCACAAAACCTTCTTTTTCCATTGTGGACAGAATTTGAGATTCTACGGGGGGGTGTGTATTTGAAGATGACTGCCCCATGGATGCTGCTTTAATTGAGTTTCTATTTTGGTTTTCTTATATTTAGTCTCATTATAGGAATCTAAGGCCAAGTTTGTTTGGTGTCTAACATCCAAAGTTTCACTTGGGTAAGATGCTACATCATGGCCAACCATTTCAACAAGGAGGTATTTAAAACAATTTATGCCCTATGATAATTCTTTCCTACAAAGGCTACATTTTACTTTCCCTGCCCCACCTGACAACTTCTCACAATATTCTAAGCACATTTTGTGTCCCTTGACATTATGGTTTTTTATTTTTATTTTTAATTTTGCCTAGGGTTTTATGGGAGAAAAACAGTGAAAAAGCCTAAAATATTTGTTGAAATAGTTTAGATTCTACCTCCAAATTTGTTTTGTGGGAAATTTTCCCAGGGAGCTTAGGGTGCATTGAGAACTTGGAGAAAGAAAAGTTAACAGTGACTAAATGAGTGAAATTAATTCCTGCAACACTGAAATAGACTGTTGCTATTGCTTTGAATGACCAAAACATGGTGATCTGGATTTGAAAAAAGATATTCCTTTGGCATCACTGAATGCTGGAAACCCTACCTGTGAATGTTGAACACTGTTTTTTGTTGTTCCAGAAGTCACTGAAAAAATATGAGCACATCGGGGCTTATTTTCTAGACTGGTAATTATAAGGGGACATACCGAAGTTTTCATCAGGTTTTTGAGTCAAAATTGTTGGGCTGTGAAAACTTAGTTAGTACGTGTGGGTAAGAGTTTGTCCCGTGAGTACTTGCAGGTCAGACTTGCTGCCATTGGATTTGTCTCTCTGGCATTTCGAAACCATTTGTTTTGAGAGCCGAGCCAAGTTTGACTCATGATTTCCAGTCATTCTTCTGAGTTTTGCTACTTGTTCCCAATGGTGGGTGTGCTTCCCTAGGGAAACACTGATTGGAATTGGAAATATATGAGAAAATAAATCAAACAATTTGTAGGCTACGTAAATCTATCATCTATAGCAGTCTTATAAGTTATATCTAAGTGTTTTATGGGATCCGGATTTGATAAAGTATATGCATGGCATCTGGGATTTGGGAGATGGTTCTCAACTATCTGATCATATCCTAATTTATAAACATAGAATGTACATTATGTTGTTACCAAATGATTATATCGGACTGGCAGTTGACTACAAAATAATTGGAAGCATGCTTGCATGAAAAGTATAAGGTGGAAAATACTATCCCAAACTTTTAACATTTATACTTAGTTTCAGTGCTAGGACAACTATCCAACTAAGAAAAGAATGTGTTTTGTGAGAAAGAATTCATCTTTTTTGCGTATTTTCTTTAGTCATTGTATTTATTATTTTAGTCTATTGTTCAATTGCTAAAGTTGATAACACGTTTCTGATTTTATAATTATTTGTTTGGTTGTAGGTGCCTTCATATATATCACGATCTGTGGCTGAAAGTTATGATAATGAGCATGTAGCTATATTTGCTTTGATAATTACATTCTATCTATATATCAAGGTTCATCCATGTGCAAACCTTATTTAGTTTAAATTATAGAAGAAATCTGGAAACGAAGGTATCAGTATTTTGTAAATCTTAGTACCTAAGTCATGTCCATTCATGAAGATTTGCACATACTGTCTTATAATATGTAGTTACATTGCTGAGGAAATTGACTAGAGTTTGCAATGAAACTAATCTTATTATGGCCTGAAAATAGTTTTAATATGCTGGAGATTTCTTTTTTGTTGCAGGTGCCTTAATATATATCACGATCTGTGGCTAGAATTTATGATAATGAGGATGTAGCTATATTTGCTTTGATCATTACATTCTATCTATATATCAAGGTTCATCCATGTGAAAACCTTATTTAGTTTAAATTATAGAAGAAATATGAAAATGACGGTATCAGTATTTTGTAAATCTTAGTACCTAAGTCATGTCCATTCATGAAGATTTGCACATATTGTCTTATAATATGTAGTTACACTGCTGAGGAAATTGACTAGAGTTTGCAATGAAACTAATCTTATTATGGCCTGAAAATAATTTTAATATGCTGGAGATTTCTGTTTTGTTAACGTGATCATTATTTTGAACTTTTGTAGACATTGAACACTAGATCTCTCTTTTATGCTACTTTAAATGCCTTGGATGACTTTTATATGGTAAGTAGGTCATAGGAATAACAAATGATATCCATGCATGATGCAATTATTTCTATTGATATTATAAAGATAATTTTAATACAAGTTCTTCTTTGTAGGTCTGTTCCTGGGGAGGTTACACTTTCATAATAAATCTTATTCCAATGCATGTTCTTCTATGTGTTGTGACTGGTCGGTACTCATCTCGCCTTTACATTGCTTATTAGCCTCTGGTAAGTGCAAATGCATAAATGGTGATAGTTACAGTAGCTCGAATTGGCATCCATGTATGGTCTCATATGTTGTTCAAATGTTCTTTACAATTTTTGTATACTAAAAAAGTTGTTTGGCTAACAGACCCTGCATATTTATTCATGTTAGGATTGTAGCTCAAATTTACCCAGTTTCATGCAAATGTAAACTGGTTTTGCAACACATTGATAGGGAAACATAAACCCAAAAAAATAGAGAAAAGGTAGATCATAGAAAATATCTGAAGGAATTATAACCCGGGGAATTACTAGTATAGAAATCAGAACTAGTTGCTCCCATTGCAATTCAAATGGGTTAGATGGAGACATTATAAGTGCACTTTGTAGGGAGATAAAAAAGAAGAAGAATTTATGTAACACTTTCCAGTGGCCAAAGTGGACCATAAGAACATGGAATATATATAGCAAAGTGACAACAGACTTGCACTGTATAACTTATTGAAACATGAAATTCTCTGGTCCAATCTAGTGAAAACAAATGTCCCCTTCCTGCTGTGTGAATTTTTTTTCTAATGCAGATGTACTAGAATTGAAGCTTGATACATACCTTTTGCATCACCTAGACTTTAAGGGTAAATACTGAATTTGGAGTATGCAGAATTGTTCTGATATATGCGCACAACAATATTGATTTAGCCATGATATGGAATGAGAGTGGTTTTCAAGACCATAATTGTGTTTGTATTAATGATCACCCTCCATGGGAAAGTAGGAGATTGGTGGTTCGATTCCTCCGTACCATATCATAAATTAGTGATTAATAAAACGACTAAATTCACATACATACAACTATTAGTAGCTAATTTCCAGTATCTTATAGCACAACTAACATTTAGTCGTATTTACCTTAGTCATTAATATGTTATCATCTAGTAGTTTATTTAGTTGTATATTTGGTCATTAATTGTGGCAATCAATGACTAAATCAATGACTAAATCAGTGACTATCAATGACTAAATCAATGACTATCAATGACTAAATTAGTAATATCAATGATTAAATCAATGAATAATAAGTCAACCAATTAATGACTAAGTGAAATACGACTAGCTATAAGATAGTGGAAATTAACTACTATTAGTTGCCAACTCAAAAATAGTCATTTATAGCCGATTTTTAGTCATTAATTCCTCATTTTGTACTAGTGTGCATATAATCCCAAGGATTCAAAGGCTCTTTCATTGCAAAGAATTAGCTATGCTACAGGGATGGCATGCATCGAACCAAAGTGAGAAAGGAGTTATGCGAATACTAACATACCCAATAGCCATGAAGCATATAGAGGATACATGGCCCAATAAATTCAAGGATGACGTACGTAGCCTCCGATTGAGCATAGCAATTGACGGCGTCAACCCATATTCCCGACCAAACAACATCTATATCGTTTGGCATGTAGTAGTGATCAATAACAATACCCCCCCATGGTTTTCGTGAAGAAAGAACATCTTATGTTGGCTCTTATAGTCCTTGGTAAAAACAAGTGAAGAATATGGATGTTTACCTACAACCACTGATTGATGAATTCAAGGATATATGGAAAGGGATATAGGTATATGATGTGTCGAGACCCATCCCATCACATAGGAGTTTTACACTATATAGAATATGTGCGTACATCACACATGATTA
Organism: Larix kaempferi; assembly: GCA_027924585.1. Taxonomy (NCBI): domain Eukaryota; kingdom Viridiplantae; phylum Streptophyta; class Pinopsida; order Pinales; family Pinaceae; genus Larix; species Larix kaempferi. The sequence goes on from BSBM01000625.1 coordinate 20,863,436, forward strand.
TCCGGGATAGGAGTTTGTTAAGGTAAATATGTTGTTTTATTTGTTTTTATATTCAAAGCAATAATTTTTGAAATATTTAATTCGGTGTGACTCTCTTCATCCTCAACACTAACGTGCTCTCTTTACTATAACATCACAAGTTTTGTAACAAAAGGTTATTATGGATGTAAATGTTGTGGACCTTCTATGAAGGCTAGGTGGTCCAAAGACCTATGAAATTCAATGTACGACTTCTCTAGGGTATTCCTCCCAGAAAACTACTCTTATAGAAGAGCAAAATATGCTTTCAATGGTAAATGAGAGAGAACCCAAAGGCCCGAAATAATGACACGACTGAATGGCTTAGGGAATACAATAGAGAGAAGGATGAGGAATACACAAAGATGTTCGATTCAAATGTTCATCCTGCGATTGATGATCCTGATTTCTTCGACACCTATGTTGAGAAAATTCCCACAGGGACGAAAAGGAAATCGATATTTATGAGCTCCCATATTGGGAGAATCTTAATATTTCCCACTTACTCGATCACATAAATATATTTAAAAATGTTTCATCTTCTTTGTGGCGTCACATATCATCCAAAAAATGTGACAAGATGAAAGTCAAGAAAGACCTTATAGCTTCTAATAAGAAAAAGAAGCATTGGACAAGACAAGAAAATAGAGGAGAGGCTGGTCCGTCTTTTTCATTTAAAAAAGGAGACATCCCATGGATTTTGAAGAAATATGATCTTAATTTGGCAAAAGAAGTTGTATTGGGAGTGAAGGCACCTTCTTTTTTTGGGTCTACTCTACGGCACTGCTTCTGTACGTTAGACGAAAAGTTGTCAGGTTTGAAATCACATGACCATCTCAACCTTCTAAGGGTACATATAATGCCAAAAAAATGTTATTACTATTTGTTTATATCTTTTTCCACAAAAGTTAAAATGCACTTAACCTTTTGTGTTTACTTTGTAGTGTCGTTATCCATTGTTCGTGTGTGGGTGTGTGAACCATGACTTTCCCCATGACCTGCGGTGTGCCATATCTAGACTATCTGCATTTGTACGATAGATCACGTCAAAGGATATTTACATCGCTAACATTCCATGGTGGTGTGAAGAGATAGCTAAGATTGTTTGTATGTTTGAGAAGGAATTGCCGTTGAGTTTTATGGACTTGCAAATTCATCTTCTAATTCATCTAGTCGATGAGGTTGATTTAGACGGGGTGGTATCTTATCGTTGGATGTTCTTCTTAGAGAGGTTCATGAAAAAAGTCAAGGGATTTGTTCGACAAAGGGAAAAGCCTAAGGGGTCTATGGCATAGGGGTACATAGTATATGAGTCGTTCTATTATGCCAGTGAGTACATCAAGAAAATTGATGGCACACTGGGTGCTGTGATTTGGGATGATGAACGTGATGAGGACAAAAGGGAAGGGGAGGTACTGGAAACAAATGTAAAAAAGCACATGATAAAGAGTAAGTCGCTTATCTTTCGATCTTCAATTTTCCATATAGTAACTTATATTCACAAAAAACGTAAAAATTTATATTTGATTCCATACGTACTGAATGTGGTTTTGTTTCCATGAATACAACAACAAATTCAAAAATTGATAGAACCAATAAATTCATTCTTTACAACGCAGAGGAAACATAGCCGTGGGTCGCATTGTATGAAGAGAAGAGGAGGAAATGGGACATTGACAAAAAATAATTCAGGCAGTTGCATGGTATAAACATGCTTTTTCTAGATCATTTAAAAGAAAATATGTCAATGATTTGTCCCAACAGTTGGGTTGCAGACCAATTCAAAGAGAAATATGGTGCATTTGGTCGTTACCCTCCTGAAGAAAAGGATGCGCTAAACATTGGGATTTGGTGCAACAAATCTGTAATAACATCTTTCCGTTCATAATTTCTAACTTTATAATGCAACTTTGAATTATAACATTTATGGTTAATATATTAATGGTTGGGTTAATAGACATATGACATTATCATTTGTTAACTTTTCTTATAGGTGCATTTGTTCCCATCTATGTGGGATTATGGACATCATTTTCACACCGAGGATGCTGATAATGGGCATGTTACACAAGACTGTGGAGTGGAAGTCGAGTTCGACCAATCTAGTCGTGCTAGCCACCGATATCAAAACTTGGTAGGAGGGATGTTGGGTTATGTCGAAAAGATACAAGAGATCATTCAAGTGGACTTCATACCTTTTCAATGTGTTATTTTTAGGTGCAGGTGGTGGGACACATTCGACAGGAATAATGTCAAGGAAGATCGTGACAGTGGGTTGATATGTATCAACTCTAGAAAGATGTGGGATGAAAGTAAGGAGCTTTATGTTTTCCCAAAACACTGCAACCAAGTGTTCTAATTTCACCTGGATGTGTTGGATAGAGATTGGTGATTCATATTAAGACACAAACCTATATCTAAACATGTTTCTAAGAACAACAATGCTATCATGCCAACTGAGGAAGATAATGAGGGTGATGGCAATGTAGAGTGATATGTAGATGTTTTATTCTATCATTTACAGATTGAGATATCATTTTATTACTGTTATATTTGATTGTCTAATTATATTGTTTATTTTTCATTTTATGACGGTGAAAATGGAAAGTTGATTACTAGATGCAATGTTTAAACAATTTCATTGGTTAAGAACCAATTATATGATGCGAAATATGGTTTATGTCTATGAAGTAATTTATGATTCTATAGAATGATTATATGTCATTGTCCATATTAGTCATATTTTGTTTTATGCATACATATATATACACCATGAAAAACAACTTACATGATTCAATTTTATTTTTGTGATGTAAAGGCTAACATATTTATTAATTCTTGACTTGAAGGTGGTGATCTAAAATTTCTATATTGATATTTCAGTGCTTGTATTTTATGATGTTTTTGTTATGAATAATGTTAAGAATTTTAATTGCATTATTAATTTATGACATGTTTGTTAGATTAGTGTAATGTTTTTTTTCATTATATGATTCGGTTAAATTGAATTTTTGTTATAATGTAATGTTTTTCGATTGTATTTATAATGTTAACTCCAACATAGAAAATAACACTTTTGCAACCTCGATGGAGAATGAAAATCCAACAATTTTTTAGTAGTGTTGAGCTCTACAATGACTTCAGTTATGGCATTGATAACAATGAAATGTACAACAAATTATAAGGTGCTCTCTGATATCTCCATCAATATTTGAATGCTTGTATTTCTTGATTTTTTTGTTATAAATAATGCTAAGAATTATAATTCCATTAATTTATAATTTTTCTGTTAGAATGTAATGTTTTTTAATTATATGATTCGATTAAATTAAATTTTTGTTATAATATAATGTGTTTGTATTTTCTTATTGTATTTATAATGTTAACTCCAACATAGAAAATGACACGTTTGAAACCTTGGTGGAGAATGAAATCCAACAATGTTTTTAGTAGCGTTGAGCTCTACAATGACTTCATTTATGGCCTTCATAACAATGAAATGTACAACAAATTCTAAGGTGCTCTCCAATATCTCCATCAATATTTGAATGCTTGTATTTCTTGATTTTTTTGTTATAAATAATGCTAAGAATTATAATTGCATTAATTTATGACTTTTCTGTTAGAATGTAATGTTTTTTAACTATATGATTCGATTAAATTGAATTTTTGTTATAATGTGATGTTTTTGGATTTTTGGATTGGATTTATAATGTTAACTCCAACATAGAATATGACACATTTGAAACCTTGGTGGAGATTGTAAATCCAAATTTTTTTTTACTAGTGCACTTGACCTCTACAATGACTTAATTATTTATGCCCTTGATAACAATGAAAATTATAACAAATTTTTTTAATGTGCTCGCTAATTTCTACATGATCAATATTTGAATGTTTGTATTTCATGATGTTTTTGTCGTAAATAATGCTAAGCATTATAATTGCAAATGTTTGCAAATGTTTTCTAAATGAGAATAAGAGATAAAAAACAACTTGAAGATCATCAAATCAAATTAATGATTAATAATAATAATATATTTTGAGAATGCAAGTTGTGGCTTTACATTAGTTGAGAGAAAAATTGTGTTCTTTTAATTAACGATTTGTTTTTCTTCCTATTAAAGATTCGATATTTGTCATTGTAAAGTGAGATATTGTCAACAATCTAAAAATATTGAATGATACATTGATAGTTCATATTCATGTTCATAAAATTCAGTTTTTTGTTGTTGTTGTTCATAAACATGATACTATGAGAAATTATACAACCATTAACATAAATCATCATATATACGGCTAGTTGTCACAACTTCATCCATTAATATCAATACAAAATTCATAAACATATTTAATTGAATGATAATATTTTTGCAATTATATTATGTAAACATAAACATATCATCATTAATATTATTGTCATCATCTAACAAACATAAAAATAAACACCATCATACCATCATTAATATAAATCTAATAAAAATAAGCATGAATGTACCATCATAAACATTATGTTACTGCATATTAATCTAACATATACATATTATAGATTTAAACATCATCTAACACACATATGATCTAACAATAACATGTAACAAAACTCAAGTTCCAGTTTCTAACATAATGAACATAATCGAGATTCGAAACTTACCTAACATACACAAGTACATCACCATCAACACATATAAATAAGCATCAACCTAATCATCAACACCAATGTATGTAAAATGAAAAACACAAACATCTAATGAACATCATTGAACCTGACCTAACATAACATCATGACCATCAACATATAAATAAAAATCAACATCTAATGAACATCATCAAACCTGACCTAACATAATATCATGACCATCAACATATAAATAAAAAATCAGCATAATCATCAACACCAACATCTGCAAAATGACACACACACACACACACACACACACATATATACATATATACATATACATATACATATATATACATGTATATGTATATGTATATATATGTGTATATATATATAGCATCGAAAATGATAATAAATGTCAGATACACATGTCTAGTCCACCCCCGAAATCCTATCATCATCACTATATGTCGACCCACCAGATGTATAGACACCTACAGCGGTAGAGCTAGAGGCATGATCAGTGCCAACTTTGCTAGGAAATAATCTATCATGTAGATCAGTAAGAAAGACACGATCTCTAGGAATCTGGATCGCCCCACCCGATTCGAGAATCCTCTCCACAACTGAGGGGACTAGTGGATCCATCGAAGGAGGGGAGGTGGAGGAAAGGATGAAGGAGGTGATGGATCAATATAGGATGGTCGGTCGGATAGGTATAAAATAGAAGATGTTGGATCAGTCGAAGGAGGGGGAGGTGGAGGAGATGATGAAGGAGGTGATGGAGGTAGAGGACATGGTGGAGGAGGGGATGGATAAGATGTCTAAGGTGGAGGAATAGGAGGTGGAGGCTGAGGAGGAGGTGTAGTGGATGTGGAGGATCCCCCACCAGTCGAAGCAGTTGATGGAGAAGGAGGTGGAATAAGAGGCCGAGGATCTCCGCCCTCATTAGACGATGAACTACCATGAGGGATGGCATCCAAAAGAATGCAAGCACAAACAATGTGCTGCATCAAGCTCCTCATATCAACATGAAGGATCCTCCATATATCAATGTATCAGTCCTACCTCTAAATCTCCTTGACAGGAATAGGCTGAACCCCTCGGTCTGCTAATAATCTAGCCAGCCTATCCGCGATATCCTGTCTGAATCTTTGGTCAGGCCTCCGTCGAAGGCCAGGTCTAGATAGATGAGGCACCTCTGGCTGATCCTACATATGTATGTCCTCATCCTCGTCATCCTACAACAGAGGAGGCCCCACATCACCACCAAAAGTGCCAATATATGTAAAATATATAGTACACAATAATAAATAGACAATTTCATTAAACATGAATTTAATATAACAATTTAAAACATATTTCATTTTCAATAAGTATAACGAGAATAAAATGAAAATAGATTAAATTAAACATATTGCTAAATTTACCTCTGTGATCAGGTGGCTTGTGTCGGGTGAAGAAGATGTGGATACAACCTCTCCAATCTAACCCCACATATGGATATGCAACCATATTTAATTGAGGCTAGTCCTCGCCACCTAGCATGTCAAGCACATCGACAGTGATCCTCGCTGGAAACTCTAGCTGCACCCTATTGTAAATCATCTTCCCCCACATGCGCATACACACATCTGTCATCAACCTAGGAGGGAGCTGATCAAAAGATGGCCTAGTCACCAGAAATCTCTCAAAAAATAGACAAAACAACTCTGAAGTGAAGGGGAAGTTGGCCCTCCCTCCAATACACCCACAACATCGATTGAGAGCATAACAAAACTATTGTAAAAAATATCAGACCACTTAATGCATCTAGGTTCTTGCACTAAAGAATAAACATAATATAATAAAGGGAAACTAATGTGCTTCCCATCCGTGGTGTAATGCGAGATAGTCGCCACCAGCAAAGTGAGGCACCTCACATCCTCTGTACCAAAAGCAACAATGGAAAGCTTCCCACTGCACACTTGAAACTGAGAAGGATCAAGGATGTTGTCATCAACATATATCTGATCATATACCAGTTGAGTCGTTGCTATAGCTCCAGCTGGAACCTCAGGGAACTGAGGAAGGTCCTCACCTCTCCTAGAGATCCCGGTGATAAAGTAAATGTCCTCCTCAGTGGGTTGGAACCACTCATCGGGACCAAATCTAAAGGCTTTCCTAAAATGATCCCAACGTGCAATCAACTGGGTCAACAAGGTACTGTTCCCCTTGAGTGATGTCACCTCCTCATAGAACTTGAGGAGGTCAACAAATCTCAAGAGGTGTCTAGTCTGAGGCATAATGGAACGAGGATATAAATATCTCTCCCTCTCCTTGGCCTCCCACTCTCTGCAAAATTTGTACTGATAAACCTTTTCCTCGCGTTGCTACTGTGCCTCACAGCGATCATGTCTCTATTTAACATATCATATAAATTAGTCTCATAAGCATACATATAAAATAATTATAACAATATTATATCTACAAAAATAAAACATTAAATTTTTTTCTAAAAAAATTAAATTGGTGCATCATAAATTTTAGAAACTCACTGCCACCGGTGCGTTTATATACTCGAAGCACTGAGAAGTGGGGCGCTACAATACCTATGACACACCACCTATATATAGAAAAATTTAAAATTGATTTTGACAGTGCAACTAAATGTGATTAGCGCACCGCTACTCAAACGAACCGAATATAAACAACAATAAATTATTTGAAAAATATTCACAGTGTGCCTATACCACGTCAGCGCACTGTGAACTAGTGCCTTGATGTGACATAGGAGCACCAACAATTTTGTGTTCACTGGTTTGTGAGTGGTACGCTTATATACTAGAGGCACCAACAAGCAGTGTGCTACAATATATATGCCACATCGAGGGTTAAATATCAAAATTTTTAAATTGAATTTGACGGTGTGCCAAAATCTTATTAGCGCACCATCATGCAAATGCATCGAATTTTTAAATTATAAATTATTTAATGTCTATTACCGGTGTGCCTATTCCAAGTCAACGCACCATATAAATACTGCCTTGACTTGACATAGGAGCATCGTTAATTGTTTTTTCATATGTTTATCTAAAGTGTCACTGGTGCACCTATTTCACATAATTGCACCGTTACCGGTGCGATGACATGACATACGTGTACCGTACAAATGATTATGGGTTTATTGTACCAATATTAGTGCGCTAGAAAATAACAAGAACCAGAACTCTGGTGCCCTTTATTGTACTAAACTCATTGGTGTCTATTAGAGTTTAGTTTTTAGTAGATGTACCAATGGTGAGCTCACACCACGTCAATGCACCGACGTCAAGTGCGCATGAGTAGTATAAGCACATCGTTGAACATTTATTATTTTATTATTAATTTATAAGGTCATCAGTGCATGTATTACATTTAAGGGCACCAGAATGCCGATGCTCTTAAATCTGTAATGCACCAGTGATCATTTGTGTGTTTTTTCATTCGTAGCAGTGCATTCAAGTCATTCGGCTCGCACCGCTAGAGGTGCGCTCTGTAAAAGTTCATAGGGTGCACCGTCTGGCGCTGCGAGTTGAAATCCTCGAACGCACCACACAATTTATAAAAAAATGAAAATTTAAGGGTGAATTTTAAAAACTAAATCGTTAAAAAGTTATTTTTTGAAGTAATAAACATTTTACCTGTCGAACAACGCGTCGAGTAGGCATATTGGCGATGTATGGTAAATTTGAATATTTCCAAAACGAATTGGAAAAATTCAAACGAACCGAACCGCCAATAGAATGCAAGGATGCGTCCACGTGGACCATGGATGTCAGGGCGTCTAGGTAGGTGAGGGGATGCACCGGTGCAGAGGGGCTTAGACGCACTGAAGTTTGGTAAAAATAATTTTTCGGTCACGATAATTTTTTTATTAAACCCTGCATCGGTGCATTCGACTTTAGGATGCACCGGTGCGATCAATGGTCGCATGCACCAGAATTAGCCGATGTTAAAATAAAATAATTTTTTCAATAAAAATGCTTTCCAGTGCATTATGGTTACACCCACACACCGATGCGATCCAAGGTTGCACGCACCGGAATTAGCTGATCTTAATTTTTTTTTTCTAAATAAAATTCTATTCGGTGCATTGTAGTGATCGAAACCCACTGGTGCAGTACGAAAAGTTAATGCACTGGGAATGGTTTTAAAATATTTTGTCGATTATATATTTATTTTATTTTATTTTCAATAGATTGAATATCAATGTGTTAAGGTCTTTGGAACGCACTATTTCAATATTTTTTTTTAGGAAAATAGATTATAAAATAATGTTCAGTGCATTAGGGTTTGGTGAAACGCACCAGTGCGATTAGGACTAATGAATGGACCGTGTTTATTTTTTTAATTAAATATTTTTATTTTTTACATAAAAAATTAGGCGGTGCGATTGTTTCTAAATAATGCACCGGTGTGGTTATATGATGTAACACACAACTTTTGTTATTGATAAATTATTATGGTTTGGTATCGACGTTTTTGGGTCACGGTACGACAAAATATGAGGCGCCGTTGAATGCACCGGTGCGCTTATGTCATGGATGCACTGGTGCGATTATGTTGAAAGCGCACTGTAGTAAAAAACTTCTGCTAAAACCTACACCCACTCGCCTCCGCTACTAACCTCCGCTAGAAACAAATATTTGGGCTCTTTCGTGAGAAGCATACGCTATAACCTCCACTAAAGGGCCTTTTCCTTGTTGTGAATTTTCCAAAACCCCTCTTTTATTCACTAAATGTTTCCAATATACCAAGCAAGCAAGTCATCCTTTCTTTACTCAGTAGTCATCCACTAAATGTCTCCAATATACTAGTGTTTCATTGTTGAACCTATCAACTAGCACAACTATTGGCGCTCAACCCTGTCCCCTTACAATGTAAGAAGTCATCCTTTCTTTATTCAGTAGTCCCTCAAGCATGCATTTCCTCTCAATTCTCTTTAGTATGGTCGATGTGAGCCCAAGGTACTACTTACCATGTTTCATTTCCAACGTTGTGAAGCTTATTGGACATGGGTTTTATTGTTCTTTGGAAAGCCTAATAGGCCAACAATATTTAGGGTGTAAATATAATAGGCCAATGATATTCAAGGATTTACATTAGTATCTAGTTAGCTTTAATATTTTGTGCAAAGAAGTTTTTATTCCAAGTTATTTTTTCAAAGGAGTTGTATTTTTCCTTCTTATTTCTTTGAAAATGATTTTTTCGAAGAGTTATTTTCCCAAGATATTTTTGCAAATGAGTTTTTTTTTTTAAATGGGTTTTTTCAAAGTTTTTTTTTTCCAGATATTTTGGCAAAAGACGTTTTTTTTACAAAGTATTTTACAAGTGATTTTTTCAAAAAATGTTTATTTCCAAAGGGTGCATTTACAGAGTTTTTATTCCAATGTATTTTTGCAGATAAGATTTTATTTCAAGGTATTTTTGCAAAGGAGATGTATTTTTCCTTCTTATTTCTTTGAAAATGGGTTTTTTCAAAGAGTTGTTCTCCCAAGTTATTTTTGCAAAAGAGTTATTTCTTTGCAAGGGTTTTTTCAAAGAAATCTTTTTCCTAGGTATTTTTTCAAAGACGTTTTTTTTTCGAGTGGTTTTACAAAGAAGATTTATTTAGAAGGTGTTCTTATTATTTTCCAATGGGTTTTTTCAAAGGTGATTTATTGTCAAGGAGTTCTTATTTCATTCAAAGAAGGTTCTTTTCAAAGAAAATTTGTTTCCAAGGTGTTTTTCTTCAAAAGACTCTTACAAGATTTTGATAAAGTGAAGTAAATTTCAGTTCATGTGTTTATAAATTTCGTAACTGTTTTTAAATCTTAATTTTGTTTTTTTACTAGAAAATGATGATTCTTTAATTTATCATTTATAGATTAAACAATCATGGGCAGTAAGAGAAACCATAAAAAAAAATATGATCGTAAACGTGCTGATGATGATGATAATAGAGAAAAAAAAAACTTAAATATCATGCCAACAAAGCAAGACTTGCAGAAACGCAAGCTACGATTATTGAAGATACAAATACAGTTTTACATGATAATGTTGATGAAATGGAACTTGAAAATAGAGTGCAAGAAGAACAAATTGAAGTTGAAGAGACCATTGTTGAAGATGTAAATAGTGATTTACATACTAATGTCGATGAAATCAATATGGAAGATCAAGTTCAAGAACCACAAATTAGACCAGGTATGTATATATCATGTATTTTCCAAATTCATTTTTTATAATGAATTGTATTTTTGGATACATGTTAAATTAAATTTAACTTGATGTATAGGTACTTTCACCATTGATGATGAAACATTAGAAAACGTTGATTGCAACTAATATGGAAAAAAAATACCCATACATGCTGCACGATATCGGGCTCAAAAAATTTATGATGATGTTCTGAAGAATTATTCAGTAACAAGACAAGCACAAATTTTGAGATGTTTATTAGTAACCAAGAAGTTAGAAGATGCTACGTCATTATTGGGTATTCACAAAGTTACCAAAGAGTCGAAATTGAAACATAATGTGATAGAAAATATAGGTGATGCAATAAAAAAATTTGGAAAATCTAGGAAGAAAGACATCAGTGCTGCACAAAGAGCAATTCATACAGCAATTATTTCGACTAGTACTAAACAAAAACGTTTGACACCACATTTAGCAAAAGCAGTTGGAACCTCAAGAAAGACATTATACAAACATAGCAAATTCAGAATGCAAATAGATGAACATGATGAACTTACTTGGTAGGCAATTATTTGTAGACAGCCTTACAAAGATAGAATGGGAGAAGGTGTTAAAGATATTATACGGGAATAATGGTTGAAACATGCTCGAGTTTCACCAAATTCAAGGGATGTGATATGAAAAAGAGTATCACAAGGAGTATATGTAAGCAATCCAAAACATATAATGGATATGACACAAGTACAATTGTTCAATCAATTCAAGGAAGATCATCGTGGAATTAATGTGTCAATCACTACATTTGTGCAATTAAAACCATGGTATGTTATACCTATTACTATAATGTGACACATGTTGTTGTCGTTATCATGTGCAATTTCAATTATATTACGACACGTTTCTTGAATTTGGTAAAATGTTTTGGACAAATTCACCACCTCCGCCCACAATACGTGAATTCATATCTCAAACCCTATGTGAGAGAAATCACGATGAAGTATTTTATAATAAGAAATGTGTCAATGGAAAACATTGTAATCGTTGTGGAAATTTGGTTTTATTCCACAATAAATATCCTATCGATACTGATCACTCGCTATCAAATGTAACCGTTGATTGGAGAAGATATGAATACATTACAAGTTCTAGTGATGCACATTCCAAAAGGATTGATTTGCGAGAAGATAAAATAGGTGTGACAGATTTTCTCAAGAAATTTGAAAGTGAAATTTATAAATACACAAAGCATTCACATAGAGAACGATGGAAAGTCCTTCAATTCAAACAGTCTCGTGAAATTTTTCCACCAGGAACAATTTTGTCAGTGGTTGATTTTGCATAAAATTACACATTTGCTGCATAAAAAGAGATACAGAGTGAATACTATTATTCTGACAAAGTTTTGATATTTGTCCATGTTTTATATAGACATTCTCAACAGGATGTTAATGGTATTGAAAGCACATGTGACAATCGAGATGTGATTAAAGAATATCACTTTTATATCAGCGACGATCGTACACACGATACACATTTTGTTCAGCATTGTATTGAAAGTATTTTCTACAATTCACTAAAGGGACGTAACGTTAAATTCAATGAGCATTGGATATGGTCAGATGGATGTGCAGGACAATTTAAATCTTCGCGATCATTTTATTGGTTATGTCGACTTCATAAAGCATTGAACATTAAACATCGCTGGAATTTCTTTGAAACTGGTCATGGAAAAGGTGAACATGATGGTGCAGGAGCATGCGTAAAAAGAGCACTTCGAAGATGGAAAATGACCCATAGTTCTGCACGATTTCATTTAGTTGCAGAGGTTGTCCAATGGTGTAAATCACATCTAAACCAAGATTATAATGAACAATCAAAAGATGTGCGCAGGTATGTACACAAATGTTTTAATTTATATTTTATTGTCAATTTAAAAAAAAGTATGTACTAACATCAAAATTTGTCATTTGTGTACTATGTTTTTTTGGCTTGTTGGGGTCCAAGATATAAATAGATCAATACCATACGACGCTAGCACCATACATGGGACTAGATATTTTCACTCTATTCAAACAAAAGCCTTCCAAAACGTGTATGCATTTGACAGTAGAAAGCAATCATGCTTTTGTCATATTTGCACTGAAAATATTGAATCTACAGAAGTTTGTGAAAACATAACGAACAACTACGTAAAACATTGGAAACACATAGAGATTAATCCTAAAGGAAAAATGCCACTAGCAAGCATAGAAGAATTAGAATCAGAAGAAATAGCAATATCATCTGATGGCGACAAAATTTCAGATCTTGTTAGAGAAGGTAATGATCAAGTACAACTGTTTTTTCGATTGTTCATTCTTGTCCGTCACCTTATACATGTATATTAGTCAATTTAATTGATTTAAAAATCCTAACGTCAATTGTAATTTGCACAGGGGATGTTTTTGCTGTGATTGCACCTATAAACAACAACGAAAATGTGAAGTATTATTTGATGTGATGCACTGAAGGAAAGATGAAGTTATTGGAAGACTACAATGACAATGGATATACATACGAGAGAGGATACATACGAGGGATGATCCATCATTTTAAAGGGCTATTTTTTTCAACAGACCCATATGACTGAAAATTATGTCTACTTTCAGGATTATGAACCTGATGTTATATGTTGTCAATATAGTCATTTAGTATGTGCATCTCGAATAAAATTGGTTCAAGTTCCATTGAAAAAACAATTAAAAAATAAAAAATGGAAACTGTCCAAATATGACCATGAACGGATAATTGAGGACGGAATTCCATTGCAATGTTTTTAACTATATAAAAAATTAATAGATAAATGGTTTTGTCCATGTCATTGTCAAATGTTGTGTACAATATATTTTTTTTCTTTCAACTATGTCTATGATTTTGAAAGGAACTAGAATATAAGAGTTTAAATGATCGTATTCTAGTATGCTGAAATGAATTCAAAAATTATTTGGTAATGAAAACTTCAATGTGTAAAAATTTTGTCTTAATTCTGTATAAAATACTTTATTCGGGTCCCCATATGTCTATTAGACCACTTAAGGGATGAGATAACGGATGTGGCTGTCGCCACTCTCCACCCCAAATCTTAACTTTAAAATATCACTTGTGTAAGTTCACATAACTGAAATCATGGAAAATGGAGACAACGATCATTTGATTTTTAATCACAAGAAAGGATTCCAGGATTGTGAAGCTTATGCTAAATTAGAGGAATGATTATTTACAACAAATCAATGAAAATTCATCAAATTGTTGTCTAAAATAATTGCTCGAATTTAAAACAAGCTTCACAATCCTGTAATCTTTGCTTATGATTAAAAAACAAAAAATCGTTAAATCCCCATTTGCCATGATTTCAGCCGCATAAAATGTACCTGAACATTGAAAATAAGAATTATTAATTAAAAATTCATATCAAAATTTGAACCTAATATTCATTTTTCAACTTCCCAACATTCATATTTCAATCAAAACTTCCTAACAAATTCCTGAACTTTGAACCTAACATTCATTTTTAAACTTTCTAACATTCATATTTCTATAAAAACTTCCTGACATTCTTAAACTTCCTAACATTCAAAGATAACAGTCATGTCCTTAACATTCAATATTAACATTCATTCATTCATTGCACCTATCATAAATTCCTTAGCATCCATTCTTACCATAACATTCATTCTTAACATTCTTATCAAAATTTGAACAGGTAACATTCATTTTTCAACTTCCTAACATTCATATTTCAATCAAAACTTCCTAACATTCCTAAAGTTTGAATCTAACATTCATTTTTAAACTTCCTAGTTCATTCATATTTCTATCAAAACTTCTAACATTCCTAAACTTCCTAACATTCAATCTTAACATTCATTCATATTTCAATCAAAACTTCCTAACATTCTTGAACTTTGAACCTAACATTCATTTTTAAACTTTCTAACATTCCTAAACTTCATAATATTCAAAGATATCATGTTCTTAACATTCATTTATTCTTAAAATTCATATAAAAACCTAACATTCATTCATTCATTGCACCTATCATAACTTCATTAACATTCATTATTACCATGTAACATTCATTCTTAACATATTCAAGCAACATTCCTATCAAAATTTGAACCTAACATTCATTTTTCGACTTCCTAACATTCATATTTCAATCACAACTTCCTAACATTCATGAACTTTAAACCTAACATCATTTTTAAACTTCCTAACATTCATATTTCTATCAAAACTTCCTAACATTCAATGATAAGTCATTCTTAACATTCAATCTTAACATTCATTCATTCTTAAAATTCCTATAAAAACCTAACATTCATTCATTACACCTAGATTATAACATCATTAACATTCATTCTTACATATTCATTGATTCTTTTAAACATGCAAATACATATTCTAAACCTTTAAATCACACCAAATATGCTAAATAAACAAAAAAAAGTAGATAATTTAAAACAAATACATAATATGTAAGTTCAATGTACATGTATATAATCCTCAAAAAACGTTCATGAACATGTGAGTTCAATGTACATATGTATCTAGTCAAAAAATAAATCTCCTCGATGTCCAAAACAAATCTTTACAATCCATGTATATCAAAAAAAAATAATGTCCACCGTGTTATTCTCCAATAGGGCCTCCCCTTGGACTCAACCCACCCTGCAACATGTATAAAAGCAGATTATGAATATCATTTAAATTATTTAAACTAAATTCAAAAAATTAAAATATTAAACTTATATATCAAAAAACAATTCAATTATTAACAAAATTACATCAAATTCTACAAATGCTTGTCCACCACTATCCTCCAAAGGAGTTTTCCCTTTGTCTCCAAAAGATTTAAGAGACCCAAGCTGCAACATGCATAAAATCAATTTATGAATTTCATAAATTACTTGAACAAATTTTAACTAAATCCAAAAAAATTAAAATATTAAACTTATAGCAAAGATCAATTCAAGTGTGAACAAAATTACCTCCGTGCCAATATCTGTTGTATTCAGCAGAGAACCTATCTCTTCCCCCTAAAATTTAAATTGTGTTAATAAATAAAACATAATGCAAAAAAAACAAAAAACAATGAATTTAAAACTAAAACAAAAAAAATTAAAAACATAAGCTCACAATAGATGGTAAATCATTTAAAAAGTTCGTATCTAAAGAAATCTGCATGGATAAGTCAAATTAACAATAAGATGCATAGTTAAATTAAAATTAAAAAAAAAGATAATATATATCAAGTTCAAACATAATTATAAATATGTAAATAATAAATATACCTCTCCAATATGCTCTATATTTTCGCTAGTGGAAAGACGAAAATAATGTTCATTCATCATTCTTGAAAACTGCAACCAATAAACATTTACATAATGTACTTATTACTTTACATCAAAAAAACATAATTTATCATTCATATAATGTAACAAAAAATTCAATTCAAAATGAATAAAAGATTAAATTTAGATCAAGTTATATCATAATCAACAAACCTCTCATAAACTCGATGTGTCATTGGATATAACATTTGACGCTATGTCACGACAAACCTTGCCATACGCCCTGAGATCTCCAATGCTCATTCCATCTACCTCATCATTAGTTTTGTAAACAAACTTTTGACGAATAGTGGAACGGGCCCTTTCTTGAACCAATTCCACATCTACTCCAACTAATGCTGACGATAAACCATCGCCAACAAAATTCCTTGCAGTTGTCCCAAGTTGGGATGTGGGCTCTATCTCTGATCTTAATGCCACCAACCTGGGTGGGCGAGATATTTGGGGTGGAGGTCGAAGAGTTGTAGGGTCTCTAAGAGCACATTTTCGATTATATATTTGACCCTTTCCAACTCCATAAAATTCTGAATGAACATCAATATAGTCTGGCTTCATATTTAAAAAAAAATCAGCATAAAAAAATCTAGCAAAATATTGAGAAACCTCATCGTTCCATGGAAACCGACCATAGGCTGCGAGGAACTGATCATATAGTAGATGTGCAAGATCAGGATGCTTGAAATATTGCACTTTCAACATTTCTCGCTTTAGACTTTCTTTGAAGTTAAACATTGATTTGTCCTGTTCTTTTGTCACTCTCTCCTTCATAACAACCCACTTGTCTGGACCCATCATTTGTTCCCTTCGTCTTCGCATCAAATCAACAAAACCATTTGTAGTTGGTCTGAGATTCTCATATGCCTGAATGAATTTTTGCAATGATCCCAAAACAATATCCAAACTTTGTTTACTCTCTGGAGGGAGATCCATAGTAGACAAATCATTTTCCAACTTGCGGTAGTGGGATCTACATCTTTCAAGAGTCATTTAATGATCACCACTTTCCCATGGAAGCTCTCGAGGTAAATCAGATGGATATGTTGTAATGGGTGTACAACCCTCAGTTAGTTCAACATATTGCGTCCTGGCTCGACCATCATCACGTTGTGTAGAATGACAAGCCTCTTGAGAACCTTGGTCTGGACCCTCATCCGTCTCCCTTGCTCGCTCTGCCTCCCTCTCTATAGAATTACAAGCATCTTCTAAACCATGCTCTGTTTCAAATAAAAACAAAGTTTTGTTTAAACACATGTACAAACTTTGCGTACACAAAAAAACAATTTGTATGTACACATATTAAAAGATCGATATTCATATACCAACAGAAGGTCGAGATCAGCGTTCTCCCACAGAAGATATAAGGGAATCATTTGTACCCCTTTCGCCTCGTCGATGATCAACTAAATGTGAACTATACAATAAAATTGAATCTCAAGGGGAAGTTGACAACCTCCGATTATCATTTGAAACACCAACCCCAGAAAAATGTGAAGACCTCCTACGCTTTCACCTCAAAGACTCCTCTCTTTCCATTTGATATAATGTCTACACTTACACAAATATCAACTGATTACATATTCAAATTCTACATGTTAATTCTACAAATTCTAAAACTTGGCTTCTAAAAAAACTAAGTTATGTAATAAGAACCTATATATACCTAATATCATCTAATAGTTCTTAAAATGGCTATAACTAATATTGTTGGATTTATAAGGAATTAATGTACCAATCTTCTAAGTGTTTTTGATGTTTAAAATGAATAGAGCCAATATAGTTAAATACTAAGTTAAGGGTTACATCTAGATAGTAATTCTACAAATTCTAAAACCTAGCTGCTAAAGAAACTAAGTTATGTAATAAAGACCTAAATATACTTAATATCATCTAATAGTTCTTAAAATGAGTATAGCTAATAAGGAATTAATGTGCCAATCTTCTAAGTGTTTTTGATGTTTAAAATGAATAGAACCAATATAGTTAAACACAAAATGAAGGGTTACATTTCTTTATGTCAAAGAATGAGTTCATGAACATGTTAACTTTTAATTAAAATCTTAAATTAATTACTTAATTGCTATTTTAATAATATTTAAACATAAATTATATCTACAAGTATTTTCTTTATTCCATACAATCTTTGGTATTATTTTTCACAAGTTTGGCTATGTTTTACAAATTTGCCATGTTGCAAAATGGTCTTCAGTTTGGTACATGATACAATTGACTTTTTTTCTTTCCTATTACATCTAAAGTAAAGTTTATTCATGTCTATAGTTTAGTTGTGTCTAAAGTAAAGTTTAAAGTTTTGTTGTATCCAAAGTAAAGTTTAATCGTGTCTAAATTTTTGTTGTATCTGTAGCTATGCTTTAACACGGTTTGTAATAAAACTAATATATTGATCTATGAACTCTGTCAATGTAGACAGAGTTCATGAACTTTGTCCAAGGACAAAACTCATGAACTTTGTCAATGTGGATAGAGTTCATGAACTCTGTCCATGTCCATGTTGAGAGAGTTCATGAACTCTGACATGAACTCTGTCCATGTCCATGTTGACAGAGTTCATGAACTCTATCCATGTCCATGTTGACAGAGTTCAACAGAAAAGAGAAACCTATATATAAAGGGGAAATATCATTTGCAAACACAATTATAGAACTACTTTTATTTTCATTTCTAAACACATAAGCAAAATCAATAGTTTAACAAAATTAACTAACTAAAGACTGTATATATTTCTCTTTTTATATTTAAATTTAAATCATTTTCAACATACGATTTGGACAGAGTTTAAGAACTTTGCCCAATTGGACAGAGTTCATGTTAAACCTCTTAGTACTAATCCACTCTATTTGCTTATGTTACAGTTTCCATATTAGGTTATTATGGTTATACTATCTATGAGTAATAAGTATCATTATCTATGCTCTTTCTTGGTAATAGTAAGATCAGCTTAGCTAACTCATGTACAGAGATTCTGGAAATAAGGTAGAGCTCATTTAAAAGAAGTTATACTAGTCTTCTTGTTGTTTTTATTGGACATAGTTCATGAACTCTGCCCAATTGGACAGAGTCCATGAACTTTGCCCAATTGGACACAGTTGATGAACTCTGCCCAATTTTGGACAGAGTTCATGAACTCTGTTCAACTGGACACAGTTCATGAACTCTGTCCAATTGGACACAGTTCATTTACAGAGACAAATTCAATTTTTTTTAATTAATACTTAATTCAATAATTAAAAAAAAATTGAGTTTCGGCTTACCTGTTTAAATTTTCACTTCTTTGACGCAACCGAACAGAACTTAGGTGAAATTGGAAAAACGAGCCCAAGCCCAAAAAAAAAATAGAACCTGCAATAACAATTAAACATTAATATAAGAAATTTCAAATATATATATATAAATAAACAAAAACATTTACCTCTGCAGACAACCCCGCGACGACAGGTCCACAGCCACAACAACCCACTCCTATGCAAACACCCACCGACAAAAGGAACACCAGAACAGTCATCCACCAACGTAAACTCTCCAAAAATATGATCGTCCACCACCAGGCGAACACTCCAACAACAAAGCTCCACCAACAGACGTCCAACCGCACACTACATCGACAAACGTCCAGACGCACACTCCACCAACAGGCATCCAGACGTCCAAACGCGCAACAACGAACCAACGTCTATACAACTCCGCTATGAACAGACGTAGAAAGGAGGAGTAGATGGGAGAGGCAGAGGGTGGCGGATGCACACTCCACCATTAGACGTCCACACGTCCATACGCGCAACGACCAACCGACGCTTATACAACTCTGCCACGACAAGAAGCAGAAAAGACGAGCAAAATGTGACGCAGAGGGTGGCGAAGAAGTGAGACGCAGAGAGTAGGGAAGCGGGTGGCGGAGGTCACAGACAACCGGGTAGACGGACCAGTGGCTAGACGGGTGGGTGGACGAACCAGTGGTGAGACGGGTGGCGCGAAGGCGGGGCCGGCACTGGGTCTCAAAATGGGGTCCACAAAATCCTGCTGAAAATGACGAACAATGGCCGTGACCGAGCTTTTATGCAGAATAATTATTCGGTCGAATAATTAGACAACGCTGTGCATTTTTCCCGTTAGACTAAACTTCGCACACAAATCGAGGCCATCGTTAGGTCTAACGGTGGCCTGTTAAACATTATTCAGCCGAATAACTAAATTATTCGACTGAATAACTAAATTTATTCGGTCGAATAATTAGATTTAATTGGCCGAATAACTTCCGCTATGTCTCTTCGGTGCTCGATTCTCACCAAAGTGTAACCCACCTTCGTGTTTCCACCCTGATCTACAATGGTGTCTCATGTCACCCAACAACCTTGATTTCATCTCTCCATGGTTCATGTGAGAGTTGGGATGATTTTTCTTCCTTCAAACCCTTCTTTTCTCTCCAAGAGCCCTATTTTTTCCAAGCTTATCTCTTCCCATTCGAATTTCCATCCATCCATGGAATGAATGAGTGCGTGGGAGGAATATTTTCTCCACCCATTTCTTGGTTCCCTAAAGGTAGGAGGTAGTTACTAAAAAACAAGATCTAGGCACTTTTGGCATAGTATTACTAAGTTCTCATGTTTTAATTTGCCCTTTCATTTAACTAGGGTCTCAATCCATGTTTATTATAAACTTAAAAATAAATGAAAATAGGACATTCAAATCAAGGAGGCTTGTGGATAGGGTAAACCATTATCATAAGGAATACGTCTACCCCCCATTGAACCCCTTTATCTTTCCCTCTGGAGGGATCACAACCCCATTGAAGTCCTCATCATTAGTCAGCCTTTGATCCTTTCATCAATATTACAATGATCATATTTGTCAATGTTCGTAATCACTATGGCGTCTACCTCATGGTGTTAAGAAACACATAATAAATAAAACACAATTACAATATAAACAAGATCAAGTTCAAATGGTTGAAACCAAGGTATTAAATTCTCCTTCCCCTTGGAATAACATTGTCCTCAATGTTGTTTTCATTTCAACACGGTTCCATGCCTTTATCTTCAGTTGGACATGTAATACATTTCTCTTCAAGTCCAATTTGTCTTGTTGATGTCTATCTTGGACAACAATGTTAATCATTCCTTTGTACTACATTGGAAAATCTCCAAGGCCTCTAGGATTTTAGCATATGCCTATAACAAGTAGCAAAGGAAAACCTGGATATCACAACCATTATAAGAAACACATACCTTTTTCAGAAGAATTCAAGTTTCATATTCAAAGCATATATGTTCATAACAAAAGAATATAAGTCATGCAAATTAACCCAATACTTATCTATATGAACATATATATTCTCCATACGGCTACCACCGACAATATTTATCTCACTATATTCGTGTGTGTGTGTGTGTGTGTGTGTGTGTGTGTAATGCCTTCTTTCTCCTACCTAGTATAAATAATGAATCTCTCACAATAAATTAATTCAAGTTGATTCTTCCTTGCATCCATTCACCATCCAAGATCAGGAATCCCCTTCTTTTCTAAATAGTCCCTTGGGCGATCCATCATTTTCCAAGGCTTTCTTGCACAAGAAGAGTGTAGAATTACATAGTCTTACTGCCAGGTTGTCCCACTAGCAACATTTAATACAACATAGATCATGATGATCAAGGCATTTCATAGGGTTCCGATGTCATTATAATATCATTCTCCCCTTTAATTTGAAGCTTTAAGAAACCATCGTTGTACTCACAAGAATATAATATCACCTGTATTATACACATATTGTTATAATGAGATATACTCATAATAATTTTAATCATAAATTTTTGAAATTTTTTTCATACATAAATCATATTTCACAAGTATAAGATAATTCTCATAATGTTTTCCCTTTGCATGTGGTAACATCTAGCCTTCATTTATGGACCTACACTCATTTACATATATAAAAAAATCTACCTACAATCTAAACTTTCCACTTAACAAAACAAACTGTGAGTATTTATGCTTATAATCCTTTCATTGGAACATTTACAACAACCCATGAAGTGATCTCATAATTATAACATATAAGTAATGCAATCATTATCAGTTGTCAAAATATCAAATGCAATGAATTACATTCACTATATATGCATTTTCTAGCACAAAAATCATTTCATAATGAAATCACAACAAATGTGCCAATAATCATGGTTACACAATCATGCTCTTCACCAGATTCATATTTCCGAATTCAATATTAGTTAGTTTTATCTTGTCTTGTGGGGTTCTTCCGTCCCCCTCCCACTTATATTATGATGTGGGGTGATTAAAATTATTTTTTCTTTTATTAACTCATACCACTCCTTTCACTACTCAGTAGTCCCTTAGGAGTACTAGAACATATTTCCTTTCACTGCTCCATAGTTCATTAGGAATCCTTCCATGCCATTCAACTATAGGAATGAATTTTCCATACAAGAATGCATTCGCTCAATGCATTAAGCACATGTACCAACATTTATACATGCATGATTATCATTTACACATGATTTCATAGTTTATCTATGCACATTCACTCAATGCAACCTCACATTGAGTTAAAAATACCACATTTTAAACTTATGTGTTTTACCAATGTAAGTTGAAGGAATCAACCAACACATGAACACATCATATAGCCACCTTCAAATTACTTGTTCAACCATTTGGAAGCATTTCTCTTCAACCCAAACACAACACTATGGATGTACTCCTTTAGTGCTCTTCAACGTTGGAAACAATCTTATAATCCAAGAGATTGATTACAATCAAGGAGACCATTTAATACTTGTGTGGTGCTATACAATTTCCCAAGTTCAACACATTATAGTCTCACACATTGTTGTTTCACATAGCATTCAATTTCACATGGAATGAAAATTCATAACATGAGTATAAATGCTAATCTAGTTTGGTTACTACTATTAACCAACTCAATCATGACATACTAACTGATGAATGCAACAATGAGATTCTAACAATATTGACATACAAAAAAAATAAGCTCCTCACATTTATCATAATCGACCAGATATCAATCACATGCATGCATTCAAATGTCATCATAAACATATAATTACAATTATCAATAATAAATGAAGAAATTCTTACCCAATTCCTTTAATTTCACATACCATATTGGCATGACATATTTATTACCTATATAGTTTCCATCAACATTCTTGATATTACCTGATTAACTGGTTCCTCATGGGAACTCACATGATCCCATTATCAACCTCTTGACAATAATCCTCTTGTCATTATCCTTTTCATGAGGTTGTTTATCATAAGTAGTTGCATCATCACCATCTTCAATCATGTCCTCAATTATTCCTGGTTATATAACAAACCTTCAACTACATCAATTATCGTGTTATAGTTATTGCATATAATGGTAAATAACTCTTAGTTAATACATAACATCATATATTCCCATGCATATCTATATGCACTCTACCATACAATACTCCTCTATATGTATGTTAGTGCAAATGTATTTCAACTATTCTAATCTATTGTTTTTATAAACATTCCCATGCCTTAACTATTCACACATAGGAACTTTCTCAATACAGATAAATATATAAAAAAACAAGAAAGGAATAAATGAATTCTTCCTCCCAATTCCTTTGCATAGCTTGAAATTTCACAACATAATTGATCTACTCCATGGCCTTTCTGCCAATGACAATATATATTATTAGCTGTGATATTCTCACCCAAGTATCAAAACATAGTTCATACACATAAGCTATACATGCTACTTCAACTGCATACAACTTTGTATCAAAACAAAATAGATTTTTAGGGTGATAAAAACTTTCTCATTTTTATATTTTGCTTGTTGGCCACATGCATTATTTCCACTACACTTAATTCTTGGTACCTTACAACTTATTTTGATTCCTCAAGCTACCTCTACATTTTATTCCTTTTTAGACTTGCTACTCCAATTTTCTTAAGCATTTTCAACCAAGCCTAACTTGGCATTTCGTCTACCTTTCAGTCTTATTTAACTTTGGAATTCTTTTCCATTCCATTGGATAATTTTCAACCAAGATATACTCCGAATCTTCATAGTTGGTCTTACTTACTAAATAGTTCAGATTTAAACATGATCTGGCTAGGCCAAACATGGAATCATACTCTACAACCTTTATTACTTGGTTGTCTTCCTTGATGCAATTAGAACACTGAAAATCACAAAGATGGCTCCAAAATTAAATTAGAATGAAGTATATTCAACATAACAATCATATGCAAATCATATTTATTAAAATCTTCAACATCAAAGGCATTCAATAAAAGAGAATAATCAATTTCAAAAGTGGAACATAGATAAGGTGATTCAAACTACTATGGGAAGGAATAAAAAATATCCATTTATTCAAAAACTGATCCGACCATATCCAACGAGCATCGAGCCAAGTTATATGAACCAGTACGACTTTATTTGACTCTGCCAATCACATTCTTTCTCTCATACTTTATTAATGTAAAGTATTATCAATAGACATTCCCAATTGATTATAGATCGTTCACATATGGAATGAGATGTACTTCCCCTAGCTCCTGAGAAGGACATCACATGTACTTGATTTAAGGGATCATTGATGCTAAAATTCAGATTCATTTCTTTTCTCAAATATTCACTTGTAGCATACCATATCTCGATCGATTGACGTAATTTGTCTACTGCATGTTCATTCCCGTAATGATTCTGTTTTTCAAGTCTTTCTCACAGTAAACAGTTCAAAACTCATCAATCATTGTCATAATACTTAGCTTTTAACTAGCTGACAATGGTCCCACTCTTGTCACGAGATTTGTTCCAATGCCTATATTTAGAATTATTTTTCAATATAGTTGTACCAATCAATAGAGTCACAACTCTAATTAGTTTAATAGCAATAATTACTAATTACAACATTCTAAGAAAAAAAAATCATTATCATATCATGTCTATTGTACGGAAACTAATCCTAATGACTAGGAAGTA
Organism: Larix kaempferi; assembly: GCA_027924585.1. Lineage (NCBI taxonomy): Eukaryota > Viridiplantae > Streptophyta > Pinopsida > Pinales > Pinaceae > Larix > Larix kaempferi. The sequence continues at coordinate 20,888,688 of BSBM01000625.1, forward strand.
AAATAGGTCACCAAAAAACATAAAATCAAGCAAAGCACAAGGAAATAAAATGTATATACGAATATATTCTTTATGGAAATCTTTATCCCTTCTCCACAATCTTGTATAAAAACCCCGCAAAACGGAAGTAACCTTCCTCAAAACAATTGGCTACACATGATTGAATAATAAAGTTGAAAGTACAAGCATATAAAAGAATGAAATATTTCCAATATTCAATTCACATATTAAACACCAATAGTATGGGAAGAGAAAGGATTCTTTTATTGATCATGAAGATAACAACAGATACATATACCTTGTCTTGCAACAACACCTCTAAAACCATGATCTAGACTCTCTTGCTCCTCTCCTTCAATCAAAATTTCTCCAGCATTTATTTATCAAATGAGTGAACCCCCTCTCTCATGGCTCTCCCCTTGTATTTATGGAAAGGAAAGGAATATAATCTCAAGAGAAGAATAGTTAGGGTCGGTGTGGAAGTTAAAGAACCTCCTCGAACTGTCCCAAATTCAAATTTAGTTTTTATTTTTCGTGATTTTAAGAGGGACCCGTGGGTGTAAGCTTTGCAACAAGCGGGTAACTCACTAGGAATCTTCAAACAAGTAGCATGTGCAACTTTTTAGGGAAACCCGCTAGTGGTAAGTGGACCACTAGTGGGTGACCCGCTAGATGTCAGACACAAAGTCGTGGCTAGGTCCTAAATTCTTATCACAAAAATGAAGTGATTTGGAGAAAGGAGAAATGATTAAGGCCATAAAAATCTGTAGCAAATATAAGCTCTTCAATCCATAGTGTCCTTTTGTGTGAAGGACTATTCAATGTCGTCACGGATGAAGAAGTGCTAATTTGATTTATAACAATGTCCAAAAATAACATTTTCTCTATCACATGTTCAGTCAATTCTTTTCAAATTCAGGTCTTTACCAACTTGCCCAATCTAAGGTCTAATGGAATAATGTCAATAACATTGTGGTACTCTTCTACCTTTCATTGAGAGCCATTAATAAAGGTAATTTATTTTCAATAATTGAACATTATCAAGGAAATCAAATTCACATATTGATATCCTATATCACATAGAGGAATAGTCAAGAGTGGCACCTTAAATTATTCTTTCAATGATTTAGCAATAATTATTACAATTTCAACTTAAGCTCAAGTTTAGTTTGTTGTATGAAAATTCATAATCATTAACATGAAAAGTTTCAAAGGCATTATTAAAGTATGATTCTCTCTTTCATATGGTAGTCAAATGCTAATTTTTTGATAATTTCATTCAATATTATCTAGGATCACTAAGGAATAACATGTACAACATATCAATCATAAACACAAGAGACAATAGACATGGAGTTTCCTAGGGGAAAACCAAGAAGGTGAAAAACCCCGCAACTTCCTCAGATATAGAATAAGCCACAATACAAGATCACAATGATCAAACCCAAAGAGACGTCTCTAGAAAATACTCCTCCTCCTCCACTTGTGCGCAAATCTCTCTCTCTCAACTATGCGAGTTTGAGAAGTGTGTGAATGAATAGAATGAGAGACACAACCTCTCTATTTATACACTGACTTGGCCTGCCAATAAACTAACTGGGCTGACTTCCTAAGGAAGTCTAATAACCCACTCACATAATATAATCAGGGCCGACCCCACACTAGTGGTCTAATAACCCATCAAATATAAGTTGTGACACTTGCAACACTTGAGACACTTACAAATAAAAATGACGACACTTGTTATTGGAGGAATAATACATCTCCATCATACATATAACAAAGTACAAGTGTAATACATAGAAGAATATCTTCCGAAGTTACAAATACATCAACACTCCCTCTTAACTAGGAAGGTATTCTTTCGACACAAGTCATCAATACATAGTGCCACAAGTCTTCAATTCTGGAGCTGGATCATCGTCACTGGATCACGGAGCATCATCATCATCACTACTGCTGTACTCGGCATCTCGATCGCTGGGCTATCTCATAATTCTTCTCATCATAGGAAGTTCTATAGATCTAGCCCTTTTTCATGCTGGATGTAGGCCTAGCCTCCTGCAGGTCTTCATCATCTCTGCGATCTGGACATCCTGTGGAATCCTTGGGACTGATTACTTGCGTCAACAAAACCTCAAAAGAGTATCCCAAGATCCTTTATGTGCCTAAGCATGACCGACAAGATCTCCCAGGGATTTATTACATGTGATTGTCACAAAACCTTAAAAGAGTTTCTTTCCTAGCAATATCTCTAAAGAGCATCCGAGGCCTTTTACGTGACTAGCACAACCTACCCGGATCTCCAGGACATATTACATGTGACCCCCACCACAAAACCTTAAAAGAGTGTCTTGCCTAGCAAGATCTCTAAAGAGCATCCGAGGCCTTTTACGTGACTAACACAATCTGTCCGGATCTCCAAGACGTATTACATGTGGTCTCCACAAAACCTTAAAAGAGTGTCTTTCCCAGAAAGATCTCTAAAGAGCATCCGAGGCCTTTTACGTGACTAGCACAACCTATCCGAATCTCTAGGATGTATTACATGTGGTCTAGCAAAACGTTAAAAGAGTGTCTTTCCCAACAAGATCTCTAAAGAGAATCCGAGGCCTTTTACGTGACTAGCACAACCTTCCCGGATCTCCAGGACGTATTACATGTGGTCTAGCAAAACCTTAAAAGAGTGTCTTGCCTAGTAATATCTCTAAAGAGCATCCAAGGCCTTTTACGTGACTAGCACAACCTATCTGGATCTCCAGGACGTATTACATGCTACCCTTGCACAACTGTCCACGGCCACAGAGTACCATCCTGATACTCAAGATCAACCTGATCATCCTCGCACACAACATCATCCTAATGCTCATGATCATACTGATCATCATCATACAACACATCATCTTGATGAAAATCATCATCGCATGATCATCTTGATCATCGTCATAGCATCGTCCTGATGCATATCATCATCGCATAATCATCCTGATCATCGTCAAAACATTGTCCTGATGCATATCATCATCGTATGATCATCCTGATCATCATCCTGATGCATATCATCTGGAGCATCTTCCTTATGCTCATCACACGTGATCATCCTGATGATCATACATAGCAGTAACTGGAGCATCGTCCCGATGCTCACACACAGTGCTTACATCCATAGCCATGGGAAGGATCCTCCTACCACCATGCTTGGAATGGCTCCTGCAAATGTGTCCCAACACTTCTTCCTCAAAGTATCTTCTATCTAAAGAACACCAAGCCTCTCTCTGAAGTACTCAAACTTCACTTTGGCTAGTGTTTTGGTCAACACATCTGCAACATGCTCATCCGTTGCAACATACAGGAGCTTCACTGCTCCTCTCTGCATCATATCCCTGATATAGTGATATTTGATCTCGATATGCTTTGACTTGTCATGGAACACAGGGTTCTCAGACAACTTCACACAACTCTAGTTGTCACAGAAGATACAGGTAGCACCCAATGGGAGATCAAATAACTCAGACAGTAGCTTCCTTAGCCATACTGCCTCACAATTGTCCGAACAAGCTGCGACATACTCTACTTCGGTTGTACTATGCTACATAGGACTACTTCCTGCTAAACCAAGAGATCTCACCTGATCCCATACTAAAGCAACACCCAAAAGTGCTCTTCCTATCTGCAGCACTACCTGCCCAATCAGAATCAACATAACCCTCCAGGTTAAACTTTTGATTCGCATCATACTTGAGCCCATGATCAACCATACCCTTCAGGTACCTCAGAATATGCTTTACAGCAATCAGGTGAACATGTCTAGGATTTGTCAGAAACTGACTCAAGGTGTTCACCGCAAAGCAAATATCTGGTCTCATGTTCGTCAGGTACATCAAGGACCCAATCATCTGACGATACACTGTGACATCAACCGTCCCAGATGAAGCATCACACAATAGCTTCAGGTTCGTTGCCATAGGTGTGGCCATGGCCTTGCAGTCCATCATCCCGAACTCCTTCAAGATCTCTACTGCATACTTCCCTTGTCCAAGGAAGATTCCATCCGCACTCCGCCACACCTCCATACCTAGAAAGTAGTGCAATAATTGAACATTATCAAGGAAATCCAATTCACATATTGATCTCCTATATCGCACAGAGGAACAATTAAGAGTGGCACCTTAAATTATTATTTCAATGATTTAGCAACAATTTTTACAATTTCAACTTAGGCTCAAGTTTAGTTTTTTGTATGAAAATTCATAATCATTCACATGACAAGTTTCAAAGGCATTATTAAAGTATGATTCTCTCTTTCATATGGTAGTCAACAACAAGAGAAAACATTCCTATATCATGTAATACATAACACTCTTTTGCACTTGCTATATGATAATTTCATACATGCTCATTCCAATGAGTGGCATACAATCCATTCAAAATTAACATTCAAGATACACCATAACATAGCCTTCAATATGAAGATGAATAGGTAACAATGGCATTACCCAAAACATGACAAGTACAATTTATTGTTTCACATTATACCCATCCATGCATTCATACCAAACATGGATTCAAATTAATAGCCAAATATAGTTCTCTTCAAGAGTATTGACTTCAATCTATAAAACTATAAGCATAAGAGAACTACTTCTTCAAATGCATAAGAGATTTAATCATTCCAATATATACATCACCCTTAAGTGTGTTATGTCTAAGCCTCATTAGCAATACCAATATACCACCCAAGGCAACTTATTTTAACATTAATTAAATTTTTTCATTACAACTATAAGACAATTTCATTTCAATAGTCATTTACAACACCATGGGCGAAAGGGATCTTAAATTTTAAGGATGACCATCCCAAGGGCAAGGGAAATGATTTTAAGCTTGGGAATTAAACAAAATACACACCGAATAAGGGTAAATATCAACAATAATTAAAGCTCTTATTTTTCTAGGTGAACAACCATCACTCAACAAGCCACCAAGTTCAACAATAAATAATGCACAACATCTAAACATGTGTTATAGCTTATAAATGGTGGACATCAATAAGGTAGTATCAATGCATGACCAAATGCAAACACTTACATCAACATTTAGACATTTCAAAATGATCACAAATCATTCTTCTGATAATCAAACATCTCAACGAAATGATCCCATACAATTTTGAGTATGGAGAAAGTAACTCATCTCTTGTATCAAAGACAACATGTATGTTACTTTAACATAATACGAAAAACATTGTCATTCACTTTTATTAATCCCATACAACCCCTAGTGTTGTAACTTGGCTCTGATACCAATTTGTAATGTACCTTTATACCAATCAACAAAATTAGGGCTTGGTGGTCTAAATGTGCAATAATGACAGCGGTATGATGTACAAATTTTCACATTGTTATGGGTGATTCCATGAAGATGGGTAACTCTTTTTGGCCAAATATGACAGTGAAAAACGGAAATTTTTCCCATGTATTAAATTGAAGCCCTAGGAACTCTTATTTTCCACATGAGTTTTCACATGCGGTTGAAAAACGAAATGTAGAGAATTATGTTGGCTTTCCAATGATATTTTTTTCGAAATATACCAATGTCATTTATCATGTCGAATTTTCATTTAATGAAACGTGTGTACTTAAAAATTTGAAGAGCAATTAACAAGTAGTTTGTGTTCGTGCATAATAATTTAATGTTAAAGTAATAATTTTAAAAAATGAAATATGTGAACATGATCTAGAAAGAATGCACTAGTGCTTACCTATTTTTCTTTTATTTTTTCTCGAAAAATTATATTTATTATTATTTTTCGAAACTGACCAATGAATATTTCAGTCGCATTTTGCACACATGTGTGTTCGTGCACCAAATCTTTTGATTGTTTACATAATTTGCAAAACTAAAAATACCCTTTTGAAGAGGACACGTTTAATAGTGCTTGTGTATTTTTTCAAATTTTTTGGATGTGTATTTTGAATGTTGTGGATTTATCTTTGAGCTCAATTGAAGTTGTCGGCAGGGTTTTTTAGGGCAAGTTTTAGTAGAAATTTAAAAACAAAAGATATACGGAAATAAAAATTCGTAAATTTTATGTATCTGGATAGAGGATTCATTGAGGAATCCAATGGTATCAAGTCCACCCATTAATGTGCGTTTAATGACATGGTTTAACCCTCTAGAAGGAAGACAAAACTTTCATTCTGTAGTGAAAAGGGCTCTCGACTTGTTTTTTAGGCCCTCGATCGAGCTATTTGCTCGATCGAGGTATTTAAAATACCTCAATCGAGGGTTTAACTAGACCTGCCTAAAAAAAGGTTGCGGGCCTTTTTTTATTTTTTTCAAAAGCTAGATCGAGATCTTGTTTCAACCCTTGATCGAGGTATTTAAAAACCTTCAATCGAGGTATTGTCAAGCCATTGATCGAGGTATTTTAAAACCCTCGATCGAGGGTATGAATTTTTTTTTTTTGGGTTTCGCTTGCCAAAAATGGTGAACCAACTTTGTGGATTCACCCAAATACCTTGGAGATAAATCATGTAAAGACAACAAGACCACCACTTCCTCTAGATTTTATACATGTAAATATGGTTTGCAGAGTAGTTGTAGTTATTGATGTGACTGGAATCTTAACAAATGGGAATAAGGGTCCTTTGGATTTTGGTTCTTAATCACAAGTAGAATTATGAATCAAAATACCCGTCTCTATATTTTTCATCAGTTCAGATACATCAATAAACACCAATTATTCATCTTTTTTTATCAATAATTACGCTCTACAAGTCCTATGTTGAGCTTCTATGCAACAGACATGGTGAAGTAAGGCGTAGTCTGTTGTTGTTTTATAGTTATAGCTGTTGTAGGTGATCGATCGATCTTTTAAAAAATATCGATCAAGCTCAATCTAAATGCCTCGATCGAGATTTTAAAGCTCGATTGAGGGTCAATAAAAACCCTTGATCAAGCTATAAAGTTGGATCGATGGTTTTACAAACCATCGATCAAGAGTTTTAAAATAGCTCAATTGATGGCTTAATTGAGCACTCGATCAAGATTTTTATAGCTTGATCAAGGGCTTGTATAAAGCTCAATCAAGTTCATTTTGTAACATTTGTGTTCCCTCTACTTGTCAAAAAGTGTTACCCATCTTCATGGGAATACCCTTATGCCATATCAATAATAAACCCTTCAATTCATGCATGCAATGACAATGCTTAGTATTAATTTAGACAACATCAAACAAATCTTTAATCTTTTAAGGCATCATCTAGATAAACATTTCTTTACACAACACATCATAGATTCAAATTCTTCATGCAAAGAAAAACCAAGGTTTGATAATGTACCTAATCACACATTTTCATGATTTCTTTTGGTTATTAAGCATATCTAGTTCCATATGATCAATAAACATAAGAAATCATATCACATTTCAACTTTGCCTTATACGCCTATCAAATTCTCATTTTGATAATCATATAGCATATCACAAAATTTAGATTTTTCTTCCTCCTCAAAAGGATAGACTTGGGGTTTCAAGGTGAAGTGTTCCAATCGAATACACGACACATTTAGTGCATCACCCAAGCGAGTAATTTCATGCTCCTTAGAGGTATAAGATAATCCATAAAATATTCTTTCACCTACAAGCCTCTTGCCTCAACCACTCATACTCATGGCTATGTATAAGTGTTTCAAGTACCTTAAAGGTACATTCCAATAACATTGAAGTCAAACATGACATAATTGATCACACACAATAGTAAATGATTAAAAAACAAACATTTAAAGCTTATACAAGCATTGCCTTCTCATGAGCTTATGGGGGTAGGGGACTACGTCCTTTCTCCCTTCATGGATATCAATTACAATACTAATTCATGTCATTATTCAATATTTAATTGAGGTAATGGTCCCCTCTAAACTCTTCAAGACATCCTTGAATCATTCCAAACTCCTGATCATGCACAACAACCCAAATTTCTTAGGCAAGAGTGATTTGAGCAAGGTTTTTTATTTTCCAGGGAGGTTAAAAAACAATTAAAATGAATTATATCCTACTCCAAATCATCATTTGGAAATAGGATATCATTCAATAGGTGTATGACAACCTTCCTTAGACCTATTACTAGGTTCTCCCTTCATTCAAATCTTTAAACCCTAACAAATAATCAAAACAAGCCCAAACATGAACCTACAGGACATGGTCGTTGTTGTTATAAAGAAAAGAAGCATCCACAAAGGCATGGTTTCATCTCTTATGAAGAATAAGAGTGATTGGATATAAAGAAAAAGGGCGACCATACACTAGAATGCTAAGAAAACAACTAAAAAGAGTTGTTGTTGTACAACCAATATCTCTCAAATGAAAAACTAGGTATTTGAGATATTTAACATGGATTCCTAGAATTCATATACCAAAATTCACACCTACCTACTTTGTATTTTTTAGTATATAGACCATTCTTTATAGTGTGGTTTGCACAATCCTGCCATGCTTCAAATTCAAAAAAAATTCCCTTTTCAAAGCTACATGAGTTCTTCCACTTCAAACCACTTATTAGAGATAAATAAGATGAGTCTCATCCTATGTAAATTCCTTTCAAATAAACATTTAAAACTCTATAATATTCACATACAAGAACTCAGAAACATAGAGTGAGGGAAAGAAGGTGCATCCAAAGGAAAATCTTCAATTTTTCCTTTCCTCAACAAGGGATATTTACTACCCACTCTATACAGAGTTTCAACCCATTCATAGCACCCATTTATAAATCCAATGAGAAATATCAAGGAGGAATAACAATGCAGTGTGAATCTGTACACTGTTTTCGATCCGATGAATATAAATCCCACTCGCTTCCTTAACGATCGAAACACAGTGGAAATATTGGTGGAGAACAATCCACGCTGAACTCTTCCAACCACTCCTCAAACCAGGAAGCCATTCATTCCCACCGATATAACTCCCAAAGTTACTCTCAGAGCGGAGATGACACAATACTTTGCAGAAATTAAGGGCACTGAGTACACAGGATGGGAAGTCATCCCAGACTACCCTAACTGCCTCTCCTTTCCCTCCATGCAAGAACCTCTAGCCCAAATTCTTCATTCCTTCTCCAACAAAGAAGAAAGTATTCCTTAAATGAGCGAATAAAACTGGTCCATCGCCTAGAGATGACTCAATTAGCTGGGCCTAAATCTCCAAATCGACCCTCTCAATCACCAACTCTTCCTTTCCGACGAAAAATGCATCAAAGTCTTAGGTGAAATTATCTCTAGATCCTATTCCCACGCCCTAAAATCTGAAGAAGTCACCTTATTTCATAGAGAATCTCTCAGAATGATACACATCCTCTACATGAGCACAAAACAATTAAGCAATCAACTAAAACCCAAAGATGCTTCACACTGTTCTCGATTTATACAATTTCTAATCAGAAAGTTGTAGTCTACGGGTCACGAGTGTTTTCATTCCCTAGTCCCCGGCATTCTATGGATCGAATCGAGCCTTCTGAAACCCGAACAGGTGTTTTGTGTTATCGAATACGTTATGACGATCAATCCCACGGCCCTTTCATCCACCGATATGAAGAACATAGCCAATATTCTGCAGAGTTTCTATGCTGCTAATTTTTTTGTAAGCGATATTCAATTGCTCCTCGATATGATTACATTTTTGGTTCCTGGACTTGTGCAAGCTGAAAAAAAACATATCTATTGGGTTTCTTCAAAATCGAGGATCACTTGGGAACTGCAGATCAGGACGCTTTGGAGGCTCTTCGTGTGGGGCTCTTTCTCATCGATCGAATTCTCTATGGTGTCCAACTGGTTGAAGAACCAGCTCTGGCTTGTAGTGTTGATATCAATTTATTGGGAAATGTCAAAGAAATGATCAGAATGAAAGTTGACGGAGATCGGAGCCCAATTTTTCATAATATGTCTTAGGAGCATTGGTTGTTTCTTTACGAAGCCATGGGTACCGTGGCTACAATGAGCCAGGGAGACTATGGACGCTGTGCCGAGTTTCTACTTAGACACGGTTCTGTGAATTCAGAACAAGTGACAGCTTCGGTGGAGAAAATATTACAAGTGTCACTGGAGACAAGACAACTGTAATATTCCAGATTGTTCAATATAGGATTTCGTAAAATCCTTTGAAACAAACAAAATGAATGAAAGTTGGACAATGAGAAAATTCAAATAATACATATGTAAATTGATCGAATTATATATATATATATATATATATATATATATATATATATATATATGTGAAAGTGATCAGATTGCTATATATGTTTAGTTTATTTTAATTATTTGCATTAATATTAATGAACTTGGTGAAAGGTATTACTCATGTTGTTAAATGTACATCATAAAGAGACATTCTCCAAACCAATCTTGTGCACCCAAGATTGATCCTCCCATATAGAGGTAAGCACTTTGATTTCCTTTCGTGTAAAGGTTATTCCTCTCGTATAGAGGTAATTGATCAAAATAATGATGTTGTAAAGTCTTGTTGGATAAGGCACCAAAGTTGTGTGTCAAGTCATGATTCTCATTTGAACCTGCTGTATAAAGGTATCCATGGGATGGACCTCCTGTATAGAGGTGGACCTTCCGTATAAAGGTCATGCTTTACTTGTTAAAAGCATTTAATGTTGTGTGATGTATTATTAACCATGATCACCAGATTGCTATTAAGTCTCCTTTAGATATTGATCACCTCTAAAGCGAATTACTTTAGCATATGATCATTTGGTCCAGAATAATATACTATGATCACATCATCCAATAACTCTTCCTAGTATAATGTAATGTGATGGATAATTAAAGTTAACACATATTGACGATGCAGTAAAAGATAAATAGATAAAGATAAATGCATAGAGAAAAAAAGAATTGACTAAGTGAACTTGAATTGTCAAGCTTTAATTAAAGCCACAATGTATGCCTCATTTAACTAAAGAATTCATAGTGGTCACTACAAGTAAATCAATTAGCATGATTTCAGTGAACTAAGTGTTAAATAAGAAGGACTAGTTAACTAAAGTGTTTTTACTTTAGTTAAACTAAAAGATGACACTTCAGTAACTCAAGGAGAACTGGAATTGATCACTACAGTGATGTTATAAGAAAAGAATAAGTTAAAGAGATTTAAGTAAGTGACAAGAAAGAAGATTTAGTTAACTAAGTGTTATTGCATAATGACACTTATGTTAAACTAAAAGACGACACTTGCATGACGACACTTAAGTTAGCCACTTAACTAAGTGGGCAAGCTTTTAGTTAAGAGGGTGAGTTCATCCAGAAGTTAGAAGAAGATGATGCATGAGAAAAATGTATCAATATGTTATACGGGATTGATGAATTCAATGTGAAGCGAACTCTCTTCTCCATTGAAGGCAAGGCACTTCTCTTTGTGCAGGTTATTGTTCGTGCTTGTTATTGATGTGCTGGGCACATTGGAAAACACATCCAATTGATCTCTCTTCTCTATTGCTTCTGTATTTTCACCAAGAGTGTTTTGGTGATCTCTTATCTTTTGAAAGCAATATGCTATATGTTGTAAAAGAAAGCATTCTCTGCTATCCATTATATTATACTAAGAAAAATTGTTGGGGTTTTTGTTCTCATAGTTTCGAGGATTTTCCCCAAGGTATATCTTGTGTTATGGATGTATGAATTTAATGTGATTGAATTGTCTCATTGTTTCAAGTTTCTACATCTAAAAGAATTGAATATCAAATCTCAACCAAATATTAACATGGTATCAGAGCTGAGGGCATGAAGTAGCTTAGTTTTGCATGCTAGCTAGAGCCTACATAGATCTTGAGCAGTTGAGCACAAGATTTGAAGATTATGGCATTAATCTCTGTATGACTGAAAGAACATCTTGAGGGCACCTCAAAATTCAACACTTGGAAGGTTAGGATTCTCAACATCCTAGAGGAACATGACTTGGATAGCTACATATCCACCGTGGTGGAGGAGCCTACATCTAATGCAAGGCGCATCAACTTCAAGAAGAATCAAGCTAAGGGAAAATGGATCATCTATGATTCAGTAAAAGATAACTTGATACCCACGATCACACCGTTGAAGACCGCAAAAGAATGTTACGATACATTGAATAATCTATATGAGAAAAATGCCCCAACTCAAAAGAGAGCATTGAAGAACACGTTACAAAATATCAAGATGGAGAAGGATGACACAATGGCCTCCTTCTTCTTTAAGATCTCTCAGGTAAGATCAACTTGTTAACATTGGAGTTGTAGTGGATGAAGATGATCTCATCCAAACCTCCGTTGATGGTCTCCCATTTTCATGGGATACATTCTTGGCTACTATCGATGGCCAAGAAGTGCAACCTAGGTTTGAAATATTGTGGCATGACTGTATCCAAGAGGAAGGGAGAATCCATAGCAAAGCTACGTACACTAGAGAATACAATATTTCCCTCATGACAAGAATGAATAAAGGAAAGAAACCCTCATTCCAAAATAAGTTATCTCATCTAAAGAAGAAGGAGTTCAACAAAGGATTTGACAAGTCAAAAGCTAGATGCTACAATTGCAACAAGAAAGGCCATTTATCAAGAGAGTACAAAGCAAAGAGGAAAGGAAAGTTTCATGCTTCTACCGCCATATAAGATGAAACCATTCAAAAGAATGCATCCGAAGAAAAGGAGACAAGAAGGGATTTTTACCTTGTCTCATCCCTTTCGGGATCCATTATCACAAGTGTAGACACATGGTTGATTGACAGTGGAACATCCAAACGTATGACTGGTTACAAGAGTGCCATCATTAACCTAAAGGAAAAAAATTTCATATGCATGGTATAGTTGGGGGACAACTCAACATATTCGATCCAAGGAGTTGGATCCACCTCATTCCAATTGAGCACCGATGATATTTTACATGTGGAGGACATTCTATTTTTTCCAGGCTTGAAGAAGAACCTCCTTTCAGCTTCAGTTCTTGAAGACAAAGGCTTTCGAGTTTTCTTCATGGATAACAAAGCACTTTTATGGTGGAAGAGCAAAAGCCTAGAATCTGCTGCTGTGATTGGGGTTCGAGAGGAAGGACTCTACAAGGTAACCGAGAAGTACATTCAAGCTATGATTCACCACACTATCATTCCATGTGAGCTATGGCACCGAAGTCTTGGACACCTACACTACAAAGTGCTACCAGGACTTCAAAATATGGTAAAAGGTATGCTCGTATTTGATTTGAGCATGATAGTGTATGTCGGGGTTGTGCACTTGGGAAGAGTGTTAAGAAAATTTTTTCCAGGAGTAATACTAGATCTAAAGGGATTTTTAGATTTAATACATTCTGATGTATGTGGTCCCATGTCATCCCCCTCCTTGAGTGGCTTCTTATATTTTTTATTGTTCATAGATGATTTTTCTAGGAAGTCATGGATTTATTTCATGAAGGCTAAAAGTGAAACTCTTAGAAAATTTAAAGAGTTTAAAGCCCTAGTTGAAAATCAGAAAGAAAAGCACATCCATGCATTAAGGTCTGATAATGGAGGTGAATTTTATTCACATGCATTTAATGAGCTTTGTAATGATGGAGGAATATGTAGACAGTTAACAATATCGTACAACCCTCAACAAAATAGGGTTTCCGAAAGGAATAATATAACCATATTTGAGGCTGCAAAATCCATGATGCATGATCAAGATATGTCTACCTCATTATGGGCAGAAGCCACCAGTTCAATTGTGTACATATAGAATAGAAGCTCGCAAGCTCAATGACTTTACATGACCAAATACAATAATAACATCCCGACGGAGGAATACAACATCTCCGCATAAATTACAATAATAAAATACAATAGAATATTCTTCGAAGTTACAATATTTCAACAATGGAAACATTAAAAGGATCTTCTTCCCGTTCCTTTTGATCATGATTAAGTAATTGCACAAGATGAAATTCCTTGGCTCTAAGACTACATGCAATCATTTTCTCCCAGACCATAAGAAACTTCCATGCCATTTTAATGGCATATTATGTACACATTAAATTTCCTGAATACACTCTTGGGACTCCAAAAGTGGAACATTCAGTTTATAAGTCAAGGTAAATGCAAATCCAAAATTACCCTCAGTAAAAACATAAGTGTAAATGGGTAAATGATCTAAAGCACTTAAGTATATTTTGACCGAAACAACCAACCAAGACTAATTGGTAAAGGTGGCCTTGTGCAATTTCATGTAGACTATATCCAAGTGTGCATGAACCCTAGACAAACATTTTTCCAATTGGATGAAGTACAATGTCCACCAATCTCCAGAGATTTCTTTTTCTGTATTATTGTTTGGTATTTCGTAGAACAAGTTAGTCGTGCTTTATCTTTTAGAAAAAGCATAATTAACAAAGAAATTTTGTTTTGCACAAGATTAGACGAAGTACACCATCCACCTATCCCCAAAGATATATTTTTCTGTATTATTGTTTGGTATTCCGTAGAACAAGCTATTCTTGCTTTATAAGCTATTATTGTTTGGTATTCCCTAGAACAAGCTAATTTAGCAAAAGCATAATTAGCAAAGAACAAATTTACACACACCAATAGGTTTCAATTTTGGGAATGACCCTCTTCTTCCCTATATAATTTCCCTTGTGTAAACATAAAATAATATTCTAAATGTCTTAACCTTTCAAGTTCTCAATACTCGATCTAGTAGAATCTTAGCTACTTCATAGACCAAGAATTTCTAGCATGTTAGCTAGGTGAGTATGTGAGCAATAAGAAAAAAAGAAAATGCATCCCAATTATTAGGGAAGTTCAGTGTTTTGTAATTGGGAATTAGTTCAAGCCCATTTCCCTACATCCAACACTAATCTCTGGGACATCCAAAAATGTCTCCCCAAAAAAACTGTCACCTTGTCTATTCTATAATAAGTTCACAATTCACTTTGAGCAACCCATATAAATTTATTTTTTGTATTTGTATTCTTTGAAACCATAATTAACAAAAATACATCACTCATATTATTTATGCTTTTCTTGCACCTACCATTATGTCAACGTAACTCTCAGAACAGTCACAATTTGTAGGCAACAATATCACTAGATTAAATTTCAAATCTGTGTACTATGAACCTGGGAAATACTTTTTTATAAAACACTTTTTTTCCACCATGATATAGAAGTTAATGTGGTTTCTGATAGTAAGCTTTATAATCCAATATCTGCTACAAATCAAAAGATAGTTATGCATGTTAAGTTCATCTTAGCTAGTATTTCGTAGCACTTCCTTATGTTTTGAATTTAATTGTATTTTTAAGGGGCAATATAAATATTATTCCAGGACAGAAAACTACCTTAGCTCTCGATAACGGACCTTTGCAAAGATTAACTATGAATATAATGTACAAATTTGAAGAAAAATGTCAATAAGAGACAAATGTACTACCACAGATGCATGAGCTCTGAATGATGAAACAATTGAACCTTCCACCAGATCCCAAAAACATATGCGACCATCCTCAGATCCACCAACAACATGCGCATCTGTATTCGTGAGGCAACTATCCATTTTTTTAACCTGTGCTTTGGGTTCTTGAATTTCAATGCTTGTTTGAAGTGATGGTCATACTGTCAAAGAGAAAGAAGCATTAGAACAAGATGCTTAAGATATGCAAGACAAAACTAAAATTTTAATAAAATATCCACCAGAATTTTACTGTCTCAAGTTTTTCTTTGACTAGAATTAAGCTACCAGAATCAGAAAATACAACCTATGTCATGCCCTATAAGCACTTAGCTCAAAATATACCAGCCTAGTTCCAAATGCTAGGCTCTATCAAGCGCAGAGAGGGATAAAATCTCTCAAGGTGCAAACCTCTCCTTAGGTATTGCACTCAAAAAGGGGTTTGCACTTTGAGAGATTTAATCCCTCTTGGTGCTTGATAGAGCCTAGGATTTGGATCTTTTTATAAGATTGAAAACTTTAATTCTTCATTACAAAAATTGAGTAAGTCATACTAAAATGATCTATTAATTATTAATAATAGTCAGGGAAAGCCCAAGACAATTCATATACCCTTACTGGTGGATTACAAATATAGCAATCTTTTTAAAAAATACAATATATTGACATGAAACGAAATCCTACACTATATACAACATTCAGAGGGACATAAATCAAATGTTCTTCCTAACTAGGGTTATATAGTCACTGGATGGTACCCTTCAAGTTCAATTTCACTTGGTAAAATGGCAGAAAGAATTACAACCCCCCCAAATATAAGTACTATCATTGCAGTAAAATTTACTAACATGGCTTCGGAACCATATTTGTATAACCATGAACTCTCAAGGAAGGTAAGCTTCTCTAGAAACCCAAGTTCATTTGTTGCTATCGCAAACATATATATCAAAACCCTGAAGAAGACATTCCATGGGAGAATAACAACCTTTATGGGATCCGGTGCACCAGGATAGAAGAAAACGGAGAATCCAACTAGCCACTGAAAATAATTTAAAAAAAAATAGCATATGAACAAACCGGGACTATGTTTGGATTTCATAATAGAATGCAATGAGTATTTTGACAGAGGAAATGTAAATGAAATTACAAGAAATCCATGTACCTGTATAGAAAATAAGAAAATGGTGCCGATACCTAGCCATGAGTGCCAGCTATATAGATTCACAATTTGTAGGCAACAATATCACTAGATTAAATTTCAAATTTGTGTACTATGAACCTGGGAAATACTTTTTTATAAAACACTTTTTTTCCACCATGATATAGAAGTTAATGTGGTTCTTGATAGTAAGCTTTAAAATCCAATATTTGCTACAAATCAAAAGATAGTTATGCATGTTAAGTTCATCTTAGCTAGTATTTCGCAAAACTGCCTTATGTTTTGAATTTCGTTGTATTTTTAAGGGGCAATGTAAATATTATTCCAGGATAGATAACTAACTAGCTTACCTCTCGATAGCGGACCTTTGCAAAGATTAACTATCAACATAAAGTACAAATTTGAACAAAAATGTCAATAAGAGACAAAATTACTACCACCGATGCATGAGCTCTGAATGATGAAACAACTGAACCTTCCACCAGATCCCCAAAAAAATATGTGGCCATCCTCAGATCCACCAACAACATGCGCGCATCTGTATTCATGAGGCATCTATCCATTTTTTTAACCTGTGTTTTGGGTTCTTGACTTTCAATGCTTGTTTGAAATGATGGTCATCCTGTCAAAGAGAAAGAAGCATTAGAACAAGATGTTTAAGATATGCAAGACAAAACTAAAATTTTAATACAATATCCACCAGAATTTTACAGTTTCAAGTTTTGCTTTGACCAAAATTAAGCCACCAAAATAAAAAAAATACAACCTATGTCATGCCCTATAACATTCAGAGGGACAGAAAAAAAAATGTTCTTCCTAACTAGAGTTCTATACTCACTAGATGGTACCCTTCAGGTTCAATTTCACTTGGTAAAATGGCAGAAATAATTACAACCCCCCCAAATATAAGTACTACCATTGCAGTAAAATTTACTAACATGCCTTTAGAACCATATTTGTATAACCCTGAACTATCAAGGAAGGTAAGCTTCTCCAAAAACCCAAGTTATGTTGTTTCTATCGCAAACAAATATTTCAAAACCCCGAAGAAGACATGCCATGGGAGAATAGCAACCTTTATGGGATCCGGTGCACCAAGATAGAGGAAAATGAAGAATCCAACCAACCACTGAAAATAATTTTAAAAAAATCAACATATGAACAAACTGGGACTATGTTTGGATTTCATAATAGAATGAAATGAGTATTTTGACAGAGGAAATGTAAATGAAATTACAAGAAATCCATGTACCTGTATAGAAAATAAGAAAATAATGCCGAGACCTAGCGATGAGTGCTGATCAAGAATACTTGTAGCATTTACATCATCCTTTTGGCGATGCACATACCACCCAGATGCAATAGACTTCATGTCAGGTACCAGTGAGGGCTTATGTAACTCACTTGCAGAAGATGAGGAAGAAGTAGACATATTCTGCATTTGAGAAGTAGAACCATTAAGCTTGTTTTTATCTTGAGTCAAATATGCAGATTCATCCAACCTCCCTTTTCCTTTTTCATTTTTGCTTACAGGTTGCTTTCCTTTGTCATTTTTTCTTACAGGTTGGTTGTTATTGGGTTTCGATTGAAGAGATGTGTTCACATGTAATAAGTCAAGATGAAGTATCCCCTCCAAGATCCACTGAATTACTTCCTTGGGATTGTCATTATAAACATCCAAACAAGAAGATAAAAATCTGTCACCATAATCTGGAAAGATTTCCTTAATTTGACTAATTTTTTACTGAAGAATGGCAGTCTGTTCATCTATGGTGATTTGATCTTTTAGTGATAAGTTCGAATTGCTAAGAATTTTCTTACCTGCACCATTCTTAGTTTTGGACTTAAAGCGGCCTACTAATAGTGATATATGATCATACTGTGCCTCATCCAAATGAATCCATCCTGTGTAGAAAAACAAAAAAATTGAGATTTAATGCTTGAAATTTAATATTTATTGACAGAAATAGAAAATAGGGATTAGTTTTTCATGGAACCAATTTTACATAACCTAGTCATGGACCATGGCCAATCAATTATAATATTTTATATTGCTAATTATTCAACAACCATGATGAGGGAATTTACCATCCTATACTAGTAATAATACGTATGCAAATATAGAACCTGTAGGTTAGAATCTGAAACCCATTTTGTTTATCGCTCTCATAATCATGGTATAATAATAGGTATGCAGATATAGAACCCGCTTCTAGGTTAGAATCTGCAACCCATTTTTCCATTTTGTTTATGGCTTGTATAATCATGATATACCTAATACTAATAATTCTAGTTTCAATATGTTTATAATATCCGTAGCCAATTGAGAAGTGTTCGGAATAAGTTATGGATGTTTGTTGTAATTATTAATTTATAACCGAATGAGTGATCATAGGATTTGCGTTATAAAAAAATTCATAAACCAAGTGTTTATTTGAAGAAACGAGATATGGAAAACTACCGGACAAATTTGGAAACAAAACTTTCATTTCAAGAAAAACTTACAGTCGACCTAACTTATAAATATTGTACATGTACATTTGATCATACTACAAAATTTCGGCATCCCATGCCTTCAGTTTTCCAATTGCCTAGTCACAACGGATAATTTCGGCATCCCACGCCTCCAGTTTTCCAATGGCCGAGTCACAACTGACAGCAGTTTATGAACTTCATCTTCACAATATCCAGCAAACAAACTATGCATAATGCCCAATCTAAAACATCTACAAAGTATGTTGCAGACTATATCTACACGCGAGATCTTTTGAAAGATGCTTATAGATCTCTAAGCGAGATCCGGGTTTTAGTGATGGTATCCAGCCCCGGCTTCCATGGAAACTGTCGAGCGACACCTCGAATTGGGGGAGCCAGTACTACATTTTCCCTCACGATGCTGATGTTCTTGGCCGAAAGAAACGAAGCGAGTTCTTATTTTCTTATTCAAAGCTTCACTCGCACGGTCGATCTGTGAGTGTCATAGGAAGGATTCGATGAGAATGCACCTGATTGTGTAGATATAGAAATAAATTGGAGACTCGGATAGGCTCGTTTATGGATTGGTACCACTTATTTTTTTCTCTTGGTTGTATCCTCTGACATCAAAACCTTAGAAACCCTAGATTTGCAGAAACCCTGTAATATTGAGCTTCAACCTTCAACCCTAAGCCCCTCTCAATGCAACAATAGTGATGAAAACCCCAAAGAGTCATATATATATTTCAAATACTGAAAAGACTCATGAAAAAATGAGATTTTGCACATAAGTACAAAACCCCTATGGGGTTGAACATTCATACCTTGTCATGAGTGGAGCTGCTCTGAGCTAGTCCAGTCGTGCATTTTTTCCCCTTTCCCCTTAGCTTTCGATGAGTAGGGTTTTTTTTTGGAAATTCATTTTCCCTCCTTTCAACAATCTTTCCCGCTCTTATCACATTCTCTAAAAGACTAATACTATTAAATATTACCTTAAATATTAAAAAATAAAAAATACCAATTTAATAAGTTAATATATAATATTATTAACAAGACTAGAAATTAAAAAATTAAAATTTTATAACATTAAAATAATATATATATATATATATATATTTATAAGCAAAAGGGTGAAACCATTCTATTCCATAAAGAAAAAATTTACATTCACAGTTTGAACTGCATAGTCATCAGCATCAAAGCTATCGCTAAGAGTGAAACCCCGCCCGACATAGCGATTAGAATTAACCCACTATTCACAGTACACAAAAACTCTTCTTAGCCAACAAGTAGGCTTCACAGGTAAAGCCCAAACTATCCCAAAAATGCACAGTACAGCCTTAATAACCCAATCAACCATCATCGTGACTTTACATAAACATAATAATGCCGAGAAGTAAGGGACAAGGAACATAAGACTTAGAAGAGATACAAAATATAAAACGACCTAGAGCCAACCCAAAACAAACACAGGACACCATAGATGTTACCCTAAAGGCCCGGTACCAACAGCTTTTTCATCGACTAGTGGAGCCTCCTTCGATGTAGGCGAGTCGCCGAGCACAATTACTTTCGGTTCAGAAACAGCCTTAGGTTTAGTCAAGAAGGAAATTCCCATATGCTCTGTAATAGCATCAAGTTTCATATGCATGAAGCTAGAATCCTCGGAATGGTTGTAGCATCTAACTTCATGATTTTTGAAACGTTGAGAGTCTGCCAGCACATCCACCCGAGCCTCAATTGTTTGCGCAATCAATGTCTTGGTGACCCAGAACATCACCATCGCTCAGTTATACAGGACCATCCTACCCAGAGTATTTCCCAAGTTTTGGATCCAGTCAGCCATGGCCACGACCTCCAGCATAGTCTCTCCCTCTCCGAGGCGTAACCAAAGTGTCTCCTCAATCTCCTCCAGGTCTCTCTATAGATCATGAGGGAACATACACTGAAATAACATTGCCATAGCAGCAACACTCCACTGGTCATGGATTGGACCCCCTGGGCCTGACGCCTCCTGCTCGCACCGCTTGGGCCCCCTGGTCCTGACGACCCATCCTTGCAGGTCTCCCTTGAGGCGGCATAATCACTCCTTTCGCTCTACTGTTACCCACCCATAGGATTAAATCAAACAGCACATGAAATGCAAGAAAACCAATAGAGCAACAACGAAGGTGTCTAATTTCGATCAGGGTATGTGAATTTAAAGGGTTTAACCCACTAATCTCCATTAAACCTTCCATTATGATCAAAGCTTGGTTATAATCATCTTTGTCCTTAGTAGTCATCATTCTCTCAAGGTCTTTACTGTTCTCACGCAGCAAAAACGTGAGAGGCCAAGAGACCATCACCTTTACACACCCCATATCTCCAGAAATGATTATCAATAACAAAGAGCAAAGGATGAAGGGTCAGGCTAAATAACAGTTCCATTGATAATGTAGAGCCACTTGTCCCCTCTAGGACGTGGAGCTCTCCTAATTATCGATCACATCAACATGGTTGTCCAGTTTATCGTCAGGGAAGGGATCCTCAGTACATCGCTCTGCGTCATCTATCTGAAGACAGTTACTACGACACGTTCCTAGTGGCATGTCAAGGGCCGATCCTTCCCATCCCACTCCCTGATAGGTGGTGCCATGATTTTCTAAACAATCAGCCGAGTTTCCATTCCGACGCACATGGTGGAAAGTGAGTGTGTTCATCATGGCAAGGACTTCACCCATACATTGAAGATGCCAAACAAGCCGCCACGAAGGCGCCACCTTGGCTGCGCGAGATCCATTGCGAAGATTAGTAGCGAGTTGGAGAATCATCTTTGAGTCACCCTCCACATGAAGACATGAGTAGCCACGTCTCCTAGCCATGCAAAGACCATGTAGTAGAGCTTCGCACTCTGCCATGTTGTTCGTCTCCCTCCCTAGGGATTTATAGAAGTTGTTCATCACCCTTCCTTGGTCATTCCAAAAGACACTGCCATAACCTACACATCCCGGGTTCCCTTTGGACGCCCCATCAAAGTTCATATTTATCCAGCCGAAAATGGGAGGAGACCAAACTGCAGGACTATCAGGAGTGCTCGGATGACGATGAAGGCATCCAATATGAATTGGAAGATTCTTGATTCCCCAGGTATGCAAAATTCTCGTCTCAGTATTAGGAATCACCAAGTCCTTTTTTGTCCAAGGAGTTAATTTAAGAGTTTCATGGATTCCTCTTTGAATTTGGCTCCACACAATCTTGCTAGTCTATTGTTTTCCCATAAAGATACGTCTCTTACATTCCTTCCAAATCTCCCAAATGAGGAACCCAGGAAACAACTACCATATCCGATTCGGAATTCTACCTTTGAAGGGATCAACCTGCCACCGTTTGATGGAAGCGATCGGGTCAGAATGGACTTTATCCATCAAACGAAAGACCTTATCCCCTTCATCCCATAAAGACGAGGTGAAACCACAACCATCCAGTAGATGAGCAAATGTTTCGCCATGATCCCCACACAGGACACAACAAGACAGTCCCTCAATACCCCTTCTAGTGATATTATCCGAGGTAATAATTCTTCCATTCATCACCAACCACAAAACGACATAATATTAAGCCATAATCTAGCATTTTAGAGACACTTCCACTCCCAACCCGCCGGCTGACTCTCTGAGACCATCTTTATTGAGTAAGCTTCCTTGATGTTGAACATACCTTTGGGAGAGTAACCCCAACGAAGTAAATCTGGTCCCCCTGAATTCTTATCTGTCTGTTAGTAAGAAGTTCATATATATGATCCCCGGCCTCTGCCCCAAACTGTGCCTTCCACCAATTTAATGGTTTCCAAATCCAAAATCCTCGACCCTCCTACTCCTCTTGCCAATAATAGTTCACTGTCTACCAGTTATGGTTATGTGCAGTAGAAGAGAGAAGTATGTTGGTCAATAGTTTTTGGAGGGTTGGCTCTTGTTGCCATGCGTCAGACCATATGTTGGCCGAGGATCCTTGCTGTATCTCCCAGAAACTATGCTTTCTTATCAATCCATTTTCAACCCTTGCCATGTTCCAAATGTGGGAACCTTTCCCAGGTCCTTCGATCCGAATCCAGTCTTGTTGCTCAATCAAAGGAGCATACTTGATGCCCCTAAAACTGGCCCATAATTCATTCGTGTGGGTAAGCCAACACCACTAGATGTTCGCCCCACATATAATGCTTAACTTCTCCATGTCTCTAAGTCCTAGACCACCCTCAGTCTTAGGTTCTCATAGAGTATCCCAGTCGACCAGGGGCCATTTTCTGTGATCTGCAGTGCCTCCCCATAGAAAGGAGCGTTGGATGTTACGTATTTCCTTCATAACATATTTTAGGGCATCCAAAACAGAGAAGAAATACATAGGTAGTGCTTGCAGGACAAATTTGACAAGAACTACTTTTCCAGGGAATTTTAAAGCTCTCAGAGTCAAGCTCAAGAGTTTGTATTTCATTCTACTCAAGATTTCTTCCCAGGACACCTTTTTCACAACAAAATCAGATAATGGGGCACCCAGGTATTTGGTTGGAAGGGAGCTCTTCTTAAAACCGGCCATGATCTGAAGAATATTTCTTTGACTATTGGGAGGTGTATTAAAAAATAAAACCAGAGATTTGTCCATATTGATAGTTAGCCCAGAGGCTTTGAGAAAAGAGTTTAAATCCCTTTTTGAACTTCCTAGCTTCATGGACAGAAGAGTGACCCATGAGAAGAGTGTCATCAACAAACTGTTGGTGAGTCATAGCTTTTTCATAGGGTGGAAATCTGAGACCTTTTATACTCCCTTGCTCCACTAGGTGAGAGATGAGCCTCCCTAACCCTCAATCATAATAACAAAGAGAAAGGGAGAGAGAGGGTCTCCTTGCTGAATACCCCTAGAAGGAGTAAAGACAACAGAAGGATGACCATTGATCCATATCGAGAATAAATCAGAGGATGTAAGATTGGCTATCCATTGAATCCAAACATCACAAAACCCAAAGGAACTCATAATTTCCCTCATATAGGTCCAGTTAAGCTTGTCATAAGCTTTTGACAAATCAAGTTTCATCATCATACCATGTTTTTTGGTAACCTTAAGAGAGTGCAGAATCTCCTGGGCTAAGATAATGCCGTCAAGAATTTGACGCCCTTCCACAAATCCATACTATTCCATAGAAATTAAGGAGGGGAGAAGAGGTTTGAGACGGTTAGCCAGGACCTTCGTGATAATCTTATAAATGATGTTACATAAGGATATTGGTCTAAACAAATCAGAGCTCTCCGCCATTGGAACTTTGGGGATTAGAGTTATAAATGTAGAGTTAAGAGCTGGGAGAACTCCCCTCATTATCCTAGATTCCTCTACCACCTGCCAAACTTCATTCTTAATCAAGTCCCAAAAATAGTGGAAGAAGTTAGCTGTAAAGCCATCCTGCCCAGGAAATTTTCCATCCTCCATTTGGTTTATATCACCCTCCACTTCCTGAAACTCGATAGGACAAGTTAGCATCTCATTCTGATCCACAGTAATAAGCCTAGTGATGACACTTTTGATCTCCCTACAAGCCTCAGTGCGATCAATCTAGAGTTCAGTTAGCACAATATTGAAATGTTGAACCAGTTCCTGCTCCATATCTTCGTGGGAGTCCACAACCTGACCACTAAGAGTACGCAAGTTGCTAATTTGGTTTTGATACTTGTGCTGAATCATAGCTTTATGGAATAAATTAGTGTTCTGATCTCGATCCCTCAACCACTGGTTCCAAGACTTCTGTTTCCATATAAGTTCCTCTTGTGTCTGCCGCTCGTAGATTTTCTCATTGAGAAGTTTCTCCTCCAAGGCTAGTTCATTAGTCAATACCTGCTTCATAATGTTTTCCTGGATTGTTTCCATCTGGGATTCTAGCTTCACCTTTTCCAACAATATGTTACCAAAGACCTCTTTATTACAGATCTTCAGTTTCTGTTGAAATTGGTACATCCTAGTACCATTCGAGGGAGTAGTAGCTCTCCACCAGTTCTCCGTTTGAGCTGAAAAATCTTGGTGGATTAACCAGAACATCTCAAACCGGAAAGATTGGGTCATTTTGGTTCCAATGTTACTCCAAATTAGAGTAATAGGCCAGTGGTCTGATCCTACTGAAGCAATAGGGAGAGAAGTCAAAGTTCCTCCTAAAAGCATAATACTTTCCGAGATAAGAAATATGTCAAGCTGAGCTGCTACAAGATGGTCCCCTCCTCTTCTGTTATTCCAAGTATACCCGTTGCTTCCCAATCCAATGCCAATGAGGTTACTTGAATCAATAAATTCATCAACGAGAGTATTTTCAGGGGTGAGGACTCTTCTTCCTCCTTTTTTTTTCAGACAAGGACCTGATCAGATTAAAGTCTCCTCCTATGATCCAATGAGCACCTTCAAAAGTACTCCTTAGGTTGATCAGACTTGTGATGAAGTTACGTTTTTCAGGATAGCTACTAGGACCATACACATTGGTAACAATTCCTCTCGCCTTAGTTCCCAAAATGTGGAATTCTGCAGAGAGGCTGAAGGTTGTTGAGAGAAAGTTGGTGAGGGAAACCTCTCTTGGATCCCAAAGGATTGTCAATCCTCCAGCATGTCCAACTGGATCAAGCGCCATACTCTTACACTGCTTCCATATACTTCTAGAGTTTGTTTCTAACTGAGGGCCTAAACACTTCGTTTCTTGTAAGAAGGCAATAGAGGGTTTCTCCTTCATGATCTTATTTTTCAGAGTTTTATTTTTTTGAGGCCCGTTGGTGCCTCAAATATTCCATGATAAAATTTTCATTAGGAAAGATATCTGACCGAAAGCAGAGCTTCCTGAATGGTAGGGTATTGGCTTGAGTCCACCAATCATGTCCCAACTTCCCCAATTTTGTCTATGTTCGACCTACTTCCTTGCTTAGCACCTCCTTCTTTTCCCTTTCTTTTATTCTCCTTCAATTTTAAGGGTCCTATCCCCAAGCTCGGCGTAGGTTTGGTTTTGAGGATTGCTTATTTTAAGATTTGAAGTTGGGTATCAAATATAGAGTGAACCTCTTTGTTTTTGCATGCCTCCTCGATACTATCAAGATCTAGGTCTCCCAGTTCCATTTCATCCGGTTCGTCCCCCGATTTAGCCTCTTCTTGAGGGTTTTCCTTAACAGAGGAGTTCAAAATAGAACACCCATTTTCCTTAGCTGGAGGTTCTTCGCCTTATAGTTGTGTTTCCTGAGCCACCGAGGAGGTGGGCATCTCCATCGAGGTAGGATCCAAAGCAATAAAACTATTAGTAGTGTTAGCCTTTTTTCTAAGGTCTGGGTCATTGTGCTTCCTTCCAGTTCTTTTTCTATTGGGTATTTTAATCAAACCTTTAGAGTCTCGATTTCCTTAGGTTTATGATTAGGGAGCTCTGCTTGAAGCATCAGATAGAAATCTCTAACCAGGTGGCCATGGGTGTGAAAACGCCAACATCTGAAGGGGATGTGCTCATAATCAAGGGTTTGAAACCATTTCGAGTCTTCCCAGGTCAGGTTGATCCCCTCAGGGAGGTCTTTCGAAATGTTCATATACACACAGAGACGAGCATAAGAAACATACCTCCCTTGTTTAGCAAGATCAAATATCTTCACAAAATGTCCCAGAGCTCCTCCAATAGCCTTCAAAATTTCAGTATCCCAATACTCAGTCGTCTGATCCATACCGGTGCTATTTAGAGGTCCTCCTTGTCGGGATTAAAATGATCCTTCCATATTCATAGGTATAACCCATCAGAGTAATAGAAATAAGGGCCTCCCTCGAAGATACGATCCTTGTCTTTTGAACTTATGAATACCATCATAAAGAATCCTTTCGAGCCCAATAAGAGGTCGAAGTGGCCTTTTGGTTTCCATGTGGAGTTTATCCACCAGGTAAGAGATTTCTCCGAAGGCCAAATGCCAATAAGTTTACCAATCAAGGCATGGTTTGTCATATACTGTATTCTCTCCTTGATCCGAGTTGGGTTTACCGAAATAGCTGGAATAATAAAAAATTTAGGAATGCAAGACCCTTTACCAATAGTTCCTTGCACTGATTTAGGGTTTTCCTCTATAGTTGAGCATCCCTCTCCTCCAATTCCCTTCTTCTGCACCTTCAATGGAGAAATTGTCTGTTGCTATGATATCTCTTCCGTTGGAGGAGGAGGGGTTGTGCCCCTCCCCTGTGAACTAACCATCCCGAAAAATCTCAGGATGATCCACTGCATGTGTCCCCATACCTTCAATAATCTGCAGATCGACCATTATTTCAATGCACTTCTTAGAGTGCATCAAAGAATGTGTTAAGTGTTATTGATCTTAATACAATAATCTAACATTAAAATAATGTTGAAAAGGTTAATAATTTAAAAATTAGAAATTTAAAGATATAATAAGCCAAAATATAATTTTAAAAGATAAGAAATTAAAAGATTACAAATTTAGAAAATTAAAACATTAAAGTGAGATTAAAAATATTAATAATTAAAATTTTAAGCCCACAATTAAACCATGACCTCTAGGCTTTAACCATGTTAATCATAAACTATGACCTCCAGGCTCCAACCATGTTAATCATAAACCATGACCTATAATGACCTCCAACTATATTGTTAATCATAAACCATGACCTCCAACTATGTTGATAAGCCACGAACTCAACTTTGTTAAATTAGATCTTCAACCATGGTATAAACTTGCAATTTCATTATCATTAAGTTAATCGACATTATAATAATTAATCCATGGATGCAGGTGGAGACAAATAACAAGAGGATATTATGCTGACACATGGACATTTGAGAATGCCCCATGTAGGATGGACGGAGCTCTAGTATGCATGTAAATGAATTATATCAGGCCCATGGGAAGGTACTATGAATTGGAAGGGCGGGGAGAAGGGAGGTACGATAGTAGTTATGGAAATTATTGGCGAAGTTGGATGCAAGTGTGGAATGTGTTTTTATGTCCCATTTGAGGACGATCCCTGGTATTGGAATAGTTATGACAGTGGATGCATTGTCCTCAGGTATGATGCCCTCATCCTCATCTATGAGGTCATCAAGTTGACGGCTAGTTCTATATCAATGCTTGGCATTATCGCCTATATGTTGAAGGTGGCAAGTCTAATCTCATTAACGACTAGTTATAGTGGTTGGAAGTGTGGTGAGGAAAACATGTATGAGATAGAGAATGTTGAGGCGACCATCCAAGGCAGGCTCAGGGGAGGGAAGAAAAGAGTGATCTGAGAGCAGTCGAGGGTGGCCCGGGACACTTGGGACTACATGGTCACAATTCCGAAGGAAATTAGGGAAAATATTGACTCTGTGGAGAAGGATTTATGGGTAGAGCTAGAGGTTTCAAAGCAGCTGGAGAATTTTCTATGCTTGAGCATTGGATTTTCGACCCTGGGTCCACTCAGGCCCACTTGTTGTTGTATGAATGGCTTGTATCGATGTTCTGGGTAATTGGCCACCTACTTCAGGAGCGCGAGTTGAAGATTTTCGGGGATAATATCCTTGCTCACTTATGAAAGGATCATCTAATGGATTCATAGCTCATTCACATGAAAATTTATGTCATCACCCACCACTTGGGAATACCATTTATTCCTCGCTTGAAGGAGGGGGGAGCTCCTCTTGTTGGTTTCTCGGATGAGATGCGTGCAGGTGAGTGGGGAGTTGTCTACCAAGCTGCAGATGGCGTGGGAGCCCCAGCCAACCCTTAAGAGGATTTCCAGGCTGGCATGTCGTTGAGATTTTAGGTGCGATAATTGGAAGCGTGCCTCTATTTTATCCTTTTGGCTGTAATTAATGTTGATAGTCTGTCATATGCAACATTTCCTTCCTAGTGCTTGGGTAGAAGTCTTATACAGTCATCACTGCTATAATGAAGTCTTTAGTCTCGGTGCTCTAATATGGGATGAAAGTTTTGTGTGGCTTAATGCTTCATATGAGGTGGAGCTGTTGGGATGTGGGGATAGATTTTTGGGACGACATTGTCTGTAGTTCTGTGTCGAATGCTGATCCTGAGCTATAATGGCTATCTGATGTAATTTTCTTTTTTCCAAGTAATATATGAAGTTATAACTTATAAAAAAAACCTTATATTAGAAACCATATCTAGTGTTCTAAACTTCAAAAATATGAGCACCACATCCCACTTCCAGGCGAAATATCCCCTATGGAGGGCTGATATGGTGGTTTGGGACCACACACATGGACCATGACCCCCATAATAAGATCTCTAAATCCATCTGCATTGTTAAAATTTAGTAAAATATTGTACAAATTCATTATCAAAATTGTAATTTTACATTTTCAGTGTGACACAACTAAAAATGACTAACATAAACGACTAATTCCCATTAATCGTTGTTAGATAGTCATATTTATATTCCCGTGACCAAAT
This sequence comes from Larix kaempferi, assembly GCA_027924585.1. NCBI lineage: Eukaryota > Viridiplantae > Streptophyta > Pinopsida > Pinales > Pinaceae > Larix > Larix kaempferi. The sequence goes on from BSBM01000625.1 coordinate 20,918,212, forward strand.
TAATCATTTTTATTTTAGTCACTTTTTATCTAGTCATATATTTTATCCCGTGACTAAATTAGTCATTTATCTTAGTCGTTTTTAGTTGGCTCATTTAAAATTGCTCAATTTTAGTGATTTATCCCTTGAAAAAATAGTGGTGACTAATTTTTTTAGTCGCCTAGTCACTTATCTCTCATTTTGTACTAGTGATGCCATTCTAGATGAGAAGTCACCTGAATAATTGTTTACCGGTGAGAAGCCAGACATCTCACACTTGAGGATCTTTGAGAGCCCAGTATACATTCATGTATCGAAAGAAAAGAGAACAAAGATGGAGCCTTCTGGAAAGAAAGGCACCTTTATGGTTTATAGCAAGTCATCCAAAGAATACCGAATATATGTACCTGGTGAGAGACACATTGAAGTAAGCCGAGATGTTACCTTCCATGAAGAAGCTGCTTTCAAAATATCTAAAGAGATTCAATGTGATTCAAATATGGAGGATCCCAAGTCTGATTCTCCCCCTTTAGAGTTTGAGAGGGAGAAACCAAAAGATGCCTCAGATTCGCTAGCTCTTGAAGAACCAGTAGAACTAATTGAGAGGTCACCTGATGAACCTCCTGTTAAAAGAAGATCTTCTTGGTACTGAGATGTCTTACAAAATGTAGAGAAACATGGAGCACCAACAAGATCATCCAGAGAGCGTAAGCAACCTGATAGATATTCAGGGTCTGTTGCACTGATGAGTCACATCAGTGATTCAAAACCATCCTCATATGAAGAAGATGCAAATAAACACGTTTGGAAATATGCAATGACATAAGAGTACAACTCTATAATGAATAATGATGTTTGGGAGGTTGTTCCCAAACCTGATGGGAATTCCATTGTGGCTTCCAGATGGATTTACAAGATAAAGCATGCCGCAGATGGAATCATTGAGAAGTATAAATCCAGATTCGTTTCCAGAGGTTTCTCTCAAAAAGAAGGCATTGATTATGATGAGAGATTTTCCCCTGTGGAAAGGTACACCACAATCCAAGCAATGATTGCACTTGCATATGTTCTAGGATGGAAACTTCACCAGATGGATGTGAAGACATCCTTCCTCAATGGTGAGGTTGAGGAAGAGGTTTATATTCAACAGCCTAAAGGATTTGTGGTGCATGGGAAGGAGTCTCATGTTTGCAAGCTAAATAAATCTCTATATGGGCTTAAGCAAGGCCCCAGGGATTGGTACTCCAGAATTGATAGCTACCTTCAAAAACTAGGTTTCTGTAAGAGTGAAGTTGATCCAAATTTGTACTTCAAAGTAGTGAAGAACCAACCATTGATATTGGTTATGTATGTTGATGATTGTTTCTCACTGGAGAGGAACATATGATTGCTTGGTGCAAGAGGGAGCTCACCTTAGAGTTCGAGATGAAAGACTTAGGTCTGATGCACTACTTTCTTGGCCTTGAGATCTGGCAAAGAAAATATTATTTTTTTCTATCTCAAGGGAAGTAAACTGTGAATATATTGTGCAGGTTTGGCATGATAGATTGCAAATATATGACTACACCGATGGTTTCCAATTTGAGGAAGCTTCATGAGTCAGGCTCTAGATAAGATCCAGTAGATCCCACTTTGTATAGATAGCTTATAGGCTCTCTAATGTACTTGATACATTTGAAGCCTGATGTATGATATGCCAGGAGCATTCTGAGTCAATTTATGTCTGATCCGAGACACAAACATTGGATAGCTGCTAAGCATGTGCTTAAGTACCTTCAAGGTACAATTTCATATGGACTCAGATATGCCTCCAGTGGAGGAGTCATGTTACTTGGTTATACAGAATCAGACTAGGGATGAAGCATTTTCGACTGTAAGAGTACATCCGGTTATTATTATAGCCTAGGATCAACTATGATATCTTGGTCCAGTAGGAAGCAGGGCTCTCTATCCCAAAGCACTACAGAAGTAGAATACATAGCTGCCATTTTTTCCTGCCTAGAAGTAGTGTGGCTCAGAAATCTACTTGTAGGGTTGTTCAGTGAAAAGGTTGAGCCTGCAATTATTAAGTGTGATAATCATAGTTGCACCAAGCTTTTTGAAAACCCAGTATTTCATGATAATTCGAAGCACATTGAAATGAAGTATCACTTCATCCGAGACATGGTCCAGAAAGGTATAGTGAAACTTTAGTACATTGCTATTGATGAGCATATTGCATATGTGTTAACAAATCCTCTATCAGTGACAAAGTTCAGGTACTTCCGAGACAAGCTTCGTATAACAAAGAATGCCTCCCTTGTTGAGAGGGAGTGTCAAATGTACAACATCAAGAGACATTCTCCAAACCAATCTTGTGCAACCAAGATTGATCCTCCCATATAGAGGTGAGCACTTTGATTGCCTTCCCTGTAAAGGTTATTCCCCTCATATAGAGGTAATTGATCAAAGTAATGATGTTGTAATGTCTTGTTGGACAAGGATTCAAACTTGTGTGTCAATTCATGATTCTTAAGTGAACCTTTCATATAAACGTATCTATGGGACGAACCTCCCGTATAGAGGTAGAACTTCCGTATAAAGGTCATGCTTTACTTGTTAAAAGCGTTTAATGTTGTGTGATGTATATTAACCATGATCACCAGATTTCTATTAAGTCTTCTTTAGAGATTGATCACCTCTAAAGTGAATTACTTTAGCATATGATCATTTGGTCTAGGAAAATTTTTAAGAACCCCACCTAAATTTCTATATATAATAATTGGGCTAATCCCCATGATACATAGGAAAATATGAAGGCTATTTTATCAATTAAATAATACGTATATATAATTTTTTGGCAAATGTCACACCAAATTATATAATCTTGTAAAATATGGGCGAATATTTTATTGAATTATAAAATCTTGTAAAAACTTGGCGAATCTTTCACTAAATTATAAAACCTTGTAAAGTCTTGGTGAATATTTTATTAAATTATAAAACATTATGAAAACTTGGCGAATTTTTCAATAATGCATAAACCACATATAATAATAAAACAACATATTCATTAAACTATAATATCCTAGAGAAAGAGCCATTATCCAGTACTTTTTGAATTAAGATAATTTTTATTTGATTTCTTGCCTATTCACATAGGATTTCTTCAATCAATTCCATTATGATACAATTACATCAAACCAGGTTTGGCTAAAATCCATGTTTTTCCATTCTTCTAAGTAACCAAAAGATCAACCTATGAGTTGTTATTGCAATCACATAAAATACCCTCAATAGAGTACTCTGAAGTCTCAAACCCTTTGACCAATTCATATGCATCTGAACCCTCAAACCCTAGTCATTAAGATAAAGAAGGGTGATAAAATTAAGAAAAATCCACGTCGAAGCTCAAAGAAAAGAAGGGAGTAGAAACTTGAAAGAACAAGAGTTGCACGCAGCTTGGCCACTGCCTTGTAGAAATACAAACAATAATAATATTATAAATATATACAAAACAACACTAAACAATAATAAATTCATGTATATATTGAAAAAATGTGGGGTTTTAAGCCAAATAACCAACTTCCAGATTATATACTGAGATTATATAGTGCAAATTTCCAATTATTATTATGTATTCAAAAGTGAGGTGTAAAACAACCAAACATTGTTAGCCATGCCAAAAATGGCACCATATTTTGCAACACTTGTAAGTCCAAATATATATGAGAGCATGCTTGCCACACAACTTCTTACAAAAACATTTACTTTATATTATTAAGTTTTTTTATTACATTTTGATGTCTAGTACTAATAATCACATAGAGGCCAATAACTGGCCTAGATTTGGAATACACAACTACCCCAATCTATCTAGACATGCAAGTAAACATATCCATCCATTTATTTACCTTTACCAATCCTCTAAAGAATAAGATCCAACCGAATGCCAACAACTGCAAACTTTATTGCAACAACAATCCAAGAGATGGATTGCATTGTAGAAACATATTAACATAACCAACAAAGAAGGATTACAAATAGATAAATATCAAGCTCGTTTTCTTTGGTTATTGCTTCATGTTTGCATTGAGGGTAAGATATTTCCTCCATTTAAGTTGTTTTATATGCTTCTAAGTAAGCGATCCCTACTCAAAATCAAATTTGAAAGGAGTAAGGCATCTAGGCTCTTCATTGATGCCATGAATACTTGTCAAATAATGGTGGCTCAAGGCCTCTTCAATTGACAGGAAAAACAATATAATAAAAATGCATCAGTTGACACAATAAAAACTAAAATCATATAGCATAGATTCAATGTCCAGGTATTCCCCTTCTCCAAGACTTAAAACCATCCTCAAACACCCAAAAATAATAAAAACTAACCAATTATAGAATTTGACCCATATAATACCTATGATACACTTGCTTGGCTCAAATACAAGCATTTTTCAAATAAATCTACAACATCCTCATCCAAGTTAGGAATATTCGGAGCAAAAGGTTGCTCAAGGAACTGTGAAAATATTGAGTGCATGCACTACCTACAATATGGTACCTCGGTAAATTAGTAAATTTGTTTTTCAATACATTAAAAAATAGAAACACCACGAAGATGTCTAAAAAAATTCAATACCTTTTTCCTTAGGGAGACTCTATCAAGTGAGATGATACTTGTCAGCATAATGTAGAATATGAACATATCATATGGTAAAAGGAAAGAAGTTTTGAATGTTGAAATAGAATCCAGAAATATTTGAGCTACTTTCTTGAAGTTTCATGTAGACATACAGTAAAGGATTTCATACACCTTCAAGATGACATACTTCTTATCTTTATCAATGCCTTTTGAAATTAAATAAAATCCCATGGAAGAGAACCCAAGCTCAATGGTATGGAAAACTAAGTCCATCTACTAGCCTACGACAACTATATTCCTTTCAGTAAATTTGATTTGCTCCAAATCCTTTTCCTATAGAGATAAATGAGTAAGGTTGACATGTATTCCATCAGGACAAGAATATTCATAAAACATATTTTGAAATTATAAATTCTTGGAAAATGTACAAGTATCACACAGTTATAATATACCTTCTCACCAATGCCTATGTAATACAAGGATTTGGCTAGATGTGCCGCTCATACTTCACTTTCAACTAGATTTTGATCTACATTAATCACCATGCAAGCATATGAAATGATAGTAAATAATTTGCCTCTAACAATAATGCAAAAGAAACTAACTAGTAAAAATTCGTCCTACAATAATCTTCCTATGAATGATAATTCCTTAAGATAGAGTGATTTTTCAACAATTCTAGTAAAGATAGATAAGCCCTAAGGAAAAAGGTATCTATCAAGGGTCTCTCTCTTTCAATAAATAGGTCTAAGGGTTTAAGATAGAGTGATGTTGTACATTGGTAAATGCACTGCAATATGTCTCTAGCTTGCATTTTTCATTACACATATCAAATCTACAACATTATTGTAATAAAAACTTGGCTATGGCATTCCTCTTCTTCGCTTATACCTATTTTCTATTGTCAATGTATTCCAATCTTGTGGCTTATCGTATTCCACTTGAAGTCTATCCATGCATACTTAAAAACTATAAAGGCCTACATTTTGATTGCCAAATCCATTGATTCTTCTCTTAAATTTCCAAGACAGAAAAACTTTTACTAGTAACAATCTCAAACTTGATACCCATTGAAAATAAAAATGTATCGCAACTACATTACTATTAGTGAAATAAAGACAACATTACATGCACAAAAAAATTTGACACACAAAATCTTTGTTAAAGACAACATTACTTGCACAAAACAATTTGACACACAAAATCTTTGTTCCTTATTTTCATCTCATTGTTCTTCAAAGATTACGTTAATACGTGCATACCCCAAAAAACTCATATACAGAAAAATCTAAAAATAACTTTCCAAAACTTAAAATTATTTAACACTGAAACTCACATGGTTTTATATAATTGGGTTCACATCTAATCTACTAAAACAACACTTTGTATCAATAAACTTTCCGGTGTTAAATCATTGTTTTTTAACACTAATTACCAATTAAAATAGCTTGAGCATTTTCAAATTCTATTAATGTCCATTCGTGTTATACAACTAGTATAGCCACTTAACTTGTGGTCAGTGAACAATGATAGGTCACAAGTTAAGTTCCATGAACAAGTTATCTATTACTTTTTCTCCATGCTTAGTTGTAATCATCTATTGTATATTCCTTAGCTACTTGTTACCTTCTTTAGTTAAATGGGTTGTATGTCACCATGCATCCATGCATGAGTAAGAGTTATACATGCATTAGTAAGAGTTATCCTACCAGTTATATTTTATATTTCTTGTTTTTATAATTGTTTATTTGGAATTTTAAAAGATGCACATAAAATCAATCTGGACAGTACACATGTCCAACTAAGAAAACCATAAATCTTAATCCACCCCAACTTCTAAAATATAAACACCTAGCAATATAATGAACAACTGTTCAAAATGTACACATTTATGTTCGAGTTACATAATAATTGTAAAAACCTTACTACCAAATAAGACAGAACCCTTCCCTAATAAAATGGAAAGGGATAAAATTAAAATCAATTAACTATTATGCACGTGCTGAACAAAATCGCAGCTAAACGCTAGAATTGTGAAAAGTAAATGCAATGTAATGGATTTACAAAAGTGAAGTTTAAGAGACGGGACAACTATTGAAAATAAATTGGCATTGGCTAAAAGTATCGTAAAGTAAATTCAGAACTCTAAATCTAGTATTGATCAGAACTACAAATACAAATGACAATTGCTCAAAATTAAGATAGAACTTCACACTTTCTATCGCGTCAAAGAATTCACATTACATAATGAAATTCAAATTACAAGATGTATATCTCCTTATTACTGTTGCATTTCACTATATGTTTAAAGCTATGTTGGAACAAGATTGGAAGGAATGTGTAGTTGTAATTCATAACATGAAATGCGAGCCTCCAAGAACTATAATTCAAAACTTGAACCCTAAATTCTCGACGAGGAAACTCAAAGCATATGAAATAGTAGAAACTAAGTGAAAAATAACACCACATGTTATGTAGCTTGTTCTCTCTATATATAATCCCCTTTCATCTTGGGCATCTCCTTGCTCTAACGGTGAGGAGAAGTAGTAGAGATCCTTTTGGACCCTAATGGAAATATTAATCTAACCTTCGCTTGGGATTTAGGAAAAGATACGAATAATAATGGAGAAGCATTAGCCCTTTGGCAAGGGCTTCGTCAAGCTCACAACAAGAATATCAATAATATCATTGTCTTCGGAGACTCAAGACTGATAATAAAGGCTATTATCACTCAAAAAATGCCTAAGAACCTCAAGCTCAGTCATATTCTTCAAAAAATCAATCTTCTGGTGAAAAAATTCAGTTCCATCAGATTTTATCATGTTTTAAGGCATCTTAACTCCTTAGAAGATGTAGAAGCGAATAGAGGGGCGCCTCTGAGTAGGGGGGTTCTATCGGTAAATGGTATCGAGAGACACGACTTCATACCCTAGGACTCAACTCAACAATGGTGGAGACCGAATCGCCTTGAAGTGCTCATCTCCCAACTCTCTAAGGCTGTGTTTTAGCTTGTTTCAATGTTAGATCATGATTTCTCTTTCTTTTTCATCGTCGGACATCTGAAGCATGTTCCTTACATCCTGATTATTTGGCAGCAAGATTTGGCATGAGTGTCTCATTCAGATGACAAACAACATCAAAAGGAGGAGCTGTTAAAACCATGGAGTCTAGTTCAGTACATTTTTGGAAAAACCATGGAGCTAAACAATTATGGCTTTCTTTCTGTCTGCTACTATTTGTATTCTCTGCCTTTTCATCATCTGCAAGCCTAACTTGCTGATTTTGTTTTGCTGTCTCAAGATTTTGAGTTACATTTCGACTGTATTCGCTCCAGTGGTTTGCCACTGTTTTAATATACAACTTATCCGTTCCCGTAAAAAAAAAAATGTTCGAAAAGTTACATATGGTTTAAAATATATATATATGTGTGTGTGTATGTGTGTGTATTATATGGAATTTGTTTCTTTATATATTATGTACATATAAGGCTTGGTATCTGTAGTTATGCTTAGTTTTATGTATATACTTGAAATTGACACTTTAGATATTTTGGTATACCCTTTCTCTTATATAATCTCTTAAGATGGAAGCTATACATATCGAAATAGATTTGAAGTTATGATAATAATACATTTTGTAAGTATATTGAAAAATGGTTACTTAGCATATGCATTCATGTTGTATAATGTATTGAATTATATTTTATCGGTTGTAATGCATTTGAATTATATTGATATATATTTAGTGCATATATATATATGTATGTGTAGAAGAAAACAAGTTTGTGTAATAAACTTAGAAATCTATTTCATCCAACAAGAAACCTAGTGTAGGATTTGGACCTTACCTTTTTATAAAGGTTGACTATGTTAGTATTTTAAGGGGAAAAAGTTTTTTTTTATGACTTTTGGGTACGTTACAATGTGGTATCAGAGTTGAAGTTGCAGCACTTGGGCCTATTTGGGCTCAAAATGAAATAGAAAATTTCTCGTGAACTAACAAATGAGTTGTGTTTTCAAATAATGGAAATCAATAAGGTAAATATCAGGGAAGTATTTCCCTCCCTCACCTTGAGTCATTTATATTTTAAATGATGAACTATAGGCCTATATCTAATTCCTTTTTTTTGTCACTAATGTGGAGGTGAATATGGCAAATTGGGATTAAGGCAAGAAAATAAATCATTATTAATTATGTATTTTCTACCTTGCATGATGAACATACTGTAATTTTGAAAATTTTATAGTAGGAAATGTGTAGAATATTGACGATGAAGATGAACTAACTTTGTAGTCTTACAAATAAAGTAATTGATGAGATACAAGAATCCAAGGTCCCTTTGAGAAACCTATGGATGGATGGTGATTATGCTCAAATTAGATTGACGGTTTAGTCATCTTAAACGAGACATGTACCCTTTTCTTGTTTTGAGTAGAGCTCAATTTTTGTTAGTAAAATTATTGTGGTAATGATATTTAGTTTGTAAGCATTGAGGGAGAGGGTCTTAGAATATCGATAGATGCACGATACATAGATTCCTTACAATACTTGCTTACAAACTATTAAATAGTGTGCATATCTTTTTGAACTTGCAAGAATAGTTTAGATACCAATTAAATTAATGCAAGGAAAATCCTTGGAAGAAGGATGTAAATGTTATAACCAGATTAAATTGTTGGATCTAATTCAGTGGTAAATCTAATTGTTGAGATCCCCATTACATATAAATACACTGCTGCAATATGCATAATGAACGCCAGTGTGCCTTACTGTTTTACAGCATAGTCTGTATGGTAGTGAATCTTACTTTAATTATGTTGTCCTTCTATGTTCTTTTCATGGTTGGAAGAGGGCTAAATATGAAGTTTATGGGATGAATAGACCATGGCCTATGTTACCTTCACTGCAACAACATCTACTGCAGAGGCAGCTTATATTTCAGAGCAGGGTCTAGATGAATTTGGGTGGTTCCAAGTATGTATGTTTTTTAGGGCGTATTGCTTCAAAAGTGGATCTAGAATGATTCACGCATTCTTGGCAGCTGTATGTATGGTGTTTGTCTCTGGATGTCTGTGTTTCATCTTTTCAGACTTTATGGCAGAAAACATACAAGTATTCAGTAAACTTGTTTAATGTAATATAAAATGCTTACTGTAATTGTATGATAGGTAGCTCAAATATCCCAACAACAATTTCCTGTACCTATTGACTTGCAACTTCAGTACAAAATCAAGCCTCAGTATAACGCTAAGTTTTTATTTAGAATTTACATATTTATTAAAACTGGAAAGCAAATATATTTAAAAGGAAGTAGAGTAGCTGTGAAATGTTGTGAAAGCTATGCGCCTAATTAGTAGCCCTGAGATTACTCAGGAGATTAAATGCAGAATTCCATAATGAATTATGACACTACAAATTCCATTGTAATATATTTCCACTCTTTTTTTATGTTGGTACATTTTAAATATTTTTTTAGTGATTCAACCAACTATTTAAAGTTTGAATTGGAAAATGGCAGTAATGAGTATGGGGTGGCTTAGCTGTAAGCATGGTCCCATAGCCATAAGCATTGTCCTCTTATGTGTCTCTTATGTGTGGGAGTTGAATATTTAATGTACTTCATGTCACATCCTTTGCATTTATCCAGAGAAGAGTGGAGTGCACTTTAATTATTATGTGGTTGTAATTATTATGTGGTTGTAGGAATATATGATGTGATTTAATTACTTAGGTGTTAAGAGTATAATATTTTAAAAATTTAGTCCCTACCAAGGGAGAAATATTCTTTTTATTTGAAAGTCAAATTTTGTTTACTTGTATTAATCTTAAAAAATTTATGCTTTTTATTTTTAAGTTTTGTAATGCTTACAAGAAAATAGGTATTAAATTGAATTTTTGGAAATTCGAAAATATATTTATAATTATTGAAAAAGGAAATTCATAATTTTCTATTGGTAAAGTACACTTTGGATTTGACATAAGCGTTTTTATTTTTAATATAAAAATTATTTTTAAAAAAATTAAGAATTTAAAACACCATCAATAAAGTGCATAGTCATGACATAAACATTAAATCATTGAGTAGACTCTTGAAACTTGTTTATTTTTTAATATAAAAATTATTTTAAAAAATAAAATTTAAGATTTTAACACATCATCAATATACATACATGACATAAACATTAAATCATCGAGTCAGACTGTCTATAGTATAGTACATGACATAAACATTAAATCATTGAATCAAGTCAGGATATAAATATCTTGTTTGGGCCATTTCATGAAGCGCCTTTCTTTTAACAAATTTAAAAGTTCAGCATGCAACCGAAGTAATAAACTTGCCAAAGTTCAGCACTCAACCGAAGTAAATAAACTTTCCCATATGCTAAAACTTACTTCATTCTTTGTTTGTGTCTCCAACGACCTTAAATCCTCCTGCTGCTAATTGCATGCTTTCTTGTTTGAAGTAGGTGTTTCTTCATAACTTATGAACTCCATTTGGGGTTGAGATCAAGAGCCAACGGTGGGGCTTGATGGCTACCGCGACAGAAGCCCAGTTTCGATTCCTGTAGGGGAGATGTAGCAATCCAAAAACTACACCCTAGAAAAAGCTCGTGCGACTGCGGTGGTGACTTTACCTTCGTTGATTATGTCCTCTCCAATATTAAGGATGGCCCCGACCCGTGGTTTTGGTATCCAGGTGGTTCATTTGACGTGGCTCATTGGGCAGTTTGGAGAGGTTCCCACGGTGAAGAAAAAAAAACTTATGAACTCCGTTTATTGCAATCTGCAGCAATGGAATTTTGAATGGGCTCACTAGCTGTTTCTATTGGTTTTAATGCATGGTTGAGGCATCCCTCAGCTACTAAAGGCAAAGGGGTTTTAATAGATGGATTCTCTAATAAATTGGCGGTACCATACAAGCAGAGGCATTGATTTACTTTGTAAGCTTTTGTTTCACTCCGGAGGGCGACAACACATGACTTGTGGGATTGTAAGTTGCATTTAGTTCCATATATGTATCATCTCATCAGCTGCAAAGGAGAATATTTTAACTTTTTAACCCTCAAGTGGTTGGATTTTGGGTGTCTCTTCCCAACTAGTTCACCCCTAAGGGGAATTGAACCCAGTTTTCCTAAGGATGAGACCCACACTTAAGGCTAGCTAGAATTGGCAATTGCATTGAGTCAACTTAATAATACAAATAAACAGTTTTTAAAATGTCAAGGGTTTAGAAAATAAGAAAAATTAAACTACATTGACTATTGTGATTAAAATTCTCTTTTTTCCTAAAAAGAGAATTCATTTTGAGTTTCTTGAAGTTGATTGTTCTCTTCTTATATTGGTTCCATATCCACATCATTGTTCCCTCTCTTCTTTAATTTCTCCCCTTACCAAGCCCACTAGAGTTGTGATCTCCACATATTTTCCTTTAAAAAAAGCCATCATGTCATTCCATATTCCATACGTTACATTAGTAGTAAGTCATGTTATGTTGTTGGACTACACACAAAATGTTCCCTTCATGTTTTTTCTTTCCACCTTTGGAGTCCATACTACAACATCCAATTGGAAATGGAGCACTAGAGGAGAAGAAGAACCCTCCATTAGGTTGACTACTAAATTACAAAATACATTCTCTCTCTTATGCTTTGTGTCTCTTTTTAGCTAGTTTTGTTTATTCCATATTACATAGAAATCTAAAAGTGTTGTTAATTACATGTTAATTTTCCTCCACATAATATTTTCATATGGTATTCAAGTTGTACACAACCCTTAAGTATGTACCGTATGGTATGGGTTGGTGAAAAAACACCCAACACCAATCATGTTGATATCCAAAACTCCCCGATAAGCACATAATCCAAAGCGATTATGTTCTCCCAAAATTGGAAAGGGATTGACCATCAACATTTCAACAATATTTTAAGGGGTTGGGCTAGGTACCTCTAAAAGAGGTAATTTCCCTTGGACCAATGAATCATCTCAAAGCCATCTCCTCTATTCTCCACACCTATTCAAGGTTCAGTCATTGGAAGGAGTTACCACCCATAGTTAAGGATTCAATAATAGGTTAAAAGGTCAATCCAAAATCCAAAATCCAAAATCCTCAACAGACCAAAGAAACAACTTAAGTTTACCTTTGTTTGTAGCACCTATCCAAGGCTCCTTTGTGACCCTTCACTTGTCGACCCCTTATTTCCGCTCTGACTGCTATTTGTGTTTAATCTAGTGGTCCGCCTTTATCATTTCTTTATCCTCTTGACGGGCCCAATTCGAGTAGCGAGTTGTACTCCACCTTAGTAGCCAATGATTTCTAGCGAATGCAAGACTAAATGCTTGGAAGTGTTAATCTGATACGGTAGATGAACCGTATCACTAAGCTGGAGTTTATTCATTGTAATATTTCGACGGTAACTCATATTTTATTATCTACTAATTGTGATGAAAGTTGAGTAACGCTTTGGTTCATTGTTATAGTCACTAGATTGTTACGATAACAATCTTAGTCTTTGGTTCATCGCTAATTAATGAATATGATCGAATGCCATGAATAGTCAATTGGCCATTAAATTTGATTAATGGAATTGAAAGATTCCATGTAATTGTGGTATAGTTAGTTACCTTTCTTATTTAATGGCCAATTGAAAGATTCCATGTAATTGTGGTATAGTTAGTTACCTTTCTTTGTAAATATCGGTGTAATAGATCTCAACAAGAATAGTTGAAAGGTATTATTTAATGTGGGATATTTAGTTGTGTTATGGAAAAGAGAGTGAAAGTTAGCTAACCTCACGTAAAGATTATGTTGGTTTTTAAATATACATATGTATTGATTAGAAATTTTATTTACAAATATGTTGTAGTATATCAGGAAAACGTAATATGCACAATAGATTATTGACATATATATTCCATATGGTATGGTAGGAAGGACTAGTTAAATACCATTGAGTAGTCAACGATTACAATGATTTTGGTTAAAGAATAAGATATTATAATGTTTTATTAACATTAAATTGTTATATAACAAGAACCATAAGTGGCAATGTCCATGACAAGAGAATTAGGAATTTAGCTAGAGCATGAACAAAAAGAACTAGAATGCTTGTTCTCTGAAAAATGTTGCACAATTGTGGGATAATAAGCTTGGCTTGCAAGTAGTGTATTGGGCCTGAAACTTGTGCTAATATATGGCGTTACAAGGAAAATCCTACATGGTCACCCTAGTTAATTCTTGCAATAGCAATTGGTATTTGTCCCCCGTGGTCAATACCTCCCCTTGGTTTGTATGGCTTGAAATACATAAATTGCATTCATTAGTAGTGGTCACCTATGTCTTTGGGTAAGGGAAGTTGGGACATGGAATTTAGGCTTTGGCCTGCACAATTTCCAAATTGAGTTTTCTATACTTGGTGTAAGTTGTGGCATATCCTTCTTGGTATAGGGGTTTTACAATTGAGGGCAAGGCATCTCAACTCCTCGTTTAAGATAATTTCTTTGCTTTTGTTCTGCATGGATAGTCATACAAATATCTTGGTACAATAAAAAGACAAATTCATAAATGAGAGGAGGAATGTGCAAGGTTAAACATGATCATAAGACTTAAGAAAGGTTCTTCTCCTTAGCAGGAGGACATGGATGCTAGACAAATTGAATGAATCTCATCCTTCCAATCATGTTCAAAATAATGCCATGAGAAAATATGTTTTTCTATTAGCTTAGAGTTGCGGGGGGTTCTAGGGACTGCAACTAGACGAGGCTGCAAGAGGATATCGTGGAGGAAGAATAGGTGGTCGAGGAGCAGTTCAATGCCCTAATTGTAATGATATCTGACATGTGGCGAGGTATTGTCCACTACCCCAGATACCCTGGTGCTCATAGTGCCAGGTCCACACTCATGCTAGTGAAGATTGCCTAGAGTTGATTGCTCGATGGGAGAAGCAGGCACGTCAAAGAGGATCTAATATTATCCATGCTGAGCTAAGAAGTAAGGAAGAGGATCCCAAGCCTACTATCAATATTGTCACTCAGGGAGGTACATGTACAGGAGCTGATCAGAATGGAACTCCCCACGGTGGAATTTAGAAAACAGGACCGAGCACACCTAAGTTTGATCCAATGTATCAAAAAGAAAAGTTTTTAAAGATGCCATTGGAATGTTTCGCAACTTATATACTCCCTCCACTCCACTGGATGTAGAGAAGACATTTACTATAAATTTTGAAAGTTTTATTTTTCAATGTACAATCTATTAACAATGCTTTGAGCAAAGTTACAAACTTTATAGGTTATATAATTGTGTTGGCAGGTCAGAGCACATGTTTTGTATAAAATTATATGTATTAGATGTTATGCGGTCGTCTTTTCACTGATTTTTTTTCTCATTTTGGCTTTTCTTTCCTCATATTATAGTTTCACCAAAAAACATATCTGTTTAGATTTATAATTCAACGAAAATAACAAAATTACAACGCTCTTACATAGGTCAGCGAAATTGTACAAAATGCGATCGTAAGATTTGTACATATTATGTAGACACAGAAAGAGTGTATAGCAAAATGGCCAAAATTTGTGCATATGTGAGAGTAACAAAATACCTGTAACACGTGCATCTCAATTTCGTCTTAACCAAGAAACCCATTTTGATCTCACATCAATCTGCGGTCCTACTCTTTATAGCCTAACTTTGTCCTTGTCTCGGTCGTTGTTTGTTATGACACTGTATGAAACCAAGATCGGGTTGCTATGAAAAGAAATGCAAGAGGGCGGACATAATAGCTTTCCACTGAAGCTGGACTTGAATATACATGTTTATCTTGTTGCTTGTCTACTATAAGCCTCTATGCCAAACCGAAAACTCAAGCCAAATATTTCATAGGTCTTTGTGGCCATTTTCAGAAGAATTCACCGATTCTACCCATATTAGGTTACCAACCATGTGATAATGTATGATCATTCTTAATGTTCTTGTACAACTATCAGATTGAAATCTTATGAACGGTACATCTCAGAAATTATGGGTGAAACAAGATAATTTAACTTGGTTGGTTGTTATATGCTGCTATTATGAATAGTGGACATTTACTAAGCGACAAAGAAAGTAGGAGATACAATTACGACATTACAAAACTTAGGACAATTGCATTAAACATAGTTGGTATATGTTGCTATTGTGAACAGTGAGTGAACCAAGAGACTGAAAATGAATACGAGAGATCGAAAGACTTTTTGGAATGAGGCAATGGTCTTACCAAGTGGTTTTCTATAGTGAAATTCTTGGATTCAACAAATGGACACTAACAAGAGGCCAGTAGATGGACATGTCTATGGTCTTCAACTTATTGAACGTTTGTGAAGAACTCAAGGGCTCTATCAAAATGTTTGGCCTGCACAACCATAGATTAATTCCATGTAAGAGCTCTGTATAGGAGAGGGTGCTTGGAATCGACTAGCTGCGGAGCAAGCTCTACAACAGTAGTAAGAGGAGGACCCCATAAATATGCCAAAGAAAGGTTGGGCTTGCTATTGTTTATAACGGCTCGATGAACCACACTCTTGTATCTTCCGTTGTTGAGGATCTGCATGCAATTTAAATCCAATCGAATATTATTCCCAGCATCTTCGATAGCTATCAAAGGATGGACAAGCAGTGCTTAATTATGATGGTTATGTGCAAAATATCTCCAATGTTGATGACAAATGCATTGGGTGTTGTGGGGACAACAATACACATGTCGTCTGGGCACTTGATTTGAAGGCCTTTGACGCTTCCCTGATAAAGGACAGTCAATAATGTGGAATTTGTATGTTTAGCCATGCCCATTGTTTGGGCATGTGATATTCAAGGACGGAGGTGTTCATTGCAGTGATGTCATTGTGGACAGATGGAGGTTGAAATCCACACTCCAAATCTCGAGGGTGACATCACCTACTTTCAACCAATCATAATTTAAATAATAAAAATATAGATTAATACAAAAATTAACACCAAATTAAAACTTTAGTGATTGAAAATTAGATTTTTTGAAATTAGTGCAGGTAAACTAATATGTGGAAAATGAAAACAATATGTCTTGGACATGATAAATGGAATATAATTTTTCCAAATTTCAGTTTATTCTTTGGGATTGTTACATTTTAACTCTATAAAAGAGTCTTGAAACTTATTATGCATTGATTCATTGATTCATTAATAATAGAGTTAGCTCTCTAAATATTTATCTTTACCTATTAATTCATAAAAACACTGGTACTATAATGAAAATAAAGGATTATATGCATTGTGTTTGTGAATGAATAATTAATGAAAAAAAAGTATCCAAAATTATATATATATATATATATATATAGATGAATGAATATGATAATCATTAAAATAAAAATTGTACCATGTGTCAAACAACATCCAAATTGTAGCAATGCATGACTATATATTCTTTCTATAAAATTATCATTATGTAATGTTTGAAGGAAGCTTGGAAAAGAGATGAACAATAATGTTGAGTTTCTAGCTTGAGTTAATTTTAGGAATTTAAAATATTTACAAAAATTTCTTCACTTTAATTTGGTTATTTAAATCCCCAGATGCGGGTGTTAGTGTTGTTTTGGCCATGCAAAGGAGCGCCAACCTCCCACCTGGCATTGTGGCTCCCCCACGTGGCATTAGATCCAAGCAGGCGCCCTTCCCCTGGCAGTGCCTTTAAGAAGGTGTCCTGATTCGAACTAGCTGGAATTCTCGTGCGCAGTTGGTTTAACTTTGATGACGTCCTGGTGGTTGGCATTTATGCCGACTCATCTGTCTATGTCCTATCTCCATTACTGGATCTACCTTCCCATAATGCTCTCTCGTGTGAGGCCTAGGGACTTCCTCTCCAAGGTTCTAGATATGAGGACTCCTTTGCATGCTCCTGCTGTTATCACCTGTTTCTGTTATTCTCTGCCTACTCCGACCGCTGAAAGCTCTGCTTTGTCTTCGTTCTCCTAGAAACTCGCTGATAGTTCCATGACTCGTCTGCATGGTACCTCCAGGTGTGGCGCTGGTCAAGGTGTCGGCAGGACTACCACTTACGGGGATAAAGATTAGAAAATCATCAGCGGTTATGATGAAAATGTCACTACTACTGTTCGCAGGCTGGTTGATGAATGGGAAGAAAAACATCTATGAAATTCTTGCCTATGGCAACCAAGGTAATCAAATCAATTATTGCTAGTTGATGAAGAATATGTCGAGTTCCCTGGTTGAGAAAATGTTGCTTAATTGGAACATGGTCAAGGTTTATATATTGGATACTAGGACTCACATGGCCCATTTGGATGGAATGCTCATTGCTCTAGATTCCAGCATGGATAGAGGTAAATACTTTTTCCTTAGCAATCTAGCATTGAAGCTCGCAAAGGCGACCCAGTTGGTAAAATGAACTCTCAAGTTGATGGCGTTGCCATTGCAACTGATGCCCAGGCTTAGAGCAACACTCTACAGGCGTCCCGTGGCGTTGTTGCTGCGGAAGTCTCTGCTCCTGTTTAGGGCTCCACTTTGAGGTATGGTTCTCCTGCTGTGGTCGTCTTACCAAGGGCCCCTCCCCCTGGAGCCTCCTTTCCCATACCCTCGGCTATAGACTCTATGCATTACAAAAGGGATCAGAAGTACGAAGACGATGTTGTTACTCCACGCAAAATAGAGCCTCTGCCTCTCAAACTCCCGGATCAAAGTTGGAATGAGGAATGTTTCGGCACCTGCCCCATAATTGAAGAAAAGACTAGTCCCTAGAATGAAAAAGCTAGCACATAGAGCTGCTCCGAGAGAGCCCAACTCCTCTTTTTTACAATTAGCGTATCGAGTTTTTTTTTGTTTTGGATTAATGGTTTACTATTCTGCTCTGGTTTGTTTATCTAAAGTGATTCAGTCCTATGTTTTTAATGGTCGTTTGTAATTATGTCATTGGCTCTCATCCCATAGGTGGGTAGGTCTACAAAAGTCTTTTGTTTTAATTTTCTGCTCTACGAGAAGCTTAAGAATGCTCTCAGATCTACAGACTTTCCTGTGCTTGTAAATTTGTTTGTACGATAATATATTTTCTCTATGCAGTTTACAAAAACAATGGTTGTTTAACTCAATAAAAATAATTTATTTTTTTAATTAATGATAATAAACTTGAAGTCCAATATTTAATTAGCATTAGATTACTTAATTTAACTTAATAATATTATGTTATAATTAAAAAAAATATTAACAAAATTATTACACTAAAAACAATTTTGAAATAAAAAATTATGAAAAATACTATTTAATTAATAATAATTTATTAAATTTTTTTAATAAAATAATTTCATTTCAACATAATTATTAATTAATATATCATTTAATTAAATATAATCAATTTAAAAAACATTTAAATTAATAAACATAAAACATATAAAAAATATTTAATTAAATCATATTATATCCAAATATTATATTTATTATAATTTAGCATTTAAAACTTCATATAAATAAAATATAAAACAAATTCATACATATCAAATATACAAGATACAAAATTCAATTAATATATACACACATGACATTAAAAAATTATATATATATATATTAAATTCATGAAAATGATACCCACTATATGAGTATTGTTTATATATTTATTTATAAATAAATACTTATCATAAATTATATATATTTATAAATTATTTTAATATATAATATTAAAAAATATAATAAAATATGAATACTTAAATTTTTAATAAAAATACAAATAAATATAAATTTTGATTACTCTAATTTGTTTTGGATTTAAATGCTTATTCTTAAAAAAAATTAATTTAAAAATATTTTATATATTTATAAAATATTTATAACTTTAAACTAACTCTATACAATAATACAAATATTATTGAAAATCATAATAAATCAATTAAACATTGAACTAGTTCTCTACAATAATACAAGCATTATTAAAAGTCACAATAAATTAATTAAACACATTATAGATAAATAATAAATTATATACTTTTCATATTATATTAAGTTGAAATTTTTTAAATATTTAACACTGGAAGTTAATTTTTAATAATTTAAAATTTATTATTTTAGATTTTATGAAATTTATTACTATTTATTGTCAATTTGTGTTAGTTCACTTTGTTCAGGTGTGGGTCTAATCAACAAGGTAACTACTTATGGGCGATTTAGATGGGATTTAACACTCAAAAACCCACTCAAATTAGGTTGATGTGGGACGACTTAAATACCCCTGGGTCGCTCGGTCATAGTTTCTAAACTATTCCTACAAATCATAGAAATTCGAGAAAAAAAAAATTTATTACCATTCATTCCAACTAACTTTTAAATATTACATTTACATCACTAAATATAAATAGAATTTTAAATATTATAAAAAGAAAAATATTATAACAAAACATTTTAAATAAATTATTATATATATTATACCAATTCCATTCAAATATGTAAAAGTCCCAAAAACACCTAAAAATGGAGTGCTCACCAATTAAATTATTTACCAATAATTTAAATATTAAGAATAATTAAATTATTAAAACTTCAAACAAAACAGATCAAAATTTAAATTATACTAATAAAGTTGGTACTAACCAATATATAACCTGAAAGGACAAATATTTAATATGATTTATTTATTTCAATTGTGAATATTATATTAGAAAAGTGGCTATAACAATAAAAATGAACTTTTAAAAATAAATTAGAACACATATTTATTAGAAATGTCGATAAAAAAAACCAAAAATAATTGGTTTGTTTAATTTAATATACATTTAATAACATAATTTCTTTTCCGTGGAAAAAAATCGGCATTTTCTTTTCATAATGGTAATTTTAGCATTCAGTAATTGATACTATTATTTGATTCTATCTTTATATATCTATTTAGAATAATTATTCAAAATATCTCAAAATTAAAAAGTGTAAGATTATCTTTACAAAATTTTCAAAAATAAAAAAGTACAACACATTTTGTTCATATTCACATGAAATCCAAACTTCTTGTTATTGTTGCGATGTCTCCTTTCTTTTCTCCTAGTTCCTATAGCCAAAAATCAATCATTTTATATTATCATATACAACATGGATTTTATTAAAAATAATGACATTATAAAAAGTAAGTACAATGAAAAGCATATATATTTGATATTTAAATTAATATAAATATAAATCAAAATGCCGATTTAATGGAAAAATAAAATATTTGGTTTGATTTCATATTTAATTTAATTTTTAGTAAATTTTAAATAATCATAATATATTAAATCAATTCAAATTATATATTTTATTCAAATATAATACAAAATTATATAAAAACACAAAGTAAAATTAAGATTATTCAATTACAAATAAATATATTTATAAAATCAAAATTATTAAAAATATTATAAAAAATTTATATTTTTTTTAATTTTAATTAATCATATTTTATTAGAATAATATGAAATACTAAAATATAAATAAGATTTAAATTTTTATTTTTTTAAACTAGTTATATGATTTTTCAAAGTCAACATAAATACACATTATTATATAAATTATTTTAACATAAAATGATATTTTCAATAAAAACCATTTCTAAAAATATTTGATTTTTAAATTATTTTAATATAAAATGATATTTTTAATAAAAATAATTGATAAATAAAAAATAAAAACTTAATTTTTAAATTATTTTAAAAATCAAAACTCGTTAAAATATATTAATCATCTTCAAATATACAAAATACACATTTATAACTACATCAACTATTTTACTAAAATTAAATATTCAATTTAAAGATTTTTATATATTTTTAATTAATTATAACACAAATAAATTATATAAAATACACATTATTATTTCATATATATTATTAAATATTTTAAATTTAAATTTATTTATTCATTCTAATTAAACATATTGATTAAAATATATAAAAATATAAATTGATAAAATTAAAAATTATTCATATTCAAAATACAAAACATAAATATAATTGTAAAAAATAAATTTTAACTTCCATTATCTATTTTTATTGAAATATTTTTATTTTTTTTAATTTTAATTAATCATATTTTATTAGAATAATATGACATACTAAAAACTAAAATATAAATAAGATTGAATGTTTTATTAGTTATATGATTTTTCAAAGTTAATATAAATATAAAATACACATTATTATATAAATTATTTTAATATTAAATGATATTTTCAATAAAAATAAAAAATAAAAACTATTTCTAAAAATGTTTGATTTTTAAATTACTTTAATATAAAATGATATTTTTAATAAAAATAATTAAAAAATAGAAAAATAAAAACTATTACTAAAAATGTTTAATTTTTAAATTATTTTAAAAATCAAAACTCGTTGAAATATATTAATCATCGTTAAATATACAAAATACACCTTTATAACTATATCATCTATTTTACTAAAATTAAATATTCAATTTAACTTCACATTTAGATAGTTTTTTATTTATTTTTAATTAATTATAACACAAATAAATTATATAAAATACACATTATTATTTCATATATATTATTAACTATTTTATGAAAAATATTTTAATTTTAATTTTAAATTTATTTATCTATTCTAATTAAACATATTGATTAAAATATATAAAAATATAAATTAATAAAATTAAAAATTATTCATATTCATATATGAATTTTTATATTATATGGGATATTTATAATTTCTTATAATATACTTTAAATATTTATAAAATGCATTTCTTTTCAAGTTTATATAAATATAATTAAATCTTATTTTTACAAAATAAAATGAAGAATAATAATATATATTTACTTAAAGATAACAATTTTATTTTTTTAAGAATATTTCATTATTTTAAATAAATTTAACTAATTTTAAAGAGTCAACATATTACATTTTACATAAATATGTATTATAGACAGCACATCATAAACGAGACATACACAAATACACAAATTTATATTTATAAAACATTAATCTTATATTAACAAAATAAAAATAATGGAAATATATTATTAAAAATATATTAAATTTAAATTGATAAGGTAAAAAATTAGTCAGATACAAAATACAGATGTAATTGTGAAATATAATTGTAATACAACATATTATATAATGATGTATTGCATAGCATCTGTACATTTATACATAACACAACACAAACCCATAAATTTATATTTATTAAATTTTAATTTTATAATATATCAATTTTTAAAAAGCAATGCTTACAATAAAGATGTTTTAAATATGGCGTTTGTGATAAAATGTTTATTTAAATTAATATAAGAGTGTCGCAAACTTAATATTTATTATAATTTGTTCTTTTTTTATTTAAATATAGAAAAATGCTGCAAATATAATGGATATGATAAAAAAAGAATTGTATTCAAATTAATAGAAAAATTGTGTAGATGTAATGTTTGTGATAACAATATTTGTGTTCAAATCAATAGAAAAATGTTCCATATGATAAAATAGATATATTTAATTAATCAAACATATTAACCAAAAATGTTCCATATGATAAAATAGATATATATATTAACCAAAAATTATATAATATAATAAACATATTGATGCATCTACTTAAAAATTATTTTAGATATGTTGGTAACAAAATAAAAGATTGTTGGCTAATGTGACATTTATGTTAAATATATCTTTATTTAAATTTATAAAAATATATTGCAATATTGTACACAACAACACATACAAACAACAACATTGCACAAATACATAGATAAAATATAAATTGATTAAATTAAAAATGATTCATATTCAATATACAAACATATCTTTATTTAAATTTATAAAAATATATTGCAAAAAATTATATGTGTACATTTATTGTACACAACATAACACATACAAACAACAACATTGCACAAATACATAGATAAAATATAAATTGGTTAAATTAAAAATTATTCATATTCAAAATACAAACATAGATATAATTGTAAAAAAACAAATTTTATATTCCATTATCTATTTTTATTGAATAAAAAATCATAGTATCAAAAATTAGATAAATATAGAAAAATGTTGTAAATATAATGGATATGATAAAATTATTTTGTATTCAAATTAATAAAAAAATTGTGCAAATGTAATGTTACAAATTAATAGAAAACTTGTGCACATGTCATGTTTGGGATAAAACAATTTGTACTTATATTAAAAGAAAAATGTTCCAAATATAATGTTTATTTATGATAAAAATATATATATATTTAACTTTAATCAAACATACTATAAATTAACTACAAATTATATAATAAACATAATGATGCACTAAATTAAAAATTATTTTAGATATGCCAATAACAACATAAAATATTGTTGCTAATGTAACATTTTATGTTTAAGTTATTTTTATTTAAACTTATAAAAATATATTGCAAAGTATTTCATGTGTACACATACACAAGACAATATTACACAACACAAAGCACATAAATTATATTTATATTTATTAAACATTAATTTTATAATATATCAATTTTTAAAGAGCAAGGCTTATAATAAAAAATGTTCCAAATATAATGGTTGTGATAAAATGTCTTTTATTTAAATTAATATAAGACTGTCTCACATGTAAATTTATGATAAAATTGATGCTTTTTATTTAAGTTAGTCAAAAGATGCTGCAAACTTAATACCTAGACTAAAATTGTTGTTTTTTATTTAAATATAAAAGAATATTGCAAATGTACTGAATATAATAAAAATTGTTTTGTACTGGAATTAAGAGAAAAATTGTGCAAATGTAATGTTTGTGATAAAACTGTTTGAATTTAAATTAATAGAAAAATGTTCCAAATATATATTTAATTAATCAAACATACAATAAATTAACCATAAATTATATAATAACATAATGATGCATTAAATTAAAAATTATTTTAGAAATGTTGGTAACAAAATAGAAGATTGTTGCAAATGTAACATTTAAGTTAAAGTTGTCTTTATTTAAATTTATAAGAAAATATTGAAAATGTTAATGATGCATTATTGGTTTTATTATTTAATTAATTACACATACAACAAATTAAAACATAATGCTTTCAAATAAAAATTACAACATATATTAAATAACCAAATAACAATAAGAAACAACAGCAAAAATTTAAAATTTAAAACTAGAAACACAATCAAAGAGTAGACCTCTCAAAGATAGCTTTGGCCATAATAGCTATCCTTTGAGAGTTTTGAAAAAGGGCTTTGCCCTTTCTCAAATTTTTTTTTTTTTTTTTTTATTAATATATAGGGTTTAGTGTTACATAAAAATAATAGAATTTACAATTTAAAATATAAGATTGCATTCTCATAAGTTTATACAAGTAATATTTATCTTCTTTTTAAAGCAGATCTTTCATCTTCTTTTACATCTTACTCTTCTTCAAAAAAATCCTCCACTCATCTACCTGTTAAACAAAACAAAATTATTAATTAATAAACAAATAAAGTTTTTAAAAATAGTATACCATAAAGAGTAAAAATAAGACTCACCCTTTCTAATAATCTTCGTTTCCCATGCACTTCAACACAAATAAAAACTTCTCAATAAAAACCATGTTTGCATAGGGTCAAAAAACCCCTCTATTCATCTACCTGTTAAACAGAACAAAATAATTGATTAATAAACTTATATTGTTTTTAAATATAATACATGAATAAAGGTAAAAATGACACTCACCCTTTCTAATTGTCTTCATTTACCATGCACTTCAACACAAATAAAAACTCCCCTATGGCATAACCATGTTTGTATACACACCTGAATAACACAACTTTATTAGAACATTGCAACCATACATTCAACATAAATACAAGAAACAAAAATCAAAATAACCCATTTTCTCATCTTGCTTTACTTGTAAAAATAAAATACAGATTTGAACCCAAAATAATTTACATCACTACCCATTGTAAAAATAAAATGCAGAATTGAACCCAAAATAATTTACAATTAAATTGAAATAAAATAATAGAAAATAAAAATTTAATTTAAATTTGACTCACTATCATATCTTATAAATTCAAGTAAACCAAAACAAATAATAGCAATTAAAAACAGTTACCCAAAAAATAAAATACAGATTTGAACCCAAAATAACCCATTGTAAAAATAAAATACAGAATTGAACCCAAAATAATTTACAATTAAATTGAAATAAAATAATAGAAAATACAAATTTAATTTAAATTTGAATTCTCACATTATCAAATCTTATAAATTCAAGAAAACCAAAATCTCACATCATCAGATCTTATAAATTCAAGAAAACCAAAAACTATTGGATCTTATAAATTTATTCTCACAAGAAAACTAAAATCTCACCCATCAGATCTTATAAATTCAAGAAAACAAAAAACTATTAGATCTTATAAATTTATTCACAAAAATACAAAATCTCACACTATCAAATCTTATGAATTAAAGAAAACAAAAAACTATTTGATCTTTATAAATTCAAGAATCCAAAACAAATAATAGTAATTAAAAATTACAGATTATTTACTCTCAAAATAAAAAATAATTAGTGGAATAAAAAAATAAAAAATAAAAATATTAATTAAAAACCAAGAATAAGTTATAGCAAAATTGAAATAAAACAAAACAAAAAATTATTATAAATTTCGATTAAAATATTATTAAATTTGTTTAAAAATTATTATAAATTTGAATTATATTATTATTAAATCTTTTTAAAATTTTTGAACACAATGCCGGTCCAAAACAAATTACAGGACAAATATAAAATTTAATTTGTAACCTCCACTATGAGTAAGCCAAGTTTAATTAACAAATTTAAAAATAATCTTTACTAAAAAAATTGAAAAAAACAAATTCTAAAAACCTAACAATAAGTTACAATAAAATTGAAATAAAATAATAAAATAAAACTTATTTTAGATTTAGAATTGAATTTTAGTATTATTAAATCTTATGAATCGGAAAAGCAAATCACAACCCCAGCAAAATTATAAAAAAATTGAAATACAATAATAATAAAACTTTAAAAAATTTGAATTCTGATATCATTAAAGCTTTTTAACCCATGACAAAATATAAATTGTAACACTAAGCCAAGTCTAGTTTAACAAATCCACACAGTATAACTTAATAAATTTATAGTTTAACAAATCCAAACAGTATAACTTAATAAATATGGACAAGTCAAAAATACAAATAGTAACACTAAAGCCCAGTCTAACTTAAAACTCACCTGCAACTCCGCAGTGGCTGAAATTCACCTGCAATCTTGAAATTCTGCCGTAGTTGAAATTCTTCTACATATACGTCTTTGCCTGCACACCAAAGCAAAAAACATCATTAAAACAAAAATAAAATTATAAAAAACCCCAATAATATATTCAATAAATAAAACACAGTAAAGAAATTAAAACTGTACATACCGTATAAGCTCTCATATGCTGTTTTCGGTAGTAGCTTTTTTTCTCTCCGTCGAACAAACTAAATCCAGACTCCAAAACGCAAAACACAAAACATAAAAGAATAAATCTAAACAAAACATAAAACTAAACAATTAAAAACGAAAAATAAAAGAAAACGCAAACAGATTTACAAGTAAAATTAAGCAAAAGTCAGTAAAAGCATGGCCATGCTTATTTAAAAAAAGAAAGAAAAAAAAAAAAGCAAAAGACTCAAAAAGAAAAGACTTCCAAATTCAAAGGACTCCTCAATTATGTTCGGCTCCGCTCCTCTCCTGTACGAACGCCCGGCTCCTCCTCTTTCTTTTACTCTTCCGGCAAACAATAAAACTTCTAGATTCAAAGAACTCCTAAATTATGTTCGGCTCCGCTCCGCTCCGCTCCTCTCCTGTACAAAGTCCCGGCTCCGCTCCTCTCCCCGCGCCTCCTCCTTCTTTCGCCAAAGAATAAGATGTCCATTTCCAATACACAATAATGATGTATGATTCTTCGCAATTAGGTATAATAATATTTTAAATCCGATAGGCTGTCAGAAATCCGCCTTTGAGGATTGAAATCCGCTTAATAATGTTTCAAATCCACTGACAGCAAGGCACGTCGTCGATGAGATCTTTTAAAATGAGATTTTGTGTGCTGGCACGGTACATTTCAAATCCCGTGACAGGTTGATTCAACATATAAGTATTGAAATCCGTTTTGTAAGATTTCAAATCCAATGACAGGTTGTCACAAACCGGAAGTACAAGTCATTGTACCGTTTGTGTACGTCCAGGCATTGTACCGTTCGTGTACATTTCAATGCCGCCTTTTCAAGTTTTTGACATTAATAATTCTTTATATGAATAAAAATAAATATATAGTAATATATACTATATATTTAATATTTTAATTTATAATAATATTGCGGTGAATTATTATATTATTGTTTTATTATATTTTAACATTTTAATTTTACCACGTTGGTGTTACAACTTTTATTTTCAACTATTTAATCATTTTTAATTAACATAATTTTTTATAATGATATTTTAAATTTAATTATTTAAATTTAATTTTTTAATAATTTAATAAAATTATAAATAACCATGTTTAATTTATATAAAATTATTAATTTAAAAAACAGTGTTTAATTTACATAAATTATTATTATAAATTTTAAAAACGATATGTAATTTACAAAAATTTATGATGATTTTTTAATTTTAATATTTAATTTTTTTTTAATAATTTACTAAAATGATATATAATTATTAATTTAATATAATTTAATTTTGATAAATATTCTAAAAGGTTATATTTGACTAGTTAAATTAGCAACAAAGTTGTATATTATCTATCTTGAATAAAAACTTATCCAAGATTTTGGACATAATGATTTAAACACTAAAATGTCAATTTAGGAAGTGATGTAACTAACAATAATGTAGAATTTTTCTAAAATAATTGTACCGAAAGTAGCTAGGTGCTTACAACTCAATATAGGGGAGATGTAAGGGGTATGTAACATGGTGTTCCTATAAAGATGTTGTAACATGTAACGTTGTGTAACTTTATGTAACATAATGTTCCTGTAAAAAAAGAAATAAAAATGCAAATGATGTCGACTTAAACTATATATATATCAAGAATATAAAGAGATCAAATATTTTGGAGTATAATTTTTTTTAATGTTTAAAATTTTTGAGATAAAAACAAATTACACCTCAAGAAAAATTTGGATCCCTCTTGATGCTTGATAGATCCAATTTAAGATTGATCTCTTTGTAAAAGGTTCTTCCCATATCTTCTTTTGCTAAATTTAAAGGGAGGATATCAAACCATATAACTTCATACAATCACATATCATTGCATCAATCATCATGATTCTTAACATCAAAGATTCAAATTGAAATTTTGATTGAAATAGCATAAATTCATAATAATATATTTCAATATGTCTATGCCAACATGGAAATAATAAATATTCAAAAATTGAGCTTATCTGGAATGCTCCACAAGTCTCAAATGAACATAAAAACTAGAAATATGAAAATTTAGTGCGAGATGGACTAATATGATAGATAGTCATCACCCTCCACATCCTCCAATGGAACAACACCTAACTCATTATACTGGTGATATGAAGCAACATGAGCAGAAGATGCAATAAAGCTACCACTCTACCCACCAACAACAAAGGGAGAAGAACCTGCCATATTTGACCTAGACCCAAGTATGGATGCCTCATCTAAATCCCCAACATTGAAACGATCTATAGAAGAATTAGCCAAAGAGAGGTTAGCCCTCAAGCAATTATGATATTTTAAATTTAATATATATATATGCTAAATTCAAAAAATTATATTTTTTGAGGGAGTTTGTGCATGCTTGTTGTATAGGTATTGTGCATGTTTGTTGGCATGCACAACAAGCCTGTGCATGCTTGTTATATTTTTAATTTGTGTGCATGCTTGTGTATGCTTGCCAACAATGTTGTGTATGCTTGTTAGCATACACAACACTACCACTATTCAAACACAAGAAACATCAAACCAACCAAGAAGCTTGGAAGGAAACCAAATGCCAAATGCCAAAATGAAGTGAACTTACCTCAGTTTACTTTGGTCTCCAATCGCTTGCTACTCCAAACCTTTGCTCGGTGGCTGCTCCAAATCTCAGTTGCCATATGGTGCAAATGATGGTCTCAATGGTTGCTAGAAAGGCTTTTTGTTTGAGGTGCTTCTCCCAAAATGATGTGGGGCCTGTAAAAATCCTTTCCAGAGGTTTAATCTAGTGAACTAGGTGTTGTTGTTTTTAATTTGTACTGGAATCGGTTCCAATTGAAGGAACCAATTCTCGACTTTTAGGAACATTAAAAGCAATTCATAGTATAGGAACCGATTCTTCTGACATTGGAATTGATTCCTAAAATATGAATCTTTTCCTCTTAAAAATATATCAAATTTTGGAGAATCCGGTATGAATCCACGTTTCCGTGATTCTAGTGAGATTCCGGTAAGAAAATTTATTTGGTAGGGCCGATTCCGGTAACACTGCTTGGTTATGTTTTTGTACTTTTGTGTAAAACAAATCTATCCCACATTCGTAAGTGGAAATGATTTGCTCCATGAGTAACCAAATATAAGGAGACAAACTCCTATGTAATAATTGCACCAATTACTTATAATATCATATTGTGTTATTTTGTGTGTATCTTCTCTCGTGGGTTTTTAGCTTTTGTAATATGGTATCAGAGCAAAAGCAACTACTTTCTCACAATATGTTGTCAAGGTGTGCCATGCAGTATGCACTGTTAAGACAACAACACAACTGTTAAGACAACAACACAACAACCATTCATCGCTATTAATTTTTTAATTTTCAGTGTTGGGGGGTGATCTAAACATTGGGGTTTATAGAAGTTAATTTATGTTCAAATATTTATAGTTCAATGCAAATTCTATTATATATTTGAGTTTTCATATCAAGCAAAAGAGTAGTTTGTCTGTATATTACGATGTTGACAAGTTGCAAGAATATGGGTCACATAGCCCATGCTCTTTGGTGAGGAGATGTAGCCATTGTTGAGGATTCATAGGATATTGATAGTGCTCATGACCTTTTTGAAGAAGAATAGAAATTTCCACATTTTAAGAAGCCCACATCCTGAAGATAGGAAGGGATCCAGTGGAGATAAAGCTCAACATGGTTGGTTACTTAGATAGTTTGAGAATTTGTGAATCTTGGGAATTATATCCTTACGAGGGTCATGAGACAACTTGATGGTGCACTGTGGATGTAGCTTAACATGGATGGTTGTCTAATCATTCGGGAGATTTGTAATTCAGGTGTTTGGGGAGCTGGAATCTGGGAACTCGAGAATTCAACTTGGGAGCTACACATTTATGAGGGTTATGAGGCAGCTTGATGGAACTCTACCTAGTCTAGGAATTGTTTTTAAAGAAGAAGCTTTTGAAAGAATGTTTGATTCCATCTACATGACTGGTAGCACCACGTCCCCTTGCACTTAAGCCCACAGAATACGGCCTTGTCTTGTACCTGCAATATATGCCAAGACCCACCTCTATAGTTTACCAAAATTCCAAGTGATATAGCCAAAATCATAAAATTAAGCTATTACACAATTGTCATCTTTTGTTACAAAGAGAGCAAGGACTCTATAAATACAAGCCAGCAAGCCTAACATACAAAAATAACATGTTGTGGCTCTTGCTAAGTTGTGTGAAGGGAAATCCGGTCCTAAATAGTGCTACTGGTTGTATGCAATCAGATAGCTGCTATTGGTATTGCATCATACTTCATGTTGACTTAGGTATATCTATATCTGGGCTTTAATCCTGTTGAACTCTGCAATATTTTAGTGTGTGTTTTGAGTGTCTTTCATGCAGATGAAGTTGGGATGTAGATGCAAGTCAGAGACACAATAGAAAACATTTTGCTGATTTTTATAACTCTTATTTTGAACAGATTAGATAGAAGTTCTCAAACTTCAAAGGTGACTTTGTCACACTCTGTGGTTGACGTTTTTGACGTTATGAAACTGTATTTCAGCACTGCTTTCCGCTTAATTTTGGTTGCATAGAAGCACCTTTTAGAGACAACCCAAAAGCAGAACTAGACAAAATTGATTGACTTTTGAATTCACTCTCAGTGGCATCTGCAACCATCTTTTGGCGTGTTTAAGGAGTTTACTTGAAGTCTGAGCGCATATTTTCTCATGATTATGATTTTCTCTCTATGCAAATAAAATATTGGTACACGTAGCTAAAACCATTAATCAATTCGAAATATAAAAGAAAACGTATCAATATCAAATATAGTCTGTAAATTCTCGCATTTCCTTTGCAACAAACTGCAAGACAATAGTATTCCTAACCCAGTTGCAGCACCAGAAATCCCATTGTCATCTTAGCTATTAACTCTCGTTAGTAATCCTACTCAGAAACTAGTATAATTCAAATGGTAAATGATTTATAATAGCTTATAAACTAATGATTTTGAATCAAAGAAATTCATTTATTTTCCTCTGCACTAACTTGGTTTTTTCCTTTCCTTATTGGTGGAAACCAAACACGACATTAACCAAGATAATTGTATCTATTGATTTATGAATCATGACATTCTTCTAGACAACAACTTCATTAGCAAGAAGATATGTAAGATAATATTAAAGATGCATTTCCCACAGAATTGTAGATGCACAAGCTACTATGAGGTATTCTAGCAGATCAAATCTTTAGAGTACATCCTATACTGAAACTATAGACTCATCACTGATAACTTCACTATGTGGGCTTAAATGTTGTAGGAAATGAGAGCTACGATAGGAAACAATGATGAGCACTTACCACATATACTCTTTTGGACCTGCTAGTGGTGATGGTAATATAAATTAAAGTATAAAATTGACTAGGCTTTAGGTGAATATATATAATTGTGAATGACAAATGGGATGACATTGCTTCCTTTAAAGTACTACTTATTTTTTTCTTAAAGCAACAGTTATATTGTGTTCAGAAAAGAGGGAGGATGCAACCAAACCTGGACAGCCAAGTGATACACGATATGAGGGGGAGACTTGTGTCCTCAAGGCTGTAACGTCCCCACCCATCATGACAGTGCAATGGAGAGGATCGTGATGCTAAAACTGGAGCAATTGACCCCGATGCCTACTAAATAAAAACAACCACATATATAGAAAGACAGACATGCAGATGTACACATCTAAGCAAATACAGCAGAAGTAAATACATAGGTAGAAATACTCATCTTTGTTGCAATCGTCCCCAAGCAACTAGCTATGTCGCTGCAACGTTCCACCCAACCGTAGGCTCTTCGACAGCTTATACTGAGTCCGTCCGAAGGCCACCCCCGAGCTGGGCATGATTCTCACAAGGAAAAAGGGGACATTCACGCTCACACACAGTCCATTAACCGATTCATTTTAGCCAAGCCAGTCCAACTGGGTTTATCAAGCTACAATTGAACCCTGGAGACTTACACTCAGGCTCAAGCCATGGATGCCCATACCCAACACACTCTTCATTCACACAGTGAGCACAAACAGGGGCAGGGATACTCATTTTAGACAATGGGAATTACAAATAAAATGGCCATGGGTCTTCCCAAAAACGTTCCCAACAAAAACGGATTGTGGGAAGGGGCAAACAATCCCCAGGAGGAAAAAAAAACGATTTCCTTCCCCAATATCTCCGCCTTCAGCAACCCAAAACGGTCTCTATTGAACCCCCATTCGTTTTCCCCTCTTCCCCACTGGTATACAACACAGAAAAGCGCCCTTCTCTGCTGGGGAAATGAAGAAAAACGTTTTTCCACATGCCTGGAAAATGCCCAGGTAGTTCTGAACTCGTGAGGAAGGAAGAAATGGTCATGGATTATGGCTTGGAGAGCAATTTCGTGGCTCTCCCCTTGCCCAAGGAGGCCAACACGATTTTCATGAAGGGTGGCTTGCCCATACCCGAATTTGGACAGCCATACCTCTCCCTTCCCAAGGCATTAACTTCCCCAACCAACTCTTGGGAGAAATCAATGGTTGGGTACAAAAGTCAACATGGGTAGTTGAGGGTTTGATGGGTTCTCTCATTGACACTTGGCTTGACTCTAGTGGCTCAAGGGTTTGAATGTTTTCTCTCCCAATTCCTTGTGAAATAATGCCCCCATCTCTTTGTTGCATCGCATAGCTAGTTGTGGGTATTTTTATTAAAATGCATATTACATGATATTTGAATTTCCACTGTGCATTGCTAGCACGCAAACCATATGCATCACGAAATCGATGGCGGGGCCTTGGCCTTGAGCTCCTCACCATGATTTCCTACAATATTACATCATTTATAATGTTAATGCCATGGGGCCAAACTGGGGACATTACATTCCCCTCCCCTTGGAATAACACCGTCCTCGGTGTTTCAACACTTCGGACTATATACCCACTTTGTACATGATTCATAGTTCACAGATGGTGGCAGGTCTGTCCTGCAATTCGTCCCCTCTCCTTGACCTTTCACGATCAAGTCCTTTGGCTTCCACCAGCTGCTCCTGCTAGCTTTGGTCTTCCAGCTCCACAAGTGGGCATTGCTCCAGAGCAATCCCTTCCATTTGTTTATCTTCCAGCTGATCTACAAGTCTGGAATTTCATGGATGCCATCTTTCTTGTTGTCCCAGCAACTATCTGTGAGACTTATCATGGCAATTCCTGTTAGGACAAGCATAACACAATAATAAAATTAGTCAATTATTTTCCTAATTGACTTAGAACGTCCATGCTTTACTCATGAGACTTCCACACATTTCATGCTTTCCCACACACACATGAATTCACTCATGTTCATCCTTTCACAAGAAAATAACTATTTCAGCATTCTCAATTCATTTCAAGCAACGAAACACAATTTGGTTTCATTTATGACATGCACTCAACAATCCTTTGTTTCTAAGATGCATCAGTCAAAGAAAGAGAAGAGTAAGAGTTTTCCCCCTCTTAGTCTTGTTCCAATCCGGAGCCACACCATCATTGGTGGTTCTATGCTCCTTGGCCTCTTTCACTTCAAGGTGAATGCTTGACTTGTCCTTTCTTGGCTATGACACTTTAGTGTCTAAGGTCTGCCTAATGCCTTTCAACTAGGGATCCCTTCCCCATGGTTGCTTACAGAACCTTTGGTTGCTAGGACCCACACCGTCCCACTAGCACCATCTTTTATTACTGCTCATACTGAGCTCCTTAGTACAGTCATATGTCCACATGCATCCTCCAGATGCTTTTATAGTCCTTGCTTCCAGCAATACCCACACTCAAACATTGAGTCAATTCACATGGTTAGTGTATTTTCATAGGGTTTATTTCCAAATGAGAATTTAAGAAAATCATAATTAAATCATATACACATGTATATTCATAAGCAGAGTTGCAAGATAACCGAATACTTATCTTTATAGGATGTCTTCACTCTATCCCACAGGATCCTTCTTCGCTTTCCAAGCATTGGATTTCCCGTGGATACAACAATGAATGTTGGGCCAGCACGCAGGCTACTCCACAACCATTCGAACAGGCAATGCCAGGCCAGTATGCTGACTGGTTTTATCAATTGTTTAAGGGAATGTTTGGCCAGCACGCCGGCTGCTCCACAACATCGAGTGGTTAATGTTCCCACCAACTTATTCTCTCTATATATTTTTTTTTTATAGCTCCAACCAGTTACTCTCTGACTTTACCAAGCATTTATAGATCCAACCAGTTACTCCCTGGCTTTACCAAGCATTTATAGATCCAACCAGTTACTCCCTGGCTTTACCAAGCATTTATAGCTCCAACTAGTTACTCTCTGGATTTACCAAACCTTTATAGCTCCAACCAGTTACTCTCTGGATTTACCAAGCATTTATAGCTCTTTCAGGGTCCTTGCTTCCTGCAACGGCCAAGGTTTCCAACAAATAAACAACAGTGTATTAGCTCAGTTGTCATAAGACTTGTACCCGAAAACTTCATTATTCCCAACAAGAAATAAATGAGAATGAATACTTATCTGTATTGTGCATTTTCCTCGCTACTCCACAGGTTTCCTTCTCTGCTTTACAAGCCCTGGATCACCTGTGGGGTGGATGTTTGGCCAGCGTACATGCTGCTCCACAACATCATCCGAATAGGCAATGCCAAGCCAGTACGCCGACTGGGTTTATCAGGCATCCCTAAAATCAGTATGCTAAGCCAGTACGCTGACTGGGTTTATCAAGCATTTCAAAACCAGTATGCTAAGCCAGTACGCCGACTGGGTTTATCAAGCATTTCAAAACCAGTATGCTAAGCCAGTACGCCGACTGGGTTTATCAAGCATTTCAAAACCAGTATGTTAAGCCAGTACGCCGACTGGGTTTATCAAGCATTTCAAAACCAGTATGCTAAGCCAGTACGCCGACTGGGTTTATCAAGCATTTCAAAACCAGTATGCTAAGCCAGTATGCCGACTGGGTTTATCAAGCATACAATAACCATTTCCAAGCCAGTTCTCCGACTGGGTTTGTTAGGAAATAACACCCTTCACCAATACCTCCACATCATGCAAGTAACCAATGCCAAGCCAGTACACCGACTGGGTTTATCAGGCATCCGGCAACCTTTCGCCACAACTCCCAAATAACCAATGCCAAGCCAGTACACCGACTGGGTTTATCAGTCATACAACAACCATTCGTCACCACTCCCAAATAACCAATGCCAAGCCAGTACGCCGACTGGGTTTATCAGGCATACAACAACCATTGCCAAGCCAGTACATCGACTGGGTTTATCAAGCAATATGAACAACATGATATGATTACGTGGCTCCTTCTCTTGTGCAACCAACAGTTCCCTCCAGGAACTCCATAGGTGACTCACTTGACTGCAGGCTAGCATGGCCCCACAATACCCACTCACACTACACAAGGATGATACCCATTTTCTGCAACATAGCTCCGCGGGTCTATCCATCCCTTCTAGTGTCCTTTAGTGTGAGCGTAGAAAGGTTACCACTGCCCATACAGTCCTCTTGAGCACCCTTCTTCACCTTGCCTCTTTCATGCAACACCAAGTTGCATTTGTGTAAGCTGTTAGCACAAGAAGGATAAGCAGGCTCATCAGTATTGTTGCCCAAAAATTGTAATCATATTTCATATCATTCACTATCAAGTATTGAAACACCAGGAATGCGTCCATTCCCTTAGGATGTAGTCAATATTGAAAACCCTATCATGACCCAGCACCAGAAAAGGTGTGCACCCCCTCTCCGATGTGCGCCATGTAGGCCCTAATCATACTCAAGCAGTCTACAACGATATAATGAGATGGAGCATGCTATGCATATTAAATCTAATAACCAGACACGTATATTCTTAGTTAGGGTTACGGAATACTCATTCGCTTCACAGATGTATATTTTCTGCATTTGTGAAGAATGGGGCTCCCTTCTCTGAGTCAATAGTCCTTCGGTTTGCCACCCCAATCTTTTCACGTGCCATAACCCACACATGCCTTCTTGGCATAATTTACTGTCTCACTCACATGCTTTACCAACATGCAGTTTGTCTGAGACATTATCAACATTTACAATGGTGTTTCACTCGAAACCCATTTCCAAAGCATGGGATCCTTCCCATCTAGTTTGGCTTCTGCAGGCCATCACACACGATCTTCCTGCAATGTGTCATCCTGGCACACTTTATCACATAGCCAAACAGTCAGCAACATTTAGCAATAAGCTTCAAATATGATTGTTCCATAACCAATCAATAGCATTAATAATTAAATTCAATATGAGTTTACAATTCTGTCTACTACAGAAATTGGTTTTCTTATCCATGAGGTTATCCTCATATTGTTTGGCTCCTGTAAGTGACACCACTCTGCCCGTTATGGTCTTATGCCCGCTGCCATATGGGAGCATCCACTTACAGCATGTCCTCCTGACACATTTTTATATAAGCCAAACAGTCATTAGCAATTATTAGCAAATTTCAAATCCAAAACAATTACAAATCTGATATTTGCAACTGTTCTTACTAACAGAACTTAGAGCTCTCAACCATGAGATTCCTCCTCATAAGCTCTAGATCAAATTTCACAGTCATATCATTCATAAACAGCCCATGAAGTGATCCTCGAATTATCATCAATTCATCATTTCATTCATTATTTGTTTGCAATAACATATGCATCATACCTATGCATTCATACAATGCATCACAAGGTTTATAAAATCTCTTAATGCACATCTACTCAATGCTACCTTGCATTGTTTCATGAGTACTATGCATTCAAGCATATTATGATCGAAACATGACTATCTCATATAACTTGCATTATCATAATCAGGACCACCAGTCCTCACTTGCTTTGGTTATTAAGTACATAACCAACATACACATGGCATGATATAAATTCATATGAATGCATTGAGATTTCTAAACAGTCATAGGGTGTAAGGATCATTTCCTTCACTTATCCACACCTCACCAAGCTTGGTAGGTTAACAGTCCCAATCGGTAACCAATATCACATGTAAACTACCTCAACATAGCTCAACATAGTTGAAGAGATCTTACCAAATCCCTTTTCAACATTCATGCAATTGGGCACTGATAATCATTACCTGCATGGTTACCATTAACATCGCCTGATGCTACCAGATCAGTTGGCCTCTTACCCAGGCTGTTCAGTCCTTTTTCCAACTTTTGATCATAGATTTGTTGCACCATCCTTCCTGCATAAGGTCGTTGGCTTCATGCAATAACATCCCCAGCACATTTAGCCATGCTCTTTGTTATCTTTGGTCCTACAACCAATACCAACATCAATAGTGATCATCATTCACAATATCCTCCATTAATGGTTCATTGCATATGCAGACTTCATTATTCTACCGATATGCAATATCCCATTTAGGCACAAACATTTCCATATGCACTATGCAATGTTTGTTAAGATGCCATCTAGTGCATATACATCTATGTAATCTCTTACATTTTTAACATTTTTATGCCATATGACGATTTCATAATTGTAAGTATGATAACAAACAGGGGTTTAAGGAATTCTTCCCTTTTTGATCCCTCATCGTAGCATGGAATTCCTGTTCCATATTATGCAATTATAGAATTTGCCCATATTGACAACAAAATTTGTTTGTCAAAACCGCCGCTGGCACTCTTCTGCACTAAATATCTATGATACATGCAGACCTCATTCAAACTCTGTTCATGTATCATGGTTCCCTGCTGGACAAGCTTTCCAATGCCTGTCTTCATGCTCCATTCTGACATCAGGTGCGGAAACTGCATCCCTTCAAAAATGACAACTTTCACTCCAGTTTTGCACATTTTACACAGTTGCATTTTGGTCCCGAATGCCAACTTCAGCCGCCTGTGGAAGAAAATCTATGAGGAATCACAAAAACTTATCTATCGGGCGAAGTTAGTCCATATAACAAGGAACACTCAGCAATTCACGGATCTCAATTCCGATGCACCGTTCATCTTCTATGAATTTCTGGGTTTTGCTACTTCTCACTTTTCACATTTTTCCAAAATTCCAAATTTTGGGCCAAAAATGGCTATCTCCCAAACGGTGCATTTCTGGAAAATCTTCGTCTAACGGAAACTGTCCGTCTTAATGAGAATATGAAATGTCTAGTTCAGTAAAATTTCTGATTCCCACATCAGGGGTCACTTTTACTACCCACAAGCTTTTCAAAATCCTGAAAAAGTGGCCCGGAACAGTGCTTTTTGGCCTTCTTGATCACCACGACTCCACATCCTTTGGAGTTTGGCTCCAAGATTCTGAACTTAACATCGTGCCTGCTTCATGACTGCGCCTGATCAATTTCAGCTCAAACCGACCTTCCGTCAAGCCTCGGGACTCCGTCCTTCAAAAGTCACTATTATCCATTTTCTGTTAAATCGGAGTGTAATGGGCTAGGGGTCTTCACTGGTTCTTTCATGGCCCTCGTCAATGGCCTCCGAGCCCCATGGGAATCATTCCATTCCGAGCCCCGATGCTCCCCCTATCCAAAAAATGAGTTTTTGTCACTTTACTCTTTTTTTTCGCCCGCCGCCACTGTGGGGCGGTTCACTGAATGCTCCCGGTTGGCTATAGCCTTCCGCAAATTTCGGGCCGGTTGGCTGTATCCTCCCGCAGTTGCGGACCGATTGGCTGTATGCTTCCGCAGTTGCGGAACGACTCGGTGAAGTCTTCCGCAATTGCGGAACGATTCGCCGAAATCTTCCGCAGTTGCGGAACGATTCGGCGAAGTCTTCCGCAGTTGCGGAATGATTCGCCCAAGTCTTCCGCGATTTCGGAAGAGATTTCCTTCCGAAATTTCGGAAGAGAATTCCTTCCGAAATTTCCTTTCGACGCCGGGCACTTAGAAATTTTTCTGCTTTTCGGAGCATTTCACCGAATTTTTCCGCGTTGCGGGACAACTCACTGTATCCTTCCGCAATTTCGGAGCCGTTCGCGGAATCCTTCCGCAGTTTCGGAAGACTTTCCCGAATTCTTTCCGAAACAAACCTTAAACAAAAATTTTGAAAACACTTAGAAAATTTTTCCGTCTTTTTCGGAGGAATTCGCCGAATTTTTCCGCGTTGCGGGACAACTCGCGGAATCCTTCCGCAATTTCGGAAGAGAATTCCTTCCGCAATTTTCGGAAGAGAATTCCTTCCGCAATTTTCGGAAGAGAATTCCTTCCGAAAACTTCCCTTCGCAATTTCGAAAAAACTCGCGGAATGCTTCCGAAATTTCGGAAAGATTCGCCGAATGCTTCCGCAGTTGCGGAAGACATTCGGGAATTCTTTCCGAAACAGTCTTTAAACAAAAACTTTTTCAAACAGACTCTAAGCAAATTTTTCAAACACTTAGGAAAATTGAAATCTTTCTTTCTGTCAGAGATGGCTGTTATTGGATTTGGCCCATAGAGGCCCAATGCTGCAACCAGCAGCTCTGATACCAAATGTAACGTCCCCACCCATCATGACAGTGCAATGGAGAGGATCGTGATGCTAAAACTGGAGCAATTGACCCCGATACCTACTAAATAAAAACAACCACATATATAGAAAGACAGACATGCAGATGTACACATCTAAGCAAATACAGCAGAAGTAAATACATAGGTAGAAATACTCATCTTTGTTGAAATCGTCCCCAAGCAACTAGCTATGTCGCTGCAACGTTCCACCCAACCGTAGGCTCTTCGACAGCTTATACTGAGTCCGTCCGAAGGCCACCCCCGAGCTGGGCATGATTCTCACAAGGAAAAAGGGGACATTCACGCTCACACACAGTCCATTAACCGATTCATTTTAGCCAAGCCAGTCCAACTGGGTTTATCAAGCTACAATTGAACCCTGGAGGCTTACACTCAGGCTCAAGCCATGGATGCCCATACCCAACACACTCTTCATTCACACAGTGAGCACAAACAGGGGCAGGGATACTCATTTTAGACAATGGGAATTACGAATAAAATGGCCATGGGTCTTCCCAAAAACGTTCCCAACAAAAACGGATTGTGGGAAGGGGCAAACAATCCCCAGGAGGAAAAAAAACGATTTCCTTCCCCAATATCTCCGCCTTCAGTAACCCAAAACGGTCTCTATTGAACCCCCATTCGTTTTCCCCTCTTCCCCACTGGTATACAACACAGAAAAGCGCCCTTCT
The DNA here is from genome assembly GCA_027924585.1 of Larix kaempferi. Lineage (NCBI taxonomy): Eukaryota > Viridiplantae > Streptophyta > Pinopsida > Pinales > Pinaceae > Larix > Larix kaempferi. The sequence goes on from BSBM01000625.1 coordinate 20,959,491, forward strand.
CTGCTGGGGAAATGAAGAAAAACGTTTTTCCACATGCCTGGAAAACGCCCAGGTAGTTCTGAACTCGTGAGGAAGGAAGAAATGGTCATGGATTATGGCTTGGAGAGCAATTTCGTGGCTCTCCCCTTGCCCAAGGAGGCCAACACGATTTTCCATGAAGGGTGGCTTGCCCATACCCGAATTTGGACAGCCATACCTCTCCCTTCCCAAGGCATTAACTTCCCCAACCAACTCTTGGGAGAAATCAATGGTTGGGTACAAAAGTCAACATGGGTAGTTGAGGGTTTGATGGGTTCTCTCATTGACACTTGGCTTGACTCTAGTGGCTCAAGGGTTTGAATGTTTTCTCTCCCAATTCCTTGTGAAATCATGCCCCCATCTCTTTGTTGCATCGCATAGCTAGTTGTGGGTATTTTTATTAAAATGCATATTACATGATATTTGAATTTCCACTGTGCATTGCTAGCACGCAAACCATATGCATCACGAAATCGATGGCGGGGCCTTGGCCTTGAGCTCCTCACCATGATTTCCTACAATATTACATCATTTATAATGTTAATGCCATGGGGCCAAACTGGGGACATTACAAAGGCCTTCCAATCTCAAGCATGAGACAAAAGGAGGACTTTACTATTCCCCAATTTCTAACTTACATTTCCACTAGTATACTTCTTAACAAATTGATTTCTTCTTAGAAATATATAGCCAAAGAATACTTAACTTTTAGATGAACCTTGCAGAAAATAGCTATATTTAGAAAACAAAAACTGTGAAGCTCTTGTACTTTTAGTTTTCTCAGACATTTAGCTGAAATATACTGAAATCTGGTCAACTAGCTTTAAAGTTGGAACTATTTTTTGAATTTCCAGCCCGTGGTTGGTTTGGGGAGCAGTGGTCAAATTTGAAGGGCGGGTCATAATTTTTTTTGGAAGGGCATGTAACTACCTAACCCTTCAAGGATGAAAAGTTATAAAAATATTTGCACTTCAATGGAAAAGTGTAACTTAAGTTAACCCTTCAAACATAATTTATGTTAAATTTAAAAAATATTTCTAAATGTAGAAATGCAGAAAATAAAAGAATGTTTAATTCAAATCTTAAGTGTAAAGTCTAGCTTCATTATACCTTGAATATAGTATTTTGCTCCAACGAGGGAAGTATTCATGTATTATGTGAGATAATTAACCTAAACTCTTTAGCAGGGTCTGATTTTTCAAATACAACATAAGGTTGCTAACACCTTATTTATACATAAAAACAGCCTTATTTATACATAAAAACAGTGGGGACTCGGGAGAATTCAAGAGAAAAATTCAAGAAAAAATCACTTCTAATTTATCTGAAAAATTCAAGAAAAAATCATATATTTCAAGCCATCGATATTTCCTTCATTTCCTCTTGAATGATCGATGAATGATCAACAGGCAAGCTTTTAGGGACACAAAGAATGATCTTAATGTGTTTTCATTTTAAGAATTTTTGTTTATTAAACCTAATAACAAGGAAGTATTTTTTTTGTTTGTTTATTGATGTCCAACTGTAAGCTTCTATTTTGACCTTAGTGAACCTTTTATTTTCCAAAATTTAAGTTGTAATCCTTAGTTGAAAAATAAATCTAAATACCATGCACAAATGTGAAAAATGAATCTAAAAGGAAGGTTATATCAAAGTCAATGATTGAAATTCTCACAAGTGGATGAATCTAAATGTTAAAACTCTCAAAATATATTCCATTTGACAAGTCTTTGAAGAATTTTTGCCGTACTAATTGTATTCAACTGGGATTTTATTAACAAAATGTCCAAAACACGTTACAGTTTAAAAAACAATTCCATAAAATAATGTAGATTTCCATGTTAATTAACTCAGACTTTCATTGATTGTTGGAGCAGGTATTGACGAACGGGCTGTTCAAGAGCGTGGTTGCGTGAGGCACAGAGCCGTGACAAACAAGTTGAGTTTGTTGATTTCGATGATGGGGAGAGGATAGAACCAAATCCCCTATCTCAAAAAACAAATTTGATATTTTATTTTTTGAGAAAAATCACATTTCTGTTCTTTTAGGTAATGTGGATAGTGACTGAACGAACTGGAAATAATATGTCTATTTGACTCTCAGGTGGTTTTGAAGTTCTGTGAACTGCAGACAAAGCTCAGTACAATATATAATATTTGTTTTATGGATCTTCTTTGCATTTTTTATGAAGAAAGAGACATGTTTTGCCTATCAAAAATGATGCTCATCTTAGGTTTATTAGCTCTATCATATGCGTGGTAGCACGTTCATCATCAACTATAGCATCATGGAGTGTGAAATCAACTATAGCATCATGGAGTGTGAAACAATGTGAAGGGACTAGAAACTATAGCATCCAAATTTACAGACCGATCATATTGCAAGAGAAAGTTACAGATCCGATGTAACAAATCCAAATTTTCTCAGACCTAAAATTATCACAATCCTAGAAATTGCAGGTCCGAAGAGATTACATGACCAAAGATATTGCAGTCTACATTTTATTGTATCTCTGAATTTATCTTAGGGGCGAGGTTCTAGTGAGCATCTGTCATGGAAATAGAGCCAGCTTGGATTTGAAGTAGTGTGTGAGAAGAGTAGTGCATGTGTTCCAAAAGTTAAATGATGAAATCTGAAGATCGTTGGGCACAAAAACTATGAAATTTTTCTAGATTTGGGTCAACAGGTGTAATCGCATAAAAAATCCAAGCCTATGGATCGTGAAGCAACAAATTTATATTGATCGAGAGCTCTTGTTTTGTGCATAGACCAAATCTCTCATAGATCGAATGGAGTAGCTATTTCCTACTCCATTCAAGCCCATAGTTGTTATCGTTGATTGAAGGAAGGAATTACGAGTTCGTTGGATTAATTGAACGAAGTCACGGATTATCATATCATATCTTATGAAGCCACATTCAAACTGACAGTTACCAGTTTGCATATTCAAGCTTATGTTTGGTCATGGCATCAAATTGTTTTCATTTTGCATCCCTTTCTATTAATGGAAGGCATAGAATGCATGGATCGTTGGAATGAATGGACCAAGTCCATAGGAATTTGGATTCACCACACTCTGTCTATTTCTAGGTTGTAATCCACGGGAGTTTGGATTCGTTCATCATCAACTATAGCATCATGGTAGTGTTCCGCTCATTCCTCAGTTGAGATGAAGGGAAAGACCTATTGTACTCTATACCGAAAGCTCTACCTCCACATACCTCTCTGCTCAAAAAATATTGAAAATAAACGCAGAATGAGGAGATGCTTGAGCATTCAACATTGGTGGAGTTAATTGAAACCATGGTAATGGTGCAGAAGAGGGAGAATGCAAAGCCAATAAGCACTATTCAGAGGGGCAGTTTAAAAAATAACATCCGACACTGAAAAGTTCACAATTCTTAAGAGTTTCACATCGAGTTATATGCTTTGCCTATAAAATACTTTGGGCAGTTGAAAAAATAACAGCTATAAAATAGCTTGGGCAGTTGAAAAAATAACAGCAGCCACTGACCAATTCACAATTCTAGAGAATTCCACATTGAGATATATAAATCATTTAAGAAATAATAGTCACAGAGCATTAAAATAGTGATAGCATAAAATAATTACCTTAACCAACTGAAGAAGTCTGCAAACTGCAGCGCCTGGACTCTGGAGACTGTATGAGACTGGTTTGGACTATGGAGAGTGGAATTGGAGACTGTATGAGACTGACTCCTAAGTCTGACTCCTGAGATATGTTTAAATAGATTTTCAAGAAAGAGCGCTGGCTGGAGGGAAATAAAAAATTAATTAGCTGTAGGTGCACAGGGCTCTATGGAAGGTGTTACAACTTACACTTACCGTTTTTTATGGACAATGGCTGCTGCATGGCATCAGATTCGAGAATTTGTGTGAATGGTATTATGGAAGGCTGGTGCAGACTGCAGTGGCGGACCAACGGTGAAGTTGTAGCTTGAATAGTGGTTAGTAACTTAGTACCTGGTTACCTACATGCTAGTGCTACACTAGTTACAGTACACAGACTAATCTGAATAGGACACAGACTGACAGTGAGACGACAATTCGGTGATTCAAAAATTCGGCAATCAGCGGGTAGTGATGTGACTATAGCCTGCAGTGCAATTTGCTGCAAATTCTTGACGAGCAATGAAAAGAGCCACCCTTCCTGTGAAAAATTGAAATTTAGTTAACCCTTCTTAAGGGACTGGTAAATTTAAAAATCAAAATTTTTTGACGAGTATTTTTATTTTTACACTTCAGAGACGGGCTAAAGGCCTTGGGAAGGGCTCGGACGGGTTCAAATTTGACCACTGCTTGGGAGTTGTTTTGTTTCCCATTGTGGCCAAAACTCGTTTAATTCACCGAAAGCATTGATGTTTTGGTTTAGTATCCTTTAAAACTAGAATTCGGTTGAAATAGTGACAACTTGAGCAAACTGTCATGATTTGTGAATTTAAGTTGTAATAAATTCTTCGTTGCACCTTTGCATGGATACAATTATGAGTAATTAGATTAAGGCTAATTCTAAACTGTCTTGGCTTGGGAATTTGTTTTGTTTCCCATTGTGACCAAAATTCGTTTAATTCAAAAGCATTGATGTTTGGGTTTAGTGTCCTTTAAAACTAGAATTCGGCTGAAATAGTGACAACTTGAGTAAACAGTAATGAATTATGGATTTAAGCTGTAATAAATTATTCGTTGCACCTTTGCATGGAAACAATTAAGAGTAAGTAGATTAAGGATAATTCTAAATGGTCCTGGTAGCTCCTCTAAAAGACCTCGACACATATTCACTAAATATGACGCTTGATAGATCCTGCTGCAACTAAGCACTCCAACGAAGTGCTAATGAGGAAATCTACTTGGAAGCTATGCTATTAGAAACATGTTCTGGCCTGAGATTACACTAGTGCATAGGTAAACAATTTTAAATGGTAGGGAGGGGGACGGGTTCACTTTTCTTATCCCCTGAAACCCTCTAGTCCCATTTCTGGTTCAATTCTGGTTCCATTTTATAGTTTGTTGTCTTATCCTTAAGATAGCAGAGACTATAACAAAATTAGTGCAGCGAGTATCCTTTGGAATTGGTCAACTAATACTTGCAGGTTTGATTAACATGCTTGATCATGTGTAAACAAAATTAGGATCAGTGCATCCATGAAGTCTTAATTGGCACGCTCTTCCTCTACCTATTACAAGTCTTGCATTTTGGACATACTTCCAATGACATGTTTTCTCTTTATGTGCCAATTACACCTGAGACTCTTTGTGATCTATTGTGATTGTATCTCCCTTGCTTATAGATTCTAGGTCCAGGTATTTTTTTGCGCATAAAAATAAAATATCTAAAACATATTGAAACACAATTTACAGTTTTTAGTACAATTATATTTTAGCTCAAGTGTCCTTAATTATAGAAAGGCTCGCTACATCTTGAAAGGCATTTTACTCATAAGGTCTACGATTTCCATCATCCAGGAAACATCTGGTAACTATGAATGAATAGAATGGCTCTCTATTGTTTTCGATGGATTGTTGATAGTTCCTTTACTATTGTCAATGGATTTTTCAATTGATTTTGCGTTGTATTGTAAATAATGGATTAGTTAGCAATGTTACGTTGGCACGATAATTCTTTTTAATTTACATGGATCACTGGTTTCCTCGCGATCACTTAAGCTTGGCACATCTCTCGTCATTTTCTTGTTAAAATATTATTCCTCATTAGAATGAAATTTGCTGCAACAATTTTGACTAGCTGATACTTTTTCTGGTATTGCAACATCTTGAATGCCATATTATTCTAGTAGTCATTTTTCAGCCTGTTCATGACTAAATACCTTTGGTTGGGTTTGCATTTTTCATTCAAGCCTTAATCATTTTAATCAGTCCTTAGCTGCATGACTATATATTTAAGATGTGTACATGATATTGTGTGACTAATGATGTTGAGTAAGCATGCCCTTTTGCTATCAACTAGTTTATTTTGAACCATGTTGTTTTGATAAGAAGTATGATGCTGCATGGGATTGTAGAGCTAGGTGCACTAGGAAAAAATAATGGGCATTCAGATTTACATGTAAAATCACATTGAATTAGGGGAAAATTTTATTATAAGAATGATTCAAAACATTTATTAATCATCTCAAGAACCTGCAAAACTGAATACGTCCCATTGGGGGCATCCCTTCCGATGTCTCATGAGATTTAGTCTAAGTTACCTGGATGTGCCATATTTTTTAAAATCCAGGATATGGTGGCAAAATAGAAGGTATATAAATATATTTATATAATTGTAAAAAAAGGTTCATATTTAAGAATCCCCTGCAGTGTCTAAAAAATAATTGAATTTGAGCCTTGAGGAGCTAGGATGAGCTTACAAAAGAACATAGAACTTTTAAACCTATGTTGCATCCTAGAACAACATTTTATAGTATCTACAGAACATCAAAATAATTAGGAAGCCTGTGAAGCTTATCTAGTATGCAGTTGTACATAATAGAAGAATGCACTGAAGCTTGTCAACATAACAACAATTTTTATGCATAGATTTAGAATGTCACAACAATTGATGTGATGAAGTGATTAGCCCTTGATATACTTGATTCCTTGCTTTAAGCTTCTAACCAAGCAATTGCAGGTAGATGTAGCATTATTTTTTTGGGAATGGGGGAGGGGCCTTCTTAAATCCTCTAGAATGGGGATAACGGTTAGGGTATTAGCAAGCAAGCACACGGAGCATTTTTTTTAAGTTTCTTTTTGGAATCTACATCAATTGGATGCTTCCAGGATGCAAGATCTGTTTCCCAGGTGGATTCTACATGTTTCCAAATTTGGGATCTGTTTCCAGGTCGATCCTAAGTGTTTCAAAAATAGGGATCCATTACTGTGCTATGAGTACAACAAATCTGATATGATCATAAATTAGCTTTACTTTCCCTTTATACAGAAATAAAACTTGAAAACAGATAAACATAAAACTAACTACATTTAGTTTCATAGTCTGAATATAATTTGTAGGAATACATTCTATAATATTATTTTGGACTTTATTATTATTCAAAAAAGGTATTTTGACGTGTTCCTTTTAGTCCACCAGACTCCATCTATTTTGGAGTGATTCAATTCTCATTAGTTAAGGTCGCTGCACTGCTTGTGGCACACACAAGAGTTTCAACTAGTGTAATAGTTCAACAAACCTTTTGAGAGATGAAAGTTGTTATGAGTTTCTCCATTCTCATTACTTAGTCTTTTTAGAACTTAGAATTGCAAAATCTGTTAGATTCATATAATTGCTTGAAGTATTCAAAACCAAAAATGTTTATCTAAAGCAGAGTACTTAGTGTAGAAATTGGTAGTCTTGAAAGGAATCTATGGCATTGTTCTAGTTTCCCTTCTTTTACTGTATAACCATATCAAATTATTTCAGAAAAGTACCCACTCCAGGTGTTGATTGCATTGCAGCTTCGACTATGTTTGCAAAAAATGAAATGGATTGTGGTTGGTATGCACCAAGGTTCCATGCCTAGAAGATACCATGTTTGATTACTTGCACTATGGTGTACATATCCTTGTCATATTCCTGTAGTGGCATAATTGTTAGCACTTAATTCCCCACACTTGAAGCACAAACACCAAAATAAAGGCATATTTGTGGTGGTTACTATGCAATGCATGCCTACTCAATCAAATTTGGAATGTGATGTTAAATTTTCACTTCCTGGTAAGCATACATGCACTACTACAAATCCTAGGTAACAAAAAACTAATCAACCTATCAAAATAGCTAGAAGGAATGCTATATCTTCAAACACATTGTGATGGAAAATTATTACAGCAAGCTAATATTGAAACAACCAATCAAACTTGTCTATTAATTCAAAGAAGATATTTTACATAGCAAGTATCTGACCAAAAATCAAAGTAAACATCCCAGTGGTCCACCGTATCCCTCCTTTATAGACTAGAAGAGATATGGGGTTACAACACATGAATACAACCGTAACAACGCGCCTAGGTTGACTGTGGAAAACACTAAACCTAGTCCTGTCTAGGGAAATGTGTCCAGCTTGCATGGAAACCTGCTTAGAATAGAGCAGTTGATATGAGAGAGTGAATGCATGAAATCAAAAAACTCTCTTTGCTAGGAAATTGCATCTTATCCAAATATGGGAATACCCTGATCCATGTGGCATGCACATTTTCCTTAAGATGGAAAAGCTAAAAATAAGGAAAGCAATTTCTAATTAAAGAAAAAGCCTAAATTGGAAACTTGCTATGGCTGGAACATGCATGTTGTAGGCATATTTGTGCCTTGTATCTCTGTCTACATAACTGTTGCTGTTGTGCCTATTTAATGGGCCTATACCAAAGTGCCCTTGTTATCTCTGCACAAGGGCCAAGCTATTTGGAACTGCTGAGTGTTGCACTGGATATACTCATCTCTTCTACCCCATGACTGTGAGAGAATCACTCATTGAGCAACATGTGAACTAGCACGCCTTCTTTGTGAGAAAAGTGTTTTCCACTAAACAAAGTCTCTCCCTCAACATTTGAAACACCTCCTTATTCAGGGGCTTGGTCAAACTGTCTACCAGCTGCAAATATGAAAGAACATACTCAAGAATCTCTAGTCCCTTCTAAATTATGTCTCCGAGGAAACGGTGTTGAATATCTTTGTGTTTGCAGAAATCATGGAATATTGGATTCTTAGAGAGTTTGTTACAACTATGATTGTCAGAGTATACCAAAGTGGGCTTCAACATCTAATTGATGAAATTTTCTATTAACTTGTGAAGCAATATGGCTTCACAACTAGCAGAGCTGGCTGCTATATGCTCTACCTCTGCTAAACTAAGTGAAACTCTTGCCTTTATCCTATGGAACTAGGATATCATGCCTAAACCCAAGCTGAAAAAAAAAAAAAAAAAAAAAAAAATAAAAAAAAATTTAAAAAAAAAAAAAAATGCTCTTTGTAGCGTTTGCATTTCCTGCCCAATTAAAATCAACAAAACCGTGTAGCATCAACTCACCATCTCCCACTTACCTCAAGCCATAATGAAATTTGTGCCTTTCAGGTAGTAGAACACATGCTTTTCAGTAATCCCATGGATCTTCCCGGGTTCAACAATGAATTGGCTCAATGTATTCACTAAAAACTATATATCAGAACTGGTATTCACTAGGTACATAAGGGAACCAATTAACTACCTATACGTAGAAGGATCTACCAAATTTGAATCTTAACCTGCATAGAACATCAGATTCAGAACCATAGAAGTGGCCAAGGGTTACAATCCTAGCTGAACTAGAAGGTACATTGGTCTTTGTTCCTTCAATGTATTTTGTTTTGTTTGAAAAATACTTCTTATATTCACATGAACATTTTTACATACAAAAATGAAAAGCATGGAAGGGTATATACCATGCCTTTCATAACCTCTTCTTGAGACTAACTAGAGCAGAAATGAAATTAGAGTATAGCATTATCAAAACTCTTGGCATCCTTGATCAACAATTCAACCTTAGCCAATAGTTCTTGGTACCTCATCTTTCCATACATAAATAAAATCCAACATAGAACTCATCTCTATGGAAAACACATACTTACACTCAAGCTTCCAAATCACAAAAGATTCATAAATTTGTAGACAATGCCATAGAGAAAAAAATGAATCATGTAAAATAGAATTCCTATCACCAAATAAGGTGGCTTGCCAATATAACTTGTTCTAAAACAAGTGGGAATACTGATCCTTGATGAAGCTTCGACACCGTTTAGCAAACCAAAATCCAAAAAGATATGTTTAATTCTCTCTTGTTGTTGACAAACTAAGCAAAGGCCATCTGAGGTGCCATTCTTAGCTAGCCTAGCCTTTGATGGGATCCCCCAATAGATAACTAACGAAGCAAAAATGTGCAACTTATACAAAATTCGCATTGACCAAACACTGTGAAGACAATGTACCCAAGGGATCTTCATATTTAAAGTCGACCTCAAATGAAGCACATGTGAGACAGGTTGTCCCTAATGCAATGCTAAATAGATATGACAAGAATCATACTATAGCAGTGACATATGGAAACTTCAGCTGCAATCCCTCCAAAAAGGACTTGGCATATCGATATTTATTTTAAACAACTCAAAATATGGAATAAAGGCATGCAACTCTTTGATAAAAGGACATTTAGAGGCTAGGAGTCCAAACTCCTACATAGGCGATCTCTACTACTACCCCTAGGTCTCATAAATCACACCAATAAAAGATACCCTTATGACTCAGTTGGCATTCCTAAAAATGCAACAACTCCCCATACAAATCTCTTGATAATGCCAACTCCAAATTTGGGGGAGGTGAGATCCCAACCGGCCCAACTACCCTCCCATTTCCACCGAACCAACCCAGACACTAATGTCTAGGCTTCCCAAATACTCCAAAACAAGGTGGATCCACATACCTTGAATAGGGAGGGGGAAGAGATGATGTCACATAGACCAAAAACCCCACGAACCTTATCAATATGTTGTGCTAAAAGTACCCTATGCCGAAAAAGAACTTCCCACAACATTGATACCTCTAAACATCTCACCACACACTTGGCTTCCAAAATACACCTAAGGTGCAACATCAATCGAGCCAAATCCCCCTTCACTCTTGAGCATAGTGCAAACATTTAGGAATATTGCAAACATCCCATCCAACTTGCATGAATCCTAGGCCTCTTTGCATCAAATAAGCATAAGCCTTTTGCAATAGTGTCTGTGCTAGTTTTCAAAGCTTTTTTGACCATCCTTGGATTTGACTCTTGCAAGAAGAGGGTTTTCATCTCCTGCATCAACACAAACTGCGAACACCTTTACTCAAGACTATCAATGGAATACCATTGCCAAAGACTCTATCTTCCTTTTACATAGAATAGGCCTTGTGGAATCCTTTTACATAGAATAGGTGTGGGAGGTGGACATAGAATAAGCATAAGACATATGTAGCCTTGGACCTAAGTCCACAACACACTCGCACATGGAACACTTTACATTACAAATATGACATGTATCATGCTAACATTTATCCAACCCCAACATAGCGCACCCTCAAACCATGATGCCTCTTGGACTCAACACCCTAGTTTAAGAGGGTGCATTATCCAACAAATTAGCCCCACAGTCTCTTTTACATGGTGCGTTATTCTCCGAGTCCCCTTATGCAAGGTCCTATGTTTCTAGCCATGTTCCAAATGTCCTCTTATGCCCAATGCCCCTCTGTGAAGTATGCTCCTCCATCTAGGCATCTTCAAGTCTTGTATCTAAACTAAAAGATGTGTGTCTTAGGGCTAAGTGCCTTTCTTCAAGTCTCTAGCAATCATGCTTCTAGGAAGGTGCGTCTCCTAGTATAGTAGTTAACTCCTAGTCATAATACTAAGGTTTCTCTGTACATAGGTACCTTTTAGAGTTACAAATTATTTCTTATGTTTATGATACATGTCTGAATCTTAATTAAGTCAAGATATACATGTCGAAATATGCATGTGCTCTTTATAAAGTAAAAATATTGATATATTTTCCTAGTAATCATGTTCTTGATTATTCATGTACTAATTTGTAAATAAAAACGAATGTCATTTTCAAATCAGAAAATAAAAATAAAAAAATATTTATGAAAAATGATTAATGTTCATCCTTTATTAGCTAGACTGTGATATAATTTCCCTAGAAGCACCTTTTGCTAGTTACTTGTGCTTCCTTTGACACATTCATGTTTCCAAGTCAAAGGAGATCTCTCTCTTGTTGCATCAACCACTTGCAAAGATAGAAAACACAAGCAACTTATGCTCTATTCTACGGATCTTATTCTATAGACACATTTTCCATTTGCTAAAAAGGAAATGCAAATAGGAAATTGTTGCAAAGAAACCTTCCATGATAGATCACGTGATTTTGAAATCAATGGCCTTCATGTGCAGAAAATTGATTACGCCCTGGCTAGACATGGACTTTTTAGGTTAAAAGATTTGTATTACCATCCAGGAGATTGTTTGTTTGATGCACTTGCAGTGCTACTACATTTTCAATATTCATCAATTGAAATTAGAGAAGGGATAGTAAATCATTTCAGGACATGTTTAATTTGCAAAGATCCAAAGGCATTTCAGTCAACGAAGACATAATTGAGAATTTGTTTTTACAAGAGTTGCATGGTGTCAATGATTTAGTCTAATGTTCCCATTCAAATAAATCTCAAGTAGGGAAAATTCCACCAACCTACTAGTTTCCTAGGTTGGGGTGGAGACATTAAAATTGGAATAAGGAGACTAATGAACCCAAATGGACTTTGGTTTGGGCATAAATATTTTAATAGGGGAAAAATAAATATTTATGGTGAGAAAGTAAGATGGCACTTGGTCATGGAGACACATTGGTGGCGTGGGACCCCAAAAATCTAGATTCCCCATGCCACATGACATTCCACTCACACATTCGAATCCAAGGTGGAGTCCACTATTATTGGGATAGTTGGAAGGTCATATTACTTGGCATGACTCAATGAGCTCGACTTGTAGAGGAAGAGTAACTCCCATGGGAGAGGAAGAGGCATTTTGGAGCTAGTGGGACACTTGGGCTAGATTCCCTAGCTTCTATGACACCAATGATGAATACTCCTATGAAAATTATGACATAATCAGACCTGATGGCTGACATCTGACACATATGACATGTCAGGGCTAAAAATAGCCTCCAAGAGGGCACTCAAGGGAGTTAGGGAATCCAAAGAGACACCTATTCGAATTTGGTTGAGGAGGAGGCTAGAATTGGAGGGACAAGTGGAACACATTGGAATCTCTTCCCAACCTAGTTGGCATGAATCTCTTGGAAGGAATTCGACCCATGGAGGACCTTAGAAGTTTATAAAAGACAATAACAAAGAAGGATAATAGCTTTTGATCATTTTACATTTTACATTTTGCATTTGGAGAGAATGGCTAGTAGAGAGCTAGTCTACTTGCCTTAACACCAATTTCGAGGGTGAAAAATTCCCATCCTAATTGGAAATTGGAGAGGCCACTCATACCTTTCATTTGGATCTTCAATGGATTCTTTATTTTCAGGTTGAATCTACAAGAGAGATCGTGTTTCATTCAGCTACAACTCATTCTTGCATCTCTTTCACATTTTATTGCATATTTGGGCTCCTAGAGGAATTGTGCCCTTGGTGAGATGTTGATCACTTTGTGAGAGTCCAAGAATATCCATTTATTTGTATTATTATCTATATACTCTTTATTTAATTCTCATAATACCCTCAGGTCGAAATACCAAGTTAAGTTATGTAAAAATACCAAACAATGCATAAATGATGTCATTTCCCCTAGATCTTGTTATTGGAGTTTGAAGAGACATTATTTCGAGTTGTATCAGTTATAATCTATGATTTTGTTGATGTATGGAGTTTTATTAAAGTTTTGAAGAAGTTTCATTATCAATGCACAAGTCCTTGGCACCTAAAATTCGAATTTCACAACACATGGTGAAAATTACTAGCTTTTCCCACTATGTGAAATCTTGCATATAAACATATGATTTAATTGAGTTTCAAAAGGCCATAAGAACTAATTAAGGATACCTTGGGGAGATAATTAAAGCCACTTATTTGTACCATACCTCTTTTCAGAAATTTTGAATGGTTTAACAGCATTTGGGAATTCATCTTTGTCCACTACCCTTGGGGGTTTTGAAGCTCGAAATTGCTAGTAACTTTCCCTGCTTTGTCCAGATTGTAAATGAATGTTGCAGAAGTGTTTTAAGGGTTGTTAAGAATCCATCAGCCTCATTTATATGTATTAATACCTTTCAAATACTTTCAGAACCAATTTGGAAGCATTTGGAGTCATTTGGAAGCAGTAGTGTCAATGCTAGTCTAAGGGTCGATTTGGTTAAAAATTGCAATTTTTCCTAGTTTGTACAATTTTCCTAAAAGGGAAACTAGAAGTAGTATCAGAGCATGGTCCTTGCACCTGATGTGGGTGACCATTTATGAATACAAGAATTCAAAAGAATAATCCCCCACCCTTAGAAACTGAAACTGAAGATGTTGTTGTTGAAGAGGAAGAAATAGGAAAAGAAGTGCATTTCGCTGAAACTATGGCTAAGGATGAGAAGGAGACCTGAGAGGATAAGACTAAATTCATGAAACCATTATTTGAAGATATGACCATACAAATCATGAAAGGGTTCGAATTATTGGCCAGTCAACTTGGGAGCAAAGGAGTAATAGGAGGCAGCAGTAGTTCTCATTATGAGGAAAATAAGGCAATGGGTGAGCATATTTTCTCAAGAACAAGACCCCATAATAGACCTAATTAATTTCATATAACACCAAGGCCTACTACAACTAAATTTATTGAGGTTAAAGAAGAGCCTAACACCCAATTCGATATGCAGGAAGTGGTGACAGAATGGGAAAAGTTGAGTGAAGATTGTAGAAAAACTCTACCATTTCACCAATTCTTTAATGTATTAGGCAAACTCAAAATGAGGGAAGGTAATAGGACTCCATTTCAAAATAAATAATTTAATTGTGCCATTGGTAAAATTCGCCTTCCCACTTTTGATGGCTCACCCCAAAGTTCTGCAAATACTTGGGTACAAAAACTAGATGTTTATTTTCAGCTAAATCCAATGGTGGAAAATGATGCTTTAAAAATGGCTATTTTGCATCTAGAAGGAGATTCCAATGATTGGTGGTTCCATGGTATGAAAACCTTAGGACGTGATCAGGTTACAACCTATGGACAATTTGTTGACAGGATGTTAGAAAGATTTGAGCAAAAAGATCCAGAATTTCCTTTCAAAGAACTAGCCCAATTGAAGCAAGTTGGAACCCCTGCCGAGTATATGATGGAATTCCAAAAACTATCAGTCAAGGTGGCTGATATATCTATGGTAAGATTAGTATTGTTGTTCACTGACTGAACCCTTAAAGGTTTAGTTAAGGCCCACAAACCCAATTCATTGAAGGATGCTATGAGTTTGACAAGGGATCTACAAAATGTGCTACCTAGGACAAAGTTTCCTCCCATGCCCAACTTCCCTTACCAATTCAGATCTGAAAAGAAGCCATGGAAAGAAGATGAATGTGGAAAGGATAAGAAAGAGGAACTAAGCAGGGAAGAACTCATAAGGAAGAAACCATGTTACTCATGCTTCCAACCATGGGTACCAGGACATAAATGTGCTAAGGGAAAGGCCTAATTCATTGAAGTATTTTGTGATGATGAGTATGAAGGGGGCATGGAGGAAGGAGGACATATTTCATCCCAATAATAGGTATATGCTATAGTAGAAGAAGGAGATAAAAAAGAAGAATATCATCCATTACCTGACAAAGGAAGACTAGCAGTGCTTTTAGGAGTGCCTCGTTTCCACACTATTCGATGTCAAGGAGCTGTACAGGGACAAAGGGTTTCGGTATTGGTAGATGGAGGAGCCACACATAACTTCATTGATGCAGACATGGTGGAGAGGAGAAAGCTACCTGCTAAACCATTCGAGGGCTTCACAATCATCATTCCAGGTCACCATACTATGGAGTTCAAAACATGGATTCCAAAGCTACAACTCACCATAGGTAATTACACATTTTTTGATAGATTTTATGTGGTTGATCTTGTTGATACTAATGTGGTCTTGGGAGTGAAATGGATGTACTCTATAGGGGAAAATACAATGAACTATCAAATCCCTAAAATGAGATTCAAATATTCAGAGGGAAAACAAAGAGTATTGGGAGGAATGCACAACTATCCAAATAAGGTAGTGTCCTCCCACAGTATGAAACATAAGAATGAAAAGGTTTTGGGAGACATTCCTCATGGAAGGCCACCTGATAGAGGAGGAAAAAGTTGCAGCATGATAAATTGAGATTGCTTGAGGGAAATCAATCTTGGGTGGGGAGGACTGTAATGTCCCCATTCAAATAAATCTCAAGACGTAGGGAAAATTCCACCTACCTACTAGTTTCCTAGGTTGGAACTTTGGGTGGAGACATTAAAATTGGAATAAGGAGACTAATAAACCCAAATGGAATTTGGTTTGGGAATAGATATATTAATAGGGGGAAAATAAATATTTATGTTGAGAAAATAAGATGGCACTTGGTCATGGAGACACATTGGTGGTGTGGGACCCCCAAAAAGCTAGATTCCCCATGCCACATGGCATTCCACTCTCACCCATTTGAATCCAAGGTGGAGTCCACTATTATTGGGATAGTTGTAAGTTCATATTACTTGGAATGACTCAATGAATCAAATTGTAGAGGAAGAGTAAATCCCATGGGAGAGGAAGAGGCATTTTGGAGCTAGTGGGACACTTGGGCTAGATTCCCTAGCTTCTATGATACTAATGATGAATATGCCTATGAAACTTATGAAAAAATGAGACCTGATGGAATACATCTAACATATATGACATGTCAGGGATAAAAATAGTCTCCAAGAGGACGCTCAAGGGAGTTATGGAAGCCAAAGAGACACCTATTCGAATTTGGTGGAGGAGGAGGCTAGAATTGGAGGGAAAAGTGACACACATTGGAATCTCTTCCCCACTTGAGTTGGCATGAATCTCTTGGAAGGAATTCTACCCATGGAGTACCTTAGAAGTTTATAAAAGACAATAAAAAAGAAGGATAGTATCTTTTGATCATTTTACATTTTACATTTTGCATTTGGAGAGAAGATCTAGTAGAGAGCTAGTCTACTTGCCTTAGTACCAATTTCGAGGGTGAAAGATTCCCATCCTAATTGGAAATTGGAGAGGCCACTTAGAACTTTAATTTGGAGCTGAAATGGAGTCTTTATTTATAGGTTGAATCTACAGGAGAGCTCGTGGTTCATTCAGCTACAACTCATTCTTGCATCTCTTTCACATTTTATTGCATATTTGGGCTCCTGGAGGAATTGCGCCCTTGGTGAGATGATGATCACTTTGTGAGAGTCCAAGAATCTACATTTATTTGTATTATGATATATATACTTTGTATTTACTTCTCATACGAGTCTCAGGTCGAAATACCAAGTGAATTTATGTAAAAATACCAAACAATGCATAAATGATGCCATTTCCCCTAGATCTTGTTATTGGAGTTTGAAGAGACATTATTTAGAGTTGTATCAGTTGTCCTATGTGATTTTGTTGATTTATGGAGTGTTATTAAATTTCTAAATAAGTTTCATTATCAGTGCACAAGTCCTTGGCACCTAAAATTCGAATTTCACAACACTTGGTGAAAAATACTAGCTTTCCCCCCTATGTGAAATCTTGCATATAAACATATGATTTAATTGATATTCAGAAGGACATAAGAACTAATTAAGGATAGCTTGGGGAGATAATTAAAGACACTTATAAATACCATACCTATGTTCAGAAATTTGTAAGGGTTTAACAACATTTGGGAATTCATCTTTGTCCACTACCCTTGGGGGTTTTGAAGCTCGAAATTGCTAGTAACTTTCCCTACTTTGTCCAAATTGTAAATGAACATTGCAGAAGTGTTTTAAGGGTTGTTAAGAATCCATTAGCCTTAGTTATATGTATTAATACCTTTCAAATAATATCATAACCAATTTGGAAGCATTTGGAGTCAATTGGAAGCAGTAGTGTCAATAGTAGTCTAAGGGTCGAATTGGTGAAAATTTGCAATTTTTCCTAGTTTGTGCAATTTTCCTAAAAGGGACACTACATTCAGATGCATATATTCATCGAATGGCTCTTTCCGCTGCAGATTTGCACACTTCTTCAGAGTCTAGTATATGGGGTGATGTCTTTTGTGTCAAATGGTTTTCAAAGGGGCTAGATGTCTTGGTCTCGGTTTGGTAATTTGAAAAAGGACAAAGATACCTTTGTTTCAAAGGAAATTATGTTAAGCATGGACTTGATATTTTATTCCATGGCCATGTAAAATGTTCTGGACACTTCGAGCCATTGCTGTCATATAGAACAAGAATAGGAATTCCACATATGCAAATGGCACGACCCACATGCCCGTTTGCAAACAATGATCAATATGTACAAATAGACATGGAATCAATCGAACAAGCATTGAGCAAACAACATCTCTTCCCAGTCTACATGGTTTTCATTGACTGCCATGACTCATTGTTCGAGTCAATTTGCAACATGCTATCGAATTTTGATGCCCTTTCTTTGCGCAAAGAAATTGCACAAACATTTTGCAATCACTACAATGAAAATGATATTAGAGAAGTTAGTTGCTTCAGAAAAAATCTGCATCATAAACGCATTATGGAGGAGCAATGTATTTCCAACCTAAAATACTTTGTTATATAAACTTGCCAATGGCATGTAGAGAAGGAAGACTCCAGGGAAATGGATTTGTGTTGCAATGGATAACTGAATTTTTCAATATCAACATAGACATTTGGAGCATGCAAACAAAGAAATTTGCACAAAGATTCCAACCAACTAATGGCTCTGTGAATACAATCTTTCTAATGCATTTTTCTATTGACAATTGGCATGCGCGCTTTTGGCCATTGCTTAAAGACCAAGGGACCAATTCCATTCCATGCAATTGGCGTGTAGACATTGATACCTATGGCCAAGCAAAGAAAAATCGCCTTGCAAATAGCATAATGCCAGAAAACGGTTCTAGAATTGCAAGAGAACATGGTTCTGGATCATAACAAGTATCAATAACAATTTTGAAAGAAACACCAAGCACTTGCAAAAAAATAAATGGAAAAAGAGTTGAAACGTTGCACAATCTAAAAAAAAGAATAAGAACACAAAATCATGTTCTCCCAATTAGGAAGAAAAAAATGCAAAACAGTGCACAACAATAAAAGCATATTTGAATCGTATTCAAGATACACCAACATATGCTTACATTGTCTATGAAATGGTGCAATTCAAAAAGGACATGGACAAAGTTGAGAATATTGCAATGCAGAACTATGAAACCTTGTGCATGGATGCTAGCTCAAAGAAAATTGACATAGATCAAGAAATATGCAAAAAATGCAAAAATAGTCTTCATAATGAAAAGATACCTATATCTGCAGTTCCTTCGCAAATTTGCCGCAATAAAACAATAGATTCTGTCACAATTCTAACATCATTGGAAGAAAGATTGGTGTCACCAAGACTAGCTTTTTATCAAATAAGACTATTAGGGTACAAAAGAGCACAAATTGCACTTACAGGAACAATTATTAATGTCCCTGCAAACTTGAACAAGATACAAAAAGCTTTTCCTAGAAGCTTTGAAACTTCAGAAACATTTGCAGTTCTATTGAAAAGGAAACTAGAGTACACGAGTGCTTATTATTATGGAAATGTCTTCCCTTATATTTTTATGACTGCTTTGAATGAACTTTGCAACACTCCACTTTAAAAATCCGCGAATATTACTATTGACACTGTGTGGGAGCAAATTGTTAAAAAAAACATTGCAGTAGCTAGTCAGTCCCCAACGCACACATACGCAAGTGATTCGAGTGACGAAGAAATAAATATAGAACTTGCCAATGAAACAATGGTACATGGCTATGGGAAAGCTCATCAAGTAGATGATCTAAAAAATGAGATTATACAAATTGCACCTTTTGAAGGATTGCAACCATTGGGCATTTTCCAAGACAAATTTTCTGAAGCGTTGAATTTCCCTACATTGTTCTTTGTCTACAATCGACCTGAAGATATTGTAAACCGATTTACTTATCAACGGACATAACAATGGGAATTGCAACATGTGTCAACAGACTTTGCAAGACACAAAACAAATACCTTTTTTAAAGCAATGCATGTTCTGATTCAATAAATCCGTGGTGCTGCATGGATTTCAATACGAAAAGTAGAGATAAAGGGAAAACCTCTAGTTGCAAAGGACGTAAAATATAAATCAAATCTTCAAAAAATAATAAAATCACGAATTGATTATCAGAGTTTAAAAAACATACGTACATCTCCTGATTACATCGAACATATTTGAAAGGATTTCTTTGCAATGATTCGACAACTTGGCCCCCCAACTTCTTTTGTCACTTTCATTGGTGTTGAACATATTTGGCTTCCTCTTTGTAATGCATTGCAAAAAAATGCAGATAGGATTTCTCCCAAAACTAGCAAAGAACACATTGCTCAACCAATTGGAACATTGATACAAGAAAATACAGTGGCTTGTAGTTTTTACTATAGACATAGAATGTCGGTAATGTGATCTTTTCCGACATCTGATTCTTATTTTTTATTTGAATTACTAAGGCTTGTTTGCATTTCCAATGATTTCAAAGAAGATTGGTCTGTGATCAGACTCACCTCCCAATACCACCCATTGTCTTAGACATAATTTAAGATCCATAATAGATTCTTTGATTAAAAATCGTTCCAGTCTCTTTGCTATACTTTCCTGGCCCACCCTTCTATTTGTCCAGTCTAAATCTCATTCATACTTAAAGGATTCTTTGTGTAGGGTAATTCTTTCATAGAGTCCTTCTCTTAAATCGAGAATTACTAAAATTTTGGCCACTGTTATCCTTCCCGTGCTCAAGTACAAATTGTTCACCATTACAAAGGTTCTGAGCGAATTCCCCATAAGTTTTAAGATATCCTCAATCCAAAATTCATATGGAATGTTTGGTAATTTGATCCAAACCAGTCCATTATTGACCCTTTCTGAGTTTGCGTCAAACAAAGGCATCTGATATTTTAGCATCAAGAAAATTGAATTCCAATACCAGGATCTAGTAAAGATATTTGAAGCATCCTCCTTGGATTTGAATATAAATGTTAACCAACCTATGGATAGTACAAATGAATCTGGTAAAGAAAATAGAGAATTTCCCCAATTTTCATAAACCCACTCCTTCAAGGTTCTTTCACCCACCATTCTACTTGTGAATCTTCAAATTAAGGTTCTCTCATTGTTCTCCACTGCTTCATAAACATTAACATCCACACCAAAAACCAAGTTCAACTGCTAAGATTTTTTCATTACACATTTTTTCCCTTTTTTCTTGTTTAGGGTTTGAAAATCTCTAGGGAAAACCAAGATCTGAGGTGAGAGTGTTAAAAGAAACCTCAAGAAGGGTTTCATCATTCAAATTGTCATTTACAAGAGATTCATGGATTAAATGCTCTTGTCGTGTAATAACGCTATCCAAATATCGAAGAGAAAGGTTTACATCTAGCTCGAACTCATCAATCCCTCAAGTACCAAGAACTGATGAATTTGAAGTACTTTTATACTCTAACACTACCAAGGTTTGACACACAATTGTCTTGGCAGAATGAGTTTTCCTAGCTTATGCTTTTGGGGTCAAGAAAACAACCAATATTAAGACCAAAGATGTAATGTCCCGATTTCGAACCCATTGCATTCAAAGGTAAATGATGTACTATTGTTATAAAATCATGGTGAGGAGCTCAAGGCCAAGGCCCCGCCATTGATTTAGTGATGCATATGGTTTACATGCTATCCAGGCACATTGGAATTTCAAATATCATGTAAATATGTATTTTAATAAAATACCCACAACTAGCTATGCAATGCAAGAAGAGATGGGGGCATGATGCCAGAAAATGGTTCTAGAATTGCAAGAGAACATGGTTCTGGATCATAACAAGTATCAATAGCAATTTTGAAAGAAACACCAAGCACTTGCAAAAAAAAAAATGGAAAAAGAGTTGAAACGTTGCACAATCTAAAAAAAAGAATAAGAACACAAAATCATGTTCTCCCAATTAGGAAGAAAAAAATGCAAAACAGTGCACAACAATAAAAGCATATTTGAATTGTATTCAAGATACACCGACATATGCTTGCATTGTCTATGAAATGGTGCAATTCAAAAAGGACATGGACAAAGTTGAGAATATTGCAATGCAGAACTATGAAACCTTGTGCATGGATGCTAGCTCAAAGAAAATTGACATAGATCAAGAAATATGCAAAAAATGCAAAAATAGTCTTCATAATGAAAAGATACCTATATTTGCAGTTCCTTCGCAAATTTTCCGCAATAAAACAATAGATTCTGTCACAATTCTAACATCATTGGAAGAAAGATTGGTGTCACCAAGACTAGCTTTTTATCAAATAAGACTATTAGGGTACAAAAGAGCACAAATTGCACTTACAGGAACAATTATTAATGTCCCTGCAAACTTGAACAAGATACAAAAAGCTTTTCCTAGAAGCTTTGAAACTTAAGAAACATTTGTAGTTCTATTGAAAAGGAAACTAGAGTACATGAGTGCTTATTATTATGGAAATGTATTCCCTTATATTTTTATGACTGCTTTGAATGAACTCTACAACACTCCACTTTAAAAATCCGAGAATATTACTATTGACACTGCGTGGGAGCAAAGTGTTAAAAAAAACATTGCAGTAGCTAGTCAGTCCCCAATGCACACATACACAAGTGATTCGAGTGACGACGAAATAAATATAGAACTTGTCAATGAAACAATGATACATGGCTATGGGAAAGCTCATCAAGTAGATGATCTAGAAAATGAGATTATACAAATTGCACCTTTTGAAGGATTGCAACCATTGGGCATTTTCCATGACAAATTTTCTGAAGCGTTGAATTTCCCTACATTGTTCTTTGTCTACAATCGACCTAAAGATATTGTAAACCGATTTACTTATCAACGGACATAACAATGGGAATTGCAACATGTGTCAACAGACTTTGCAAGACACAAAACAAATACCTTTTTTAAAGCAATGCATGTTCTGATTCAATAAATCCATGGTGCTGCATGGATTTCAATACGAAAAGTAGAGATAAAGGGAAAACCTCTAGTTGCAAAGGACGTAAAATATAAATCAAAATTTCAAAAAATATTAAAATCACCAATTGATTATCAAAGTTTAAAAAACATACGTACATCTCCTGATTACATCGAACATATTTGAAACGATTTCTTTGCAATGATTCGACAACTTAGCCCCCCGACTTTTTTTGTCACTTTCATTGGTGTTGAACATATTTGGCTTCCTCTTTGTAATGCGTTGCAAAAAAATGCAGATAGGATTTCTCCCAAAACTGGCAAAGAACACATTGCTCAACCAATTGGAACATTGATATAAGAAAATACAGTGGCTTGTAGTTTTTACTATAGACATAGAATGTCGGCAATGTGATCTTTTCCGACATCTGATTCTTATTTTTTATTTGAATTACTAAGGCTTGTTTGCATTTCCAATGATTTCAAAGAAGATTGGTCTGTGATCAGGCTCACCTCCCAATACCACCCATTGTCTTAGACATAATTTAAGATCCATAAAAGATTCTTTGATTAAAAATCGTTCCAGTCTCTTTGCTATACTTTCCTGGCCCACCTTTCTATTTGTCCAGTCTAAATCTCGTTCATACTTAAAGGATTCTTTGTGTAGGGTAATTCTTTCATAGAGTCCTTCTCTTAAATCGAGAATTACTAAAATTTTGGCCACTGTTATCCTTCCTGTGCTCAAGTACAAATTGTTCACCATTACAAAGGTTCTGAGCGAATTCCCTATATGTTTGAAGATATCCTCAGTCCAAAATTCATATGGAATGTTTGGTAATTTGATCCAAACAAATCCATTATTGACCCTTTCCGAGTTTGCGTCAAACAAAGGCATCTGATATTTTAGCATCAAGAAAATTGAATTCCAATACCAGGATCTAGTAAAGATATTTGAAGCATCCTCCTTGGATTTGAATATAAACGTTAACCAACCTATGGATAGTACAAACGAATCTGGTAAAGAAAATAGAGAATTTCCCGAATTTTCAGAAACCCACTCCTTCAAGGTTCTTTCACCCACCATTCTACTTGTGAATCTTCAAATTAAGGTTCTCTCATTGTTCTCCACTGCTTCGTAAACATTAACATCCACACCAAAAACCAAGTTCAATTGATAAGATTTTTTCATTACACATTTTTTCCCTTTTTTCTTGTTTAGGGTTTGAAAATCTCTAAGGAAAACCAAGATCTGAGGTGACAATGTTAAAAGAAACCTCGAGAAGGGTTGCATCATTCAAATTGTCATTTACAAGAGATTCATGGATTAAATGCTATTGTCGTGTAATAACGCTATCCAAATATCGAAGAGAAAGGTTTACATCTAGCTCGAAGTCATCAATCCCTCAAGTACCAAGAACTGATGAATTTGAAGTACTTTTATCCTCTAACACTACCAAGGTTTGACACACAACTGTCTTGGCAGAATGAGTTTTCCTAGCTTATGCTTTTGGGGTCAAGAAAACAACCAATATTAAGACCAAAGATGTAATGTCCCAATTTCGAACCCATTGCATTCAAAGGTAAATGATGTAATATTGTTATAAAATCATGGTGAGGAGCTCAAGGCCAAGGCCCCGCCATTGATTTAGTGATACATATGGTTTACGTGCTATCCAGGCACATTGGAATTTCAAATATCATGTAAATATGCATTTTAATAAAATACCCACAACTAGCTATGCAATGCAAGAAGAGATGGGGGCATGATGCCAGAAAATGGTTCTAGAATTGCAAGAGAACATGGTTCTAGATCATAACAAGTATCAATAGCAATTTTGAAAGAAACACCAAGAACTTGCAAAAAAAAAATGGAAAAAGAGTTGAAACGTTGCACAATCTAAAAAAAAGAATAAGAACACAAAATCATGTTCTCCCAATTAGGAAGAAAAAAATGCAAAACAGTGCACAACAATAAAAGCATATTTGAATCGTATTCAAGATACACCGACATATGCTTGCATTGTCTATGAAATGGTGCAATTCAAAAAGGACATGGACAAAGTTGAGAATATTGCAATGCAGAACTATGAAACCTTGTGCATGGATGCTAGCTCAAAGAAAATTGACATAGATCAAGAAATATGCAAAAAATGCAAAAATAGTCTTCATAATGAAAAGATACCTATATTTGCAGTTCCTTCGCAAATGTGCCGCAATAAAACAATAGATTCTGTCATAATTCTAACATCATTGGAAGAAAGATTAGTGTCACCAAGACTAGCTTTTTATCAAATAAGACTATAAGGGTACAAAAGAGCACAAATTGCACTTACAGGAACAATTATTAATGTCCCTGCAAACTTGAACAAGATACAAAAAGCTTTTCCTAGAAGCTTTGAAACTTCAGAAACATTTGCAGTTCTATTGAAAAGGAAACTAGAGTACACGAGTGCTTATTATTATGGAAATGTAATCCCTTATATTTTTATGACTGCTTTGAATGAACTCTGCAACACTCCACTTTAAAAATCTGAGAATATTACTATTGACACTGCGTGGGAGAAAATTGTTAAAAAAAACATTGCAGTAGCTAGTCAGTCCCCAACGCACACATACACAAGTGATTCGAGTGACAACGAAATAAATATAGAACTTTCCAATGAAACAATGGTACATGCCTATGGGAAAGCTCATCAAGTAGATGATCTAAAAAATGAGATTATACAAATTGCACCTTTTGAAGGATTGCAACCATTGGGCATTTTCCAAGACAAATTTTCTGAAGCGTTGAATTGCCCTACATTGTTCTTTGTCTACAATCGACCTGAAGATATTGTAAATCGATTTACTTATAAATGGACATAACAATGGGAATTGCAACATGTGTCAACAGACTTTGCAAGACATAAAACAAATACCTTTTTTAAAGCAATGCATGTTCTGATTCAATAAATCCGTGGTGCTGCATGGATTTCAATACGAAAAGTAGAGATAAAGGGAAAACCTCTAGTTGCAAAGGACGTAAAATATAAATCAAATCTTCAAAAAATATTAAAATCACCAATTGATTATCAGTGTTTAAAAAACATACGTACATCTCCTGATTACATCGAACATATTTGAAAGGATTTCTTTGCAATGGTTCGACAACTTGGCCCCCCGACTTTTTTTGTCACTTTCATTGGTGTTGAACATATTTGGCTTCCTCTTTGTAATGCATTGCAAAAAAATGCAGATAGAATTTCTCCCAAAACTGGCAAAGAACACATTGCTCAACCAATTGGAACATTGATACAAGAAAATACAGTGGCTTGTAGTTTTTACTATAGACATAGAATGTCCGCAATGTGATCTTTTCCGACATCTGATTCTTATTTTTTATTTGAATAACTAAGGCTTGTTTGCATTTCCAATGATTTCAAAGAAGATTGGTCTGTGATCAGACTCACCTCCCAATACCACCCATTGTCTTAGACATAATTTAAGATCCATAATAGATTCTTTGATTAAAAATCGTTCCAGTCTCTTTGCTATACTTTCCTGGCCTACCCTTCTATTTGTCCAGTCTAAATCTCGTTCATACTTAGAGGATTCTTTGTGTAGGGTAATTCTTTCATAGAGTCCTTCTCTTAAATCGAGAATTACTAAAAATTTTGCCACTGTTATCCTTCCCGTGCTCAAGTACAAATTGTTCACCATTACAAAGGTTCTGAGCGAATTCCCTATAAGTTTGAAGATATCCTCAGTCCAAAATTCATATGGAATGTTTGGTAATTTGATCCAAACCAGTCCATTATTGACCCTTTCCGAGTTTGCGTCAAACAAAGGCA
The DNA here is from genome assembly GCA_027924585.1 of Larix kaempferi. Taxonomy (NCBI): domain Eukaryota; kingdom Viridiplantae; phylum Streptophyta; class Pinopsida; order Pinales; family Pinaceae; genus Larix; species Larix kaempferi. The sequence goes on from BSBM01000625.1 coordinate 20,986,105, forward strand.
TCTGATATTTTAGCATCAAGAAAATTGAATTCCAATACCAGGATCTAGTAAAGATATTTGAAGCATCCTCCATGGATTTGAATATAAACGTTAACCAACCTATGGATAGTACAAACGAATCTGGTAAAGAAAATAGAGAATTTCCCCAATTTTCAGAAACCCACTCCTTCAAGGTTCTTTCACCCACCATTCTACTTGTGAATCTTCAAATTAAGGTTCTCTCATTATTCTCCACTACTTCATAAACATTAACATCCACACCAAAAACCAAGTTCAACTAATAAAAATTTTTCATTACACATTTTTTCCCTTTTTTCTATTTTAGGGTTTGAAAATCTCTAGGGAAAACCAAGATCTGAGGTGACAGTGTTAAAAGAAGCCTCGAGAAGTGTTGCATCATTCAAATTGTCATTTACAAGAGATTCATGGATTAAATGCTCTTGTCGTGTAATAACGCTATCCAAATATCGAAGAGAAAGGTTTACATCTAGCTCAAAGTCATCAATCCCTCAAGTACCAAGAACTGATGAATCTGAAGTACTTTTATCCTCTGACACTACCAAGGTTTGACACACAATTGTCTTGGCAGAATGAGTTTTCCTAGCTTATGCTTTTGGGGTCAAGAAAACAACCAATATTAAGACCAAAGATGTAATGTCCCGATTTCGAACCCATTGCATTCAAAGGTAAATGATGTAATATTGTTATATAATCATGGTGAGGAGCTCAAGGCCAAGGCCCCGCCATCGATTTAGTGTTGCATATGGTTTACGTGCTATCCAGGCACATTGGAATTTCAAATATCATGTAAATATGCATTTTAATAAAATACCCACAACTAGCTATGCAATGCAAGAAGAGATGGGGGCATGATGCCAGAAAACGGTTCTAGAATTGCAAGAGAACATGGTTCTGGATCATAACAAGTATCAATAGCAATTTTGAAAGAAACACCAAGCACTTGCAAAAAAAATGGAAAAAGAGTTGAAACGTTGCACAACCTAAAAAAAGAATAAGAACACAAAATCATGTTCTCCCAATTAGGAAGAAAAAAATGCAAAACAGTGCACAACAATAAAAGCATATTTGAATCGTATTCAAGATACAACGACATATGCTTGCATTGTATATGAAATGGTGCAATTCAAAAAGGACATGGACAAAGTTGAGAATATTGCAATGCAGAACTATGAAACCTTGTGCATGGATGCTAGCTCAAAGAAAATTGACATAGATCAAGAAATATGCAAAAAATGCAAAAAATAGTCTTCATAATGAAAAGATACCTATATTTGAGGTTCCTTCGCAAATTTTCCGCAATAAAACAATAGATTCTGTCACAATTCTAACATCATTGGAAGAAAGATTGGTGTCACCAAGACTAGATTTTTATCAAATAAGACCATTAGGGTACAAAAGAGCACAAATTGCACTTACAGGAACAATTATTAATGTCCCTGCAAACTTGAACAAGATACAAAAAGCTTTTCCTAGAAGCTTTGAAACTTCAGAAACATTTGCAGTTCTATTGAAAAGGAAACTAGAGTACACGAGTGCTTATTATTATGGAAATGTCTTCCCTTATATTTTTATGACTGCTTTGAATGAACTCTACAACACTCCACTTTAAAAATCCGAGAATATTACTATTGACACTGCGTGGGAGCAAATTGTTAATAAAAACATTGCAGTAGCTAGTCAGTCCCCAACGCACACATACACAAGTGATTCGAGTGACGACGAAATAAATATAGAACTTGCCAATGAAACAATGGTACATGGCTATGGGAAAGCTCATAAAGTAGATGATCTATAAAATGAGATTATACAAATTGCACCTTTTGAAGGATTGCAACCATTGGGCATTTTCCAAGACAAATTTTCTGAAGTGTTGAATTTCCCTACATTGTTCTTTGTCTCCAATCGACCTGAAGATATTGTAAACTGATTTACTTATCAACCGACATAACAATGGGAATTGCAACATGTGTCAACAGACTTTGCAAGACACAAAACAAATACCTTTTTTAAAGCAATGCATGTTCTGATTCAATAAATCTGTGGTGTTGCATGGATTTCAATAAGAAAAGTAGAGATAAAGGGAAAACCTCTAGTTGCAAAGGACGTAAAATATAAATCAAATCTTCAAAAAATATTAAAATCACCAATTGATTATCAGTGTTTAAAAAACATACGTACATCTCATGATTATATCGAACATATTTGAAAGAATTTCTTTGCAATGATTCGACAACTTGGCCCCCCGACGTTTTTTGTCGCTCTCATTGGTGTTGAACATATTTGGCTTCCTCTTTGTAATGCGTTGCAAAAAAATGCAGATAGGATTTCTCCCAAAACTGGCAAAGAACACATTGCTCAACCAATTGGAACATTGATACAAGAAAATACAGTGGCTTGTAGTTTTTACTATAGACATAGAATGTCGGCAATGTGATCTTTTCCGATATCTCATTCTTATTTTTTATTTGAATTACTAAGGCTTGTTTGCATTTCCAATGATTTCAAAGAAGATTGGTCTGTGATCAGACTCACCTCCCAATACCACCCAATTTCTTAGACATAATTTAAGATCCATAATAGATTCTTTGATTAAAAATCGTTCCAGTCTCTTTGCTATACTTTCCTGGCCCACCCTTCTATTTGTCCAGTCTAAATCCCGTTCATACTTAAAGGATTCTTTGTGTAGGGTAATTCTTTCATAGAGTCCTTCTCTTAAATCGAGAATTACTAAAATTTTGTCCACTGTTATCTTTCCCGTGCTCAAGTACAAATTGTTCACCATTACAAAGGTTCTGAGCGAATTCCCTATAAGTTTGAAGATATCCTCAGTCCAAAATTCATATGGAATGTTTGGTAATTTGATCCAAACCAGTCCATTATTGACCCGTTCTGAGTTTGCGTCAAAAAAAGGCATTTGATATTTTAGCATCAAGAAAATTGAATTCCAATACCAGGATCTAGTAAAGATATTTGAAGCATCCTCCTTGGATTTGAATATAAACGTTAACCAACCTATGGATAGTACAAACGAATCTGGTAAAGAAAATAGAGAATTTCCCCAATTTTCAGAAACCCACTCCTTCAAGGTTCTTTCACCCACCATTCTACTTGTGAATCTTCAAATTAAGGTTCTCTCATTGTTCTCCACTGCTTCGTAAACATTAACAGCCACACCAAAAACCAAGTTCAACTGATAAGATTTTTTCATTACACATTTTTTCCCTTTTTTCTTGTTTAGGGTTTGAAAATCTCTAAGGAAAACCAAGATCTGAGGTGACAGTGTTAAAAGAAGTCTCGAGAAGGGTTGCATCATTCAAATTGTCATTTACAAGAGATTCATGGATTAAATGCTATTGTCGTGTAATAACGTTATCCAAATATCGAAGAGAAAGGTTTACATCTAGCTCAAAGTCATCAATCCCTCAAGTACCAAGAACTGATGAATCTGAAGTACTTTTATCCTCTGACACTACCGAGGTTTGACACACAATTGTCTTGGCAGAATGAGTTTTCCTAGCTTATGCTTTTGGGGTCAAGAAAACAACCAATATTAAGACCAAAGATGTAATGTCCCGATTTCGAACCCATTGCATTCAAAGGTAAATGGTGTACTATTGTTTTAAAATCATGGTGAGGAGCTCAAGGCCAAGGCCCTGCCATCGATTTAGTGATGCATATGGTTTACGTGCTATCCAGGCACATTGGAATTTCAAATATCAAGTAAATATGCATTTTAATAAAATACCCACAACTAGCTATGCAATGCAAGAAGAGATGGGGGCATGATTTTACAAGGAATTGGGAGGGAAACCATTCAAACCCTTGAATCAATCAAGTCAAGCCAAGTGTCAATGAGAGAACCCACAAAACCCTCAACTACCCATGTTGACTTTTGTACCCGATCATTCATTTCTCCCAAGAGTTGGTTGAAATAGTTAATGCCTTTGGGAATGGGAGGTATGGCTATCCAAATTTGGGTATGGGAAATCCACCGTTCATGGAAAATCATGTTTGGATTCTTGGGCAAGAAAAGAGCCATGAATTGCTCCCCAAGCCATTACCCATCAGCCAGTTTGGCTCTTTCACGAGTTGGAGGCTTGCTGGGCATTTTTCCCCTTCGAAATTTTGTGTTTTCCTTCATTCTCAGCTAGTATTTCCACCTATTAATGTAGCTGCACAAAATTCAAAGAATAATTTTTTCAATTTGCAAAGTAAAACTTTAGTTGAGTGAGGTGATTTTTGCATCGAAATTTGGAGCGGGGAATCAAGGTGACATCTGTCTACCCATAGGTACTGTGCAATGAATGCCTTCCTGTCAGGTAGACTTAATTGCACTTGCCTTGGAGTGCTAGCTGTTTGCAACGACATTAACTTATTATTTTATTTTAATATGCTTTTCCAATTTTAAAAGGTTGATTTCTACTTTCTTGCGACGGGTCAAACTTGCATACTCAGAAATCCACCAAGATGACATTGCAGTTAACCGTCAACAAAAGGAATTTGTTGTTCATCTAGCCATTACATTGTTTAGCACATTATTTTCAAGCTTTCAATGATATTTTTACCGCCAAAACAAACCGCCACTCAAGTGTATAGGAGGTTTCCAAGTCATGGCCAAATCACGCCAATTTTCAAGTGTTAATCACACAGAAGGCAATCTTAATCCATCATCTGTGCACAAAAACGTTGCAATTTTTTTGTGGAGGATCCGAATAATTAATGGGCATCATAAGAGTTGTTTTTCATTTTATTTTCCACATATTGAGAGTAATACAATCAAAGGATTTTGAAAGTAAATTTGTTGGAGGTAATTCCTAGATCACAGAAGATGAATGACTTGCTATCTTTGGGATTGGAAAGGCAGGAAGATTGAAGCCTTTAAAAAATGTTGCGCCTTTTGATTATATTCAGATTGAACGTGTTAGACTTACTACATAAGTGGACGTAGTTTCAGGATTGTGAAACTGTTTTCATATAAACCTTTGAACAATTTAATACACAGAGATTCCATAAGGCTGTAGAATGCAAATCATCAGTGCCAATGGTAGTAATCAGTATTACCATAGTAAATTTCAAAAAACTATTTGCGATTCCAATTTCAAGGTGGGAGTCCGTCCACGGTCCGACTATCCGAGTGTGGATGCATTTTTTTTTCAAGTACGTACTCTTCACTGATCTCTAAACTTTGACCAGACATTTTTTGGAGCCCAGTGGATGTCAATTGGTTTGAATTTATCTTTTGAGGATGTTATTGGCAGATAGATCACAATTGTGATATACCTAGCAGCTAGGGTTTCAGATTTCAGTGAAAATGATCAGACACAAATACTAGCTTTCCTCCCAACTGTCCGAGAGTGTAAATATAATAATAACCATTCAGAACACGTAGATTTCCTTCTTTACATCATGGCTCCACCATTTTCTTCCTTGTTGTTGCCCAATGATTGAACTCAAAGTGCATAACAATCACCGAGACCCTGCCAATTGTTGACAGTTTTTTCATTTTTCAAATAGCATAGGGGTAATATGCACAAAGACATTAATGATAATCCCTCTTTTATTCCTCAAGAGAACTTTCACATAACGAAGGAAAATATTATAACATACTCAACACTAGAAGTAGCTGGAGAGTCTCTCTCAAAATGCCTAAAGAAGATAAGAGGCGTCGCTACCAGTTTCTATGAGATTCATTACATCCGCATTTTTCTAGCCTCACACTGCAACTATATAATGGTTGGACCAATCTACAGGAATTTGGGCTTGGGGTTTGTATGTTCCTTCAAACTGTCCGTAATTTTTGAAAAACTCTATTGCATTTGAATTATTTCATGGGTTGTATCTAACAATCAGAAGTTTTGGAGTTTTGCATAGGATTTTCCAAAGGGCTCCCACGTTGTTTCAGACATATCGATGGTTGTTCCATCTCTTTCAGAGGACAAGGAAATGCAAGTGATTGAATCCAAGTGGTTCAATGGCACCGACTGCGACGATTCTAGAGAAAACATGGACCCCCAATAGGTTAAGCGTGGAGAATTTCCAAGGTCTCTTCTTGATCACTGGAAGAACATATTGGTGGCTATCATTATATTTATTTCTTTGCATCTCTACTATTTCTTGAAAGATCCTAATATAAGTGGCAAGGATAATGGTGAGATGGGTGGTCCATTGGCAATAAAGTCTTTCTTGAGGTTAATGAAATCATTCATGGATTACGTGCGGACGGAGGACATTGAAGATGAGGGTTCAAGCTCAGCTCCCAAGCCAAGATGGTCAGAAATCCAAGAGGTTCGACGTCAACTCCCAAGCCAAGAGGATCAATGGTATATTCCTTCTTTCACAATCCAAGAGGATCGGTGGTCTACTCCTGTTTTCATAAGTAGCCCTTCCTATCCTAAAACTAGTCCTTTTAGCAATGCTAGGTTTTCTAGTGGAAGCTTTTCCTTCCGGGATCCTCAAGATGTTCCAAACACAGTTGCAAAATCAAATGCTGGTTCTTCCTCTGTTTTAGCACCTGAGATAACAGAAAACATTCAACTAGACACAACACAATGAGTGGAGAATTTACCAAAATACGTTGATAAGTTGGGCATCATCTGGGTTTCTGTTATGTGATTTGTGTTCAAGAATGGTTGAGTTTGAAAATCACATTGTCTTTGTTGTTTTTTACAACATGTTGCATCCTTTCAAGTAGTAACATTATGGACATTACTGCTTGTAGCTCCTGCATTTTCAAACTCTACTTTCATGCTTTGTCATAGACATTGCCACATGCGGCTCTTATATTTTTTGGATCTGCAATAGCAATCAAAATAGAAGCAAGATTTCATGTCACCTGGATAACATGCAGGACATTGATGTTTATCATGTATTTTAATAAATCTTGATTGAGATATACTATGACAATATTATTTTGTTGTATATAAGCAATTACTCTAATATCAATTAAAAAAATCAAACTTGTGATTTTCTAAGAAGAGATCTTATTTTTGAATGTAATATTTGAATTAAAAAATTCATCACTTTATGTTAAAAATTTTAGAGTTTTCAAAAAATGAGAACCTCTTTGAGATATTAGTATAACATCTACGCAACTGTCAAAGTGCATGTACATTCAATCATTTTCAGTATTTTTATTTTTCATTTGTTTAAAATGTACTAAACTAGTATAGCCACAAGTAGAGTCGCCAATGAACATCAATAGGTGTAACCAACTACTTAATTTTGTGGAGATGGTCGGTTGTTAAACAAAGGATAAAAATTAAACTAATTAATATAAACATAAGACAAATACTATTTAATAAACATACCCATTTTCTTAACCACCACTTAACCTAGCTTATTTAAATCTTAATGAAGATGCATTTGAACATAACAAGATACGACCAACATGAAATAAATCCCCATTGTACACTTGTTACACTCAAGTTAATATTTTTGACATTTTTGTTTACATTCAATGCAAGTTCCTTTTGATATATCTTGACCTGGAGAGTGGGTTAGGGATCATTGAATCAAGCAATGACGAATGAAGCTATATATATACTGGAGCTAGTGATGCTTAGCTATATGTATGCTGGAACCAATAATTTAATTTTTAATATAGTTGATATTTTTAGTGTTTTGGTTGCCTCGAAATTATAATTGCAATGAATGCACAAGTTTTTGTGTGGAAGCCATGAATTACTGCATATGAATAGCTCAACTCTATATAGCCCCAAGACATCCTTCATTGTGAAACAATTTACCACGACAATTGTTAATAGTAGAGGATTGATAATGCCCAAGACATCATTAGTTGTAAAAAAATACCAAGAACATATGTGCCATTGCATGGGAAATTACCTGCTACACTTCCGTGAGGACAGGTAAGTTCCCATGGATATCCTGCTACACCCGGAACTTACCTCCGTGAGGACAGGTAAGTTCCCAGGATACGTATCCCTCAGGGAACTGAGAACCCATGACTCTGCCCCACATCCTGCTACACCCGGAATCATAAAAGAGTTCACAAGCCGAAAATCAAAGTTGTAGGCATGGTTGATTACGTAACTTAGAGAAACTCTATGCAGGCAGAAGGAATTCTTGGTGATAATTTCTAGCCTTATGCTAAAAAAGAGATTACATACTAGGAATATTGGGCCATGGATAACTGGTCTTCTCCGACATTTATGATATGTTTGAAATACTTAAGTGCTTTATGCCCATTTTTTCCATAGACTTTATAGGTGAGTTGAGGGGTCTTTCCCAGGATACCCTAGGATACTTCCAGATTAACGAGAATCCATGTGAGGAGACCACGATCACCTGGGGCCTCATCCTCCGCGACCTTTTTAGTGTCGACAACGTCATCTCCATGATGAGGGAGAGAGTGGAGTTTGAGTTCGAAAGGCCTCCCCATGTCCGGGTGCAGAGGAGATAGTGACAGAAAAAATGTGTTTCATACACCAGCGGTCAAAGCTATGCTAAAGTTGGTGTAGGCTAACAAGTGGTTATAGATGTGACGAACGGCGTTGGATAACTGGCACTCAAACCGCCCCACTGTCGACAACGGTAAATTTTCCGGCGAGGCACAATTCCACCCCTTCTCATCATTTTTTTGGGAATTTCGACGATCTGGGTCATCTTAAAATGGGCCAAAACCCCTAGGGACATAGTTCCATGGCATAGTTCCGTAGTAAATGGGGTGGAACTAGGGAACAAATCGCCGAAAAAGTGAGGCTATTTGAGTGCCAGTTATCTCACGCCGTGATGAACATGAACTTTGATTCTCCAATTCTGCTAAGAACCATCATAACTTCATCATCATAGGACATAGGCTTTTCATCATCATAGGACATAGGATTTTGGATAGCAGCAAGATTTTGGCATATTATCTTGAACCGATATTCGAAATCTGTGATGGAGGAAGAACCTCTCTTGCAAGATTGAAGGTCTAGATGAAGTCGGAGATCTTGAGCCTTAGACTCCTAGGCTAAATTGTAGTGAAGATCGACCGCCTGCTCCAGAACTTCTTCAGAAAATAGATTTCATTTGAAACCATATAAAAAGATTTGTTGGCAATGTGATCTTCTATTTCATTTGAAACCCTATAAGAATCAAATCAGAGCCAAGTAATCCAAATAAACATGAAATAAAGTACTTATCTTACAAAATACGCAACCGAAATCGACCGTGCCATGTTCCACCTAGTTGTAGATGCAATGCAAGCCAAAAATCACTTTGCAATGGTAACCCCAAGCTATAACCATGATTCCAAAAGAAAGAGTGAACTCAACCACAAAACCCATCTAAAATTGGTCCAACCACAATCCAATGGCAAGTGGATTCCACATCACTTCCAATCTAGGATCTCCAGTGGCAATTCCAAGACAAAGTTTTCAGGATAAATCAATCCAACCACAACCCAATGGAAAGTATTCCTTGACTTCCACTCTAGGGAAATTCTAGTGGCTCCAAGAAAAAATGTTTAGAAATATATCAACCTCAAATCCAATGGCAAGTAGAATTCCACATCACTTCCAATCCAGGATCTCCAGAGGCAATTCCAGGACAAAACAATGGCAATTTCAGAGTAACTCAACTTGGGCACAGGCTCAACAAGAGCACACCAACCAACAAAAACTCATGTTAGGAGAAACCAATCACACCAGTACCATAGAAAAAAAAGAGCCAAGAGCATGCATAACCAACAAGAGAGTCTATCCCCCATCCACCCAAATCCCATTTCCCAAGAGCAGTTCAAATTGGGGGGAGAGAGGGTGACACAAGGGAGGAGTTACATTCCGAAATTAGCAAAATGGGAGTTACACTTCTCAAGAGGGCGCATTAGAGGGGAGAAGAAGAGTCCTCATCAAGGTGGAAGTTACAAATTTTCATGAGGGGCACACTAAGTGAGGAAAGAAAACTCTAACTCCAAATAAAATTAATCCAGGAATAAAATAAAAACAAAGGGGTAGCATAACACATGAGGGTGCATAAATCAAGAGGGTCCACCAAGTCCACAAGAAGGGTGTATCCCATCCACATAGGTCAAAACACAAGGTAACACTTTTCCCACAATCCCTTGCTCGTAACATCATGGTTCCTCATACTATTTTTCATGGCATCAATCGATCCGATTAATTTATTTTATTAATTAATAATGTTCAACATAATACAAATAATAATAATGTGCAACCCATAGTCTCGGCACCTTGTGCCATAATATCCAACATAGTAACAACAATAATATGTCCAGGGGCTAAACCAGAGGGTCATTACATTCACCTTCCTGATATATAGAGTTTAATGGCTCATCAACCATTGCACAAAGAGTAGTCATGTGCTTTTACAACTTAGTACTAACCTTATTGCATATTGCATACAATGTATCTTTTCAGATTTTCTAGGAAACTCTAAGTGAGTAGGTCAGCATGATGATTTGAAAGGTTTCCAATTAAAAAGATTCTATTGCTTAAGGTTTGAGGTAGGCATTCTGAAAATCTATTAAGGTTTGAGGGTAGGAATTCTGAAATCTATATGATGCTTAAGTTTGCAAACTGTACCATGGCAGGTAGATAGATGACATTAATAAGAAAATGGATGTCAGCAATGTCCGTGACAAGGCATGAAAATAGAATTTGCAAATGCTTCTACGTGGGTTGGAGATGCTTAATGCAATTGAACTAAGGAATTAAGGTTTAGTTGGGAGTGCCATTTGCAATCTTCCACCGCTGAAAAAACTGTCTTTGATGAACAACAATAGTGGTTCAACGATGCCTCACAACCTTACCATGTGTAGGAAGCTTCAACACTTAGATTTTATCGCACAATCTCTTTATGGGGAACCTTCCAGACTTCATTTCAAAGCTTGTAGAGTTGGAGTACTTGGATCTCTTGGTGAACAATTTCTCTTGTTCGATTTTGAAAGGAATTGGGAAACTACCATTGTTAGGAACCCGTAGCAACCCTTCTCTTTACTTTGTTAGTATATTGTTGTTGGACACATATGCTTTGAAAGTCGTCCTGTAATATTTGTTGATCCATAGTTTGTATGAGCCCATGGTATTGACCCATAGTATTGGACGCATATGCTTTGTAATTTGTCCCGTAGTATTATATGTTCCATGGTATTGAGCTATAGTATTGGGCATAGACTTAGAATATAAGTGTGTGTTGAGGCCAATGAAGGAACCGTGAAGTTATTTGTATTGAGCTTACTCAAAGGAGGTTTCCCCCTCAAAGTGGCCAGCGATTAATAAATTGATTATGAGTTCTATTATTTCTAATATCTCATGCATTTTCATTAATTAATTGTTGCAGGCTCCCCACATCTGGTATTAGAGCACTTTCTTGGGCTCGTTGGGTGGAATTTCTGCCAAATTTTTTTTGTTGCATCTGTTGCAGGTTCGGATCCGGGAATAATCCCTATCCGCTTAATTGTGGAAAGTACTTGGGCATAATCCCTAAAACTCATTGTGAGGAGTACCACAGGAGCCTCGAAGTAGTTGGCCCATTGAGAGGACCTTCCAATGAAAAGGGCCACGACCCCTACCTGATTGACTAGTTCCCACCTGTGAGGTAAACCAAGGGTTGTCATTTGTGGCAAAGCGGTTATCAGTTTTATGTGAGTCGTGGAGTGAGGGGTACTTACCCAATATGCAAGTTGTCAGACAACATTGGTGGCTGAGTGAATCCCATGAACCGTTAGGAAGCTGAGCATACCTGGGGTCCATATCTATTGCAAGCTGATAAATAACAGATCACATCTATCCAGATCCATATCCATATCTAGATCTAGATCCATATCTAGATCTAGATCCATATCCATATCCATATCCAGATCCAGATCTAGATCCATTGCAGATCTAGATCCGTTGTAGATCCAGATCCAGATCCATTGCAGATCCTTTGCCAATCTAGATCCAGATATGTTGCATATCTAGAGTCGCTGTAGATCCATTTTTGTTACCAATCACTTTCGCATCATTCCCCAAAAAAGTATAAAATTCTTTTTTTTGCCATATCTCCTCTGTTTTAACTTCGTTTCCCTTGAAACTTCACTAACATCCCTGCAATCCCATTCTGCATATTTCATTCCTGAGGACCATATCCCAAATTCCACTTCCCAAAGCAAAAAATCTCACATTTGTCTATTTTTAGGGTTTGCCATAACTTCTTTGATTTTCACTCGATCGCCTTCAAATTTTTTCACCGTGTCTAGTTCCTATTTCTTCTTCTTTGTCCCTCTCTGTTAAATTTTCCCATTCTTTCACCCTGCTTATGAAATCCTCATTTTATGCTTCCTTGTCCATTCGAAAGTGTTCAAAACCTAGTCAAACCCCAATCACCCATCAGAGTTTTTCCCAAATCCAAATTTCCCTTTACTAAATAATATTCTGTTTGTGTTTTTCTACCCATTCACAAAAGAAAAACTCCTAGTTATGGTTGTCACCCTCATCGTAGCACAAATAATGGAGGAAGAACTTGCAGCCCTCAAAACCAAACTCCAAGATTTGGATGAGAAATTTCTCAACCTCCATCTTCAGCATTCAGCCATGAACACTAGGTTCTCTTCTTCCAACAATTTTTGTGGGCTGAAGCTTGATTTTCCTCACTTCAATGGTAATGATCCAACTGGATGGATATATCGGGAAGAACAATATTTCAGTCTGCATAATACTTTGATGTCCAAAAAGTTCCACTTGCATCCTTTCATTTGGAACAAGAATCCCTTCAATGGTACTTTTGGTACATCAAGGCTCATGACGAGCCAAAATGGACATATTTTTTCCAACTCCTTTTGAAACGATTTGGTCCTAGTGCTTTTGATGACTTCACAGGAGCACTCACTAAACTTCACCAAATTGGCACTGTGAGAGAGTATCAAACAAAATTTGAGAAACTAGCCAATCACACAGAAGGATTTTCTGATGAATTCTACAAGAGTTGTTTTATTAGTGGTCTTAAGGATGAAATATGCTCAGAGGTTAAAATGTTCTGTCCCAACACAATGATGGAAGTTCTAGGGTTGGCTAAGTTGGCAGAGGACAAGATCACAGCCCAACAATGCTCCAAATCCACTTGTGTTCCTTTCAGAAATATGGTTTTCCAATGACCTACCATCACGCTAGCTCCTCGCACAAATCCTATCAAGCATTTGTATGAAGCAAAGATGTGGGCACATAGAGAAAAAAGGATTTGTTATAATTGTGATGAGAAATTCACTCGGGCACATAGATGTGTTCAGCAACAAATCTATCTCTTGGATGTGGATTCTTCTCCTACCTCTGAATTTGGTACAGAAACTCCAGATACACTAGATGATCAGGTCGACATTCAATAGCCGCCTGTTGACCCTCCGTCTCTAGACGACCACCCAGAGATATCTCTCCATGCTTTAGATGGAGTCACCACCCCACAAAAAATGTGGGTCAGGGGTTACTTCAAGAAGCTCCCTCTTACAATACTCATTGATTTTGGTAGCACTCATAACTTCATTGACCCTCAGATTGCCAAACATGATGATTGTTTTGTCCATCCTTGCTCCAACTTTGAATTCATGATTGCCAATGGGGGCACCTTACCTTGCAAGGGGAAGTGTCTCAATGTGCGTATCTATATGGAATATTATAACTTGCGCTCTACCATTTTATCCTTGTCCTTAGGCGGATGTGATGTAGTTTTGGGTGCTCAATGGTTACGCACACTTGGCCCCATCTTATGGGATTTTGCTGAGCTTTGGATGCAGTTTTTAGTCAATGGGAAACAACGCACATTTATGAGCTTACAACTAGTGTCTCTCCGCATCATTAGTTCACATCGCTTGGAAAATATCCTTAAGAAGAATTCACATGGTGTCATCGCTCAGCTCCATTCCATTCATATGCACCCATCAATGGTCTCCACTACTCCCTTGGATATATATGCAGGTGTCTTTGCTGAAACAGTGGGCTTGCCGCCTTCAAGAGAATTTTTCGGTAATAATTTAGCTACCTCTACATCTAAGAAGGAAATGATGGCTATTTTTCATGTAGTACAGAAGTGGCAGCCTTACCTATTAGGGAATTATTTATGCATGAAGATTGATCACCAGAGTATGAAACATTTCCTGGAACAACGGGTCTCCTCCCCAACACACCTGAAATGAGTTATCCAACCCATGGGTTATACCTCTGAGATCACTTACCAGAAGGGTAAGGACAATCTGGTGGCGGATTCTCCTTCTCGTACATTTGATGACCCAATTTATCTTTCATCTATTCTATGCTTTTTCCAAATTGGTTGCAATTTGTTCAATAGGGCTATGTATTCTATGAACTACATGATTCTCCATCGGTAGCCCACTCTGGGTTCCTCAAAACATATGACCGGGAACAATGTAACTTATTTTGGCAGGGACTGGACATGACAATTCAATAGATGGTGGCTGAATGTGATACTTTCCAGATCAACAAGGGTGAAACGACACTCCTTCTGGGATTTCTCCAACCCTTGCCCATCCCTACACAGATTTGGAAAGATATTTCTATGTATTTCCTTGAAGCGCTTCAGTGGTACAATACCACATCTAAAATGACTCCATATGAAGCAATCTATGGTTAGGAACCGACAGTTCTTCTTCCATACATCCTCAACAGTTCCCCAGTTCAGGAAATTGACTCAGTTCTTCGCAACCGCGATCAGATTCTTCTCATTTTGCAGGACAATATTCACATGGCAAGAATTCGAATGAAACAACATGCCGATCAACATCGTTCTGAGCACACTTTTCAAGCAGATGATATGGTTCTTCTTCGTCTGTATCCTTCCAAGCACTCCTCCCTGAAACTCAAAAGGCGTCATCTTCTCTCTCAATCTATCACAAAGGTATTAATTCAGTGGCACGAAATGCAACCAGAGGATGCTACAGAGGAACCACTCCTTCAGATTCTGCATCAATTTCCACATCTAAAGCTTTGAGGACAAATCTTTTTCTAAGGGAGAGGGGATGTTAGGAACCTGTGTCAACCCTTCTCTTTACTTTGTTAGTACATTGTTTTTGGACGCATATGCTTTGTAAGTCATCCCGTAGTATTTGTTGATCCATAGTTTGTATTATCCCATGGTATTGACCCATAGTATCGTACGCATATGCTTTGTAAGTCGTCCCGTAGTATTATATGTTCCATGGTATTGACCCATAGTACTGGACATAGACTTAGTATATAAGTGTGGGTTGAGGCCAATGAAGGCATCGTGAAGTTATTTGTATTGAGCTTTCTCAAAGGAGGTTTCCCCCTCGAAGTGGCCCACAATCAATAAATTGATTCTGAGTTTTGTTATTTCTGATATCTCGTGCATTTTCATTAATTAATTGTTGCAGGTTCCTCACAACCATGGCTTCAATTATCGAACCTGTTATGCAATCTTCTGAACGAGACAATCCCAACATTTCTTGGAAATATCAGCAATCTGGAGCAGTTATTGCTTGCATACAATCTCTTAGCTCCAGGTGTGATTCCCCGTGTTCTTTTGTGCACTTGTGTATATAAACATGGTTGGTTACCTAGCCAACTCTATAAATGTGTTGCAGGAGCAATATTATAGCTCGGTTTCCATGCAGACAAGGAAGCACCTCACCAAAGGGAAACATACAATTGTCCTGTCATTCTGTATGATTTATTTTTATATTTAGCCAATGCTTTGCTCTTTTTTGGCATGTCGTCGCTCACTGGAGCAGTTACCATGGCATGTGGGGAAGAGTAATGTATGCCACATTCCTTGGTGGGTTGGTAAGATTGGTTATGTTGCGGGGACTAGTGACGTATACCTAGGTGTATTTTGTGTGCAAATCATAGTACCATGAGGGCATACACACTTCCCATTTGGAAGTCTATAAGGTGGGAGACCATCTTCCTAGTTGTATTCTATACAACACAAATAATAAAATTTCAGAGCACACGATTTATATATGTATGGCGATGTATTCATTCTCTCGAAATAAATACATAAATTTAGATGCAAGCCTTTATCCAATGAATTCCACACTAATCGTGCATACATTTAAAAGTAGGTTAGATCAATGTTTTCTTTTTGTTTTGCAATGCAAATCCAAGATCCGGGCATGGATAATTCTCATGGAGTGGGCTTAGGTTTCTCATGTATTTGGCAAGTTGGGAGACTGTTGGCCTGGTTGTATTCTAGAAAACATAGACAGTAAAATTTCAAACGACATGATTAATGTATGTATGACCATGTATCCATGCAAACAGTTAGATTTGGAGTAACTTCATATCTTTATGTAGTTGGCACGTTGCACAACCATGGGCCTAGTTGTATTCTGGACAACACAAACAATACAATTTCAAATGACAAGATTAAGCACAAACAATGAAATTTCAGATGACAAGATTAATGTATGAAGGAGGATGTATTCATTCTATTATGTATATAATAGCAGTGTATTTAATGTTTATATTTTATTATTTAAATCTAATGTATATACTCAATGACAAATAAGAGTGCATTTAATGTTATAGACCATTAGATCTAAACTTACTTTAGATACAATGGTGTATATGTAGCAGAATACTTTTGGATGCATATTGCTCACCATATTCATTCTATCCATACTAATTCATAAAATTAGATGCAAACTATTATATAGATTCCACAATTATCCTTTCAAAATTCAAAATAAATTTGCAATAATTTAGATCTAGTTGATTACCAAATCAATTATCTTGATGATGGAATTAAATGTATCCCAAAGCAAAAAGTCCTAAGGCAAATAAGAAACTTGTAAATTGAAGATGATGGAGCATGCCAAGTACCACTCCTAGTATTTGTGGGGATGGTGGGATAATGTATCTTACTAAAGAAGACAATCCATATATTTAGCATATATTTATCCACTATAAATTTAATTGAAGATGTTCTTCTTATTATGGTCAATGTAGACGTTCACATGCAAAATAAGCTGCAGAATGTACTATTTATAAGTAACAACAAATAAATACAGGTAGCTCTCATACAACATATACGTTTTTATTCGACCGCTGTCTCTCATCCATTCTTGTGAAACTGGACACAAAAATCCTCCGCCGAATTATCGATAACCAACCACCTGTTCTCATCATTGTCAACGTAAATTCCGACTTTGGTACAAACAAGTCTACAATTGAAAGGGCAGAAATAGAGAATGTAACCATCTCCATTGATCGCCTTTACAGTCTGAAATAATGAAGACAGGTCCTAAGCTTTGATGGAACGTTTGGTGGTTTTTCTGTCATTCTCATTCTGTACATACCATGCAGTATATTGAATGCAAAGCTTAGGTACTTATGTACCATGATCTTTGATTGGAAATGAAAGCATGAAAATAGAATTTGCAAATGTCTATACGCGGGTAGGAGATACTTAATGGAATTGACCTGAAAAAGGAAGGTTTAGTTGGGAGTGTCATTTGTAGTCTTCCACGGCTGAAAAAAATATCTTTGATGAACAACAATATTGATTAAATGCTGCCTCACAACCTTACCATGTGTAGGAAGCTTCAACGCTTGGATTTTATAGTAGAAACTCTTTGTGGGGAACCTTCCATACTTCATTTCAGAGTTTGTAGAGTTGGAGTACTTGGATCTCTTGCAATTTATCTTGTTCAATTTTTAAAGGCATTGGAAAACTTCCACAACTTCAATTACTGAACTTGTTCTGCAATCTTCTGAATGAGACAATCCCAACATTTCTTGGAAATATCAGCAATCTGGAACAGTTATTGCTTGCATACAATCCCTTTGCTCTAGGTGTGATTCCCCATGTTCTTCTATGCACTTGTGTATATAAACATGTTTAGGTACCTGACCAACTTTATAGCTGTGTTGCAGGAGCAATATTACAGCCTGGTTTCCATGCGAAAGAGGAAGCACCTCATCAAAAGGGAAACAAACAACTGTTTGGTCATTCGCTTTGATTTACTTTATATTTATCCAAGGCTTTGGAATTTTCTGGTATGCTATTTCTCATTGGAACAATTACTGTGGTGTGTGGGGGATAGCGGTGTATGCCACATTCCTTGGTGGGTTGTTGAGCTTGGTTATGTTGTGAGGAATGGTGACGCAGACTAAGGTGTAGTTTTTGTGCATATCATAGTACCTTAAGGGAATACATCCTTCCCATCTAGAATTCTATAAGGTGGGTGACCATTGGCTTAGTTGTATTATGTACAACAAAAAAACTAAAATTTCAGAGCATAGGGTTAATGTATGTATGGCGATGTATTCATTCTCAGGAAATAAATACATAAATTTAGATGAGATATTATCCTATGAATTCCGCAATAATCGTGCATACATTTCAAAGTAGGTTAGATCAATGTTTTCTTTTTGTTTTGCAATGAAAATCCAATATCCAGGCATGGTTAATTCACGTGGAGTGAGCTTCTATTTCTTATCTTTTTGGCAAGTTGGGAAACTGTTGGCCTGGTTTTATTATGGAAAACACAAACAATAAAATTTTAGATGACAATATTAATGTATGTGTGGACATGTATCCATGTAGACCCTTAGATTTGGAGTAACTTCATATCTTTATGTATTTGGTAAGTTAGGAAACCATGGGCCTAGTTGGATTCTGGACAACATAGACAATAAAATTTCAGATGACGAGATTAAGCACAAATAATAAATTTCAGATGACAAGATTAATGTATGAAGGAAGATGTATTCATTTTATTATGTATATAGTAGTAGTGTATTTAATGTTTGTATTTTATTATTTGTGGGACATTTCACTTTTAGGACTCTCAGTTTTAGATACTAGCATCCTTACTCTGAAGATTGAACCACAACTTAGCCGAAAACAATGCATTTCATGTTATGAACCATTAAAGCTAATGTATATACTCAATGACAAATAACAATGCATTTAATGTTATAGACCATTATATTTAAAATTACTTTGGATATAATGATGTATATGTAGCATAGTTCTCTTGGATGCATAGTGCTCTCCATATTAGTTCTATCCACACTAATATATAAAATTAGATGTCGGATATTATATAGATTCCACAATTATCCTTTCAAAATTCGAAATAAATTTGCAATAATTTAGATCTAGTTCATCATCAAATCAATTATTTTGATGATGGAATTAAATGTATCCCAAAGCAAAAAGTTCCTAGCCAAATAAGAAACTTTGAAATTACAAAATATTTCTTATGGAGCATGCCAAGGACCACTCATATTATTTGTGGGGATGGTAGGATAATGTATCTTACTAAAGCAGACAATCCAAGTAGACAATTCATATATTTAGCATATATTTATCCACTCACAGTTGGGCCTCTACTTTCAAACTTTCCCAAAATAACACAATTTTAGAAACTTAAGATGTGGTTATGCTGGTCTAATTATAAAAGAAGAGAATCAAATAGTGAAGGAAAATTAATTTTCATATAAATTTAACTGAAGATGTTGGTTAATGTAGACGTTCACATGCAAAATATGTTGTAGAACGTACTGTTTATCAGTAACAACAAATAAATACACGTAGCTCTCATACAACATATGTGTTTTTATTCCATCAATGTCTCAACCACCTATTCTCATCATCGTCAACATAAATTCCAACTTTGGTACAGACAAGTCTACAATTGCAAGGGAAGAAATAGAGAACGTAACCATCTCCATCGATCGCCTTTACAATTTGAAATAACGAAAACGGATCCGAAGCTTTGATGAAATGTTTGGTGGTATTTCCATCATTCTCATTCTCGGCAGACCATGTAGTAGATTGAATGCAAACAGTCTGAGTGCCCATTTTAACATTCAGATTGGCATGCTCTCGCACAAATACGGATAAATAGTTTACCCTATGATCCTTAGCATGCTTCAAAACTGGAGGAAGTCCTCTCGATATCTCAGAATTTTCTTGCATCACATACATTGGGCAGTTGTTGTTCATGCTCGTCTTCAGTGCCAGCCCGCCGCCATTGCCATCTACAGTTGGTAGAATGTAATATTCTCCTCCTACCACCACAATATGCCAATCAGCATCTACCACATCTGGGCAATCTGTTTCCACAACACCCTACAACTGAATGGGAAGATTAAAGAATAATGCAGTTACTGCTACCATTTGTACCAATAACACCATCCTTCTGCTCGCCCCCCTGTAAATTAGTTTTCAAATTACACTCAAAACAAATTAATTAGTGCCTTAGTAACTAACAAATTATGAATCCAAACATAACTAATTATTGATATATAATTACGAGGCAAGATGAGTAAGATAAGGGGCAAGTAAATACCAGGCTGATGTAGAACCCATTACGATTGCAGCTATTGTGTATGTTCTTTCACTTTTAATTATATTCAAATACATAGGCACGACAAGAAGAAATTGAAGTTGGATACTAGTTTCATTGCAAATACACTAAGATTATTGAAGATCCATCTATCTAAATTCATAGACAGTAGATGGTAAATGGAAGACATGAAGTTGCATGAAGTTGCCTCTACTTTCATAGAGTATCATGGAAGAAAAGTATGGAGACTTTGAAATTGTTTCAGATGCAAATAGCTCTATTGATCACCATCGCTACTTTCAATGGGCATGTAGAACTTGGGAATGTTTCATTGGGTGTGTGATAACTGACACTCAAATCGCTCCCTACCGGCAACGAAATTTTTTTCGAAGAGGCATAGTTCCACCCCTTGTCGTTATTTTTTTGGAATTTTGACGATCTGGATTGTCTTAAAATGGGCCAAAACCCCTAGGGGCACAGTTCCATGGCATAGTTCCATAGTAAATGGGGTGGAACTATGATTCCGCTGATTTTTATAACCGGATCTAGGGAACAAATTGCCAGAAAAGCAAGGCGATTTGAGTGCTAGTTATCCCACGGTGTTTCATTGTAGTTTAACTCAATGCACAATGTACAATCCAACAAAGGACAGGTAAATCTTGGGAATGCTTCATTGTAGTTTCATACATTCAATTCAATGCACAATGTACAGTTCAACAAGGACCGATGGACAGATGTCACCCAATTTCCCCGGAAAAATGAGTCGTTTTACCAAAGTGAAACTTTGTAAACTGAAGAATTGATTTTTTGAACGTTGTGTAATTGAATTAATATGTATCACAATATGTCATAGACATAATAATAGGTTTCAACAATCACTCGCGAAACAAGACAAATTTGATTGAACCCATCTACTTCAATTAGTTTATGAAGCTCAATATCTCACTTACTGTCATTTTATGTACCAGTTGAATGACGTTACTTCTCATGAATAAAAATATTATTAGATATCCAAAATAATATTCAGATGCATGTAGCGACAAAAGGCTAACCAGTATTTGGCCCAGTGAAGGAAACCATGGCCTGACCCTCACGGCGCCACCATTAGTATTGCATTGGTAGTGGAGAATAAATTCGTCGAATGTTCTTCAATAAATGTTCTTGGTGTTTGCTGTTGCTCTACTGTGTAAGTATGATCAACATAACTGGGGGAAGTTCCATGGGCAATCATAGGATCCGGGAGCACTTGTAATGGCAGTAACTGCTGAAACTCCAGTAATCATATTTCACTAATTAATCTACCGATTGAGTTTAGAAAATCCAATATGAAAAAATTGACATAAATCAACACTCTACTTACAGCTTGAGACAGGTGACCAGTATTTTGTTCGTCAAAAGAGAAAAGAAAAGTAATGGAGCCAAGCTTCATTGAAAGAACCTGCAGAATACACCTTTCAAAATATGAATATCCTCAAAGCGAAAAAATAAAATCTTATTCCAAACTTCAATATTTTATTGTGGGCCATTTTAAATGAAGTAATTCTTACCTCAACTTGGCTCTGCAAGTACTGCATGTACTTGATGATTTCCTCTAACACAAGTGCCTTGATTGTAAGCTAATATCTCACACACATCACAATAATAATCTAATTCATTGATAAAAACCATATTAATCATTAATTTCACACTAAACTTCAGATTGTCAGTTCAAAACCCAAACCCTACTGATCAATCAGTAAATCAAAAAACAATCTGAAGTAAACCATCAAATCAACAAACAGGAAATAGACAATGAGTCTGTGTTATGTCCTCAGGAGACATTGCAAGATTTGTGGAACAATGTAAGAAGTTGCAACAAGGTTTCTAAAAAGCTCTGGTAGGATAAATGATGCTTAACTCAAGGCTCTTGCTGCGTTTTCTATGTATGTATTATGTCCATAATTTCTTTCAAAGCTGTGAAAGAAACCAAGTAAAAAGATAAAGAGTACTATACCTTGGAGCAACCAGGAATAAGGATTTGTAAATCATTCATGTGGTCGCTGATATTCTGTCTTCTGACCTGCATTTGATAGAAATTTAATGGTGAGAAACTACTATACGTCGGACTAATAAATCACTAGCGTAATATGCACATATATACCCTTTCTGCTAAGATCTGACTATCGGTATCCTGGCTTCTTCTTGCTCTCACGTGGACGTAATCATTTTCATACTCGACCTTTTGTTCATCTTTGAAAATTTTGCACAACAATTCAAGAGGGACGTCACTCCTTATAAAATCTAATTTACAGTTTGAATTCTTCTCGTGATCCTTCGAAGCACTTGAATTTGGGGAAGATTTGCACCTAGCCATCTTGGGTTTCTGAAATGACATGTCAAATAAAGATGGAATCAAATCATAAAACTGTGAGGTGAAGGTACTGTTCAAATCGTATGACTAATTACTAGATGTAACATAATATAATAGGAACACATCGACCTTGAAATGAAGCACTGACGCATTTGTCTCAAGAACACTCTCGTTAAGATATGGATAAGTTTTTCTTTTGTTGATCCTCCAACCAGTTATATTATTTTTAGGAGTGGGTACTTCCATAGTAGAACCTGGAGATGAATCGAATTGCAATTCATAGCATTAGAAGGTTTATTCCTACACTTACAGTAATTATGAAGACACAACTTTTTATGTGAAACAATTCTCACCATCTCCTTGAGTGTCAAAAAGTAGGTCTGTGGCATTACAATCCTTTATTTCTTCTCTCCCCGTACCCTTAGGAGTAAGATATAGCGCATGATTACCATGACCGACACCATGGCCCATAGAATGTTGTAGCTACTACCTGCTCGTTGTTCATCATAGTGTGATTAATAATCTCCTGAGGTCCCAAAGAACATATGGTCGACTCATACAAATACATTAGGGACTTCTCAGTAGCATCAGGACTGGAAACGGGCCGTAGGTTAACAACCTACGCTGTGATTGCTCCACAGGAATCGGAGCTGGTCAGTCCATCCACTGGAGAAAAATCAATATATTGTTGATCAACAGGATGATTAGTAACATATGACTACGATTTTTTATCCTAAGAATCAGAGATCAGGCTGCTAATTCCTACGGATTCCAGAAAAGCCTGATAGTTATCTGAAAAGGCTGTCATTGATCTTCAATTCTTTAATCAGATGATGAAATGGTATAATGACATTAACTACGCATCTGGCAGAAGAGGAAAAAAATTTGTTTCAAAATGCATATATTCGAGGCCAAGCCTAGATAAGGATGAGATCTAGCAGATAGTATTCTGTCATGTTCTATATAATAGCAGAATCCACGTAAGGATGGAAAAATTTGCAGTGTTGTACAAGGAATTGTTTCTATCACTGTTCCCATCACTGTACGTTCAAACTTATCAAGAAACTTCAATATTACGTCTTATGATGTGGTGTACTTTTCCTAGATACCTATTCTCGCTCAGTAAAAGCTTGGTACTGGCCGAGAGTAGTTTCATAGAAATTTGTCAGGTTAGAATTCAGACCCACGACAAGCCAAACCATCTCTGAACAGGTAGAACTTGGGAATGTTTCATTATAGTTTGATGGGAAGGTAAATCCTGGGAATGCTTCATTGTAGTTTCATACATTCAATTCAATGCACAATGTATAATTCAACAAGGACCGATGGACAGATGTCACTTAGTTTCCCCACTTCAAAATTCGAGGAAAAATGAGTGGTTTAACCAAAGTGAAACTTTGTAAACTGAAAATTTGATTTTTTGAACTTCGTGTAATTGAATTAATATGTCTGATCTATAGTATGCTCTTAAAAGGCATAGGAGGCAATGCAGCATATACAGAAGATGCAGAGATAGCTGACTGGCTTAATTATTATTACTTAAACTGGCGAGAGGGCATCCGTTGTTGGAAATATCGTGTTTATGAGCAGATAGCGTATCTGATATGTGTCGGCTCTGTCAGACTCCAAGTTAGTCATTTTTCTCAATCTGCAACGTCAGAACAGTCAGTCAGTTTGCAGCCAATCTGGCTCACAGCAAGTTAGTATTTAAGTAGCCACGTTTGTATTTCGCAGACCCAGAACTTCTTAGGTAGAAATTTATTACAGTCTTTAATGTAACCCTGTAGCTTCCAAGTGAAGCGATCCCAAGTTTGTGTATAAATGAAATTCACTCACAGAATATTAGACAGAGATGTAGGAGTGAAGAGAAAGAAGAGAAGAAGTGAAGACCCGTGAAGTGTATCAAGAGCCCAAGCTGTGTGTAAGAAGTGAAATATTAAGTAAAATCCCATCTCTCTGTAGTGCAGCAAAGTTACTATGTTTTACTGCGGTAATATATAAGTCTTTAGTTTTATGTATTCATTCTCAAGAATGTTGGTTTATGCATCCCGTACATCTACTTCATATTGACCTGCGTCAATGTTGTTTACATTTACGGTCTGTAAATCAAATCAAGATTCCAAGTATTTCACAATGGTAAAGGTAAGGTTCCTAGTTTAACACGTAGTAACTTCAACATATGTTTCGGTTCTTAAGTTATAGCATGAAAAAAATTTATACAAATTTTGTTTAAGATTGGGTTATGCGAAGTTAACTTGTGCACAGTTAACCTTCATAAAGTTAAAAGAAGTTTGCAAAAGTAAATTTGTGTGAAGTGCAAAGTTCATACAAAGTCAAGTTCCGCGAGGTTAGAGAACTGCACATCAAAGTTCACCTGCGCAGTTGCAAGTCGAATTGCGCAGTTAATCTCTTTGCAGTAAAGAGTGGAAATGCGTAGTTAATCTCTGTGCAGTAAAGAGTGGAAATGCACAGTTAATTTCCGCGCAGTTAATCCGTGAAGTAAAGTGTTCGCAAAAATTAGAGCAAAGTATTTGATAGGAGAAGCACAGTTCTAAAGCAATAGAAAAATAAAATATTCACCTACTGCGAAGTTAATCTTTTTAACTGTGCGGTGTTCCTTTTCTCTTGATCTGGTATCAGAACCTAGTTTACAGAAAGTAGAAATTGTATTTACAAAAGGGAAAAGTGATTAAGAATGGCTTCCACTTCGGGTAATTTACAAAATCCAATATTTTCTGTTAAAAATTATGAATATTGGTCTCTAATTATGAAATCTTTGTTTAGAGGTCAAGATGTATGGGAAATAGTCCAGAATGGCTATGCAGAACCAGTAGATCTAGCAGCATACAACAATCTCACACAAGCTGAGAAGGATGTCTTAAGGGAACAAAGGAAGAAAGATGGAAAGGCATTGTTCCACATACATCAAGCAACACATGAATCCATACTCCCAAGAGTAGCAGCAACGCAGTCAGCTAAGGAAGCGCGGGACACACTGGAAACTTCCTATCAAGACTTGAACAAGGTAAAGATTGCCAAACTTCAAATTCTTAGAAGAGATTTTGAATCTCTGTCAATGAAAAATATAGAGTCAGTAGAATCATTCTATACTCGTGTTATTGGTCTGGTTAATCAAATAAAGTCTCATGGAGAAACTCTAGGTGACCAAAGAGTTGTGGAAAAATTTCTTAGAGTTCTTCCAAAGAAATTTGAATCTTTAGTTGTGACCCTGGAGGAAAACAAAGATCTGTCCCAGTTCACTATTGATGAGTTGCAAGCCTCATTACTCAATCATGAACATAGAATCAATGGTTCAGATACATCACTGGAAGGTGCATTCATAGCACAGTCATCCATAAGACGTGGAAGAGGCAGAGGAAGGTCAAACTCTAGAGGCAGAGGAAGAAGTTCTTTCAGAGGAGGTCGCAGCAGCAGCCCTGCTCATGTCGCTGGTAGAAGCCAGAATCAGATCCCCAGTCAGCCAAGTGGACAAAGGTATGATAAATCAAAAATTTAATTTCATTATTGTAAGAATTATTGACACTTCGCATATGAATGCAGGAAGAAGCAGTATGACCAAGGAAAGCAAGGAAAAACATAGTCAAGCAACACCAACACTTCGAACAACTCACTATTCTTAGCATGTGCATCTCCACTTGAATGAAATGTTGTCCAAGAAAGCCTAAATGACATATGGTATTTAGAATCAGGCTATAGAAATCATATGACTGGTAATTTAAATCTATTTTCTAGTCTAGATAAATCAGTTCAAACTGATGTCACACTTGGAAACAATATTCAAGTCACTGTTTTGGGTAAGGGTACTTTTGATATTCTAACCAAACAGGGGGAGCATAAATTTATGCCTGATGTTTATTATGTTCAAGGTTTGAAGCATAATTTGATGAGCATAGGACAACTGATGGAAGAAGGTTATAGAGTTCACATGATAGGAAAGCATTGTGTGATCAAGGACATATATCCAAGCAACCAGTTAATAGCCGAAGTGCAGATGACAAGCAATTGCTTGTTTCCTTTGAGGATAAGGCCAAAGATAAAAGGAAAAGCAACTCAATTTGTTCATGGATGTTAGAATGAAAATTCTGGAATTGCGCTCAACGTAGAGAGCAAAGGAGCATACATTCACTGCGCAAAGGATGAAAAAGACAGCGCAATGCAAGCTGCGTTTCAAACAAAAATAAAGGATGAATCTTGGTCATGGCATTTCAGATTTGGACATCTGAATTTTGGTGGGATGAAGCTACTGCATATGAAGGACATGGTGAAAGGATTTCCATTGATTGAAAATCCGGAGATAATTTGTGAAGGCTATATTTTTGGCAAACAATACAGAGAGACTTTTCCAGTCAGAAAGTCATACAGACTTCGCATACCACTTGAAATCATGCCATCTGATATTTGTGGACCTATGCAAACACCGTCCATGGGAGGATGCACTTATCTTCTCACATTTATTGATGATTTCACAAGAAAACTTGGTTTTATTTTCTAAAACATAAATCTGATGCATTTAGTTGTTTTCAGCAGTTCTGTAACATCTCGATATTTTCATAAAAATTTAAAAAAAAATAAATTGTCATTAAATGCTAATATTTGTAAAATGCGGAAATAATAATATTTAATAAAGCAGTAATTAATAAATGCGAAATTTGGTAGGAACAATTTAACTGCTCTGTCTTTTTGTCTTCTGATGGTGTATCGTGTCAGCGACACGTCATGAATCCAATTATGATTATGTCCTTTATTATATGTTGGAATGATTGAAAATTGTGATGCATTTGGAAAATAGAATTCTTCTCGACAAGTACTAACAGTTTAATTTTTCTGGATGATGATGAAAGGGGTCCCACGAGGTGCCCCGAGGCTTACTTGGCTACTCAGCTAAATCATTGTACTCGTCCTTCATGCGTAGATTTGCAGGTAAGAGATAGTGGTAAAATTTAGAGTGTTTAATAATCGTAATATAAATAAAAACTGCTTATGATTTCGACGCTACAGGTATGGTTTCCTTCCAATTTGTAAGATGAATTTGACTAGCTTAAAACTGCAGATATCGTCAATCTCAGAGTGTGATTGTTATGAATGTTTTCATTAGGCGTTTATGACTTCACTTGTTGTCATTCGATGAATGACTTGCGGCTGTTAAAACAACTCTATTATAAATTTTGACTGTGACAAAATCTAAGACAAGGACACATGGTCCTAAGTATACCATAGAGCGAGTAATAAGGTGATTCTAAGTTCTCTATTACCTGGGAAATTATAATAGTGATGCATTATGCGTTAATACCCTACCATGCAATGTATGCGATGGTTCTATGGGCAACTATACCCTAAGGGTGTAAGCTTGTGAATTTATGCAATGGCAAAGCTTGATGAACTATATGATGAGCTTTATAATAAATTTTATATTAAGTTGGGGCGGAGTCAATCCATACCCTAGGATTGAATGCGACCTAGGTGGATAATTTTATACTATGAGTGTGCTTAAAATCGATTAAATGGAGCATATAAGATCTTTTAATATAGACTACCGGTGAATGTTATACCTTGGTGTAATTTATAAAGTCAATGCTATTAATGTTGATCCATATGGTTGGCAGGTGGAATGATGGCACTATATAAAGCCTGTGTATGAATTCAAGGGTGTAGTAAATTATTGGGTTGTAATCAATTTGCCTGGACACCGTGTTAATGGGGATATTACGTGCACGTGGTGAAGGGTCTCCAGCATGTGAGAAGGTTTGTCAACGCTGAGTTGTAACGGGCCTCCTACCCCGGTGTCAACAGAGTTGGCAACTTTGTGGCTTGGGAGATGGAGGGGAGAGTTATTATCGTACCTACCACCCTCCAACGCGGCTCATGGAACTTAGATCTCCCTCGTTGATTGTTGTACATTGGGATTGTAGAGAACCCTAACATAACTTATGGGATAATGTAACGTTTTCTTGGCATTCATTTCGGTGGTAGGGTTTGTGGTGAGGCCAACCGGCCGAGAGGCACTTAGGGTTTTGATTTTGTTTTTAGCCTCCTTCGGGCTCAATCCTGAGACTGGTAGCAACCTCTAGAATGTAAGTGAATGCTAGCAATGGAGGCCGATTCTGGAGTTGAAAGGTGTGGCAATCCACAGGTTGGATGAGTGCATTTGTTGTGGCGTGGTAATGACTTGCAAGTCTGGGGTTTTGATCAGGTTGTAAGTTTCAAAAGGTATCACACCATGTGGCCTTCGAGTTGGGTGCTTCTCCTTCGCAGTGGATGGATGGTTGGCTTCGTCAAGCTTCTGTCACGACTCAGGTACAGTAAAGTTGCAAAAGTTTTTAAAGTTTTCTTGTTGCATGCACCACTATTTCATGATTGATATTTAACTCATAGCATGGTCGTTTGGCAGGTAGCTTTCGGCGATCAACAGTGTGCCGGGAAAGTTGACGGGGAGAAGAAATATAGCAAACCCACCGGTAAGATTTGGTGGTACCCCTACCTCATGGTTCTTCTGGAATCGGACTTGATGAGCAGGGTGTTGGAAGTATGTCTTCTCGGCAATGGTTTTTGCCTCGCCTGCAGCATTGGGAAACATTACTGTTTATGTTTTGTTTGTTAGTGTAGATGATGTAAATGTTTCTTAAAATGTATGGCCGGCCATCCTTTGGCTCGGCGAACTTGATAGGGCTTGAACCCTCATTTTGCAAGAATTTCACAGCATTTAACGTCTGATGTCTGTCGTTTTGCACTTCTGAGTCGAGGGAAGAACAAGCGTGGAAAGAAAATGTTGACTATGGTTTTGTTTCGTCAATGACTGAGCAGTGTAAAAAGAATGGGTTTTGGAATGGAACACGTAGTAAACAATGAGGCGATCTGTAGGATGCTGCGATCCTATTTTTAATGGAAAAGTTCATTGTTTAGGGTTTAACGTTTACGTATGGTGTTTCTAAACTCTCATTTTCGAATTATTCCTGTCTAAGATGCTTATTTAAGTAGTCGCTATAAGCCGATAATGGTCTACTTGGCTTGCGTTACGTCTGTGCATACTTGGGTTAAGCCGATAATAAAAAAAGGTGTTAGTTTGTTTGAATACAACTGTGATAATGTTAAACCCTAACCTGTCGATGTTAATGAAATCTGCTGGTCTGTAATGATGTTTAAAAAGGAAGAATAATAGATCTTGATTCTACAGTTGGGATGTCTATGATAATGAAATATTTGATTTGGCAGCTGTTAAATGTTTGTAAATAATAGTGTGATGAGAACAGGTCAACCCTAGTTTGGGCGTAGAGATATTGTATTTTGCTCTGTTAATTCAATAGTGTTATTCTTTTCTTTGCTTTTAATAACATGATATTTTGTGATGTAAATTCTGCTACATACAGTTGATAATACAAAAACAAGAAAATGACAGTGCATTTGTCAGTTAATTTAATTGCTTATGAATATAACAGTTTTTCTATTTAATTATATCTCCCTGTATTTGTCCAATTTGGACCTCTGGAGAAAATGAAAGAACAATACAGTACTCCTTTTTTTGCATAAAAAATAATACAGTGATGACAATAATAAAGATAAGTCAGATTCAAATAACAAATAAAAGAATGGGTATGTGGTTAAACAGAATGCATGATGTTGGTTTCTTTGAAGAAATAACTGATGATCAGTAAACCCTAGATGTTAACACCATGTCCACCTTCAGAAGTTAGAAAAGAAATTTCTGCTATAACTAGTTTCTGGTATGTTTTTTCAGCATACAGATTTGAACAGTAAAAACAATGCATGCAGAGATCTAATCTACAACTGCTAAAATATAAGATGCATGGGGAACATAAGTCTATGCATGGGTGGTCTCTTGGGTTTATATATTTAGATGCATGCTGGGTTTCACTTTTAACTGAACAGATTTAATGCTACCTCTCTATACTGGAGTAGGATGCAGCTTCACGCATGGGGAAAAATGCAGAGGAGTCATTTTATCAGTTCAACAATTTAAAATCAATCAAGATCTAACATTTTACTGCTACTGATCATTAATAACATTTCTAAGCTACTTTCTGAGATCATTCATGTGATTTGTAAAAACACAAAAAGAATATAACCTGAGTGTGATGGGAGGAACAAATCACTCAAGAAGCTTGTTCCACCCAACCTGCTCCCAAGAAGCCAAGATGTATGCCTTAGGACCCCCGAGCCTGTCCACTGATCCACCAGGAGGAAGAAAGTTATGAAGCTTAGGATCTCTACTTGCAGCAGCAAGAAATTTTATCCAGCCTTACAAGCTTAGTAAGCAATTGGACCAGCACCAGCACCTCTGGTCTGTCCTTCTCATAACATTTGCAGACTTACACTTGAACTCTCCACAGCCTCCCTATTCGAATCTCTCAGCCATCACCTGATGCCCTGAGGAAATGTTTCTGCAGAAAACATTGTAAGAGCTCCCTGCTAAATTCGAATTGCCCTTTATAGGCTTCCTAGGTCTTTTGTAATTAACTAGTCATTAGTGAGCTACCTGCTCACCTCCCTCCACCTAGAGGGGGAAATGCCACAAAATTAGGGGGAGTTGTCCCATAACAATAGCTAATGGTAGAGTGCAAATGCTGCCATCTGTCCCAGTCCTTCCAACAGCTTCCATTCCTCCTAGTGGGCCAGTGGACACTCTTGTAACAACTTTCTTGAGTGTTTGTCTCCCATTTTTATTTATTAAATAATAATAATGAGTCATTACATTCATCTTTGACCTAATTGGTCATAATTACAAAACTTGTAATTATAATTTTAACACAAAGTATTTTGCGAAAAGGATAATAGTAGAAAATAATTATTCTCAAAAATTGGGTAGGTGACAAGTTCAAGGCACTTGTGGAGAAGCAGAGTGGTTACAACATCAAGATATTAAGAACAGATAGAGGTGGTGAGTATGTTTCAAATGATTTCTTAATTTTTTTCAAAAATCATGGCATACTGAAGCAATTCACTGCGCGGTATACACCACAACAGAATGGTATCGCAAAGAGGAAGAACATAACCATTATGGAGATGGCGCGCAGTATGTTGGAATCCATGCATATGTCAAATGAATACTGGGCTGAAGCAGTGGCAACTGCTGTATACATCATGAATCGATGTCCGACGAAGAGCATGAAGAAAAAAGTTCCGCAGGAAGCATGGACAGGTATGAAACATAGTGTTTCACATTTAAAAGTTTTTGGTTGTGTAGCATACGCACATGTTCCATATGAGCTAAGAAGGAAATTAGATAATAAAGCACATAAATGCATTTTTATTGGGTATTCTGAAGACACAAAAGCATACAAGTTGTATGATCCTGTTGAAATAAAAGTTATTATCAGTTGAGATGTTCAGTTTGTAGAAAATGAAGCATGGGATGGAACTGTAGAGAAGAATGTCAAAATCGTGTCACATGTTGAACATGATGGCATCGCAGAAGATGTGGTTGAGACTCCGCATGTGAATCAGAATGATGTAGCTCTGTCTACTCCTAGGACTGCGCAGCATGTTCCAGCACAAAGAACTTTGACACAAGTCGTAGATCAAGCAACTCTGACAAGCACACCAAGTGCGCAACAAACTCCATCAAGCAGTTTGCCCGGTTCGACACCATCAACTTCGACAAAGACAAAAATTATGCGTGAGATATATGAGTCTGGTACACCTAATTCATTCTCAGCTTTTGCATTATTTTCTCAAGTTAATGATCCTCTAATATTTGAAGAAGCTGTTGAAGATAAAGTTTTGGCACAAGCCATGGCTGAAGAAATAGAATGCATTGAGAAGAATCAAACATGGGAACTAGTTGATGTTCCTAAAGACAAGGATGCGATAAGCGTGAAATGGATTTATAAGACCAAGAAAGATGCTTATGGAAATGTGCAGAAGCACAAGGCAATATTGGTAGCAAGAGGGTTCACACAGCAGCCTGGCATAGACTTCAATGAAACTTTTGCACCTATAGCTAGAATGGACACTATCAAAACAGTTTTGGCCATCGCAGCTCATAAGACATGGCCTGTTTACCAAATGGATATTAAGTCTGCATTTTTAAATGGTTATTTGGAGGAGGAAGTATATGTGGAGTAGCCACAAGGCTACGAAATCCCAAGACAATGAAACATAGTATACAGATTGAAAAAGACACTTTATGGTTTGAAGCAAGCTCCACGAGCTTGGTACAGTTGCATTGACTCATACCTCATTCAGAATGGATTTCATAGAAGTGAATGTGAGCCAATGTTGTACACAAAAATCAACAAGCAAGGTAATAAGCTAATTGTATGCCTGTATGTAGATGATTTAATATTTACTGGTGATTTTGGCATAGAAGAATTTAGAACAGTCATGGAAAGTGAATTCGAAATGACTAATTTGGGGCGTATGAGGTATTTTCTAGTCATTTAAGTCCAACAGACTGAAAATGGGATATTTATATCTCAGTCGATGTATGCAAGTGATGTCTTGAACAGATTTAAGATGTTAATTTGTAAGACATCCCCGACACCAGTGATAACAAGTCTGAAATTGAGCAAGGATGATGATGGATCCAATGTAGATCCTACGCTGTTTAAAAGGCTCGTTGGCAGCCTTATGTATCTTATAGCAACAAGGCCAGACATCATGTATGGAGTCAGCTTAATCTCAAGATTCATGGAGTCACCAAAAGAATCTCATTGGAAAGCAGGTAAAAGAATTCTAAGATATGTAAATGGAACAAAAGACTTTGGTATTTTGTATTCAACCTCAGAAAATTTCAAACTCAATGAATACATTGATAGCGATAATGAAGGCAGCATAGATGACAGAAAAAGCACATATGGGAATAGATTTCATGTAGGAACAGGTGTTGTATCATGGGCTTAAAAGAAACAACCCATAGTAACTTTTTCTTCAGCAGAAGCAGAGTATGTCACAGCAACAAGCACTGAATGTCAAGCCGTTTGGATGCAGAGGATGTTAAGTGACCTGTCCCAGAACCAGCAAGAACCCACACTCATTTACTGCGACAACAATTCAGCTATCGCACTGTCAAAGAATCATGTGTACCACAAGAGAACCAAGCACATCGACACAAGGTATCATTTTCTCAGAGAATTGATAAACAACAAGGAAATCTGTTTAGAATTTTGCAGGTCTAAATATCAGGTAGCAGACATCTTTACCAAACCATTGGCAAAGGACCCATTCCAATATCTGCGAAGTTGTTTGGGAGTGACTAGTTCTGCATGGTGAACTACGTCATGAATAGAGCATGTTTTAGCTCTGAAATATTTTGTAAATTTTTTTTTCGTTTAAAGATTCCCATCCGCTCATAATTAAGGGGGAGTGTTCGAAATATCATATTTATGAGATGTTAGTGTATTTGATATGCGCTGACTCTGTCAGACTCCAATTCAGTCATTTTTGTCAGTCTGCAATGTCAGAACAATCAGTCAGTTTGTAGCCAATCCAGCTCACAACAAGTTAGTATTTAAGTAGCTGCGTTTGTATTTCGCAAGCCCATAACTTCTTAGGTAGAAATTTATTACAGTCTTTAATGAAACCCTGTAGCTTCCAAGTGAAGCGATCCCAAGTTTGTGTATAAATGAAATTCACTCACAGAAGATTAGATAGAGATGTAGGAGTGAAGAGAAGAAGTGAAGAAGTGAAGACCAGTGAAGTGTATCAAGAGTCCAAGCTCCGTGTAAGAAGTGAAAGATTAAGTAAAATCCCATCTCTCTGTAGTGTGGAAAAGTTACTATGTTTTACTGCGGTAATATATAAGTCTTTAGTTTTATGTATTCATTCTCAAGAATGTTGGTTTATGCATCCCGCACATCTACTTCATATTGACCTGCATAAATGTTGTTTACATTTACGGTCTGTAAATCAAATCAAGATTCCTAGTATTTCACAGTGGTAAAGGGAAGGTTCCTAGTTTAACGCGCAATAACTTCAACATATGTTTCGGTTCTTAAGTTTTAACATGAAATAACTTTATACAAAGTTTATTTAATATTGGGTTATGCATAGCTAATTAGGTATGCGAAGTTAACTTGTGCGCAGTTAACCTTCGTAAAGTTAAAAGATGTTTACAAAAATAAATTTGTGTGAAGTGTGAAGTTCATACAAAGTCAAGTTCCGCGAGGTTAGAGAACTGTGCAACAAAGTTCACATGCACAGTAGAAAGTCAAATTGCGTAGTTAATATCTGTGTAGTAAAGAGTGGAAATGTGCAGTTAATCCATGAATTAAAGTGTTCGCAAAAATTAGAGCAAAATATTTTATAGGAGAAGCACAGCTATAAAGAAATAGAAAAAGAAAATATTCACCTACTGTGCTGTTAATCTTTTTAACTGCGCGGTGTTCCTTTTCCCTTGATCCGTCAACTATTTCTTTCCTATTACATATCCAATTTCAGGGTATAAAAAGCATTCCCAATACTTGAAAGGACAATAATGGGGTTGGGGTCCTGCCCCCAATCCAATAGGGCCCGACCAAACAAGAGATAAGGAAAGAGATATTCCACGGGAAATGTTAAAGGAAGGGGCCACCGACATAGACTCTCACATAGCCGATCATTGTTAGACAGAAGGTGCAAATAGATACTAGTTGATGCTGTTTATCCACCCGATCCAGGTGCCAATGCCAAAGTTGGGTTCAGATACTTTGCTTGGTTACTCAACTAGGCTTATCGAATGGGCTACTTGGATACGCAGCTTGGCTTATGGGATGATCAATTAGGTTACTCAATGAGGGAGGTTTGATTAAACAATGAGCTTCGATGTTGAGATTACACGATGCAGGTTACATAAACTATGAGCTTCGATGAGGCTCAAGCGATGCATGCACCGATTCTGCTTGTTAGTACTTTTTCTGATCTATCAATACAAATGTTTTTTACCATAAAAATGTGTCGAGGGTAGATGGAAAGCCAGTGCCTCGCTTGGTATACCTTCTCTTTAATTCCACAACATTCCTTTATACATATCCATGTAGTAAAGGAAAGGGCGACTAGAGCGGTTGAGCTGTCCTATCCCCTATTTGATCCCACCACATACAGCAAAAAAAATCTTATTAACATGGACTCAGCTCTCTTTCAAGGAGGTTGTCTCTTACTGTTCCAACCAAACCATAACAAAGATGCATAATTAAAGATACACAAAACAACCCATCAACAACACTCCCCCTCTTGCTGCGAACTTAACATCTTATAGCTAAGGTTATCGCCGGCTTTGGTGAGTCCTCTGCACCCACTTAGAGATCAGAACTTAGTAAAAATAGGGGAGATCTGCCAAGTGGTAGTTTTGGAAAGATTCACAAGTTTTCGATGAGGAGTTCCCGAGATTTCCGACGTATTCCCCTTTAGATGGATCGGGTCTCCTTTGAGGACCTTTAGTTAAGTATTAGTTTTAAGATGTGCACCTCTTGGTAGATGAAAAAGGTCAAAATACTACAAAAATACATTTCAATCACAATTATCTCTAGAATAAATAAACCCCTTTTAAATAATATTATGAATACTTTCCAATTAAATAAATATATATACCAATTTATTTGAATAATCATATATTAATACCAAATGATTTTATTGACACTTTATGTATTATTATCCTAATATATATATATATATAAGCAATTACCTTTATCTCAACATGGTGACTATAGTGTAGTCACTTGAAAAAGGTAAAGATTAACTATTTATTTAGATGTTCTAAGTATAATCTTTTTATCCCTTGATGATATACTTAAGGATATCATAGTTAGGATAGTCTTTTAAGCCTGTAAAGATAATCAAGTTTTTCATGCAGAAATAATATTTTAGAGCATACTATGACACTTAGTAACTTAGTCTAAGCAGTACTTATTTCAATCTAGGATATTACTCGAGAGCTTAGACCCTTATGTGATTAGTTATTCGTCTCCCCATTCCTGGGGCACCAGGATGACATCCATCGTCACTAACTAAATTTCATGGGTTCCCTACCATTTCCCTCTCCCCCTAGTGAATTCTGTTACTCGTCGTTAGTTGCGTCTCGACCTTAAGTCCCCTAGGTTTACATCAATCTTTTCAACTTAGGAATTAACATAGAATACTTTCAAGGTCCACTGGTGGGGCCTTGGCCTTGAGCTCCTCACCAGGGCCATTTACATAGTTACAATTACATTTACAAAAATAATAGGGATATTACATGAAGTGGAAAAATAATTGTAGTTGGGGCTAAAGTCCCTTATCAAAATTCCCATCAATATCACTTTCCGCTTTGTGGAGATTTCAATGTTGATATGAAAAATAATAATAAAAGTGAAACGTTACAAGGAAGGACCAACGACAATGAAGAGTATAATGTGCTAGGAGGTGTGTGTTTACAATAACATCCACGCACAGAGGATAGTTATTCCCACGTAGCACTGTGATCAAATTTGAAGGGTAGGGTCCTATTTCACTTTGAAGGGCTATGATATATTGAACTCTTCAAATATGACATGTTAAAATAAACCATTCCTTTCATTTGAAAATGTAGTAACATATCCAAATTTCATTGTATATTAAAAGCAATGTAATCAAATTCCTCAACATAGTGATGAAATTTGCATCGTTCCACTCTAGTTTTTAATAAGCAATGTCTAAACCAAATAACCCAAGGACCCATATAGAGGAAATTTTAGAAACATAAAAATACTCAACAATATAAAGAAATCAATTGAAAAAAACATTTATAACCAGTTGAAATTGAGTTGGCAAGTAATAAAACATTTAACAGAAAAATCAAGGTTGAATGAAAATGAAGTAGAATCTATGTTAATATTTATATTTAAATTTATATCCTTAGATGTAGTTCCCCATATTTTGACATTCGGTAATTACAACTCTAACACAAACTAGCTTAGCGTTTTATTGCGTATTGTTTGTTGGACTCAGTTAGATTACTAAAATTGTTGTTATGTTAACATATGTAGTGTCTATGGATGAATGGTAATGGAATTTATCATTTTTCTTTATTAACAGTGATGAATATGTTACTTCATTTTGAACATGCAAATTGAATGTGGGATATCGATATGTGGGAGCCAATTTAGCTTATGCTTTGGATATAGAGAGGGTATAATGCATACTGCAAATGGAATTACATGATTGTTTAAATGTTATTTTAGTTTTATATATTATCACTTCAAAGAGTCATATATGTTTATATAGGAGTTTTATGTTAATGATAAATTAACCAACATGTTGATTTGCTACAAGATAGTTAGATTCCTACAGTTCCAAGGGGCACGAGATGTCTTATACATCAAGAGGATAATGGTGTTATACCAAATTTTATGTTATTTAATTGTGAATTCCAATATTTCTATGACTTGTGGGTGAATGTGAGTTATGACAGGAGCCGTGACTTGCCCAAATGGGTTGTTCAATTAAGCGAGACCCCTTAGAACAGTGATGGAATAGTATGGTTGATGTAGGGTGTTGACCCTAGTACTATTAGGGGGGAGGCATGTAATACCCCTAGAACCTGAGTTAAAGTTAAATACTTTGTAATATTGTTTTAATTATTGTTGAACAATTATTTTGACCAAGAGTGGTCAAAGACATTTGTGAGAGGATTTTGAATAATAATTATTATTTAATAAATAAAAACAGGAGAATCCAATCTGAAGTAGCTGTTGAAAGAGTGTTTGCTGGCCTACAAGGAGAAATAAGAGGTGTTGGAAAAAAATCCCAAGCGGTGAAAACATATAATTAATATCTCAACTGGTGCAGGAGGCATCATCCCTATAATTCAGGTCAGAACTCCAGACGGATATTCTAGAGCAAGAGGCTCATGAGAGACCTAAGTCCTAGGAAAATTTAAATATGTATTCCTATTAGGCAGGCAAGAGGCTAGGATGGAAGAGGAAAAATATCATTGTTGAGTAAGAGAGTGGAAGTTATTGTTGGTACAGAAATAGTTTCAACAGTCTTTGTCCTTGTGGTCCAGTAAACAGGCTCTGGTGTTTCAGAGAAAGTAATATTGGTCGTTCTGGAAGATTGGTTGGGAGGAACAGAGACCTAAGATTGGATTCGGCCTGTTATTATTGTCAGGTTCTTATTATTTGTCTATTAGTATTCAACATTTTACTTCTGTATATATTTTTACTACAATTTGTTGAACTGAATGTTTAACTATTAATGATTGAATGTTCCATTATGAAATACATGTTTAATTATTTATGATTTTATCATGAAATGTACCAATCTTATGTTGTTATATGCTCTCATGTTTACATCATTCTTATCATGTTTATGTTAATTGTATTATTCTGCTAATTCTAAGTTTTTGTCCATAACTTTGTTTCATATGGTAAACTGAGAATTTTATAGATTAGGGTTTTAGGTTTATATAAATGTATATACATATATAGAATAGGATATTTATAATATATACAGATCTAAATATATAAGTAGTCATTTTTCTAATGTTTATACAGAGCCGAAGGGCCTGTTTATAAAATACACAACATCTAAGTAGTAGTATAAAGTAATAGAGTTCAATAATAAAAGTATCTCAAATACGTTTCAACATATGCATTATATATGCAGAGTCAAATGGCTCGAAGTAATATCCACACATATAGAAGTATCAACCCACATATATCTTATCACTAAAACAATTCATATAATAATCCGAGAGGCTCAAATATTAATTCATACCAAAATCAATAACATTTATAAATCAATATTGTGCTGAGTCGAGAAGCCAAGTGATTAAAACATTGTTTCATACTAAAAAACCCAACATTGAAAATGTTAAAATCAAGTTAAAAAAGCAGAGTCAAAACAATAAAACCAACAAAGTTTCCATACTTAGAGTCGATACCAAGTAATTAATTATGGAGTCGAAAAGCTCCTATATACAAAATATTAAAGTACAGAGCCGAAAGGCTTTAGATCAGAACAATAAACATTCATAGAACAGGAGCTGAAAGGCTTCCTGTACAATACAGTGTACAAAGCACAGAAGACGAAAGGAAAATGGGGAAATCATGAGGCTAACCATAACTCCTAATAAACCAAGTATTCACATGGGAAAAATGCAGAAGCATTTCCCATTGCACTAGCATGAATATTTCCAGCTAGGCGTAGAGTATCCCAAACCTTCATATTAAAGGGTGAGGGTAAGCTTACATGTATTGCATCCTCGTCGAAATAGCAATGAAATAAATGCAAAACATAACCATGGCACATAAGTTAGCAAGTGGAGAAAACCGGTAAAATGTATAAAAGGTAAGAGATCGATTTCAAGATAAGTTTTACCTTGCTCTCGAACTTGAGTAAAATAGAACTGCGTCCACGACCCAAAACCCTCGTAGGTTCCTAGTAACCATTTTTACATGAGGTCTAATTATTCAACCAGTTAAGCAGGTATTTTGTTCAAATGGTTGACCACATCTCCTGAACCTGCAAGAAGCGAAGGGGCAGTTAATTTGTGACACAACAGAGCCATACTAAATAAACTTAATGTATACAGAGTAGAAATATTTCCTGTAAAATAGTCGTCAAAGTACCACAAACCATAGTCCTTCCTAAAAAGCCACCATCGAGAAGTACCTGCATTTATACATTCAAAAGATTTAGTAAAACATTATTAACTAGGAAAGTAATAAGCTATAAGGTGAATGCTGGTAAAGGTAGTTACCTTTTCTGCCAAGAAACCCTTGGCCAAGTTGCAGCTTGAATAAACAGAAGGAACCCATATCGAAACCACTCAGAGAAATAGAAACTATGTTGGGTATGTGTTATATTCTCTACATGTATGTGAAGGGGAGAGTGCGCCTGTCAGCGGCGCAGATGACGATCCCTCTGGCACCTTCACATGCAATTTTTGGGGATTATTCTAAAAATATGTAATTTAATCCCGGTTAAGGGATTGGGGTCTATTGACTAATCCAAGTTAATGGATTAGGGTTTTAGATGCTGCATAATACCTATATTATATTGTGAGTGATTCATAATGAGATGATGAGAAAAATAGGAGTGGTGGCTCCAAGGTTTGCTGGTTTTCCTAGTTAAGGGTTTCCAGGGTAAATCTATGTGTACTATGTGTGAATGCTGTGGTGAAATATTTGTTTTGCTTAAAATAATCTGTATGCTTTGCTTCTCTACATAGATTTAAAACTTAAATGTGGTATCAGAGCTCGAGTTATTTGGTTTCAAGGGGATGCTTTGTTGCTAAGGGTTTGACGCGGTTGATAGATCTTGGTTCTGTGATAAACCTGGGTTTAGTGGGAGCTTTGTAGTCTCGATTTGTGCATTGAAAGAGCCTATGGTGAGAAATTCAAAAATTGAGATCGATAAGTTTAACGAACAAAAATTTGAGCTATGGAAGCTCAAAGTAGAGGATATTCTTGTAGATCGGGATCAGTGGATTGATGTGGATCCAGGTACACAACCCACTCGAACGTCGAAAGGAGATTGGGAGAAATTAGATAGAAGGGATAGGAGTAAAATTCAACTGTTCTTATCAGACTCTGTGTTATATCCAATGAAGATATTGTGTTAAAGCTTTGGACGAAACTAGGGAGATTGTATCAATCAAAATCCCTTGTGAACAAGTTGTTTCTGCAAAGGAAATTCTTTCACCTCATAATGGATGATAATGACACAGTGGCAGAGCATCTAAATGTCTACAATACTCTGGTAAGTCAAATAACCTCTGTTGGAATTACAATGGTTGAAGAAGATAAATGTATTACATTATTGTGTTGTTTGCTAGATTCTTGGGACAATCTAATTGTGGAAATAGGGAGTGCTAATCAAGCAACTCTAAAATTTGATGAAATAGTATCATCCCTGCTATCAAAAGAGATGATGTGGAAAGCCATGGATACTCATACCATGGATGCCTTGTATGTGAGAGGTCACCCCCGGGAGAGAAAAAAAAATAAGGGACCTGGGGGGAGATCTAAATCTAAGGGTAGATCTAAATCCCCAGGAAAATTTATAAGGAAGTGTTGGAAATGCGGTAAAGATGGGAACTATAAAAAGGATTGTAGATCTAAGAATATTAATAAAGGAAAGGGTTTAAAGGATACCTCTACCACAGAGGAAAATACTTTCTCAGAAGAAGGAGGGGATGTATACCTAGCATCTACTAGTAATCCTTCAGAACGTGATACATGGTTGATTAACTCAGGTGCATCATGTCATATGACTCCTCACAGGGAGTGGTTCTGTGAATATGAAGAGTACAATGGAGGATATGTGTTTATGGGAGATGACTCACCAGCCAGTATCATTGGGTGTGGCAAAATCAAGTTGAAACTAAAGGATGGAAGGATTAGAACTCTCCCTGGAGTACTACAAATTCCAAATCTAGCAAAAAATTTGATTATGTCAGAAAGATGGATATTGCAGGTGTAACGATTGTGTGTGGATATGGTGGTTGCAAAATGGTTTGAGGATCAATGGTATTGATGAGGGGAATTCGGTATGGAACTCTGTACAAACTATTGGCAACAACCATCATTGGTGAATGTAACAGTTCTTTTGTCCCTGAGGGGGGATATACAGAGGACATAACCTTGACTGCATCAGGAGAAAAGATAATGCTATGGCATCAAAGATTAGGGCATATCGGAGAAAAGGGCCTTCACGCATTACAATGTAAAAGTGTGGTTGAAGGTATGACTAATTGCGCTCTAGATTTTGATTTCTGTGAACATTGCATAGATGGAAAACAAAATCGAGTAAGATTTGCATCTAGTGCTACAAGAGCAAAGGGAATTTTAGAGTTAATACACAGTGATGTTTTTGGACCGGTGCTTGTTCCATCACTAGGTAGATATGTGTATTATGTTTCATTTATAGATGATTTCTCAAGGAAAACATGGATTTATTTCCTTCGAAAGAAATCTGAAGTATTTGCTAAGTTCAAATAATTTAAGGCTCTTGTAGAGAATCAAACGGAAAATCAAATAAAGGTGTTGAAGACAGATAATGGTGGAGAGTTTTGTGGGAATGAATTCAAGGAATTCTGTAAGAAGTGCAGTATAGCAATGCAAAAGACTACTCCATACACACCTCAACAGAATGGAGTTGCTAAAAGGATGATTAGGACGTTGATGGAAAATGCAAGAAGCATGCTAAGCAATTCAGGGATAGAACAAGAATTCTGGGAAGAGGCAGTGGAGACAACATGTTACTTGGTTAATCGATCACCCACGTCAACTTTGGTTGACAAAAATCCACAAGAGGTATGGACTGGTAAGAAACCCTCTAATAAACATATGAAATTTTTTGGTTGTGATGCTTAT
Source organism: Larix kaempferi (assembly GCA_027924585.1). Lineage (NCBI taxonomy): Eukaryota > Viridiplantae > Streptophyta > Pinopsida > Pinales > Pinaceae > Larix > Larix kaempferi. The sequence goes on from BSBM01000625.1 coordinate 21,029,033, forward strand.
GTACATGTTCCAAAGGAGAAAAGGAGTAAGCTGGACAATAAAGCTAAAAAATGTATTTTTATTGGTTATAAAGATGGTATGAAAGGTTATAATCTTTGGAATCATGTCACTAGGAAGATTGTCTATAGTCGAGATGTTGTGTTTAGAGAGGTCAGAGAATTTCCCAGACATGGAGTGACTCAAATGGAGAAGGAACTGGGGAAGATAGAGTTTGAGTTCGAAGATGAAGAATCTGACGCAACGGAAGAAGATGAATAAGAAGAAGAAGAACCTCATACCCCAGTTCTGAGGAGATCATCTCACAAAATAAGGAAACCATAAAGGTATTCCCCTCTTGATTTTCGGTCTAGTTTTGCTTTATCTATTACTGATGATGATCCTAGAAATGTGAAGGAAGCTATTGATTTATAGGATAGAGATCTAAGGAAGAAGGTCATGCTTGAAGAAATGGAAGCCTTGGACAAAAATGAAGCGTGGGATCTAGTTCAGTTACCTACTGGAAGAAAATATGTTGGCAGCAAATGGCTATTTAAAAACAAGTTAAATGCAGAAGGTAAAGTGGAGAAGTACAAAGCTCGCTTGGTAGCAAAGGGATATTCTCAGGTAGAGGGAATTGATTTCGGTGAAATATTTTCCCCAGTTGCAAAATTAACTTCCATCAGATTTCTTCTTTCTATTGTTGCTGCTTTTGATCTTGCTGTAGAGCAGATGGATGCGAAGACAACATTCTTACATGGGGATCTACAAGAAGAAATCTACATGAAACAACCAGAAGGGTTCATAGTAAAGGGGAAGAAAGAGCTGGTATGTAGACTAAAGAAGTCCATGTATGGTTTAAAGCAATCTCCAAGGATGTGGTATCAAAAGTTTGACACATACATACTTGAATTGGGGTTTGTGAGAAGCAAAGCTGATCACTGTGTATACTCCAAACAAGTTGGTGATCACTTCATTAACATAGTACAGTATGTTGATGACATGTTGCTAATTGAAAACAACAAGATGTCATTAAGGAGGTGAAGTCTCAGCTATCCTCCAAATTTGACATGAAGGATCTCGGTGCCGCAAACTTCATACTAGGAATGGAGATTAAAAGAGATCGTGCAAAAATGAAGATCTAGTTCAATCAACTAAAATATGTTGAGACAATACTACAGAGATTTAAAATGTAGGAAAGTAAGCCGGTCAAGGTCCCTATACCCGTAGGTGTAAACTTATCTGTAGATTAGTGTCCCAACATGAAGATGAAGAAGATATGGCACGAGTTCCATATGCTAGTGTGGTTGGGAGTTTAATGTACGCAATGGTCTGTACCAAACCAGACATTGCTCATGCAATGGGAGTATTGAGCAAATATATGTCAAAACCAGGGAAGGAGCACTGGACAACTATAAAGAGGGTCTTTAGATATTTGCGTGGCACTACAGATTATGCAATCTGCTACCAAGGAATACCTAGACCAGACAGAGTAATAAATGTACATGGATTTTTTGATGCAGACTGGGCTGGAGATCTTGATCATAGAATATCTACAAGTGGGTACGTGTTTACCCTATTTGGAGGAGCTATCAGTTGGATGAGCAAGAGACAGGCATTATTTGCACTCTCAAATACTGAAGCTGAATATATGCCAGCCACTCATGCAAGCAAAGAATCTGTATGCTTGCAAAGATTATGATTAGGTGTTGGGTTTGTACATAAAGCTGTAAGGTTAGATTATGACAGCCAAAGTGCAATATTCCTGGCAAAGAACCGTTCTTATCATGCTAAGAAAAAGCATATTGATGTGAAATATCACTTTGTGAGAGATATGGTTGAAGACCAGAAGGTGTTGCTGGAGAAGATTGACACCTTAAAGAATGGTGCAGACTTATTAACAAAGTCTATCAGTACAGAGAAGTTCTCTTGGTGTAGAGAATCTATGGGCATTGATGCCCTGAACCTATGAATTTATGAGCACATGACTCATTGTTATGCAGAGAAAACAACAAGTGGTAGAATGTTGGGTATGTGTTATATTATGTGAAGGGGATAGTGCGCTTGTCAGCGGCGCAAGGGATCGCATGCAATTTTTGGGGATTATTCTAAAAATATGTAATTTAATCCCGGTTAAGGGATTGGGCCGATCTATTGACTAATCCAGGTTAACGGATTAGGTTTTTGGATGTTGCAGAATACCTATATTGTATTCTGAGTGATTCATAATGAGATGATGAGAAAAATAGGAGTGGTGGCTCCAAGGTTTGTTGGTTTTCCCTGCCAAGGGTTTCCAGGGTAAATCTCTATGTACTATGTGTGAATGCTGTGGTGAAATATTTGTTTTGCTTGAAATAATTTGTATGCTTTGCTTCTCTACACAAGTTTAAAACTTAAATGTGGTATCAAAGTTTGATTTATTTGGTTTCAGGGGGATGCCTTTGTTGCTAAGGATTTGACACGGTTGATAGATCTTAGGTTTGTAATAAACCTGGATTCAGTGGGAGCTTTGCATTCTCGATTTGTGCAATGAAAGAGCCTATGGTGAGCAGTTCAAGAATTAAGATCGAGAAGTTTAATAGCCAGAACTTTGAGCTATGGATGCTCAAAATGGAGGATCTTCTTGTAGATCAGGATCAGTGGATTGCTGTGGATCCGGGTACACAACCCACTGGAACGTCGAAAGAAAATTGGGAGAAATTAGATAGAAGGGAGAGGAATACAATTCGACTGTGCTTATCAGACTCTCTGTTATTGAACATATCCAGTGAAGATACAGCATTAAATATTTGGACGAAACTAGAGAGTTTGTATCAATCAAAATCCCTTGTGAACTGTAGAAATTGTTTCACCTCAGAATGGATGATAATGACACAATGACAGAGCATCTAAATGTCTACAATACTCTGGTAAGTCAAATAACCTCCATTGGCATTACAATGGATGAATAAGATAAATGTATTACATTATTGTGTTCTTTGCCAGATTTATGGGACAATCTAATTGTGGAAATAGGGAGTCCTAATCAAGCAACTCTAAAATTTGATGAAATAGTATCATCCCTGCTATCAGAAGAGATGAGGTGGAAATCCATGGATACTCATAGCATGTATGCCTTGTATGTTAGAGGTCGCCCCTAGGAGAGAAACAAAAATAATGGATCTGGGGGGAGATCTAAATTTAAGGGTATATCGAAATCCACAGGAAAATTTATAAGTAAGTGTTGGAAATGCGGTAAAGTTGGGCACTATAAAAAGGATTTTAGATCTAAGAATATTGATAAAGGAAAGGGTTCAAAGGATACCGCTACCACAAATGCAAAGACTTCCTCAGAAGAAGGAGGGGATGTGTACCTAGCGTCTACTGGTAATCCTTCAAAATGTGATATATGGTTGATTTACTCAGGTGTATCATGTCATGTGACCCATCATAGGGAATGGTTTTGTGAATATGAAGAGTACAATGGAGGAGATGTGTTTGAGATGACTCACCAGCTAGTATCATTGGGCGTGGAAAGGTCAAGTTGAAACTAAAGGATGGAATGATTAGAACTCTCCCTGGAGTACTACACATTCCAAATCTAGCAAGAAATTTGATTTCTGTCGGAAAGATGGATATTGCAGGTGTAAAGACTATGTGTGGAGATGGTGGTTGCAAAATGGTTCGAGGATTAATGGTATTGATGAGGTGAATTCGGTATGGAACTCTTTACAAACTATTGGCAAGAATTATCATTGGTGAATGTAACAGTTATGTTGTCCATGAGGGGGGAGATACAGAAGACAGAACCCTGACTGCATCACAAGAAAAGACAATGCAATGTCATCAAATATTGGGGCATATCGAAGAAAAGGGCCTTCACGCATTACATAAAAGTATGGTTGAAGTTATGACTGATTGCGCTCTATATTTTGATTTTTGTGAACATTGTATATATGGAAAACAAAATCGAGTAAGATTTGCATCTAGTGCTACAAGAGAAAAGGGAATTTCAGAGTTAATACACAGTGATGTGTTTGGACCAGTGCCTATTCCATCACTAGGTAGATCTGTGTATATGTTTCATTTATAGATGATTTCTCAAGGAAAACATGGATTTATTTCCTTCGAAAGAAATCTGAAGTATTTGCTAAGTTCAAAGAATTTAAGTCTCTTGTAGAGAATCAAACGGAAATGAAAATAAAGGTGTTGAGGAAAGATAATGGTGGAGATTTTTGTGGGAATGAATTCGAGGAATTCTGTAAGAAGTGCGGTATAGCAAGGCAAAAGACTATTCCATACACACCTCAACAGAATGGAGTTACTGAAAGGATGAATAGGACGTTGATGTAAAATGCAAGAAGCATGCTAAGCAATGCAAGGATAGGACAAGAATTCTGGGCAGAGGTAGTGGAGACAACATGTTACTTGGTAAATCGATCACCCACAGAAGCTTTGGTTGACAAAACTCCACAAGAGGTATGGAATGGTAAGAAACCCTCTATTAAACATATGAAAGTTTTTTGTTATGATGCTTATGTACATGTTCCAAAGGAGAAAAGGAGTAAGATGGACAATAAAGCTGAAAAATGTATCTTTATTGGTTATAAAGATGGTATGAAAGGTTATAAGCTTTGTAATCATATAACTAAGAAGATTGTCTACAGTCGAGATGTTGTGTTTAGAGAGGTCAAAGAACTTCCCAGACATGGAGTGACTCAAATGGAGAAGGAACCAGAGAGGATAGAGTTTGAGTTAGAAGATGAGTAATCTGACTCAATGGAAGAAGATGAATAAGAAGAAGAAGAACCTCATACCCCAGTTCTGAGGAGATCATCTCGAGAAAGAAGACAACCAGAAAGGTATTCCCCTCCTGATTTTCAGTCTAGTTTTTCTTTATCTATTACTGATGATGATCCTAGAAATGTGAAGGAAGTTGTTGATTCAGAGGATAGAGATCTATGGAAGAAGGCCATGCTTGAAGAAATGGAAGCCTTGGACAAAAATGAAGCATGGGCTCTAGTTTTGTTACTTGTTGGAAGAAAAGTCATTGGCAATAAATGGATATTTAAAAAGAAGTTAAATGCAAAAGGTAAAGTGGAGAAGTACAAAGCCTGCTTGGTAGCAAAGGGATATTCTCAGGTAGAGGGAATTGATTTCGGTGAAATATTTTCCCCAATTGCAAAATTAACTTCCATCAGGTTTCTTCTTTCTATTGTTGCTGCTTTTGATCTTGAAGTAGAGCAGATGGATGTGAAGACATCGTTCTTACATGGGGATCTAGAAGAAGAAATATACATGAAGCAACTAGAAGGGTTCACAGTAAAGGGAAAGAAAGAGCTGGTATGTAAACTAAAGAAGTCCATGTATGGTTTAAAGCAATCTCCAAGGATGTGGTGCCAAAAGTTTGACACATACATGAATTGGGGTTTGTGAGAAGCAAAGTTGATCACTATGTATACTCCAAACAAGTTGGTGATCACTTGATTAACATAGTGCAATATGTTGATTACATGTTGCTAATTGGAAACAATAAAGATGTCATTAAGGAGGTGAAGTCTCAGCTATCCTCCAAATTTGACATGAAGGATCTCAGTGCTGTAAACTTCATACAAGGAATGGAGATTAAAAGAGATCGTGCAAACAAGAAGATATTGTTAAATCAACGAAAATATGTTGAGAGAATACTATAGAGATTTAAAATGCAGGAAAGTAAACCAGTCAAGGTCCCTATACTTGTAGGTGTAAATTTATCTGTAGATCAGTGTCCCAAGAGACAGGAAGATGAAGAAGATATGGAACGAGTTCCATATGCTAGTGCGGTTGAGAGTTTGATGTATGCAATGGTATGTACCAGACCAAACATTGCTCATGCAGTGGGAGTATTGAGCAGATATATGTCAAACTAGGGAAGGAGCACTAGACAACTGTAAAGAGGGTCTTCAGATATTTGCGTGGCACTACAAATTATGCAATTTGCTACCAAGGAAGACTTGGTCCAGACAGAGTAATAAATGTACATGGATTTGTTGATGCAGACTGGGCTGGAGATATTCATTATAGAAGATCTATAAGTGGGTATTTGTTTACCCTATTTGGAGGAGATATCTATTGGATGAGCAAGAGACAGGCAGTAGTTGCACTCTCAACTATTGAAGCTAGATATATGGCAACCACTCATGCAAGCAAATAAGTTGTATGGTTACAAAGATTATTTTCAGGTGTTGGGTTTGTACATAAAGCTGTAAGGTTAGATTGTGACAGCCAAAGTGCAATCTTCCTGTTAAAGAACCCTGCTTATCATGCTAAGACAAAGCATATTGATGTGCTATATCACTTTGTGAGAGATATGGTTGAAGATCAGAAGGTGTTGTTTGAGAAGGCTGACACCTTGAAGAATGTTGCAGACTTATTAACAAATTTTGTTAGTACAAAGAAGTTCTCTTGGTGTAGAGAATATATGGGCATTGATTCCCTGAACCTGTGACTTTATGAGCACATGACTCATTGTTATGTAGAGAAAACAACAAGTTGGAGAATGTTGGGTATGTGTTATATTCTCTGCATGTATGTGAAGGGGAGAGTGCGCCTATCAGTGGCGTAGGGGATTGCATGCAATTTTTGGGGATTATTCTAAAAATATGTAATTAATCCCGGTTAAGGGATTGGGGCCTATTGAATAATCCAGGTTAAGGGATTAGGGTTTTTGATGCTTCAGAATACCTATATTGTATTGTGAGTGATTCATAATGAGATGATGAGAAAAATAGGAGTGGTGGCTCCAAGGTTTGCTAGTTTTCTCGGTTAAGGGTTTCCAGGGTAAATATATGTGTACTATGTGTTAATGTTGTGGTGAAATATTTGTTTTGCTTAAAAGAATCTGTATGCTTTGCTTCTCTACATAGGTCTAAAAATTACAAACTCATAACGGATTTCCTTCCACAGTAAAATGCTCTAACCATCTCTTCCAGAAATCTCCAAGTTGGATTAATACATTATCGCTGTAGACATCAAAGAAACCATGTTGCCACGCTACAAGGTTAAACCCCGTGCATACACAGGAACCCTTCTCAACAAACCTACAACAGAGTGCCTTCGGCACCTCTACCTTGACATGCCACATTGAAACCCTGGTTACAACCCTTGGCGGTTTACCCAAACAACTTAGACGCATCAATTGTCACATGTATCCAAAACTTGCTATGCCCGAGACTCGCAAGATCAACTATGAGCAACAATGATCTCTCCCATGTGGAGGGTCAAGATCGTTCAACACCAACCAGTCATAAGGAAAAACTAAGGCTCGGCATTGATAAGCCTCCTGACCATCAAGTTGACGGGACAACCAAGGTTTTACATTTAAGTTTTTGCATACAATCTGTCACGTGGCCAGTTGCCATCAAGGTTTTACATTTACATTTTTGCATATGATATGTCACATGGCCAGTTGCCAGCAAGGTTTTACATTTAAGTTTTGCATATGATTTGTCACATGGCCAGTTGCCATATCATGTGACACAAATACCAAGCCGTAAGGATGTTCACATGGCCCGGTGACTTGGCAAGCCAACAATTAGCTTGGCTCACAAAGCTAAACCTTGTTATTTTCAAATCTTTAATACATCATCAAGTACGAAAGGATCCAAATTAATGGCTTAGCTTAAAATCCATACGTCTATAGTTAAAAAGGATTTTGATTTTCATAACATGACATTAACCTTTAATCAAAGTTGAACTTGAAAATATAGCTAGGATATGTAGCAAATAGAGTATAAACACTCAATATATTAATATGCTAGGGTCAAACACTTAAGCATAGATTTATTTTAATATAATCTCTTGATCGAAGTAAAAGTGGGGTTTGAAATTAATATACAGTTATTATTATATAACGAGAGGGTAAATCGAAAGTTAATTTAGGAGTATAAATAGAATCATGTTAGACATCGGTTCTTGAAGTAATACGCGTCACATAGAACCTACCTTTTATTTCCGCAATAACAACCTAAACTTTATGATTAATTCACAAACTTAATTTATACCTGTTGATAGTGAGATGCAGAGATGTACCTCATCTTCATTCAACTTGTACATATGCGACATAAGAAATAATGTCGTTATAAATTAATTACTTGTAGAAATAATTTTTTTTAAAATTTGAGTAAATTTGGGGTTGTGACAAATTGGTATCAGAGCACGATTACAAACACTAGGCCTGAAAAATAGGCTCAAAATGCATGATCATGATGATACGAAAATAAAACTGACTTATGTTTTTCTTTATGGTTATTTCAGGAAAAGAAATATAACCCCTATTTTGCAGGAAAATGGAAGGAGTAGAAACATCTGCTGAAGAAGGATCACATCATAGTGAAGAAGGAAATCAAGAACACAAAAATATTAATGACGATAACCTATGGGTAAATTTGAATGAAAATAGGAATGATAATCAATCTGAATTCTTACAAACAGTAAAATAATTAAAGGCAGAAATAAGAAGTGTGAAAGAGGATAATGAACGTATCCTAAAGGCACAAGAAGAGTTAAACAATGTTCTACTAAATAAGATACATGATCAAGAAACAATAAAGAACAAATTATCAGATGAATAAATTATGAAAACTACATCATATAAGCGAAAAGAACGAAAATTAAATTTTGCAGATAATGAAATTGATTCATCTAGTGGCAGTTCAGTAAGGAAAAATAAACAAAAGCATAATACCAGTGAAAGTAGTGACAGCGAACAAATTAAGAAAAAGAGTAAACACTATGAAGAAATTACTAGAGAATTTAAGAAAATAAAACCACCTATATTTAATGGTGAAGTAGAAACTAGAGAAGAAGCTGAAGCATGGCTATCCAGAATGCATAAGTAATTTCAGATTTATAATTACTCTACAGAATTAAAGGAAAAAATGTCCATTAAAAAAATGAAAAATATAAAAGAGTGTTATATAACATGGAACTCTTTTAAGAAACTGTTTAAAAGAAAATATTTATCTGGACAGTATTATGAAGAGAAGGCTAAAAACATTTATGATTTGAAACTCATTACATTAACTATGAAGGAGTTATGCATCAAATTTTTAATTTTACTTCGATATGTACCCTACATCATTGAAGAAAAACTGAAAGTACAACGTTTCCTAAGTTGTTTTCCTGTAATATATAAAGGAAGGACTGAATATGATAATCCTAAAACTTTGGAAGACGCAATGAGAAAATAAAAATTTTTCTATGAGAAAAATAAAAACAGAAAAGATAATATACCAGCCTGGAAAGGAAAGAGTTTTGATCAAAAGAAAAGAGGAAATAAGTTTTTCAGACATATTGGAAATAACTATAAAAGTTATCAAGGAAATAATTACAAAAATAGACCACAAAATATAATGAATAATAAGGGAAGAGATGTACCTACTACATATAATAAAACTATTAATCAAAAGGAATATTTGAAATGTTGGGAGTGTGGGGAACCACACTACTTTAAATATTGTCCAAAAAGAAGAAAGAATATTAATAATTTACATTCCATACAAGAAGATGCTATAGTAGGAGATGTAGTCAGGAGCATACCAAGGATTAGCGTAGAACTGGAGAATAGACAAATAGATCATCAAACGATAATGGTTGAAATCGAAGCTATGATAAAAGACAAACCTATTTCTATGTTGATAGATCTAAGTGCAAATTTGAGTTATATATCTCCTAGATTGGTAGAAGTATGTAAACTTCAGCAAGATAACTTTGAAAAGTCATGGTTAGTTCAGCTTTCTACTGGAACAAAAAGGAAAGTAACTAACTTTGTTAAGAACTGTGAGTTTTTCATGAATAAAATTAAAACATATGCAGATTTGAATGTTTTACCATTAGGATCTTACAACGTGATAATAGAAATGGATTGGTTAGAAAAACATAGAGTGATTCTAAATTGGTATGATATTTTACATGCATCGATGAAGAAAATAATCTTGTTGTAGTAAAAGTAATTCCTAGGAAAGTCATGATAAGAGAAATTTTTGCTTTGCAAATGAAAAGATCTGTTAGGAAAAGATGTAAATTTTTTGTTGTTCATACTTGATGATAGAGATAAAAATGATAAAATTGATATAAATGATATTCCAATACTGAAAGAATTCAAAGATGTTTTTTCCGGAAGAAATTCCTGGATTACCTCCTAAAAGAGAGATAGATTTTACCATAGATCTCATACCAGGAGAAGTACCAACTTCGAAAGCTCCTTATAGATTGAATATACTAGAATTAAATGAATTAAAATCTCAAATTCAAGAATTAATTGACAAGAAATATATCCAACCAAGTGTATCCCCTTGAGGAGCACCGGTAATATTTGTAAAAAAGGAAAGATGGTACTCTAAGATTGTGCGTCGATTATATGTTAGAAAAACAGGATTGTAGAGCAATAAAAATAAACATAAATGCAAATATAATCACACATACACATTACAAGAGACACATAGATATATCGTGGTTCACCCAAATTGGGCTACGTCCACACTGAAGTTTCCAGTCCTTATTATTATTCCGTCCAACAAAGTGAATGGATACAACCTACAGCACAATTGTTGCACTTCCTCTTCACTGTCTCACCGTCTCTCTTATGATCTTAGAGATCTTTACAATGCATAAAACCTAATACATCAACCCTAGCCGTGTTACAATGTCTTTCTTTTATGAGGGAAATACAATGGGAAAATACCACGGGTTACCCAAAACCATGGGCCCGACCTCCAGACCCCCTGGGGATTGTGCCGAGATCATAACCAAAACTGGGGTACATACACGGCTGAATAATAATATCTTTGAATCTGGAGATTAGGCTCCATAACCAACATTATAGACAACTAAATAATATGACAATTAAAAATAGATACCCGTTACCACAGATTGATGATTTATTCGATCAATTCAGAGGAGTAACTCTATTTTCCAAAATAGATTTGTGACCGGGATATCACCAAGTAAGAGTAAAGGATGAAGATATATACAAAACTACTTTTAGGACTAGGTACGGTCACTATGAGTTTGTCATGATGCTTTTAGGGTTGACAAATGCGCCAGTCGTGTTTATGTGCTTAATGAATAGTGTATTGAGTAAATACCTAGACAAATTTGTAGTTGTGTTTATCGACGATATATTGATTCTCTAAAAACAAACAAGAACATGAAGAGCACTTGAGGATTGTACTACAAGTATTAAAGGAACAAGAACTTTATGCAAAATTCAGTAAGTGTGATTCTTTAAAGATAGAATTCAATATTTATGACACGTGATATCTAAAGAAGGAATATCAGTTGACCTTGATAAGGTAAAAGCCATAATGGAATGGCCAGTTCCTAAAGACGTATCTGATATACGATATTTCATGGGAATCACAGGATATTATAGAAAATTTATTGAAGGTTTCTCTAAAATTGCATACCCTATAACTTATTTACAGAAGAAAGGAAAAAGGTTTGATTGGAACAATAAATGTGAAGATAATTTTAATCAAATGAAGCACTTGTTAACAACAACTCATATTTTAAAGATTGCAAAAACCCATACAAAGATTTTACTATTTGCACAGATGCATGCAAGGAAGTTCTAAGTGGAGTGTTAATGCAAGATAACTATGTTGTGGCTTATGAGTCTAGAAAACTAAAAGAACATGAAAGAAATTATGTGACTCCCGATTTGGAGTTGGATGCTATAATACACGCACTAAAAATGTGGTGAAATTATCTTATTGGTAGGCGTTTTTTACTAAAATATGATAATATTAGTCTAAAATATTTATTCGACCAACAAAATCTAAATGCAAGACAAACTAGATGGATGTATTTTCTAAGCAAGTATGATTTCGAAATAAAACACATAAAAGGGGAAGAGAATAAAGTAGCAGACGCTTTGAGTCATCGTGCAAATATGTTATATGTAACTGCAAGAAGCAGTTACGAAACATATTTGGAAATAAAATACAAACAACAGCAAGATTGGATGATGAATATCAGAAATTAAAAGAGAAAACACCACAAAATGAAGCAAGACAAATAAAAATAGAATTTGAATTGAACAAAAAAACGTTATTGATGTATAAGGACAGATTATATGTACCTAATTCTAAATAAGTTAAGCTGTTAATTATGAATGAGATGCATAAGAAACCGTATTCGGGACACACTGGATACCAGAAAATGATTACCATGTTGAGGAAAGAATTCTTTTGGCCTAATATGAAAAATGAAGTTGTAGAATATATAGCTAACTGCTTGGAATGTCAGCAAGTTAAAGCCAAACATCAGCATCAGCAGGTTTGCTGCAACCTTTAGATATTCCAGAATGGAAGTGGGAAGTCATAAGCATGGAATTCATAACATGTTTGCCTAAAAATGTTAAACATAATGACTCTATAATGTTTGTTGTAGATAAGTTAAGTAAGACATCACATTTTATTCCTGTTAATACAAAGCTATTCATATTGCTGATATATTTATGAAGGAAATGTTCATATTGCATGGTGTACCTAAGATAGTAATTTCTGATAGAGATTCAAAGTTTACAGGAAATGTTTGGAAGGATTTGTCTAAGGGATTAGATACTAAACTAAATTTCAGTACTTCTTTTTATCCTCAATCTGATTGAAAAACATAAAGAGTAAACCAAATCTTAGAATACATGCTTAGAATGTATGCCATGGATAAACCAAGAAAATAGGAAGACTATTTACATTTGGTTGAATTTGCATACAATAACCATTTTCAAGCTTCTGCTAAGATGAGTCCATTTGAAATACTTTATGGATGAAAATGTAACACTCCAATTTCTTGGAGTAGTCCAGTTGATAGATTAATGTTAGGATCTGAAGTGATAAAGGATATGGAACTAACCGTGAAACACGTACAACATAATTTGAAGATAGCTAAACATAGACAAAAGAGCTATGCAAATTTAAAATGAACTCAAAGAGAGTTCTAGGTAGGGGATCATGTTTATGTAAAAGTGAAACCAAGGAAGAGTTCTTTTAGATTGGGTAAATGTGCTGAACTAGCACCCAGGAATTGTGGTCCTTTTGAGATATTAGATCGGGTTGGACTGGTAGCTTATCAGTTGGCACTACCACCTACAGTAAAAGTACATAATGTTTTTCATGTTTCCTTGTTAAAGAAGTATGTACATGATGCTACTCATGTTGTGGATTGGAATGTTATTCATATGGAACCAAAAGGAGAGTTCCAAGTGGAACCGAAATGTATCCTCGACAGGAGAGAGCTTATTCTTCGGAAGCGCATCATTCAGAAGGTAAAGGTGCAATGGATTCTCCTTAGCCCAAAAGAATCTACTTGGAAATTGGAAAGTAATATGCAAAAGGCATATCCAATTATGTTCCAAGAGGAAACAGTGGAAGATTTCATAACACTGAGGACAGTGTTATCTTTAAGGGGGGTGTATGTAATACCCCTAGAACCTTAGTTAAAGTTAAAAACTTTCTAATATTGTTTTAATTATTGTTGAACAATTATTTTGACCAAGAGTGGTCAAAGACATTTGTGAGAGGATTTTGAATAATAATAATTTTTTAATAAATAAAAACAGGAGAATCCAATATGAAGTAGTTGTTGAAAGAGTGTTTGTTGGCTCACAAGGAGAAATGACAGGTGTTGGATAAAAATCCCAAGTGGTGAAAATAGATAATTAATATCTCAACTGGTGCAAAAAGGCATCATCCCTATAATTCAGGTCAGAACTCCAGATGGAGGTTCTAGAGCAAGAGGATCATGAGAAACCTAAGTCTTAGGCAAAGTTAAATATGTATTCCCATCAGACAGACAAGAGGCTTGGATGGAAGAGGGAAAATATCATTGTTGAGTGAGAGAGTGGAAGTTAGTGTTGGTACATAAATAGTTTCAACAATATTGGTCCTTGTGCTCCAATATTCGTCTAGAGCAAGTAATCTTGGCTGTTCTAGAAGATTGGTTGGGAGGAACGACGACCTTCAGATTGGATTCGGTCTGTTCTTATTGTCAGGTTCTTATTATCAGGTTCTTATTATCTGCCTATTAGTATTCAACATTTTACTTATGTATATTGTTTACTACAGTTTGATGAATTGTATGTTTAACTATTAATGATTGAATGTTCCACTATGAAATTTATGTTTAATGATTTATTATTTTATCATGAAATGTACCAATCTTATGTTGTTATATGCTCTCATGTTTACATCATTCTTATCCCATTTACGTTAACTGTATCACTCTGCTAATTCTAAGTTTCTGTCCATAACTCTGTTTCATATGGTAAACTGAGAATTTTATAGATTAGGGTTTTAGGTTTATATAAATGTATATACATATATAGAATAGGATATTTATATTATATACATATCTAAATATATAAGTAGTCATTTTTCTAATGTTTATATAGATCCGAAGGGCCTGTTTATAAAATACACAACATATAAGTAGTAGTATAAAGAAATAGAGTTCAATAATAAAAGTATCTCAAATACATTTCAACATAGGCATTATACGCAGAATCGAATGGCTCGAAGTAATATCCACACATATAGAAGTATCAGCCCACATATATCTTACAACTAAAACAATTCATATAATAAGCCGAGAGGCTCAAATATTAATTCATACCAAAATTAATAGCATATTTATAAATCAATATTGCGCAAAGCCGAGAGGCCAAGATATTAAAACATTGTTTCATACTCAAAAGCTCAACATTAAAAATGTTAAACTCAAGTTAAAACCGCAGAGTCAAAACAATAAAACCAACAGTGTTTCCATACTTAGAGCCGATATCAAGTGATTAATTATGGAGTCGAAAAGCTCCTTTATACAAAATATTTAAGTACAAAGCCGAAAGGATTAATAAATAATAATAGTAAACATTCATAGAACATGAGCCGAAAAGCTTCCTGTACAATACAATGTCCAAAGCACAGAAACCAAAAGGAAAATGGGGAAGCCGTAAGGCTAACCCTAACTCTTGATAAACCAAGTATTCGCATGGGAAAAATGCGGAAACATTTCCCATTGCACAAGCATGAATATATTTCCAGCTAGGCATAGAGTATCCTGAACCTTCATATCAAAGGGTGAGGGTAAGCTTACCTGTGTCGCATCCTCGTCGAAATAGCAATGAAATACATGCAAAACATAACCATATCACAGAAGGTAGAAAGTGGAGAAAACCGGTAAGATGTATAAAAGGTAAGAGATCAATTTCAAGATAAGTTTTACCTTGCTCTTGAACTTGAGTAAAATAGAACTGCGTCCATGACCCAAAACCCTTGCAGGTTCCTAGTAACCATTTTTGTATGAGGTCTGATTATTCAACCAGTTAAGCAAGTCTTTTGTTCAAACGGTTGACCACATCTCCCGAACCTGCAAGAAGTGAAGGGGAAGTTACTTTGTGACACAACGGAGCCATACTAAATAAAATTAATGTATACAGAGTAGAAAGACCTGTAAAATAGTCTCCAAAGTACCACATGCCATAGTCCTTCCTAAAAAGCCACCACTGAGAAGTACCTATGTTTATACATTCAAAAGATTTAGTAAAACATTATTAACTAGGAAAGTAATAAGCTATAAGCTGAAAGCTGGTAAAGGTAGTTACCTTTTGTGCCAAGAAAACCTTGGCCAAGTCGCAGCTTGAATAAATAGAAGAAACCCTAGATCAAAACCACTGAGAGCAATAGAAACTCGTAACGAAGCTCCTCCATAGTAAAATGCTCTAACCATATCTTCCAGAACTCTCCAAGCTGGATTAACACATTATCACTGTAGACATCAAAGAAACCATGTTTCCACGCTACAAGGTTAAACCCTGTGCATACACAAGAACCCTTTGCAACAAACCTACAATAGAGTGCCTTCGGAACCTCTACCTTGCAATGCAACATTGAAACCCTGGATACAGCCCTCAGTGGTTTACCCAAACAACGTAGATGCATTAATTGGCACATATATCCAAAACTTTCTATGCCCGAGACTCACAGATCAACGATGCGAAACACCGATCTCTCTCATGTGGAGGGTCAAGATCGTTCAACACCAATGAAGCATAAGGAATAGTTAAGGCTCGACATTGATAAACCTCCCGATCATCAAGTTGATGGGACAACCAAGGTTTTACAATTAATTTTTTGCATACGATCTGTCACATGGCCAGTTGCCATCAAGGTTTTGCATTTAAGTTTTTACATACGATTTGTCACATGGCCAGTTTCCATCAAGGTTTTACATTTAAGTTTTGCATACGATCTGTCACATAGCCAGTTGCCATATCGTGTGCCATGAATACCAAGCCATAAGGATGTCCACATGGCCCGGTGACTTGGAAAGCCAACAATTAGCTCAGGTCATAAAGCCGAACCTTGTTATTTTCAAACCTTTAATACATCATCAAGTAAATACAAAATCCTCCAAAGTAATGGCTTAGCTTAAAATCCATAAGTCTATAGTTAAAAAGGATTTCGATTTCCATAACATGACATTAACCTTTAATCAAAGTCGAACTTGAAAATATAGCTAGGATATGTAGCAAATAGAGTATAAACATTCAATATATTAATATGCTAGGGTCAAACACTTAAGCATGGATTTCTTTTAATATAATCTCTTGATCAAAGTGAAAGTGGGTTTTGAAATTAATATATAGTTATTATTATATAACGAGAGGGTAACTCGAAAGTTAATTTAGGAGTATAAACAAGATCATGTTAGACAACGATTCTTGAAGTAATAGGCGTCACATATAACCTATATTTCATTTCCGCAAGAATGACCTAAACTTTATGATTAATTCATAAACTCGATTTATACCTATTGATAGTGAGATGCAGAGATGTGCCTCATCTTCATTCAACTTGTACATTTGCGACATAAGAAATAATGTCGTTATAAATTAATTACTTGTAGAAAGAAAAAAATTAAAAATTTGAGTAAATTTGGGGTTGTGACAAGGCATGTCCCACCATTTATCCCCCGAAACCTAGAGTCGTGGGAGGGATGTGTTGCGCATGCTCCCCTAGATGTGTGATGACGACTAGTGGATGCCTATCGAGCTTGTGTTGAACTTAATTAAGGAAACTGAGGGGGGGGGTGAATCAGTTTCTTTCAAAGCTTAATATTCAATTTAAACTCATGCAAGACATCTTTAATTTATGTTGAAGCAATATCTCATTGTAGCAAAACAAATAGCATACTCACAAGTAACATAGATAGAGACATAGATATACGAGGAAACCCATAAGGGAGAAAACCCCTTCTGCTTGGAATGTCAAGCAAGCTTCAAGTCATGTACAGTACAAACATTGAGCACCAACTCAATCTATGCATCAAACTCTCAGGATACAACCTGAAAAGAGCACCAACTCTACAAGCATCAACTTGTTGTACATTAGCCTGCTCATAATCATTTCAATGCTTCTCTGGTCAGGGTCAGTTTTATTTCTTCTCTCTTTTGTTGTTTCATAGCTATGAAATCAACCTTCTTTCTCTGGTATTTTCATGGATACTCTTTTCTCTTCTAATTTTATGTTCACACCTCTGCTATCTTTGTATTTGCATACACATTCTCCAAAACACACACTCACCTCTGTATTTTCAATCTCCCAAACACTCCCACGCAGTCCCAGCAATTTTTTTTCTTGTCCCAAGCTCTCCCACGCATTCCCAGCTACCTCATTTCAGTACCTACGCAGCTCCAACACACTCCGTTTTCACCCACGTAGCTCCAGCACTCTCCTATTGCCCTCACGCAGCCCTAGCTTGCTCCTCTTGCCCTCACATAGCCCTAGCTTGCTCCTATTGCTCTCACACAGCCCCAGCTTTCTCCATTTTCCCTCACGCAGTTCCAGATCTGTCCATTTACACCCACGTAGCTCCAACTCTGTCCATTTACACCCACAAAGCTCCAGCAATAACCTCACCCACTGTATTTTCGACTTTTGGCTTAAAAAATCCACATATCCTTGACACCCATCATAGATTTGTCTCTTGAAATACCCTACATCCATTTGGTTCAAGTTCTGGGCTGGTTCGAGTTGCCAACGGTTCAAGTTTTGCTTCGAATGACAAAATGCACTCAATAATAACCTCCAATTAAATAAGACAAGGGATCCACACAATTATAACCATGAAGTTTCTTTGATATCAATGGAAATGACCTGTAACTTGATAGTAATGACATGCAACTTGATAGAAATGAACTGTAACTTGACGTCAATGGCAACTTATTCAACTTAGACCAACAATCTCCCCCTTTGTCATTGATGGCAACTTCCATTGATGACCATGATCTCCCCCTACGTAAGAAAGAGAGAAGAACTATTCCTTTAACCACTGCTCTTTTCTGTATACCCACTGCTCTTCTCCCCCTTTGACATCAATGGCAAAAAAAAAATTCCTTGGTATTCTGATGAAAATGAACAGCTCTCCCTACCTGCATGGTACCTTCTAAGCTAGTATTGGAAAAACATTCATTCCCCTGGCTGCATGATTTCATATCTAGCAGAAATATTTGATTCTTCACACATATGTCAATGTTCTTTAGAAGAAAAACTCCTCCTGACTGAATGAGTCAATTTATTGAGGAAAAGGATCTTACACCAAGCTTCTGACGAAGATATTCAAGTTGTGCCTTTGCTAGTGGTTTAGTAAATATATCAGCAATCTATTCTTTAGAAGAAATATAGTTTACTTGAACAATTTTGTTAGCCACGTGGTCCCTTAAAAAATGATATTTGATAGGAATATGTTTTGTTTTGGAATGTAGAATAGGATTCTTTGAAATACTAATAGCACTAGTATTATCACAGAGAATAGGAATAGGACTATCATATTTTACCTCCAAAGTTTCAAGTGCTTGTTTCATCCACACCACTTGAGCAAAATAGGTAGCAGCATAAATGTATTAAGATTCTGTGGTAGATAAAGAAATGGAACCTTGTTTCTTACTCAACCTAGAAACTAAAGAGTCTCCCAAGAAGAATGCATTACCACTTGTACTTTTTCTGTCATCCAAGCAATTTGCCCAATCTACATCTGAATATGCTGTTAATTGCAGACTCTGATTCTTTGGGTACCACAAACCATAGTCCATTGTGCCCTTCAAATACCTGAATATATGTTTGACAACTGACGTATGACTCTGTTTTGGATCAGATTGATACTTTCCTACCCTACCAACAGCTTGGATTATACTGGTCTAGACGCTGTGAGGTACAATAAACTTCCTATCATTGAGAGATATAATTTATGATCAACTTATGGTGACTGATCATCTTTGCTAAGCTTGCATCCCACATCCATAGGTGTACTAACATGCTTGGAATATTCCATCTTGAACTTATTCAACATTTCTTTAAGATACTTACTTTGAAAAATGATTATGCCTTCTGATTGTTGACACACTTGCAGACCAAGAAAATAAGACAATTCTCCTATCATAGACATTTCAAACTCTAATTGCATTGCAGTAGCAAACCATTGAATCGATGAAGAATTGTTACTCCCAAATATTATATCATCAACATAAACCAAAACAACTAAGATATCTTCACCTTCTGACTTTATGTACAAGTTGTTGTTAGCTGCTCCTTTCTTGAAACCTTGTTGCTGTAGATATGTATCTAGACGATGATACCAAGCACGTGGTTTTTGTTTTAATCCATATAATGCCTTCTTTAGTTTGCAGACATAATCAAAATCTTCTGATAATTTAAATCCCTCAGGCTGCTCCATATATACTTCTTCTTCCAATTCTCCATTAAGAAAAGCATATTTGACATCCATTTGACATATTTTAAAATTCTTATGATAGGCATATGCAAGAAACATTATAATAGCTTATAATCTTGCCACAGGAGCAAATGTTTCATCAAAATCTATTCCTTCTACCTGAGCATAACCTTTACAGACCAATCTTGCTTTATTTCTCAATCTGTCCTTGTTCATTTAACTTATTTTTAAACACCCATTTGGAGCCTATAACGTTTTTATTGTTAGGTCTTGGAACATGTTCCCAGGTATTGTTCTTTTCAATCTGATCAAGCTCCTCATTCATTGCTTCTATCCATCTATCTTCTTTACTTGTTTCAGCAAAAAAAATGGTTTCATTTATAGAAATGAAAGCAATATGTGACTGCTCTTCTGTTTGAATAAGTTTTCTTCTTGTTTGAACTCCTTTACTTTTATCACCAAGAATCTGACTCTCTGGATGATTCTTTTGAATAATTCTGGAAGGATTTTTTTGTTCTTGTTCAGTTTGCTTACTAGAATTTTCTTGATCTTTCTCAGATTTTTCATCATCTTCCAATTCTTTGAATTGTGGTTCATCAGTTTCATTAGTTTCTTCATCATTTATGTCAACACTCCTTATCTGTCTACTTTGAAAAGGAAGTTCTTCATCGACACAAATATCAATGCAATCCATCATCTTATGCAACCTTTTATTGAAGCATCTATATCCTTTACTGTTTGATGCATAACCCAGAAAAATTCCTTCATCAGCCCTATCATCGAATTTGCCCAAATTTTCATCATTATTTTTAATATAGCATTTACTTCCAAATATTTTAATTTTTTTTATTGAAGGTGGTCTTCCAAAACAATTTTCATAAGGGTTTTTGTCACCTTCAGGCCTTAAATGTGCTTTGTTAAGGATATGAACTGTTGTATGAATAACCTCCACCCAAAAGGTTTGAGACACATTTCTTTCTTTCATCATTGATCTGGCCATTTTCTAAACTGATCTATTTTTTCTTTCTGCAACTCCACTCTATTGAGGAGTACTTGGTGTAATGACCCTTTTTTTTTAAATTATTAAAATGACCAATTTTTCTCTTTTTCCCCAAATTCGACCTTTGACTAGTTTTGATGCCTAGGTCTCCAATTTACCCCAAATGATCCCAAATATTCTGAGAAGGTATATGGATGATGTTAGAACATAAATATATGTTTTAGGGATTCTTTTGGACCTTTATAATACTTCTGCAAGTCCTCTTTCAATTCTAGCCAATGTAGGGAACTTTACTAGTAATTTCCCTTTGACTAGTATTGGTCTCTAAGTCTCCAATTGGCTCCAAATGCCTTCAAATATTCAAGGAAGGTGTATGAATGATATTTTTACTTGATTATGATGTTGATGGATGATTTATGACCATTAAAATACTTCTGCAAACTTTTTTAATATTCTGGACAAAGTATGGAATTTAACTAGCAATTTGAGGTTCAAATTCTCCCAGGACAAGTTCTGAAAATGGATCTCCAAATGCCTCCAAACCCACTTGAAATTCTGAACAGAGGTAGGGTATTTCTAAGGGAAATTATTTAGGTCTCATGTGCACCATTATTCATTTATTAATTATGTTCTAACCTTCTCCCAAACAACAACAAAAATCACTAATTCGACCCTTGGGGAAATGGCAAAAATCTTCTCCAAATGTAAATAAACTGAGCAAAATGACTTCAAAGGCTTAAGTACTGAACATGAAACTTGTATAATACATCAATAACATTCAATTCATAAATAAACCATCAGTATTTTACTTATCCATTCGAATCCATCAACATTACATTGGTCCACAACAAGGTAGTGGGGAAATGACACTGTTCTTTCATTAAAAATGAGATTTATACATTTCTACTTGGAATTTCGACCTAAAAATTTATGGAGATAAAGAAAAGAGTATTTAATTCATATTTCAAAATAAATTGGGCATGAGAAGCTCCCCCAAAGAGTACAATATATCACCAAAAACGCCCTCCCTCAAGGATCAAGAATATGCCATGAGAACTGGAAATGGTTGAAGGAGTGAGTTGCACTAGAACAAACCATGAGCTGACCTGTAGCTTACACTTGCAAATTAATACTCCATTAAAGCTCCAAATTAAAGGTCTGAATAGCCTTTCCAATTACCAACTTGGATGGGAATCTTTCACCCTCGAAATTGGCTAAGGCAAGAAACTAGTGATCCACTAGTTCTCCCTCTTCACAAATGCAATTGAAAATTTCTCAAATGATCAAAATATGCTATTCTTCTTTGTTAATGACTTTTATAAACTTCTAATGTCCTCCATGGGTCGATTTCCTTCCAAGAGACTCATGTCAACTCAAGTTGGGAAGAGATTCCAAAGAATGCCACTTGTACAACAATTCCTAGTCTCCCACTTCGACCAAATCACATGTGGAAGCATCTTAGCTTCCCTAACTCCCTTGAGAGCCCTCCTTGAGGCTATTTTTAGCCCTGACATGTCATATATGTCATATTTCATCCTTCAGGTCTGATTTGTGTCATAGGTGTCATAACATATTCATCATTGTTGTCATAGAGCTAGGGAATCTAGCCCAAATGTCCCACTAACTCCAAATTGCCTCTTCCTCTTCCATGGGAGTTACTCTTCCTATATATTTCGACCTTGGATGATTCATGCCATGAATAATACCTTTTGAACTCCCCAAAGTATGTTACCCTTCACGTTGAATTCGAATTGGTGAGAAAATGATGTCAAGTGTAGTGGGGAAATCTAGCCATATGTGGGTCCCACTTCCTCCATGTGTTTTCATGATCAATTTCCACTTTGATTTTCACTTGTATATATTCAGTTATCTCCTTTATTAAATATTTATTCCATTCTAATTTTCAAAATTCATTTATTATCCTGCTTATTCCAATTCCCAAAGCTTCCACCCCAAACCTAGGAAACTAGTAATTTTCCTCCTTGGCAATTATTTGACCTTTAGCATCAATTTGATAAACTCTTATGAATATGGCCAATGGGATTATGCCATTGTGACCCAATGAAAAATGACCCAATGCAAAATTTGGGACATGACAAATTCTCCCTTCCCAATATTGCTTGTCCTCAAGCAATTTCAAACATGGGTGTTGAAGAACCTGCTTGTTGTATAATTATTTGAAGTTTCCATTGAATTTCCCAACCTTGAGTCTTTGAGATTCCATGAAGATTTTAGAGAGAAACCAACATGCTTGCTGCTGCATTGATCTGATTAAAATGACTTTATTAAGTGGGGAATCCATCCCCCATACTACTTATTTCCCAAAAAAAATTGAAACCAATGAGACAAAAATGATCCCAGGGCCCCATTGCTTGTATTGCACCCCAACAATTAAGAGTGCTCTCCAACCCATACCATTAGATAAGAGGATTCCTGGATCCCATTTTCTCCAAGCAAGTAGACCACCATTTTCCAAGTGCATACAATCTTCAAGTGACCCATCAAATCTGCTCCAATGACATAGGTGAGGATCCCATGTCCTATAATGCTGCTCCAAAAGGATGTGATATGCATCAAAATATTCAGCCATGTATTCCTTCATCCAAGAAGTGAATGAAGAATCTCCACTAAAATCTGAACCAAATAATGAGCAGAAAAAACAAGGAGACTTCAAAGGACTCAAATAAGTCTCCCCCATACATCCATGAATGTGAGAATCATAAAGATGTAACAAAGTATGTGGCTGCCAACAAAAATTTTCTCCCATCATAAATCTATTCACCCCCAAGTGTTGGATGAAGTTCCTCTAACATCAAATGAACCAAGTGTTGAGCAAGAAAAACCATGAGTCTTCAAGTGACTCAATTGCATATCATAGGTGCATCCATGTAGATGTGCATCATCATAAAGTGACAAATGATGCTGCTGCGAATGTGAATAAGAATGTGATCCAACCATGTCATCATAAAAGGTAAATCTAGGAGTTCCATACTTGTCATGTGGCACCATCAAAAAGAACCCTTTCGCCCATACTTCATTGAGACTAATGCTGCAAAACATGGAATTGTAGGATGTAGGAGAATGAACTAACTCACCTGAATGATCAAAAAGTGCAGAAGTTTCATCATGGGAAGGATCCATATGGGTAGTATCATGCATCGCCTTCAAAAGTGTGAAACCTTTGTCATAGATTGGTTCCAATGTAGAGGTATCATGCTCTTCTTTAAAAATTGCATAACCTTCATCAAGAGACAATTCAAGTTCCTCTTCCACCACATCAAGTGTTTGTATCTCTTCAAGTTCATCTTCAAACACATTAAGCACATTCAAATTTCCACATTTCTCATGATCCACCATGTTATGAGAATCCTCTAAACAATCTACCATTTGACAATCTGAAACATAGGAGGAAAAACAAGTATATTGCAACTTTTCAAGAAGTTGCTCATTTTGAATTGTGAGCTTATGATTATCCTCATTATTCTTCAAGTATGCATCATGTAACAATTCATTAAGCTCAAACAAATGGTTTCTATCAAAAATCAAAGACATGAAATTACCTTTGATGTGGCACATTGCTCTTTGAATCTTCTCCATGTATTCAAGCAAGGATGTTTCCTCCAATGAAGTAGCTCTCCAACAAGAATTTGACACTAATGCTTGAGTGTCATGGAGAATGCTGAGGGACTCTTGGATATTATTTTCATTCATATTTAAGGACCCTTCAAGAAAATGTGGCTCTTGTAAATGAACCTCCTCATCTTCTTCCTTCTTGCTTGGACCAACTTCATGAAGCTTAAGTGGTGATGGGGAAGTTGATCTTGTTTCTCCTTCAATTGCTACAAGGTCTTCATTTTCATGCTTAGGGTAATTTTGTCTTGCAGCAATACAGTCAAAAGTGATCTCTATGTCACCAACATAGAGGTGTGAGCACCCATCAGTAGGTACTCCTTCATAGTTCAAGCATCCATCAGTAGATGCTCCTCGATTCATGTCTAGGGTAGAATGTGTCTCGAAATGATCTTCAATATTTTCAATAGGATCTTCTCCAAGTTCATGGGATGTAGCTTCATCTTTCTCCTTCAAGAAATATGATGTACTTTTACCCTTCATTTCCTTAATATCAATACCTTTGGAATCTCTTTTTGAAGAGTACCCAAGAAGTCTCGCCCAGATGGAAATACCTGCATTCATTGAAGCTTCAGATTTTTCATTGCTCCTTTCGCTCACACATATATGATTTTTTCTCCAAGGTATTTTACAAGAAGGGCATAAACCTTTCTTCATTAACTCCACATCTTCATTTTTGGGCCTATTTGCAAAAATATGTTCAACATAGTACTCAAAAGACATGGCATTTTGTGTATCTTCCTTGTACAAATCAAGATATTCCTGATATTTTTTATATTGTTGGGGCAAGGTTTTATATGTTTCTCTCCATCTTTTTAACTCATCCATATAATTATCCTTTGGTGGTGTGACATACTCATATTTATCATCCATAGGGTCATAATCATAATCTTCATTCCTCTTGAAATTGTAATAAGTGTTGCATGATGTCACCTCTTCCTCAAACCATTCACATTCTGCTTCATATTGCTCATAAGCATCTACATATTCCTCGTAAGAATTGTACTCATAGGATTCTTCATAATAGTGAGACATGGCTGAAAATTAGTCTTCAATGTATGATATTAATTCACAGTTTCAAGGACCATGCTC
Source organism: Larix kaempferi (assembly GCA_027924585.1). NCBI lineage: Eukaryota > Viridiplantae > Streptophyta > Pinopsida > Pinales > Pinaceae > Larix > Larix kaempferi. The sequence continues at coordinate 21,054,477 of BSBM01000625.1, forward strand.
TGATACCACTATAATGACCCTTTTTTAATTTTTTATTAAAATGACCAATTTTTCTCTTTTTCCCCAAATTTGACCTTTGACTAGTTTTGATGCCTAGGTCTCCAATTTGCCCCAAATGATCCCAAATATTCTTATAAGATATATGGATGATGTTAGAACATAAATATTTTTTTTAGAGATTCTTTTGGACCTTTATAATACTTCTACAAGTCCTCTTTCAATTCGGGCCAATGTAGGTAACTTTACTAGTAATTTCCCTTTGACTAGTATTGGTCTCTAAGTCTCCAATTGGATCCAAATGCCTTCAAATATTCAAGGAAGGTGTATGAATGATATTTGTACTTGATTATGATGTTCATGGATTATTTATGACCATTAAAATACTTCTGCAAACTTTTTTAATATTCTGGACAAAGTATGGAATTTAACTAGCAATTTGAGGTTCAAATTCCCCTAGGGCAAGTTCTGAAAATGGATCTCCAAATGCCTCCAAACCCACTCAAAATTATGAACAGAGGTAGGAAATGTATAAGGGAAATTATTTAGGTCTCATGTGAACCATTAATCAGTTATTAACTATGTTCTAACCTTCTCCCAAACAGCAGCAAAAATCACTAATTCGACCCTTGGGGAAATGGCACCAAATCTTCTCCAAATGTAAATAAACTAAGTAAAATAACTTCAAAGGATTAAATATTGAACATGAAACTTGTATAATACATCAGTAACATTCCATTCATCAATAAACCATCATTATTTTTCTTATCCATTCGAATCCATCAACATTACATTGGTCCACAACAAGGTAGTGGGGAAATGGCACTGTTCTTTCATTAAAAATGAGATTTATGCATTTCTACTTCGAATTTCGACTTGAAACTTTATGGAGATGAATAAAAGAGTATTTTATTCATATCACAAAATAAATGGGTCATGATAATCTCCCCCAAATAGTACAATATCTCACCAAAAATGCCCTCCCTCAAGGATCAAGAATATGCCATGAGAACTGGAAATGGTTGAAGGAGTGAGCTACACTAGAAGAAACCATGAGATAACCTGTATCTTACACCTGCAAATTAATACTCCATTAAAGCTCCAAATGAAAGGTCTAAATGGCCTTTCGAATTACCAACTTGGATGGGAATCTTTCACCCTAGAAATTGGCTAAGGCAAGAAACTAGTCATCCACTAGCTCTCCCTCTTCACAAATGAAATTGCAAATTTCTCAAATGATAAAAAGCTGATATTCTTCTTTGTTCATGACTTTTATAAAATTCTAATTTCCTTCATGGGTCGAAGTCCTTCCAAGAGATTCATGTCAACTCAAGTTGGGAAGAGATTCCAAAGAATGCCACTTGTACAACAATTCCTAGTCTCCCACTTCCACCAAATCACATGTGGAAGCATCTTAGCTGCCCTAACTCCCTTGAGCGCCCTCTTGGAGGCTATTTTTAACTCTGACATGTCATATATGTCATATTTCCGCCTCCAGGTCTGATTTGTGTCATAGGTGTCATAGCATCTTCATCATTGTTGTCATAGAGCTAGGGAATCTAGCCCAAGTATCCCACTAGCTCCAAACTGCCTCTTCCTCTTCCATGGGAGTTACTCTTCCTCTATATTTCGACCTTGGATGATTCATGCCACGAATAATATCTTTTGAAATCCCCCAAGTATGTTACCATTCACCTTGAATTCAAATTGGTGAGAAAATGATGCCAAATGTAGTGGGGAAATCTAGCCATATGTGGGTCCCACTTCCTCCATGTGTCTTCATGATCAAATATCACTTTGATTTTCACTTGTATATATTTATTTATCTCCTTTATTAAATATTTATTCCATTCTAATGTTCAAACATCATTTATTATCCCCCTTATTCCAAATCCCAAAGCTTCCACCCCAAACCTAGGAAACTAGTAATTTTCCTCCTTGGCAATTATTTGACCTTTAGCATGAATTTGATAAACTCTCATGAATATGGCCAATGGGATTAGGCCATTGTGACCCAATACAAAATTTGGGACATGACACCTGGAATAGTGTATTCTCTTTTAATTCCATGTTCATCACAGAATTTTTTAAAAGCTCCTAAACATAATTCTCCTCCTCTATCAGATCTTACTGACTTTATCTTCTGCCGGGTTTGATTTTCAGTTAAAGATTTGAAGACTTTGAATTTATCAAATGCCTCTGTGTAGTGCCCCTAGACTACTGCAGACCTTAAGGGAACCTGTTGAGTGAACCGACTAATTGAAACATTAACAAAATGACCCTTTGATTTTATTTTGAGTGTGTTCATGATTAGGATTGTTTGTGAGTCAATAAATAATTATATATGTGCATCTGGATAGTTGATGTAAATGAATGATTACATGTTGTTTAACAATTAAATTTGATTATGGAAAATGTACATGTGAATGATACTTAACGACTAGCTGTATGAGTGATTATGTGATGAGAATGAAGAAAGTAAATATTGACGAGATGCATTTCTGATTAGATGAATGAGTAATGTTATGAGTAAAATATAAATGCTTAACGAAGTAGCAGATTAATGAATCAAATTATGATAATTGAGGAGTGTACTACTAATATATGTTTCTGAGAAATGTGTGTAGCGACAGGTGAAACGGTTCATCAACGGACACACAAAGGAATTGAAGGGTCGTAGAGTACAGATAAATCACACATGGGGAGAGCAACGACGATGTCGACTTCAGACGGAATACCACGCATGAGCAGATAAGAACTGATCTGCTTACTCAAGAGGAAAGCGTGAGGGTGTACGAGGTGGGCCACAATGGAGTTTGTCACGTACGAGTTGGGGGCGCGCAGTGAGAATGGACTCACTCCTCAACGCCATTAGTCCCTAATAGCGTGTAGACGGAGGATAGAAGGTAACGGATCCTGAAATCCCTACATGAAGTTCCCGCAAGTCAAAATGAAAGGATGGCGGAAGAAGGGCCCGACGATGTGGTACCCTACCGAGAACAGAAAGAGTGGATGCAAGGACCCCACGATGTGGTACCTTTCCGAGAAATGGAAACGATTGATGACTGGACCCAACCGAGTGGTGCCATGTCGGGGAAATGAATTAAGGAAGAGGAGGCCCAACGGCATGGCACCGGGATCCTAGTAAAAATGATTGTTAACTTAATGGCCTAAAAACATATAAATTGCACCTAGAGCATTTACTTAGGAAAATGGATTTTTAGTACTTTTAACATTATAAATTGTTATTTATGCATTTGCACATAAAATAATATTTTCGCATTTAAAATATTAGAAATGGTTATTTATGCATTTGCACATAAAATAATATTTGGCATTTAAAATATTAGAAATGGTTATTTATGCATTTGCACATGAAAGAATATTTTTTTGAGTATTTAAAAATATTAAAAATATTTATTTAGGAAAAAAATGGAATCCTAGGCATGGACACTTAGTCAACTCCACCTACACCACAAATCTAGGAGTTAAGTGAAATATCTCCGGGACAAACATGATCAAACTTAGGAATGTTGGTGCATCTCCTAGAGAAACTGACACATGGATGGGTGAGTATTATTAAATTAGAAATTTAATAAAATATATATTTATGCATGAAGCGACATTTGTCGCATGGAATTTTCCTTTAAAAGGAAGGCATTGGGAATGGGTAAAGCACCCAAATCCTGGATGGCTATCGTAATCTTGGATTAATTTATGACTTGTTGTTGTTGAGGGTTTGGCTGGAAATTTTGGTGGGGGATAATCCCAAGCTGAGTTTCTGGATTATTGTGTGTGAGCTCTACGACCCAAAGCTTGGGGGAGGCCATGCGAATGAAAGCTTGAGATTATGGTTGGGTGGCGAAGCTAACGGTTGCTTTGCATATGGTTTAAACGAGCTTTGATGGAGGGATCCTACGAAAGACGCGAACGACAATGGACCAACTGGATTGGGTTGACAGGTTATGGTTTTGTTTATTTTTGTCCAGTAATTATGATGGCTAATCTGTTTGTATGAAGAAGTTAAAGTTTCAGGTTCAATTCGTGAGGACCCTACAAGAGGGGTCCCTACATTTGGTATCAGGGTCGGTCGAGCCTTGAGGGAACTAGACTCAATTTTTTTTTTTTTGGGGGGGGTCCATTGGTGACCGTGGAGATCGACGGCAATGTTAAGGCTGCGATTTCGTGGATTACACTTCGACCGGAACAACTACTTCCACAGGTTCTTATTGTTGAACTATCTTTATATTTATTTTTGTTTTAGTTATGAATTATGGATCTTAGATTATATGCAGGAAGAAAAAGAATATTCTGGCAGTACATTTGAAAAGTAATATTTTATATATATTTACTGTTTAAATTTAAGGAAGTATTAGATCCTAAAAACGTGTGTATTGTTTTTGAGAAATCATGGCTTAATTCTATTATTTAATGGAGAAGAACCAATCATGAAGGATTCAGGATTAGTATTATATTCATATCATTACCCAGCACGCAGTAATCAGTTTCCATTGTATTCTGAACTGAGTTATTTAAGTTTCCCTTTATCGATTGCTCGAATCTCTGCAATACCCTGTTTAACATTTTAATCTGATCTTCGCACTGCAAATCATAACTCTACTAACCCATAGTGATCACGAATCTAAATCTCAGACTTGTAAAGTTCACTTACGATCTTGTGACTGAATATTTTAATGCTGTGTGTAAAGTTACCAACCCCATTTTCAGAATTTACTACTCGAAATTCAACTCTACGGTTGATACCTGGACTGAATATTTTAATACTGTGTGTAAAGTTACCAACCCCATTTTCAAAATTTACTACCCGAAATTCAACTCTACGGTTGATACATGGTTCTAATATTCTTTCTTATAGAAGGAACATAGATGCCTCCCCTTGACGATCCGAACTCTAAATAATTCGAACTTGATTTCATATTAATTTTCTCTCACAAAAGATTCAGCAATCTCGATCTAGTATATTGAACCTGAATGAATTTATTGGCATCGACCCCTCAATTCGTTATTAAAATCTCTAGGTCACTTTTCACACCCCTTAAATGGTCTCCCCTGTTTGCGCTAAGAATGCTAATCGATCCACATTAAATAACCTGCAATATTTCTAAGGGTTCAATCTCGTATTCAAATAATCATAAATTTATGGTTCATTGGATCGACCTTACAGATTGTTAAAAATTGTTTGATTCTCGAAGTGGGATCGTATTCTGCCCATGCGTTATATCCTTCACATCGATATGCATGTCCATTAATCAATAGTGTTTGATAGTAGGAATTCGATCCTGCACCATAGACCTTGCCATCCCTAGCTCGAATCAGCGCGAATCATAGGAATATGAACTGTGTAAACCAAATTATCAACTCTATTCCTCATAGCGTAATTGAAATCCATTTGATGTACTCTCAATCCACCCTCACTGTTTTTCTTCTCTGATATGGCTCCAGGGAGATGAATCCCAACGATTAAATCTCGGTAGCGATACCCTTCTGTTGAACTAAGCCTGAAACTTTAACTTCTTCATAAAAACATATTAGCCATCATAATTACTGGAAAAATAAAATACATTAAGTAAATAACTTAACAAAAATAAACAAAACCATAACCTGTCAACCCGATCCATTTGGTCCATTGCCATCCGCGTCTTCCGTAGGATCCCTCCATCAAAGATCATTTAAACCATAGGCAAAGCAACTGTTAGCTTTGCCACCCAACCATATGCTCATGCTTTCGGTCGCATGGCATCCCCCAAGCTTTGGGTTGTAGAGCTCACACACAATAATCCAAAAACTCAGCTTGGGATTCCCCCCCACCAAAATTTTCCAGCCAAACCATAACCTGTCAACCTGATCCATTTGGTCCATTGCCGTCCGCATCTTCCGTAGGATCCCTCCATCAAATATCATTTAAACCATAGGAAAAGCAACCATTAGCTTTGCCACCCAACCATATGCTCATGCTTTCAGTCGCATGGCATCCCCCGAGCTTTAGGTCATAGAGCTCACACACAATAATCCAGAAACTCATCTTGGGATTCCCCCCCACCAAAATTTTCCAGCCAAACCCTCAACAGCAGCAAGTCATAAACTAATCCAAGATTACGATAGCCATCCAGGATCTGGGTGCTTTACCCATTCCCAATGCCTTCCTTTTAAAGGAAAATTCCATGCGACACATGTCGCTTCATGCATAAATATATATTTTATTAAATTTCTAATTTAATAATACCTACCCATCCATGTGCCAGTTTCTCTAGGAGATGCACCAACATTCCTAAGTTTGTTCATGTTTGTCCCCAAGATATTTCACTTAACTCCTAGATTTGTGGTGTAGGTGGAGTTGACTAAGTGTCCATGCTTAGGATTCCATTCTGCTCCTAAATAAATATTTTTAATATTTTTAAATACTCAAAAAAATATTCTTTCATGTGCAAATGCATAAATAGCCATTTCTAATATTTTAAATGCCAAAATATTCTTTTATGTGCAAATGCATAAATAACAATTTCTAATGTTAAAAGTACTAAAAATGCATTTTCCTAAGTAAATGCTCTAGGTGCAATTTATACGTTTTTAGGCCATTAAGTTAACAATTGTTTTTACTAGGATCCCGGTGCCAAGCCGTTGGGCCTCCCCGTTCCTTAATTCATTTCCCCGACATGGCACCACTCCGTTGGTTACAATCATCAATTGTTTCCTTACCACACATCGTTGGGTCCTTGCATCCACTCTTTCCGTTCTCGGCAAGGTACCACATCGTCGGGCCCTTTTATCGTCATCCTTTCGTTTTGACTTGCGGAAACTTCATGTAGGGATTTCATGAGCCGTTACCTTCTATCCTCCGTCTACACGCCATTACGGACTAATGGCGCTGAGGAGTGAGTTTTTTCTCACTGTGCGCCACCCAACTCGTACGTGACCAGCTTTGTCGTGGCCCACCTCATACGCCCTCACACTTTCCCCTTGAGCAACTGGATCAGTGATTATTTTCTCATGCGTGGTATTCCGTCGGAAGTCAACATCGTCATCGCTCTCCCTATGCGTGATTTATCTGTACTCTACGACCCTTCAATTCCTTTGTGTGTTCGTTGGTGAACCGTTTCACCTGACGCTACACACATTTCTCACAAACATATATTAGTAGTACTGTCCTCAATTATCATAATTTGATTCATCAATCTTCTACTTCATCAAGCATTTATACTTTACTCATAACATTACTCATTCATCTAATCAGAAATGCATCTTGTCAATATTTACTTTCTTCGTTCTCATCACATAATCACTCATACAGCTAGTCGTTAAGCATCATTCACATGTACATTTTCCATAATCAAAGTTAATCATTAAACAACATGTAATCATTCATTTACATCAACTATCCAGATACACATATATAATTATTTATTGATTCACAATCAATCCTAATCATGAACACACTCAAAATAAAATCAAAGGGTCATTTTATTAATGTTTCAATCAGTCAGGTCACTCAACAGGTTCCCTCAAGGTCTGCAGTAGTCCAGGGGCACTACATACACCCTAATTATTTAGAACTTCGTCCCGAAGTTCAGAATAAATGTGGAAATCTATGACGCATCTCACTTGCATCCTCCCAAGTCGTAGAGCTAGGACTGTCACTATCCCACTGCACTTTAACTTGATCAATCAAGGCTAAACATTAAGCAAGATGTAATCATTCAATTATCCTACTCCACACATATAATTTAATTCCTTAATTCATTTATCAATTATTGTCGTCATTCACATCTGCAGGTTTTCCTCAATAATTTAAGACATATCAAGGCTCAAGAGACCACTATATCGAAGTTATTCAACTTGGTCACTTGACAGGTTCCCTTAAGGTCCACAGTCATTCTAGGGGCATTACACTTTGCTTTTTCTTTTAGAAAGGCTACCCATGTTATTCTTGAAAAATCATCAATGACTAACATAAAATACCATTCTCCTCCAGTTCCCTCTTTTCTAGAAGGTCCACATAAATCCATATGAACTAGCTGAAGTGACTTGCTTGTAAATGGTTGGTTCTTTGTTTTGAATTGAGTACGTGTCAATTTTCCCATTTGACATGGTTTACACACAAAATTATGTGGCTTTTCTATTTTAGGAAAACCCTTAGCTGCATTGTTTTTATTGAGTTTAATAAGATGGTCAAAATTCAAGTGCCCTAGTATTCTATGCCATAACCAACTTTCATCAAATCTGCTCAATTGGCATTCCTCTCTATCTTCTTTTAACACATAAACATTATTTTTTGTTCTGATTCCCTTTGCAACAGTCTTTCCTGTATTTACCGGCTTTATTTTGCAATCTTTGGCAGTAAATATTACTTCACAGCCTTTATCACACATCTGACTGACACTCAAAAGATTATGTTTCAATCCATCAACAAATAACACATATGTTGCTTTTCCCTGACCATTGTTTAAGCAAACTAATCCTTTTCCCTTTGATTTTTCCTAGATGATTATTTCCAAAAGTTACACTTCGAGACTTAGATTCACTTAGAGACAGAAATTTATGTTTGTCACCGGTCATATGTTTTGAACATCCACTATCAATATACCAAGAATCTTTTTGTTTTTTAGCAGAAAGAACCAAACCACACTTACTGTCATCTTTCTTCTTCCATATTTTGACATTTTCAAACATATGAGGTTTTTAAAGTTCTGATTTGTAAAACTTCAGTCTACAATCCAATGCTTTGTGTCCAAGGTTATGGCATATATAACATTCTGGCTAATTGTATAAAAGAGCATATGGATTACTAGATCTGTCATTTATTTTTATTTCCTTTGATAGATGACCTATTCTTGGATATGACATTTGATAGTTCTTTTACAGATTCTTAAGATTAAAATTGCATTCTATAGATTTATGACCAAATTCTGAGCAATAGAAACAATATCCATAGAAGAAATTTTGGTACTTGAGAATTGACTGTCTTTGTGCAAATGAGTTTCTGAGCCTTTGGTGTTTTTGTTCTAGATCAAGAGCTGATTGATCTCTTTTAGTTTCATTTTTTAGAATAGTTGATCCCTCTTCATACTTCCTTGATTGTTGAATATGATCATTTTGTTCCACCGATCCATTTGCAAATTCATTCTTACTGATGTTAATACTTTCTGTGACAAACTTGACTGGTCCCGTGTTTTCTAATTTGCTTTTGATTGAACTCCCTTCATACCCTAGACCATTTTTCAAAAATTGTGATCTTTGATTGTCCAGAATATTATCCAGCTTCTTAGTTGCTTGAGCATATGTCATATTTTGATGAGACAGAACTTGAACTTTCTCCAATTCTTTTCTGACAAACACCACTTATGTTTCTAACTTCTCACACTCTTTTATTTTCTCATACAATTGTTGCTTGAGAACATCCTCTATATTCTTTGCTTCTTCCAATTCAATTTTTAATGAAATAAGGGCATCATTAGATTCATGTCCTTCTTTCTCATATTTACTCAACAATTCCTTTTGTTTCATTTTCTTTTGTTTAAGTTTGTCTATTTCTTCCAAAGCACTGATAAGTTCACCTTCCAAATCTACTTCAGCTTCTTCTTCATTCATGTCAAACTGGTCTTCTACAACCATAAGCATGAATTCAATTGATTCACCATCATTTGAGAAACCTTTATCCCAATATTCTGAGGAACTATCATTATTGTTTATACAAAGACTTTTCTTCTGATATTTCTTTTCTTTATTGATCTTCTATTGATTCTATGATTCATAGTCCTTCCTTTTGTATGGACACTTGGATGCAAAATGACCAACCTTTCCACAATTAAAACATTTGAAGGGCAACTTACCTTGATATTTTCCTGTCCCCTTTTTTAGTCTTCTAGAAAATTTTGCCACAATTCCATTTGTATCATAATCGGATTCTTTATCCTTTCTTTTCTTTCTAGCCTTAAAAGATGCTTCCGTCATAGTATTTGTTTCTTTGACTATCCTCATTTCATAAGCTATTATGGTTCCGAGCAACTGATCAATTGTCAAACTCTTAAGATCATCTAATTATTTTAAAATCTAAAACTTTATGGTTGAATCTGTTAGTAAGAGATCTTAATATTTTTGAAACCAAGATATCATCATCTATTTTTTCACCAAGACCCTTCATAAGATTGACAAGTTCTTCAAATCTTAATAAATACCTTCTTATTGTTTCATCGTCATTCATCTTCAACTGTTCAAATTGTAATCTGTGAACCTCGAGTTTAACATTCTTTACTTTTTCATCGCCTTCATAACAACTTATCAATTTGTCCCACATTTCTTTGGATGATGTACAGTGCATAACCTTCATAAACTCAGATTCTGCAAATCCACTAATAATTGCATTCATTGTTTTGCCATTAAAAGTAAATTCTAGTTTGTCATCCTTATAGGAAAGAATGATTGGCTTCACATACCTAGTTTCAACAACATCCCAAACATCTACACCTAGAGACATAAGATAAGTTCTCATCCTTATTTTCTAGAAGGAAAAATTTGTTCCATCAAACAGAGGATCTCTATTGGATGAACTTCCTTCTTGACTAGTCATGATTAAGCTTATCGATCTACCTTCCAGTGATTAACTGTTTGAATGAAGGTACCTTGCTCTGATACCAATTGTTGAACTTAATTAAAGAAACTGAGAGGGGGGGTGAATCAGTTTCTTTCAAAGCTTAATATTCAATTTAAACTCATGCAAGACATATTTAATTTTTGTTGAAGCAATATCTCATTGTAGTAAAACATATAGCTTACTCACAAGTAACATAGACAGGGACACAGATATACGAGGAAACCCATAAGGGAGAAAAATTCTTCTTCTTGGAATGTCAAGCAAGCTTCAAGTCATGTACAGTACAAACATTGAGCACCAACTCAATTTATGCTTCAAACTATGAGACTACAACCTGGAAAGAGCACCAACTCTACAAGCATCAACTTGTTGTACATTAGTTTGCTCATAATCATTTCAATGCTTCTCTGGTCAGGGTCAGTTTTATTTCTTCTCTCTTTTGTTGTTTCATAGCTATACAATCAACCTTATTTCTCCAGTATTTTCATGGATACTCTATTCTCTTCTAATTTTTTGTTCACACCTCTGCTATCTATGTATCTGCATACACAATCTCCAAAACACACACTCACCTCTGTATTTGCAGTCTCCCAAACACTCCCACGCAGTCCCAGCAAATGCTTTTCTTGTCCCAAGCTCTCCCACGCATTCCCAACTACCTCATTTCAACACCTACGTAGCTCCAACACACTCATTTTTCACCCACGCAGCTCCAACACTCTCCTATTTCCCTCACGCAACCCCATCTTGCTCCATCTTGCTCATCTTGCCCTCACGCAGCCCCAGCTTGCTCCTCTTTCCCTCATGCAGCCCCAGCTTGCTCCATCTTGCTCCTATTGCCCTCACGTAGCCCTAGATTTCTCCATTTTCCCTCATGTAGCTCCAACTCTATCCATTTACACCCACGCAGCTCCAGCTCTTTCCATTTACACCCACGCAGCTCTAGCAATAACCTCACCCACTGTATTTTCGATTTTTGGCTTAAAAAATCCACACATCCTTGACACCCATCATAGATTTGTCTCTTGGAATACCCTACATCCATTCGGTTCAAGTTTTGGGCCGATTCGAGTTGCCAATGGTTCAAGTTCTGCTTCGAATGACAAAATGCACTCAATAATAACCTCCAATTAAATAAGACAAGGGATCCACAAAATTATAACCATGAAGTTTATTTGATATCAATGGCATTGACCTGTAACTTGATAGCAATGACATGTAACTTGATAGCAATGACCTTTAACTTGATAGTAATGACATGTAACTTGATAGCAATGACCTGTAACTTGACATCAATGGCAACTTATTCAACTTAGACCAACAACTTGGTCGATGTAGTCGATCGACACTTCCACTTACGGGTTCTATATCTGGTTAGGTCGTGTAGTTGAAGCCACAATATATTATATCAGAGGATGGGCTGGTGAGGTCAATGTGAAATTATAGAACACAACATATCATTGAGCCCAGGAATACCTCATAGTGACAGAATTAGCAAGGTAGAAGAATTACAATGAAATCTAGCAAGAATTGAGCAGTAAAATCAAACATGCAAAGAAACTCATATGTGCATCAAAACTGGTGTCATATTCCATTAATCTATATAGTAAAATAATATAGTACAATAGAGATAATTTTATCACCTATTAGGAACTCAAATCCATCTCAGTCTAGGATAGGAATCATCCCCACTACAGTGCTCTGGTAGTTACAAACTCAACTGAAAGTTAGTTCATTGAAGCTACTGTCAATTACCTGATCATGAAGGGCACATCAGTGAGTTTCTCATGCAAAACAAGCTAGAGAGGGAACATTAGTTGACAATCAGTGGCAATCAGAGCTCAAACCCCCCACTACAATCATGAACTCAAGTGGACTGAACCAGATCACTGAGTTAGCTCCTAAAATCTAGGGAACTGACCTTGCATGGATTAAATTAATGCATGGAGGATGCATCAGGTGGATAATGAGTCCTAGATGAAATCTACACACCACTAGGGGGTCAACAACATCATCCAATACTAGGAAAAAGAAAAAGGTATTAAGGTGGACAAAGGTTAGATTATTAATTATCCTAACACCCTCCCTTAATGCAAACTTAGACAACCTAGGCCCTGGTAACTGACACCAAAGGTCACCCATACAATCAATAATAAAAAATAACTATTCATGAAACTAAGGAAATGGGAAAAACCCCATGGGAAGCCCCCCCCAAAAAAACTGAATAGCATGGAACTCAAGCATACTTCACACTAAGCAGAGATCTGAGATAGGCAAATCTCTTATGAGTGAAAGACTTTGTAAAAATTTCTGCAATCTGCTCCTATGCAAGACAGTAATGCAGTGTGATGGTCCTGTTGTGCACTAGGTCCTTGATGTAATGCATATGAACCTCAACGTGTTTGGTTCTTTGCTTCTGGATTGAATCACTCGAGATCTTTATGGCACTTTCATTATCATAGAAAATATATACTGAAGGAGAAGTGAAAATTCCATACTCTGTCAAGATTCCATGTAACCAAACTATCTGAATAACTGCATTCATAGCCCCTCTATACTCTGCTTCTACTGGAGAGAGTGCAAGTGATGCTTGCTTCTTTCTTGACCAATAGATTGGTCCCAATCCTAACATGAACACATAGCCATAAGTATATTTCCTATCAGTGTTGTCTCCATCCCAGTCTGAGTCAATAAAACCAACCAGATCTAATTGAGAACTAGTAGAATCATGAATCCCAAACTCTTTTGTACCCTGCACATAGTGCACGATTCTCTTTACTTCCTTCCAATGCATCTCATGTGGCTCCTGTACATACCTTTCCACAACATTAACAACATAAGATAGATCTGATCTCGAATGTATCAAGTACAATAAGCTACCAATCAGTTGTCTGTACAAGGTGTTGTCTACCAAAGGAGTAGAACCACCTTCTTCCAATATGATGCCAAATAGGAAGGGAAAGGTTGTTGCTTTGCAATAAGCCATGTGGAAATTTTTTAGCAAGTCAGATGCATATCTGAACCATGGAATCATGATCCCTAAATATTTTTGAGTTACTTTGAGTCCAATAAACTGTTTTAGCAGCCCTAGATTTATCATGGAGAAGGATTTTCTCAAATCACACCTAATGTTCTTCAATCCAGTAGATGAACCAATGGTGATGAGAAATTCATCCACACACAATACAATCAACAATATGAAACCTCCCTTCTGCTACATGTAGACATTGCAATCATATTTGCATCTCTCGAACTTCTGTGATAATAAGAAACAATCCATTTTGGCATACCATGCCCTGAGGTCTTGCTGGAGCCCATACAATGATTTCCTTAGTCTGCATACCAAGGATGGATCATTTGTGTACCCCTTAGGCTGATTCATGTAGATCTCTTCTTCTAAGTCACCATGCAGGAAGGAACCCTTCACATCCATGTTATGTACCTCCCATTGTTTCGAAGTTGCAATTGCCAAAACAAGTCTAGCAGAGTCCATTCTTTCTACTGGAGAAAATGTCTCATTGTAGTCCAATCCATGAACTTGTGAATACCCCTTGGAAACCAACCAAGATATGTACTTGTTTGTAGATCCATCATAAGAGAGTTTGGTTTTGTAGATCCACTTGCATTGGACTATCTTTATCCCTGGGGAAGAGAGACAAGATCCCATGTCTCATTGTTCTACAGTGACTCATATTCTTCATCCATGGCATCCTTCCATCTTGGATCATGGAAAGCCTCTTTGAAGGATTGTGGATCAAAACCCACCATCATGTAGCACCTCTCTAGGAGAAGTGGATTTGTATGACATAGTGCAAGGTTTTCATCTTGATACTGATATCTGGTTCTTCCACGGTCAGATGGATCTCCAGCTATGTTCCCAACATCTTCAATGAATTTTTGAGCCCATTTAGGCCTTGGATTGGGAGTAGGTGCTGGATCTAGATCTAGATCTGCTTGATATTCATACTCAACATCAAGATATGATTCAACTTGTTCCTCATATTCAGAATCTAAATCTAGATCATCAGTGACATCATTCTGATATTCATCGGGTGTAAATGGAGTAGGCGTATTAGATCTACCTTCTTCTTCAACTGATTGTAGATCTTGTAATCGATCTTCATTGAAATTGACACTTCTTTCAATGAATCATATTCTGGTTGCAATTTCCAGAAGTTTGTATGCTTTTTCATCCTCTGTATAGCCTAGCAAAATGCATTTTCTACTTTGTGGTTGAAGAGATTTTCATTTGTTAGATGAGATTCTGGCCCATGCCTTGGATCCAAAAACCCTTAGGTTAGAGACATTTTGCTTATGTCCCTTCAGTGATTCGAATGGAGTGACCCCATCCACTAATTTGTGGGGTACCTTGTTCTGAATGTATGAAGCACAATTCACTGCTTTTGCCCAGATATATGGTGGAAGATCTGTTGCTTCAAGAAGACATGTTGCCATTTCTTTCAAGGGCCTATTCTTCCTCTCAGCCACACCATTTTGTTGTAGTGTTTATGGGACACAATGCTGCATTTGGATTCCCTTAGAAGCACAAGCCTTACTGCAACTCTTTCTTTATGTACTCCCCTCCATTATCAGATCTGAGTGCTTTGATATTCTTCCTAGCAGTGTTCTCAACCAAGGCCTTGAAAACTTTGAAAGTCTCGAATACCTCATACTTCTGCTTAAGAAAATAGATCCAACATAACCTAGAGTAGTCATCTATGAAGGTCATAAAGTATCTGGATCCCTTCATAGAAGCTGTGGGCATCGGTCCTGAGACATCAAGTGTGGATGAAGCTCGCTTTGCCTTCCCAACATCAAACTTTCGCTCTGGATGCTTCCTACCAAGAAGCCTTTGCTTCGCTTACGGATAGATCATATGGAATAGTCATGGCTTACTTATATTTAGGTAATTTATATTTTATTTAATATATTATTTAAGTACATAGTTGTAAAAACTATTCTGATATCCATTATAGTGAATGTGGAAGTAAAATATCAACATTTATGTTTCAAATTGGCTTAATTTATATCTATGTGGTTAATTTGAGAAAAAGTTAATTTATATCTATGTTGTTGATTTGAGAAAACTGGCCGTATTTTGGTCTTGATGTATAATTAGCAATCTTCGTATTAAATTTATTCTCATATCAAGGAAATGAACTGTACACAATTTTACAATCTATTATTTTGAAGGAACTGAAATATACATAATTTTCTCAATTTTTTATTTTCTATATTTTAGAATTTGGGTGGAGAAGCAAGTTTGCTTCTTATAGATTGCATGAAGATGATACAAGTGTACTATCCATATTAATTTTATGGACATCCTTCCAAATTTCAAATAGACAATCATAATATTTTTTTTCCAGGGAAAAAAGTGTAATTTCATTAGGTATAATCAAATTGCATCTTGCCGAAAGGCTTCTATGAGCCCTTTCCAGTATTAGATTTTCAGCTTCATATATAATAAATAACTGTATCTTGTAAAAGTCCCATAAAAATAAGGCCTGTATGAGCCCTTTCCAGTATTAGCTTTTCAGCTTCATATATAATAAATAACTGTATCTTGTAAAAGTCCCATAAAAAAAGAGTCTAAGTTCTCGAGAGGAACCCAAGGTCCAATAGATATATACATAAGTTATACAAAAAGAGTAGGAGTGTTGGCCTATGATAATAGACAATTATAATATATATATATATATATATATATATATATATATATATATATATATATATATATATATATATATATATATATATAATAATTGGTAGCTAAAGTATGGATAACTGGTAAATGATCCATGAATAACTGGTAATTCTTTAATACTTTGAAGGGTGAGTTCAAATGGAAGTGGGAGAGTGATGTGAAGGGAGAGTGACGTTTTAAGATTAAAATAAAATTCACTGTGGTAAATTGGAGATAACTATCAAATGGTTGTTTTTAGTATTGACTCGCCAAATTAATATTAGGGGAAAAGAATATAAGTAGTCTTGGAGGTTTATGCATCGATACCACTCCTCTCTATCTTCCTGACCATCATTTACAACACCTTTAAACTACACCTTGGACTTGTCATTTTTCTATTTAATTAGATAGAAAACCCATTAGAGAAATTTGCTCGATAATAAAAATATTGATAGAAGTTCTATGGAACAACTAGATTTAGGTTTTGAATCTCTTTACTTTCTTCCTGTTTGAATTTTCACTTCCTTTACAACTCTATTTTAATTTTATGTGGAAGAAAGCATGAATTTCCTTAGTATCCTTGTTACTTTGGTCTTTAACCATGAACTGAGTGTCCCGTGACAGGTTATGTTATGTGTTTCGAAACTATTTGCATATACTATCAAATAGTTTACATTAGTGTCCTATACATTAATAGAAACTGGAAAGAGCCTTCAACGCCAAAAAATGGCCATGTAGGAAAATGTGCAAAAGAGCGTACCTCTATCAGTACACTAGCACAACCACAAATTTGTGGCCGATGAATGCAAATAGGCCACCAACCACAAATTGTTGTCTTAAATAGCATTTCCATTTATAAGTTGGTCTATGTATTT
Organism: Larix kaempferi; assembly: GCA_027924585.1. NCBI lineage: Eukaryota > Viridiplantae > Streptophyta > Pinopsida > Pinales > Pinaceae > Larix > Larix kaempferi. The sequence continues at coordinate 21,071,644 of BSBM01000625.1, forward strand.
GGGGAGATAACTGAGTTTGTTTAAATGTATGTCCAATACATTAAGAGATCTCATGTAGGAGATCGATGGTGGCAGATAAGCTACCTTGTTTGAATGTATCAATAGTTTCCTTGTCTGGTGGTCCCTCCAGTCCCTCAAGATGGTTCAAATTCGCACTCATCTCTTCCGATGAGCTATTAAATTAATACCAATCAACTATATTAACCTTCATATCCATACAAAAAAGCCATTTTAATAAATTCAAGAGAAATTATGATCCTACCCGCAATTTGTATGCTATCAGGAATGGTAAAGAGCATGTTCCCGAAAACATTTAAGATTTTAAGCTTCATGAGCCAACCGATGGAACTGAGAAAACATTTGAGGTGATTTGAACCAACATCCGTACTTTTCAGATTCACCAAGCTAGTCATGCATTTCAACAAGTGCTACAATGGATTGGGCACCATAAAAAACAAAACAAAATCATTCATTACTTTGCTTTAGAGAAGTACAGTACAATGTGGGAAAAAAAATCCAAGACCTGACCGATAAGCAGGGAAATTTTTAAGGGCGAAATTTTGCCAATTGTCTATTTTTTCGGCTTATTTTAAAAAAATAAATTCATTATTTAGTCATTTTTAGGCTCTAATATCGCCTATATTTACATAAAATATGTTTTTTTATCATAATATTCGCCAAAATTTACAAGTTCCAGTAGTAAATTGTATGTTTCATATTTAATATTCGCCTACCAATCTATATACATGTTTTTTTCAATCCAAAATAATCGCTTGAATACTATACTTAAGTATACTTTTATAATCCTTAAAAAATACCCTGTCGATAAGGGAGTAGTAATTTAAAAAAAATAGTTGAAATAGGATATGCAAAACATTACATCCTTTATATTGACATTTTTAATTAATAAATGAGCTCATGATAGAATCTATCCAGGCCGATGCATTCACAATAACTCCTTCACCACAGCTTAGAGGTCTCAAAACCCTAGGTGGGTGTAATGTGGAAAACATTGAGTGGAAAATAATTTGTAGAATCCTTGGGAAGTTATATCACTACTCTCACTACATATTTTTGAGAGGATATGGAAGGCCGGTGCATTGTCATTTCTAGTGCACCTCCTATTGAGGCTAACTACCCCAAGTGCACCACTGATGTGTAATGTTGGGACGGTTAACACTTGGCAACCGCCCAGTTAGCTCCACTCACATTAGTAGTCATGCTAAGGTTATGCGGTTGCATCTCAACTATTACTTGGACTCACCCTTCAATAATTTAAATTACTTCTCCTTGAAGTCATGGATGATACGAGATTGTAGACCTTGTCGTTCAATTATTAAATAATCGAAAGAATTCGTGAACTAGCTCTTGAACTTGTCTTTCATTTTTTTTAAATAATTTTTTTATTTTGAATTTCAAATGGCGCTCATAAAATCAATTTGCACAGTACACTTGTCCCATCCTCCTACGATCTAGGAAAAGCATAGATGATATTCTACCATAAAATTCTAAGATATAAATTCCTATTGGTGTCAAAATTGCTTCCATGCACTTAAACATACGTTTTCCAATGCCGCTAAATCAAATCGCCTTCCATTACCAATGATTGATAAAATGACTATATGTATTCAAAGCTTCCAGCATGGCTCATGTCTTTGGGGTTAAACTTCAATTCCAAATTCTTTTCCCAAAGGAGTGTTTTTGCAAGTTTGTCCCAGTGTTATGACTTGTAATTTAATATTATTTTATTTATTATTTTTATAAGAGGGTTTTGAAGAATGGGACCTTTTTAGAGTATGCATAAAATATCCTTGGAACAATAAAACGAGTAGATTTAATCCTTATGCATTAATCATGATACATATTTAATCTACACTAGATAAACATAGAATCTCCAATTTAACATTTAGGTATGTGGTGAATCTTATAATACTTGAGCATTGATTGTAGTGCATTATGATGCCATAAATTCACCATTCATCATTTTTAGCTAGTGAATATACCAACAGGTTTGTGCTCTTTGAATTTTGGGAAAGTATCATTTCATTGTGGGTGTGTATTTTGAGAGCACCATAGCGGTTCCTTGTATTTAAAACGCTACACCAATGTTACCAGTGTGCCTTAAAATAGGAGCATTGATGAACACTATCGATTTACACACCATATTAATGGTGCAGAATAGTTATTTATATCACACCGTTAATGGTGTGGTTCATATATTTTAGCATTGCATAAGGTGCATTCTATTTTTTAAAGTGCACCAGTTAAGTTAGATATTTTTTTGAAACAAAATTAATTTTAATTATTAATAAATAAAAATGGTTATTTAATAGACTGTGTGTGTGTGCCTAACGAATTTTATATGTGAATCATTAACAAAATCATCATTATCAGGTCGACTGATACAACTTTGTATAGGAGACATGGGAGGCCCGAGAGAGGAGAGGGATTTGTATCCTTGACCTATTACAAGAATGACTCATGCCCTTTTTAGAAATGTTTGCTTCCAATAGTTTTATGAGGAGGATACATCCCTCGGTGGGGACTCACACTTATTGGCCTAGTTGATCTATCATTGGCATCACACAAGGTATTCCTTTAGGGTTGGTCTAGATATGTGGTACTAACCCATAGAGGAGGACATTATTTTATTATTGTTTTTCCTAAGAGAGGGGGGGATTTTCCACATTTCCCCAATATTATCCCACCCAGTGTTGTTGGAGAGAGACAAATCACATGTGTTCAATGATATGTTAGTGAGGATGTGATTTCCATAGGTGACTTCTAGATTACTAGTGGAAAGTTTCATATTGCTTCATTTGGTGCTGAGAAGGTCAAGTCCCTCTCTCTTATGGTCATGAAAGTGGCCCACTAAACCTTATATGTGAAATGCATTAGTTTCTCTCTATTGTACTATGTAGATTCATTGGTGCAGATATATAGATTGGTTACGTGGTCTACATTTTTTTTGCATCAGTTTTTTTTAGTTGTACATCCACTATCATTATGTGTTTGATGGGAGGATGGAATTCCCTTTTGGATTATGTTTAATTTTTTAGAGGTTTTTTATTGCTAGACCATCATTCGACTGCCACCCTCCCAAGCCAAGGAACACGGTACATATGCACATATGGGAGAAGATGATGCGCAAGAGGGTCCATAGAAAGTTCCCTATTAGGATAAGTTTAGAGCACTTGTAAATGCTTGCAAGTGAGGATCATGATCACACCATGGATATCGTGTAGTAACCATACATAAGAATTGACTGGAAAGGATATCTGAACATCACTTTTCCCTAGGATGAGCCACCAGGTGATAGAGGTAATATTAGCATTATGTTTTGATTAATTATCTAGTTTCATTCTTTTGTCTTATTTAATGCACATGCAATTTATTGTAACATTTTCTTTAAATTATCTAAATTGGGCCCTCTCACGAAATTGAGGGACCCTTTAGGTGCAATCATGCATTCACAAAACGCATTAGAATTCAAGAAATTGAAAACGTGTGCGCATTTATTAGAACTAGGCATGGGCGGAATCCAACCCTGCCATGTCAATTAACATGTAGGATAGGATTCAAAAGTGTGCATGTGTTATTGTAATCATCAAAACCTTAGTCAATAGTTTATTTAATAGTTCCTATGGGTTAGGAGGTTAAATAGGGATTTGGTGTTAGGGGCTTAGGGATTAGAGATGGGGGTGGTTAGTGGTAGGGGAAGGGAGATTAAGAGAGAGAGGGGGGGGAGAGAGAGGTGTAGAATCAAGGAAGAGAGAGTGAGAGAGGGGGGGTTAGTTAGGGGTAAGGGGATAGGAGTTGGGTTAGCGAGGGGGAGAGAGAGAGAGAGAGAGTCTGAGAGAGGGGATTAGTAATGGTTGGGGGGGAGGATGGAGAGAGAGAGAGAGAGGAGAGGGTATTAGTTGTAGGGAGTGAGAAAGAGAGATGGGAGGTGTGGTTAGAGGTAGGTGGAGATGTAGGGAAGAGATAGATATTGAGAGATCCTGGGTTAGTAAGGGCTAGGGAGAGGAGGGAAGAGAGATAGAGAGGAGGGGGTTTCATTCATCCATTTTCCAAGTCTAAAACCAAAATGGATGAATGAAAAATTAATTACGTTCAATTCAAAAATAAAAAAATTGAGAAATAAAAAAACCATGAACCTAATAGTACAATTCACATATGGAATCTCCTTTTCCATGGGACCAATGCTCTAGACATTATTGTGAGCATACTGTGGAGAAAAAAACACAGATTAGGATGAAGAATTCAATAATAAACACTCAATAAATATAACCTTTCATTCTTATTTGTCCCCTAAACCATAAACCCCTACCTTCAAGCTTATTTGTCCCCTAAACCATAAACCCCTACCTTCAAGGTTCCAGAATAAGCACAGGGATTCTCCATATTTCCTTTGTTGTCCTCTTTGTGACAAATATGACATTCAACCAGTGTAGCATCTCCACTCTCCATGGGTGGTTTCTGTTTGAAAAAAAAATATGATAAACATTAGTAGGAACTCAAGCTGCTCTTCAAAACTTTAAAAAAAATCAATAATTAATATCAAAGAAAAATGCCCAACTATGCAAATACGAACGAGTTCCCCCTCTTCACCTTTTTCTCTTGGAGTTTATGTTAGGTTCTCTCAGTCTGGTCTGCACTTGCCACTTAGTCTGATAGGAATTATGGTCACTAGACAATCTGATGTAGGTAAGAGTTATACTTAAACTGCTTACTTTGGTTTTAGAACCGATGTGTATTCTGATTCTGGTTTCGAACCATCTGATTCAACTTTATAGGTGGACTAGATATCGATCAACCTTTTATGGCCTACCCACCTGAAATTTTTAACCATCGAAACTAACCCGATAGAGTCACAGGGGTGTTATTTCTCAAATTCATTTAAGCGGGTTGAGTGGAGTATTTCGGTCTTTTTAGGACCCGGACCAGCCAGTTGGTTGATCCTGCTTGCACATCATCAATATCTCGGTCCAAAATTCATGTGATTTTAAACAGAGGAGCATGAGTTCCTTTGAACTAGGAAGAAGTAAAATGAGCTAGGTTGAGGGCAATAAATGCTGTATTTTTTCACACAATCTAACGGAAGATGGCCATGGCATTGGGCGGGATAACTCCCTCCAAACAATAGCCAACAAAAATCTACAAAACGAGGTTAAGGGAGGGAAACAAATTTTAAAACAAGTAATAATATTCACTTTATACATAGTATAAATTATTTCTACATGGAAGCTTCTTGTAAATTGAGATCATATTGGCAACCTCCCCTATTAATTTGTAAGTTGTTGCAAGGATTTTGTAATGTGACAAGTTTTTTCTCTATGCTCCGAACATGGAATCCATTAACTAATTAATGTAGTCGTTGAATGACTAATTAATGTCGTCGTTAAATGCAGGGTAAGCATACCTATAATGCCATAAAGGAAAGAGTTCATCATTTAAAGCATCAAAGTATTGGATGTTCATCCATCATCCAAGTGGCTTGTGTATGCATCTAGAGTTTAATTTTAATCATTCATGTCACATCCAATTGATTTTTAATGGGTCCAATTGAATTTTAATGGAGTCTGGGTTCCCATGCTCCCATCAAATTAGGCCCATCACTGAATGAAATCAAAGCTAGATAAGGTGTTGAATTTAAATCATTCATGTCATCTCCAATTGAATTTTAATGGAGTCAGTGAAGCTATCTAATGCGGTCATTGATGGTTACTCTATGGAAGTCAAATTAGGCATGTGACTAAATGAATCTATCTAATAATTCTATGCCATACAAATCAGGCCCATCACTAAATAAATCTATCTAATGCAATAGTTGCTGGTTAATCTACAATACTAATTGAGTCATTTAATTCTTGCTAAGGTGATGGTTAGTCTATGGTGGTAGATTCTTGTTTGGTGGAAATCACAGATATTCAATGGTTGATAGTTAGCATATGGCGGTAGATTCTTGTTGGGTGGAAATCACAGATAATCATTCTATATGTTGATGTTTAATCTATGGATATGGTGGTGGCAGTGGCGGTAAATGAGTCCATTTGATTCTTTCCAGGAGGAAAGCACAGATGATCATTCATTCCATATATTCTTTGTATCCATACATTCACAACCACCGTTTATGCCCGCCACGACTTCTTTATACTCTTGCAGTTCCAACCAAGCTTCATTTCGGGATTTCAGGCTGTTATTGCTTTTGTTCTGGCTCCAATGTCCAGTGCTAATTTTTCATGAAACTGGTTATTGGTTTCTGGACTTGAAAAGCCACTGAAATAGCACCCTATTTTTGTTGGACCTACAAGCCAACCTAGGAAGACCGACACCAAAAGGATGTAAATTCAATTCTGAAATATTTGCTTCTTTGATCAGATTGATATTTAATGGATTTCCAGTCTTCTTCAACTTTTTTCCTTACGCACTAAAACATGTCACATTGAACATAGGGTTTCTAGAATTCAGACTGAATGATGCTCCCCCGCCCTTTCTAACACTGCTTGTAAAATACAAATGGCGTTAATTGTTCGTTAAATGATGATGATGGTGATGATAAAGAAGAGGATGATGATGATGATGACGATGATGAAGATGAAGATGAGGATGAAGATGAGGATGATGATGATGAAGATGAATATGATGGTGATGAATGTGAGGGTGATGATGATGATGATGATGATGATGATGACGATGATGATGATGATCATCATCATCATCATCATCATCATCATCATCATCATCATCCTCTTCTTTATCATCATCACCATCATCATCATCATATTAATCACCATCATCTTCATCTTCATCTTCATCATCATCATCATCATCATCGTCGTCATCATCGTCATCATCATATTCATTATCATCATCGTCCTCATCACCATCTTCATCATCATGATTTCCATCTCCATCTTCCTCATCATTATCGTTGTGGTTATCATCACCATCATCTTCATTGTCTTCATCATCATCATCATCATCATCATCATCATCACCATCTTCATCATCATCATGATCTTCATCATGATCTTCATCATCATCATTATCATCATCAGCATCATCATCATCATCATCGATGTCGTAATCACCCTCTTCCTCATCATCATCACCCTCTTCCTCATAATCATCTTCATCATCATCATCATCATCTTCATCGTTTTCATCATCACCATCATCATCCTCATCATCCTCATCATCATCATCATCATCATTATCATCATCGGCATCGTCATATTCATCATCATCATCATCATCATCATCATCGTCGTCGTCTTCATTATCAACATTATCATCATCATCATCATCATCATCATCACCATCATCTCCATGACGACGACAATGATGATGACGATGATGATGAAGATGGTGGTGGTGGTGATGATGATGATGAAGATCGTATGTCTCTTTTCTCTCTCACCCCCTTTATATCCATCCAACACTTAAAACCATAAATTTGAGAAGTTAATAATGCATGTGCATTATGTAGATACAAAACACTCGCGCATTTTGTAAAGAAGAAACGCGCTCATGTTTCGTCTAACATTAAGCGCACCAACCAAAATATTTGAATTTAACTATAACGCATGTGCGTTATTTGAATTCAAATATAACACGCACGTGTTCTTGAGCACCTAATCACCCACTCCTCCCACTCCCGCGTGTCAGCCACAGTCCTATGTGGTTGGTTCAGACTTACCAAACCTGTGCTATGGAATTTACTGAACCATAGCTAATTAGACATTTCCACCATTTTTCTCAATATTCCTGTTTTTCACCGCTCTCTACAGCATGACAAACATGACCATTATTGATGAAATTTTAGGCATAGATAGAATTTTTATGCAAATTCCAAATATGTAATTTTTTTTAAAAAATATTGAGATTTTCTATTTATTTCCTAATTTTCTTGTGTCATCACTCCTTAAGTAAAAAAAGCATATTGTTAGTGTTTATTCCATAAATTTTTTCATTTCACAACCATTTAAAAAAAAAAATGTATGCTTCACTAGTAGACACCGACCTCTACATGCTATAAAAAATCCAAGTCGAAATAACGACATTAAGACCTTCAAAAGATGCACCCACATTTGACGTACCGTTCTCAAGGTTTGATCACTTACATATTAAAAATTAAACATTTAATTCTTGAAAAATAGTGTTGCACTAGTGCTACGGGTTCTATACATGTCTACCAATTTTTGTAGCCTGAAACCGTCATTTAGGCACTGAAAGGTTGCACCCTTAGAATTGTTGATGAAGAACATATAGACCAAGAAATAGAACATTTAGGAACCATCTTCAATAATAATGGTTATGATATTAATCAGTTAAAGAAAGTAGTAGAATTAGCCAAGAACCCGAAGAAAGAGAAGAAGAAGATTAATAAAGAAGATAACATAGAGTATAATAGGATCTTCCTCCCTTACATTAAAGGAACCACTGATAAACTAGCTAAGATTCTCAGGAAACACAATTTCAAAGTTGTCTTCTCCCCCCCTAACACAATAAGAAGCTTAGTAGATTCCCTGAAAGACCCTAGAGACCCCTTGTCATACAAAGGCGTGTACTCCATTCCTTGCTCATGTAGTATGCCTTACATAGGTGAAACCGGTAGGTCAATAGCAACAAGAATAAAAGAACATAGTGATGACCTTAGGCATGATAGACATAAAAAATCAGCCCTAGCAGAACATTCCCACCTAACCCAACATCAAATTTGCTTGGAAAAATCTTCCATCATAGATAGAGTAGACAATCTCACAAAACGAAAGATAAGGGAGAAAATTGAAATTGAGATGTGCAAAAATTGCCTCAATAGGGATGACGGAGCCAAATTGAGTGCTACAGGGAAACTCCTAATACACCCTTTGCAAAACAAGCAAAACCCTAGGCACTCCAATTACTAGGCAAACCCTGGAATCTTCTATCATGCCATTTTACCCTTTGTTCCTTTAAAAACCAAGTTGTGAAAATGAAAAAAACCTAGCATTCATTCTACACTTAGATAATCATAAACCCTTAGGTAAAACATTTTAAAGTTTTAAATAAAAATAAAAAAAAAAATTATATTAAAAAGCATAAGATTGAACTTTATCAAACTATTATAATAATTACTAAACTATAACTAAGCAAACTAAACTAAATCTTAAACTAAGTTACACTAAAATCCTAGAACTAACTATATCAAACTATTGTAATATCAAAATATTTTTATAACAAAACATTAAACCTAACATCTTGTACTAAAATATTAAGACTAAATATTATTGAAACTAATAATTCTAAATACAAATTCTTTATAAAACTAAATAATAATTGAATTTTAAATAAAATAAAAAACTAACAAATTCTAAATAAAACTAATTAATATTTGAAATTTTTTAATTAAATAAAAAACTAATTAAGTAATAAATGAATAAATTCAAAAATAAAATTAATTGAATTTTAATTAATTAAAATAATTTTTAATTAAAGGAATTTTAATTAATTATAAATCAAAATTAAAATTAAATAAAATTTTAATTCATTAATTAATTGAATTTTTATAAAAAACAAAATTCTAAACTTTAGAGAATATACAAAAAACAATTAATTAATCATATAACTAGACAAACCCTAAAACTTCAGCCGACACCTAACCTACCTCCATCCACTAAACCAAACCACCACCACCACTACATATACGAAGGTCATTGGGCAATCACAATCTTCTTCCCAGGCTTCACTGTCTCCTGATGATGATCCCACAGTAGGGATTGAAACGTTGAGAACTTTCATTTCAAAAATGCAGATCCTCTCTCTCTCTCTCATATACCTTATCATTTGCCAAAAAAATAAAAAGTGACTATTAGAAAAAATGAAATTTGACATAGTTATGGAAATACTTAAAACTTATATATTCGGAAACGTGACTCAATTTCCTACGTTTCATATTTTTTACTCGATGCAAGATATCTTGTGTAAGTATCTCAAAACAACCAAGTAAGTTGAGGGATGCCTGATTTTTTAGTTTTCTATTGCATCTAACGTGCCGAAAGTGACCCTCATTAGCTTTCACATGCCCATCAATGATTCATTGTACATGAATTATACCTTTGAATTCGTTGGAACACATTCTTCAATGACATTATAACTATTTGTATCTTTTTCAACAACTATATTCATTAAACTAGTACATCTACTTAATTTGTCGCTAGTGAATACATATAGGTCACAAGTTAAGTGGCATGAATAAGTTATATGTTACTTGTTGTCACTTTTTTCTAGTTAAATGTTAAATTTTGAGTATTAAATCACAATACTATAGGATCTTTGCTGAGAGAATAACATCTACAGTATATCAATGCATGACAATCATAATATGACAAGCATCACAAGCATCACAAGAATCAAAAGCATAGAGACAAGAGACACAGAGTTTCCGTGGGGAAAACCCTAAGGTGAAAAACCCCACAACTTCCTCAGAGATAGAGAGAGCAATGGCTCAACCAAAATACAACCAAATAATACAGAGATAGTCTCCTAGCAGATGATCCTCCTCCTCCTCACTAGTGCGCCACTTTTCAGAGAGAGAGATAGATGCTTTTCCGAATGAGTAAAATAGAGATCTCCTATCTCTATTTATACTCACCTTTTTGCCCAGTGACCTACTGGGGCCGACTTGTCTACTTGAGTACATCCACATTATATTATATATTAATTAGGGCCGACCCCATAAGGTGGTCTAATAACCCATCGGCAAGTACACACACTTGCGACACTTGTCAATCCACATGACGACACTTCCTTATAGAGGAATAACACATCTCTTATAAGGGTACAATAAATATAAATATAATATACAGATGAAATACATTCTGAAGTTACATATACATCAACACTCCCTCTTAACTAGGAAGGTATTTCTTGACACAGATCTGCTAGACAAGTCTTCTTCTCTGGATCATCGTCATCGATGCATCGTCATCGTCATCGTCACTGCTGCTGCTATCTCGTCCAATCTCTGTCTCTACTCATCATAGGAAGTTCTACAGAGCCAGTCCTTTTTCATACTGGATGTAGGCCCGCCATCTGCAGGTCTTCATCATCACTGGCCATACTGTGGAATCCTCAGGACTTATTACGTGCGTCACAAAACCTGGCTGCAGCATCCCAGGCTATTACGAGCACACAGCTCTACCTGTAGGATCTCCCAGGAGCACATTACATGTGACCCATCACAAAACCTGGCTGAAGCATCCCAGGCTGTTACGAGCACTCGGCTCTACCTGTCGGATCTCCCAGGAGCACATTACATGTGATCTCACCACAAAACCTGGCTGAAGCATCTAAGGCCTTTTTCATCCTGTCCAGATCTCCCAGGAGCAAATTACATGTGGTCATGGCAAAACCTGGCTGAAGCATCTGAGGCCTTTTTCATCCTGTCCAGATCTCCCAGGAGCAAATTACATGCCATAGGACAAAACCTCGCAAGAGCATCTCAGGATGTTACGGGTACACAACTCCGACCTGAAATCTCCCAGGGCACAAATTACATGTCCTCTCAAGCAAAACCTCGCAAGAGCATTTGTCAGATGTCCCAGGGCACCGAATTACATGCCATAGGAAAAACCTCGAAAGACCATCTGCAAATCTCCCAGGGCACAAATTACATGCTTTCCTGCACAACCTGATCCACGGCCATAAAGTATCATCTGATACTCATCAAACATCATCATGATGTACACATGATCATCCTGATAATCATCACTGCAACATCCTGTTGCATGTCATCTGGAGAAGCTTGTCATCCACGATCATCCAAGTATCCACCTGATACATACATAGATACATGATCCACACAATGTATCCATCAGCATACATGATCTACCTGATCATACAAAGATACATGATCCACACAATGTATCCATCAGCATACATGATCTACCTGATCATTCAACGATACATGATCCACACAATGTATCCATCAGTATACATGATCTACCTGATCATACAAAGATACATGATCCACACAATGTATCCATCAGCATCCAACATGATGCGTTCATACAAAAATACATACACATGATCCATCCGATCATATCCAGCATCCAACATGATGCATATACAACATACAGACACATGATCCAACCGATCATATCCAGCATCCAACATGATGCATACATACATACATATAATGATCCAACTGATCATATCCAGCATCCAACATGATGCATACACAAAATACATATACATGATCTAACTGATCATATCCAGCATCCAACATGATGCATACACAAGATACATATACATGATCCAACTGATCATATCCAGCAAAAACCAGAACATCCTCCTGATGTTCATCATCCAGCGCTTACATCCACAGCCATGTGAAGGATCCCCCTTCCAACATGCTTGGAATGGCTTCAGCAAATGTGTCCATCACTTCTTCCTCGAAGTGTCCTCGACCTGAAGCACGCCAAGCTTCTCTCTGAAGTACTCGAACTTCACCCTGGCTAGTGGCTTCGTCAGCACATCTGCAATCTGCTCGTCCGTCGCAACATACAGGAGCTTCACAGCTCCTCTCTGCACCATATCCCTGATATAGTGATATTTGATCTCTATGTGTTTCGACCTGTCATGAAACACTGGGTTCTCGGATAGCTTCACACAACTCTGGTTATCACAGAAGATACCAGTAGCCTCCAACGGGAGATCAAATAACTCAGACAGTAGCTTCCGTAGCCATACTGCCTCACAACTAGCTGAACAGGCTGCAACATACTCTGCCTCAGCTGTACTCAGTGCTACGCAGGACTGCTTCCTGCTAAACCAAGAGATCACACCTGATCCCATACTGAAGCAGCATCCAGATGTGCTCTTCCTATCTGCAGCACTGCCAGCCCAATCTGAATCAACATAACCCTGTAGGTTAAACTTTTGATTTGCTTCATATTTGAGCCCATAATCCACTGTACCCTTTAGGTACCTCAGAACATGCTTTATAGCAACCAGGTGAACACTCCTCGGATCCGTCAGAAACTGGCTTAATGTGTTCACAGCAAAGCAAATATCCAGTCTCGTGTTCGTCAGGTACATCAAGGACCCAATCATCTGACGATACATAGTGATATCAACTGGCTCAGATGAAGCATCACATAGAAGCTTCAGATTCGATGCCATAGGTGTGGCCATGGCCTTGCAATCCATCATCCCAAATCTCTTCAAGATATCTACTGTGTACTTCCCTTGACCAAGGAAGATCCCACCTGCATTCTGCCACACCTCCATACCTAGGAAATAGTGCATCATTCCCAAGTCTTTCATATCGAATTCAGCTGCAAGCTTCCTCTTGGTATCCGCAATCAGTCTGTCATCTCCTGTCACAAATAGGTCATCCACATACAGTAGTAGAATCACAGGATTCCCTTCCTCAACCTTGTAGTAAAGGTTGGAATCCGCTTTACTCTTGGTAAAGCCCAAACTAGATAGGAAACTGTCCATCCTACCATACCAGGTTCTGGGGGCTTGCTTCAAGCCATACAAGGCTTTCTTCAATCTGCATACATATGATTCCCTGTTATGTATTTCAAAACCAAGTGGCTGTTCCACATATACTTCCTCTTCTACTACACCGTTCAGGAAGGCAGTCTTGACATCCATCTGGTGTATTTTCCATTTCATTGCTGCAGCCAGGGCAAGTACTGTTCTAATGGAAGTATACCTAGCTACAGGTGCAAAGGTTTCTTAATAGTCTATTCCTTCCTTCTGAGAGAAACCACGAGCTACGAATCTTGCTTTATATTTTTCCACACTGCCATCTGCAGCATGCTTGATTTTGTAGATCCACTTGGAAGTCACAACAGACTTCCCTTTAGGTCTTGGGACAACATCCCAAACATCATTCTTCATAATTGATTGATATTCCTCAATCATAGCATCCTTCCATTCTTTCTTTTCTGCTGCCTCTTCATAACTAGAAGGCTCTTTGTTCATGATGTCACAGAGTAAAGCAACATAACTGGTGTGTGATCTGGTTCTCTTCTTTGCTCTGTGTTCTTCTTCTGGAATGCCAAATCTTTCTGCATCATGAATGAGCTCTCTAGCCCATACAGGTTTCCTCTTGTGAGAGTTATCCTCTCGGGGTGGATCTACAGGTTCTTGTGGATCTTCAAACTCACGATCAGTTTCTGGAACTGCATCAGTCATGGTAGTGTCCTGAAATCTTGTTTCCTTAGGTTCTTCATAAACTTCGGTAGGTGCCTTCCTTGATTTGATGAATGCTAAGTTTTCATCAAATGTTAGATCCCTACTGACATCAATCTTCTTGAACCCTGGAAAGTATATTCTATACGCCTTTGAGCTTTCACTATAACCCACAAAGATGCCCTTCTTTCCTGAAGGATCTAGTTTAGTCCTCTTCTCTTTTGGGACATGAGTATATACTGGACAACCAAATATTCTGAGATGGCTGACTTCAGGTTTCTTACCAGAAAAGACTTCTTCTGGTGTCTTGTTGTCCAATATCTTGTGGGGAGTTCTGTTCTGCACATATACAGCTGTTCTAGCTGCTTCTGCCCATAGATGCATAGGAAGATCCTGGTCATGCAACATTGCTCTTGCTGCTTCCATGATAGTTCTGTTCTTCCTTTCTGCAACTCCATTCTGTTGAGGATTATAAGGAGCAGTCAACTCCCTCTTAATCCCTGAATCACTGCAAAGCTTCTTGAAATCATTTGAGGTGAATTCTCCACCATTGTCAGATCTGAATGTTTTGATTTTCTTGTTAGTTTGGTTCTCCATCAAGGTTTTGAATTCCTTGAATTTAGCAAACACCTCATCTTTGCCTTTCAAGAAGTATACCCAAGTCTTCCTGGAGAAGTCATCAATAAATGATACATACTAAACATACCCACTGAGGGAACTGGATGACATGGGGCCACATACATCTGAGTGGATGATTTCCAGGATGTCTTTTGCCTTGCTTTCACTGCTTGGGAAAGCCTTCTTAGTGTTCTTACCTTTTGCACATCCTTTGCAAACCCCTTCATGTTTGGTCTTGATTTCAGGAAGACCTTCTACAGCCTTGCTTGCAATTGGAAGTGCTCTATAGTGCATGTGAGCAAGTCTCCTATGCCAAAGTTCACTTGGCTCCATGGATTCATGTACCATGGCATGTTCAGGTTGACCCTTTAATTTATACAAGCCTCCCTCTTGCTCTCCAATCACTACTGCATCATCTATAGTCTTTCCCTTTGGCCACATTAGTACTTGGCCATCAAAAAATGCAACCCTCATACCTTTTGCATCTAGAGCAGAGATGGAGAGTAAGTTCTTCTTGAGCCCAGGTACATAGAGGACTTCCTTCATCTTCAGAGATTTTCCCGAATCTAGGTTGTAAGAATCTTCACCACTTCCTTTGATTGGATATTGATAATCATCCCCAAGTTTCACCTTATGGGGTGACTCATGTTCAGATAGGTTCACAAAGGATTCTTTAAACCCAGTCATGTGTTTGGAAGCCCCACTATCAATCAACCAATCATTACAACCATGGGAGATGGTACCTGTGAGAGCAGAGATCAGAACATACTCTTCTTCACTTGATGAGTCATCATTACTATCACTTTCTGCCCTAGCCTTCTTCTTTGGAGGTTCATCATCTTCTGCAGCATGAGCATGAAACCTTCTTTTGCCACCCTTCTTCTTCTTGTTGGAGATGTTGTTGTCCTTCTTGTTCTTGGGACAATTTATGGCAATATGTCCTCTCTCATTACAGGTGAAGCATACTCTTCTTTCTTTGAATTGATGTGAAGATCTCTTGGGGTGAGATGGTTCTTTCTTGGACTTCCCTTTCCTGGTGTGGGCTGCAAGAGCTCGATCTTCTCCTCCCATCTTTTCCTCACGAGCTATAAGTCTAGCTTCTTCTTGAGAACATTCTTCCCGAAGTCTACTGAAGGAGATCAACTTCTTCCTTGCACAAATTCCTTGAATAAAGGAATCCCATGACCTGGGTAGGCCATTTAGAGTGGTCATCACCACTTCACCATTCTCCACCACTTCATCTACTGCTTCTAATTGTTCCTTGATCTGAGAGACCCTTGAAAAGTAGGATTGAATGGTTTCTCCATTCTGAAACTTCACTGCTTTCAATTGGTTCCGCAGGGTCATCTTCCGATTTATGTTCTTTCCTTCAAATAGCTTGGTCAAAGATTCAAACATCTCTTTGGGTGTCTTGAGAGAAGACACATGGGGTATGAGATGGTCTTTGATAGAATCAGCAATGATTCTCTTTGCCTTGACCAAGTTCTTCTTGTGCAATACCTTGGCCTCTTCATCCTCTGGGATAGGGATTTCTTCTTTCACATATGAGTCCAACTCATTCTCTTCCAGGATTAGCCCAATCCTATACTTCCAGGCTCGGAAGTTGTCAGCCCCTTCAAGCTTATCCTCAAGCTTGGTGTGAAGAGACATCTTTAAGAGTACTTCAAATGGAAATAGAAAAGATTTAGGACTTACCACTTGAAGTGCTGAAAACTGGATCTGGTCCCGGATTAGGGTTTGTCAGAGAAACCCTAAAAATTCAAAATGTGAATTTCAAAATTCCGAAAGGATAGAAAGATGCACCTTGGAGAGCTGATCAGCCTAGTACATTCAGAAATTGAGATCAGCAAAGTCTTGCCCTTCAAAATTGCCTTTTTGTCCTCCCGGGTTCACTAGGGAGAGCCCTGAATTAGGGTTTGAGTTTCCCGGAGATCTACCCAGCCAAAAATCTCGATCCAAAGCTCAAACCTTCGATTTTTGCAAGGAGCTTCCAGCTGTACCTTCAGTTTCCAGAAATTCCTATTTTTGTGGAAACCCTAATTTTTAGGGCCAAAACTGAAAATGCTCGGAACTGAAATCTGATTGGACAGAAAGATGCGCCTTGATGAGTAGATCCAATCTACTATACTGAATTTCAAAAATCTGTGGAGAGAAACCCAATAAACAAGCAATACAAGCTTCCGTCACTGCAAAATGTCTTCTTCTCAGTTAGGCTCTGATACCATGTTAAATTTTGAGTATTAAATCACAATACTATAGGATCTTTGCTGAGAGAATAACATCTACAGTATATCAATGCATGACAATCATAATATGACAAGCATCACAAGAATCAAAAGCATAGAGACAAGAGACACAGAGTTTCCGTGGGGAAAACCCTAAGGTGAAAAACCCCACAACTTCCTCAGAGATAGAGAGAGAAATGGCTCAACCAAAATACAACCAAATAATACAGAGATAGTCTCCTAGCAGATGATCCTCCTCCTCCTCACTAGTGCGCCACTTTTCAGAGAGAGAGATAGATGCTTTTCCGAATGAGTAAAATAGAGATCTCCTATCTCTATTTATACTCACCTTTTTGCCCAGTGACCTACTGGGGCCGACTTGTCTACTTGAGTACATCCACATTATATTATATATTAATTAGGGCCGACCCCATAAGGTGGTCTAATAACCCATCGGCAAGTACACACACTTGCGACACTTGTCAATCCACATGACGACACTTCCTTATAGAGGAATAACACATCTCTTATAAGGGTACAATAAATATAAATATAATATACAGATGAAATACATTCCGAAGTTACATATACATCAACATTAAATGGGTTATCTCCCACGAAATTCCCATTATGGATGCATCAACTCCCATTTATCCATGCATACCTACTAGTTATATATATATATATATATATATATATATATATATATATATATATTATAATTGTTATTTGGAATTTGGAAAAAGTACATAATACACTTGTCACATACTCGTGTAATCTAGGAAAAGAATAGGTGCTAATCCACCCCAAATTCTAAAATAAAAACATCTATCAATGTAATTATAAATATTATAATTTAATATGAATTAACTTCAAAATTAATTACTTGGTTGAAACTAGAAGTGCTTCATAAGCATTTATTATCATTATTTAAGCTACATGTTTCTTATAGTAGGGTGACTTGACTTTAATTAAGAGTAGGGACTTAAATGTATTCTTAATCTAAAACCAAAGTGCAACAAAACTATTGGGATTAAGAATTCTGGTTAATAATGGCTAAAGAAGAGAATTGGAAACTTTTAGGATCTTTATTTTTTTATAAATATAATTAAATATTTTAAGCGTTTTAAAAATTTTGAAATTCATAAAATTTAGGTTCGTGTGTAGTTTTTACGGCTGATGAGTTCATGCGCAGCGATTGCGAGCTGCCTTCCTTGCTAGGGTTTCTCAGCTAGCCGTCCCCCTGCGGCTTAGGGATGGATCCTCCTCTGGATCCAAGCCCAGAGGACCGTAGGAGACTCCTGGACATGGCCTTCAGGGCATTGGTGCCCTCCACACCCCCCCCATCCCTCTGCATCTTCCTCTAGCGATGGTTTTGTCAAACATTTGGATGCTCCCAAGATCTAGATCATGTCGGCCGCTTCAAGGCTGAAGGCCTTAGCTCTGAGTGAAAGAGGTTTGATTGGTCAGTTTACTGGGATCTGGTCTTCGCCTAAGACTATGGAAACTTGGATTAAAAAAAATTGGATGCCATTGATTTCTGGGGGTATTCAACACTGCTTATGTAGCAAAGGCTTTTTCATGTTTTTGTTCGAAGTTAAGGAAGACAGAGACCTCATTTTTTGAAGCGAACCTTACTTCATGGGCCCTAGGGGGATCTATCTCAATCGATGGATCCTATATTTTGACCCAGAAAAGGATGTGCCTTCTGCAGTTCCTGTTTGGGTCCACCTGCCACATCTTCCCTTGCATTGCTGAAATGATGAATCCCTCCAGGCAATAGGGAACTGTTTTGGAAAATACATTGACAAATATGAACCAAAAGGCCGTCTATTCTCCTGCGCAAGAATCCGTGTGGAGGTTGATTTGGAGAAGGGTCTACCGGAGATAGTAAGCCTATGCATGGATGGATGGGAATATGCTAAAAACGTTGATTATGAACAGTCTCCCTTCAAATGTAAAAAGTGCCACGAATACGGTCATTTTGTTAAAACCTTCCCAAAAGAAGAAAAAGAGACTCCTGAGAAAATACAAGAAGAAGAGTAGCAACATGTGAAAAAAGGAAAGAAAATGTCTCCTCAAAACCCTGATCCAAAAAAGCAGCAACAAGCGAAAGAATAGAGCAATCCCAGCTTGAAAAGACAATCCAACCAAGCAACCAGTTCGTGGCCCTGAATGTTGAAGAAGGTGAGATCACTGAATCTGAAATACCCCTAGTTGAAGCGGAACTAGAGAATAATGATGCCTTAATCACCAATATCATCTACTCCTCTTATGAAACAGAAAGAACTGACCCAGTGCAGGAGGTATCCCCACCTCCTAGAAGTTCATGGGCTGAAATGGTTAAACAAAGCAAGGTCTCCTCCTGCTCTATCTCCCTTGAATCTTCTTCAAAAGGGTCACAAGAACATCTCGATCCAGGCCCCCCCAAATACAAGAGGTAGAAAATTCCAAAGATACCACCGTGAGAAGGAAGCATAAAGAGAACTGGAGCTAGGAATACAACGAAGCACAGAGGAAACAAAGTTGCTTTAATCCTCCAAAATCTCAGGCAAACCAGAAGGTCGAGCTAGAGCAGGCCCACAACCGGGGAAGAAGTAATGAAGCTTGTCTCTTGGAATTGTAGGGTCTGGGAAGACCTAACAAAGTTAAAGCAATGAAATATATTGTCAAAGCTGAAAGACCGGATATCCTACTTATGCAAGAGACAAAAATGAGAGATGCGGAGGTTATGGCGCTCTCACATCTCATTTGGAAAGACTGCCATGGAAATGAGATTAGCTCCAGAGGAGCATCTGGGGTTATCGCGACTCTCTTCTCAAGTAAGTATAACATCAAAGTTGTTAAGGAATGTCAGCATTGGATCCTCAATGAATTTTGTAGTAAGGATGATCCAAATATCTATTATGTTTTTAATGTTTATGGGCCTACTCATTACAAGTATAAGCAAACCTTTTGGAATAATCTCTCCTCTCTGAAAGAGGTTGTTAAAGAGAAGGACCTCATCCTTGCCAGTGATTTTAACACTACAAAATATCAAGCTAAGAAACGCGGTGGCTCTAGAGTTAGAGACCCCTTTGGGGAAAATATGGAAGACCTAATCTCTGACTTAGACTCGCTGGATCCACCATTAAATAATGGCATGTTCACGTGGAGTAACAGACGGGTTGGTGTGGGTCACATTGCTGCCAGACTCAACCGCTTCCTTATTAGTTCCTCTTTTCTACAAAAAAATCTCATCCATGCCTCCTTTGCGGTGTCATCAACAGTCTCATACCATAAACCAATTTCTTTATCTCTATCCCCTCCCGGAAACCTTGGTCCCATACCTTTATGTTTTAATCCTTCCTGGATACAAGATGACAAAGCCCTGATCTTAATAAATTCGGCTTGGAATTTCCCATGTTTTGGCTCTCCTAGTTACATTTGGGAGATCAAACTTAGAAATGTTCGCTATTCATTAAAGAGATGGGAAAAACTAGAGTACAAAAGCCCTGTCCAAACGAAAAACCAACTTCAAAATTACCTTGCAGCATTGCAAGCCGATATGGAAAGAGTTGAAATCACCCCAACCCACATCTGCCATGAGCAAGAGCTGAACATAAAAATTCTAAGCGTGGCAAGAAAGGAGGAAGAGGAGTGGAGAATAAAGTCTAGGCAACTTTGGTTAAAAGGAGGGGACAGTAACACGGTTTACTTCCATAAGCAAACCAAATCATGGCTCAGCTTCAATATGATTAAGGAACTTAGAGATATAGATGGCTCTAGAATTCTAGACCAAGAGGAAATCAAATCTCACATCTTTCAACACTTCAGGGGCTCTATTTGGATGAAAACGAGGCTAACCCCTTAGCCCAGGAAGATCTCCTTTCAGGTATTCCATCTCTCATTTCAGACAATGCCAACAGAGATATTTCTAAACCAATTATGGAGTTTGAAATCAAAGAAGCCATTTGGTCCTTGCACACTGATAAAGCTCCGGGACCGGATGGCTTTACCATAAACTTTTATAGAGTTGCGTGGGACATTATAAAGGAAGACTTGAAGGAGATGCTAAACTGGAGGAGGAAAAAGGATAAGATTGGGGGGGTCACAAACTCCTCATTCCTCGGCATGATTCCAAAAGAAAAGAATCCTTTATATGTCGACCGCTTCAGGCCTATTTCGCTTTGCAACATGTCCTATAAAATTCTTTCTAAAATCCTGGCCACTAGAATGAAGAAAGTAATGGGTCATCTAATCTCAGATTCACAAGGAGGTTTCATTGCTAGGAGACAAATTCTTGACAATATCATTATTGTCCAGGAAGCCATCCATTCCATCCTGGAGCGTAAACAACAAGGTATGGCGATTAAACTTGACATGGAAAATTCTTTTGATAGAGTTAATCATTTCTTCCTTTTTGAAATTATGTCAAAGTTTGGCTTCTCTAAAAGATTCGTCAGGTGGGTTAAGGCCTACATTAGTAGTCCTTGGATTTCCCCTCTGTTCAATGGCAAACCAACCAAGTTCTTCCAAGCTTCTCGTGGAATCCGCCAGGGTTGCCCCCTCTCCCCTTATCTCTACATTTTGGTTGCTGACACTCTGAGTCGAAAGCTTCAACACTATCAGGATAATGGAGATTTAAAAGGTCTGAAAATTGCCAGAGAGGTTCATGCTGCAAATAATGCACAATTTTTTGACGACACCATCTTGCTATGGGGAACATCCACTATCATTGAGGAAAGGTTCATAAGAGTCTTTTCAATATTTCTAAAAGCCTCAGATGGCAAAACAAACGCAACCAAATCCAAGGTGTATGGGTGGAATTCCCTCCCGGAGTCATGGCTAGGATCTCAAGAATTCTTGGGTTTGAAGGGTTTACAATCTAGAACTCCTTTAATTATCTGGGCAATATTTAAAGGGAAAAAAAAGAAGACAGAATGGCAAGGATTAATTGACAAAATAAAAAAAATAAAAAAACAACCTCCTGGAGCTTCAAATGGGTAAACCCTGTTGGAAAACTTACCCTGATAAAGTCCATTCTGTCTGCCTATCCAATCTATGTTTGCTCGATTTCGTCAGCCCCAAGTAAAATCATTCAACAAATCAATCGAGAGAATCACAAATTCCTCTGGCACGGTGGCAAGGAAAGTAACACTAGGAAGTTTCATTTGATAAATTGGGACATAGTGTGCAGTCTGAAGAACTATGGTGGAGCGGGAGTAAAGGACCCTACCATTATGAATCTTGCTCTAGGAGCAAAAATTTTATGGAGAATTTCTACGGGCAATGATGCCTGGTGGAAAAAATCTCTTCAAAAAAAGTACATGACTGGAACTAGAAGCCACTGTATTGAAGAAATGAACATTGAAAAAAATGGGAATCCTATCTAGGATCTCTGCAAGAAGGAAGCCTTCATCGTTCAGGAGAAAATTCATTGGATAGAAGGAAATGGTAAACATATCAAGCTCTGGTATGAAAAACTCGGGCTAAACTCCCCTGCTAATTTTTGGCATGAGCTAAGAGATCTCAAGGATTGGTTTGATCTCAATAACATCAACACTCTTTTTGATATTTCCACGTGGACCACTAGCGGTAGATGGGCCGGGTGGAAGAATCTGGAGCTTCATCACCTGCAACCGGACTACAGAGTATTTCTTTCTTTGTTGCATGAGCAGAGTCCAACCAATAGATATCTCAAAGACAGAAGGGGTTGGGGAAGGTCAGGCTCTTACACGGTGAAGGAAGGCTATTATCATGTCTACAATAACAAGATCAGAAACAATAAAGATGCCAAATGGGCCAAGATCTGGTGTAAAGATGGTTTTCCTAAGGTGAATGTTTTCTTTTGGGTCCTCGCACACCAGAAACCTTAACCACGGAGAATCTAAGAAAGCGTGGGATTGAAGGACCTCTTTGTTGCATCCTTTGCAAGGAGTCGGAGGAATCCCTAGAACATTTCTTCCTCGAATGCAAGTTCTCTTTGGAGGTCTGGAGCTACGCCTTTAAAAGTTTGAATGTCAACATTGTGATGCCAACAAACTGGAATGATCTATTCAAGTGTTGGAAGGATTTTTATCAAGGCGCCCTATCCCAGAAACCATATTTTACTAGAGCTTGGGAAGCTCTTCCTAGGTTTATTTGCTGGAAAATTTGGACGGAAAGAAACAAAGAAATATTTGAAGGGATTCCCTCGAGCTCAACAAGGGTCCTCTCCTCAGCCAAGGCCCTTTAGGTAGAAGCTTTATCTTCGTGAGGAATGCTAAGCATCCAGCAGGAACCTCTGACTGTTGAAGAAATAATTTGGATGGCTAACTTTCTCGTGCCACCCCCCTCCCTCCTATGGATAAATCCCCCCAAAAATCTGAGACCCTTGGACTGGCAGTTGCGGATGAATAAAGAAGATTTTCAGAAACGGTGGATTAAGTTGGGCTGCAACTCTCTCTTCGATGGTGCCTCGAAAGGAAACCCAGGGTTGGCAGGTGTGGGGGGGAGTAATATTTGACTCCAAGGGGAACAAACAGAGAGATTTTTCTTGGGGCATTGGGAAAAAGACTAACAATGGAGAAAAATGGCTCGGTCTTATCAAAGGTCTGGAGATTGCTAGAGACCTGGGAATTGAGAATTTGATGGTTATAGGGGACTCACTAATCGTCATAAGAGAATCCAAAAACATTGTCACCAAATGGAAGAGCCCCTCCACTAAGATGCACCATCTCCTAATCAACATTAGCAAGGAATTCAAAGATGTCAAATATCTCCACACTCTGAGAGGTCTAAATGGGCAAGCGAACTGCAAGTATAACAAAGGAGTTGGAATCCTCTATGGTTCTCTTGAACGTAACAATGTCATCTTTGAAAACAAATGGATCCCATAGCCTAATTTCTATCCCTAAAACAAGGGCTCTCCACATATCAATGGCTTTATCAATCTATAGATATCATGCACATTTGTTTCTTGGAACCACAACCCTGCTTACCGACAGTCATTTGGATACGCGCGGGATCTCCACTCACTTTTGCATAATTGCGATCGGTCAGATAGCCAATTGGACGGCATGAGAAACCTGGGCATTAGCTTAAGACGAGGCGAGTTCGTCTTTGTTCATATCTTTCTATGCCTGGCTCACGATAGATATATTTATGTTGGTTTTTCCTTTCTGAAATCACTCTCTGTCTGGAGTCGAGGTCTTTGTGTGAACATGGAACACCACATCTATGGGAATTCTCCTCAGGAAGGGTCTGAGTTTTATTCAAAATGTATGAGATGCAGCAAGCTCATCAGAAGCTTTCTCGACGCCTGTAGATGGGCTATCCTGATGTTGGATGAAGATAATAGTGCCCCGAAGGAATATGAGCATATCAACACCCCTGTGCTTGGCCTCTTCTGTAGGCAGGCCGGATCTGGAAGGCCACAGGGAAATGAAAAGAGGCGTAGAAAAAGGCAGTATGAAGGGGATATGATGAAACACATCCGGGATCTTCAAATTCAACTTCGCTTGGTTCGAAATGAGAATCTGGAATTCAAAAAGGTTTTGACCCGTCTCTACTCCCTAGCGCAAGCAACACATTCGGAGGTTAAGCTCCAGAATAGAAAGGTTGTTGAGAAGGTGGAACATCTAGAAGAGACTTTGGGCCTCTATTATCCACACAAGAACTGTAAAAACCCAAATGTTGAAGCTATGAGCAGTAAGATGGAAGAACTCGGTAGGAAGATGGAAAAGATGAAAACGTTTATTGCACATTCTGGAAACCACTTCAACCTCAGCAACAACAAGAACGTGATGGCAGAGTCTGAAGGAGCTGTCATGGACACTAGTTTCCACCGCTAGCAGCTTGACGATTGGCTTCTCAATTTTTTTGGGTTTCCATATGATACTACTTCTATTTTTATGTTTTTACTCTGTTTTTTTTTAAATCTACAGGCTGGAAATAATTCGTAGGCTTAGCACTCTCTTAGAAATCTCCATACTTCAGTTTTTTGTATAAGGCAGCACTGTAGCTATGTTTTATTTCTACACTGTCCTTTTCGGATAGTTTGTAAGGTGTTATAGTTTTCATAGAACTGGAAAATATCATACCAGCTATAAGCTTGAAGAAGATGAACAAGGTGTGATGGATGCCACCCTGTTATGGGAGCATTCCTTCCTCTTTACTATGTAATTTCCGTTTTTCTATATATAATCAAAGCTACTCAACCGTTTCTGTAAAAAAACAATATGGCAATTTGGGATTAAGGAAAGAAAATAAATCATTATTAATTATGTATTTTTTACCTTGCATGATGAACATACTGTAATTTTGAAATTTTTATAGTAGGAAATGTGTAGAATATTAACGATGAAGATGAACTAACTTTGTAGTTTTACAAAGAAATTAATTGATGAGATACAAGAATCCAAGGTCCCTTTGAGAAACCTATGGATGGATGGTGATTATGCTCAAACTAGATTGACGGTTTAGTCATCTTAAACGAGACACGTACCCTTTTTTTGTTTTGAGTAGAGCTCAATTTTTGTTAGTAAAATTATTGTCGTAATGATATTTAGCTTGTAAGCATTGAGGGAGAGGGTCTTAGAATATCGATAGATGCACGATACATAGATTCCTTACAATACTTGTTTACGAACTATTAAATAGTGTGCATATCTTTTTGAACTTGCAAGAATAGTTTAGATACCAATTAAACTAATGCAAGGAAAACCCTTAGAAGAAGGATGTAAATGTTATACCCACAATAAATTGTGTAAAAGTATATGATTGGTGAAAAAAGACAATTTTTCATATGAACCAGCATAGATCCATCTTAAACCTGTATCTATCAAGCACCGAGAGGGATCCAATTTCTTGAGGTGTAATTTTTTTTTAAAATTTAAACTCAAGAAATTTGATCTCTCTTGATTGATAGATCTGGGTTTAAGTTTTAAGTTTTTATTTTATAAACGAACATCTATTTTTTAATTACTTTTCATAATATTTTATTTTATCAACCAACATAGATTTTTTTTAAATACTTTCCATAATTTAATTTTTTATTTTCTGGGCTGACATGAAAATTTTTAATTATTTTGTTAGTAACAAACGTTACAGTTTATATAGTTAATAGCTTGCCTGTTTATATGGTTAATGATTTCATTTCGTAAATATTTAGAAAATACACGTCTTTTATTATTATTAATGGCCGACCAAACAATATTTTAAATTATATTTTGTTATTATTTTGTTATGTTACTCGACAAACACACATGTTACAACATCTCCCTCATACTACGCTCGACAAACTCACACATGTTACAATATCTTCCTCATACTGGGCTGTAGAGCACCTCGTTTAACTCGGTGCAATGATTAGACTAATATTCTTCAATATTTATATGACATATCTCTTGTGTTCCAAAATAATTGGTAATGATATTCCTTTACAAAACTAGAGGTGTCCTATTAAAAGTAAATTGTGACTCATTAAAGAAAATGCAGTTTTAATGCATAAATTAGCATGGAAGAATTGTGTTAATATAGTGATGTTTAGAGATATTAACAAACTTTGAACATTGATTAATAGGATTTGTAGTTACAATTCCAAGTATCTTTAATGTTTATTTGTGAAAGAAGTGTCTCATTAACTTTCAATGCTAAGCAAGAACACTTCCATTTCTTCACATGTGATTGTAGGTAAAAGTGTTTTGATATGTACCATAGTCTTGTAATCTTGTTATGTAATGAGTATGCAAGTGAAATGAATATGAAATGATATGCATGCACAAAACAGGTTGAAAGGATATTAGTTGATTACATGATATGTAAGGAGCATGATGATTAGAAATATCAGTATTGCAAAGATTTGAAATATGATCAAAGTTTAAGAATGAACATATAAGTGATGATATGGTTAAATACCAAAGCATATGATATGCAATAATTAATGGTATATAGTTGATCAAAAGTTGATTTAGTCAGTAAGTGGACTTATTGTTGATATGATAACAATATGATGTTGCGACTAACTATTTGTAAAATTGTAATAGATTTAGAGGACTTGGTGATGGCAATAAATAATGGAGCCATGATGAGAACCAAGTTTATGTGTTGCAAGTAGCTAAATGCGATGATTGATAGTAAATACTAAATAATATGGTCATTATTATTGATCCGTGAATGGGGAAAGTTAATATAGAGATGGAAAAACACCAAGTGGCAAAATTTATGATTCAGCCCAAACATGCTAAAGAAAATTTCATGGACTCAAGCAAGAGAGCTTGAGTGGAAAAGAAAGTAATTTTCATGGACTCGAGAAAGAGAGCTTGAGTGGAAAAGAAAGAAATTTAGGCCCGTAAGGAATGCTGAAAGAAGTCTAATCAAATATTAATATTAACCTAGCACTATTGTGAATTTAAATTCTTACACCGTGATGTGAATTATTGAGAGATTTTTTCAGTTGTTGCTTTGTCCCTAGTGGATTTGTTTCCCAACTCAAGGGTGGTAGCGAGTTGAAAGAGAAATGAACATTGTTGGCCTATGGTTGGGTGGAGCGTTGCAACCATGCATTCAGTCAACCAGGATTTCTTATTCCAGATAAGTAATATTTTAACTGTTGTATTTATTGTTCATACATGCTTGAAGTGTATATGTGATCTTTTGTTATGAGTCATTGAAATTAAGATGGTGATTACCATTATGGGGATATTATGGGTCTAACAAAATGTCAAATAATGGTTCTTATCTTTTATGTGGATGTATATAGTTTGATTAGTCTAAATTTATGAAAAAGATAATTGTGATTACATCTTGAATGTATCGACATGGTTAATATTGAATATATAGATAGACACGGTTAATATGGAATGTATAGACATGGTCAATCCAAAACATTTATTGAGCACCGTCAAAGTTTTGGGGAAGTAAACATTGACTAATTATACCGTTAAGAATTAATAGCTTATGATTAAAGAGGTAGATTGTGCAATACATTGAATGATTAACAATAATCAATGTGTCAATGTAGGTGAACATAATGATGATGGCTAGTTCTTGGTTAGTTTGCAATTGCCATAATATATTCTTTTGGAAGGAATCATTATATATAGTTAATGGATCATAAGTTAATTGAATATACGGTACGTCTTTTATTTGGTGAAATACATGTAGGATTAGAGTTTTAAGTCTTACTTGTCATGTCACATACCCCAATTTTGTAAAAATTATGTAATTTTTTATTATATTCCTGAGACATTGTGTTAATTTAATGCTAAGTAGGGATGGATGACTCAGCAGAGTCAACGGAAGTGGAGTGTAATCAGAATATTTTATTATTAATAAATAAATTGTGGAGACAACAGCATGGGAGAGCTGTTAAAAAGAGGTTATTGGTCAAACTGGTGGATGGAGCTAGGTGGAAAGGCAAAAGACAAGTGGCAGCATCCTCAAACACTTCCTAAGTTGCAGGTGGCAACTTCCCTATATTTGGGGTCATGATTCCCCAAGAAAGTGGAATCTGAGCAGGTGGTTCATTAATGACAGTTAACCCAACAAAGACCGAGGCAATCTTTTAAAAAGAACTCAATGAACAGAG
This sequence comes from Larix kaempferi, assembly GCA_027924585.1. NCBI lineage: Eukaryota > Viridiplantae > Streptophyta > Pinopsida > Pinales > Pinaceae > Larix > Larix kaempferi. The sequence continues at coordinate 21,100,228 of BSBM01000625.1, forward strand.
CTAGGGGTTCGAATTTTTCCAGAGAGAATACATTCAGGTGAATGTTATTCAGGAAATCCATTGAGGAAGAGGGAAATACAGTAAGGAAGTTGTTTGAGAGGAATGTTGCAGTAACTTGGTTCCATTATAGCTGTTTGGGCTGAGAGAATTTACTTTGCTGCACCTAGTTCCAACCAGGGAGACCAGAGCAAGCTCGGGGGTCCTGAGAATTTGTTGTCTGGGCACTCTCCAGGAGTTGGTAGGGAGGAACGGCCTCCCATTGCTGTTGTTGTCCACAGCTTAAACAGGTTCTGCCATTTATTTCCTTATGTTTATTAATTATGAATGGATGTATGTTATGTTTATATGTCTGAGGAGTAATTAGTTAGTAAAGTGAGTATCTTAGAGTGACATTAGTTAAATCTGTTAAGAGTTACTGTGTTTCTTCTTCAGCATCCCTAGTAAGAAGTAATATCAGTATTACATTACTAACAAGGTATCTTTAACGCTTTCAATATAATAGTAATACTTTAAGTAATAGTTTATTGTTGCAATTATAAACCTAGTTTAATTATAATTGTTGAATAGGTAAGTAAGGTTACGTATAAAATATTTGTACTCTGTGTATTACCCAACTAATTAAACAATTATAGGAACCTTTAATAAAACTATAACAATAAAAATTACAGTAATTATATCATGGTCAATAACATTGCAGGAGAATTGTAGACACAGTTAGGGTAATCACATAAGGGTACAAACCCTAGTTGAAATTTAACCAATCATTACCTATTAAATAAAATCAATGTGCCAAACCCTAACTGAAATTTATTAAAAGGAATTTATCATTAGTTAAATAAACTAGTCATTGTTTTAAAAACAAAAGAAACAGCAGAATAGTATTTAGCTCAATATCGAGCTTAAACATCATATTAATATATTTCCCTTGACTCTCAAATTACCAACAGAGTTATAATCGTAATAATAGAATAAGTAATTAAACCAAAATATCAACTGTAAGATTCAGATTGAACCCTATCATTCCATATTTTACAAGTAAAATAAATACTACGAATTGAGACAAAGATTTCACCTACAGCCGCAGCTCAAGTTCACAATATAAGTGGTTATACATTTAGTTTCATTTGTTCCTGGACAAAGCCAAAAAAAATGTACGCTATAAACTAGCCTGATTATACAGGAAAACATTATATGTAGTCATATTACAAAAACCCTAGGTGAAAACCCTGAGCAAAAATTTAAGAGTACAGTAATAAAACATAGTAAAGAGGCCGTACCCTCATCTACAGGCAGGCTTACAGCCTTTGCTTTCTTCTTTTCTTTATACACAGTATTTTTTCTTTTATAAGAAAACCCTTAAATGCCACAGAAAGACGAATAATGACAACTTTAACCGAAACCACAACATCATTATACAACGCAGGGTTTAACCTATTAAGAATCCACTTGAACATACAATTAAAAGACTGAATAGAGCCGAATAAATCTCAGTGACGCATTACTCAAAGGCAAACCCTTGACCGCCCAAACAAACCAGCAAGGAGGAAAACGCCATGGTGGAAACCAGGCTTACCAGGAAAAAAACCAGTTGCTGAAGCTCGTGCTATTCATGCCTTAAAGAGGAGCCAAAGCCTGAAACAAAAGAATAGTATCAGTTAAACTATATCTTTTTAGTGGTTAAACAAATTCTTTTAACTAGAAAAAAAAAACGATGGAGTAACCTGTAGCTTACCGGCAATTTTAAAGGAGTTCCAAACACAGTAAATAGCCTGTCAACCACGAGCAGAGGAGGTGTAAACCCTTCCCTTGTCACTGAAAGAACGAGATGGCAGAAGCAAAGGGTACCTTCCACGATGGAAGCCTTGACAGAACTAAGTCAAGAGATGCAGTCGCGCCGTGACAGGGTTAATATTGGTAGCAAAAGGATAAACCCTAGGTTCATAACAAACTTACAGCTGCCAACAGCAAGATATAATGAGTTCCAAACAATACAATAGACAAACACGAAGGCCTGAGGCAGCATAGAAGCTGCTAGCACACAGTAACAGCAGAGACTGGACCAGGAGGGTTCACAGAGCGACCGAGCCTGAAGGCAAGGGAGAAATGGCCAAGTAGGGTTAGTCAACGTTTTAATATCACAAATGCGTGGCCCTGGAGAAACCACGTAGCTGTTTAATAATTTTCATGCAGTGGGTCGACGTGCTATAGTCTTACAACGAGATTCTCCATTATTTGTTTTCCAAACAAAATCATAGTTGGAATATCCATTATAGTCGCAATACCATAGTTTCCCTGCCACAATATCCATGTTAGAACAATGCTTTGGAACTTTGTATAATGAAAATTAACACCTTGCCCTATATTTAATAAAACCTTGCATTGTCAATAGCATTCGAGATTAAGTCTTGGAGTCTATTTAAACATAGAGAATATGATAATTATTATAAAAATTATAAGGAGGTAGGTTTCAAGTATGTTAAATGTTGTTTGTAAAACCTACCACTATATTGCCCTTCATATTAATTCTCATGTGACAAGACATAGATCATTTCTTTAAGTCTATAAGATAATGTAAAGATATGGGGTTCAACTGTTTACAATTTCACTACTATAATGTCGTTTGTTATAGCTTTGCACGGAAGGTATAGAACTTGTCATTCCTTCTTATGTGACTTTAACTGATAGAGTTCAAGCTATATAACTCACAAAAATTGGACTAAGGATACTCTAGTCCTTGATACTTATAGTTACATTGTAATAACAATCTCTTAATAGTCTCAGATTTCTAGTGATAAAAAGTAGACTCTTGTTATCCTTAATACCCAACGAGTTTAATCATGGTAGCTTATAGTTTCTATTCCATTGCCAATCATAGAAATATGATTAGATTTTCAATCCATACAAACCCTGAAAATGTTAAAAGGAGACATGTAATTGACAGAATACCTTGTAATTGCTAGAAACAAGCAAAGTATATATATTGATAATTCCAGATCCTTTATAATTGAAGTTATAAATCAAAATATACTCTCACTTTAAACTTGGCTCGATACGATAACAATGGATGAGTAAAAACTGGTATGAGTATGGTCACCCAGTTGTATTCTACAGTGCTAGTTATGAAGTATATTTGCATTACAGTAACATCATAAAAGGACAAATACTCCATAGAGTTATTTAATTCATCTATTATCAAGAAAAATATCTATCGTATTCCCTCGTAATTTCCAACTCTCCATCTGTAAGATTATAAGGAGATCATAGGAAGAGTTCTACCTTTAAAACACTTGATAACTTGGATAGCATGCTTATACTTTTACTGAATGTTTTGGTACAGCAAATTGTTTTATAATACTTAAAAGATTTGTTTGCAGTGACCCGAACATTACCTGTATATCTGTAAGAGAAAGAAAATCTGTTGCATTAGCTCGGAAGCTAAGTAAGCCCAGTCTATTATGGAAATTACCCCTTGTGGTTGCAAAACAGAAAAACAATCAGTAACTGACAGGAAACTCATCTTTAAATTTATGTATAATAAAATAACAATTCAGTTACAATTCGAAGAACATAAACTAATCAAACGGCTAATGACTGGAATTAGTAAGATTTAATGCTACTTTTAAAAATTTTAAATTTTTTGGAATTTTTGGGTGTTGACATGTGGTATCAGAGCATGGTTCAAATACTAGGCTTGGATGTGGCTCAACTAGTTTCCACAGAACGGTAACAATAAATAAATAAAAATTTATATATATATAATGTAATAACTTGTATTTTTGTTTCATGTAAAAGAGAAGATTTTCTGAAACTAATAGGCAGGTATGGAGAAGCTAGGAGAATATGCTGAGGAGGAATCTCCAAACACTGAGACAAGACAGATGTCTAGAGAACCTGTGATAGAGGAGGTAATTGCTCACTCCTCAGAGCTGATGCAGACTATAAAGGGTTTAAAGACTGAGATAGAATCAGTCAAAAAGGATAATGAAAGGATTCTGAAAACTCAAGAGCAGTTAAATCAAATTTTGATGGAAAAATTTCAGACTGAAGGAAGAAGCAAAAGATCTTAATCTGGAGAAGCTAGCCATAAAAAAGGGTCTAAAAAGATGAAACTAGCTAAATCGGACAGCAGTTCATCATCTGAAGGAAGAAGGGAACAACAAAGCTATTACACTACTAGTGACAGTAGTGAGGTTGAGTTGTATAATAGAAAGAAAAAGTACAGGCCTTATGAAGAGATTTCTGGGGAATTCAAGAAAATAAAACCCCCAACTTTTAATGGAGAAACTGAAACAGGAGAAGAGGCAGAGTCCTGGTTATCCGGGATGAGAAAATATTTTCAGATATACAACTATTCAAACCAGCTGAAGGTGAGAATGGCCATCTATAACCTTTCTGGAAAGGCAGATATATGGTGGCAAGATTTGAAAAGGATCAAGGGGATCAAAGAAAAAGAGGTCAATTGGAGTACCTTTAAAAGGTACTTCAAAAAGAAATTTGTGTCCGAACAATACTATGAAGAAAGGGCCAAGGAATTTTATGAGTTGAAGCTAGGATCTATGACTATGAAGGACTTAAACAGTAAGTTCTTAAGTCTGTTAAGATATGTGTCGTATTTTTTTGAAGAGAAACCTAAAGTACAGCGGTTTCTCAGCTGCCTGCCATATCATATAAAGGACAGAATCGAATACGATAACCCCAAAACTCTGGAAGAAGCTACGCGGAAGGCTAATTTCTGTTTTGAACAGAACAAAAAGAAAGAAGGAATAGCCCACTGGAAGGCTAAAAAGAACAGTAATCAGCCTGAGTTCAGGAAAAAGGAGTTTGTACCCCAGAAAAATTTCAGGAATAACAAGGACAGAAACCATTCAAATGGTAAGAACTTCCAGGGAAACAAAAATGGTGCCTCTAATAATTCCAATAACTTCAAGGGCAGCAAGGAGGCTTCTAACAATCATGGAAATTTCACTAAGAAATTCGAACGGAAGGAACCTGTTAAGTGTTGGGAGTGCAATGGCCCACACTATGCTTCAGTTTGCCCAAATCGGAAGAAACCAAACAACAATATTCATACCATACAAGATGAAATGACTGTCGGAGATTTTGCAAGGACTATGCCCCGAATCAATGCAGCGTTGGAGAACCGCCAAGCTGATTATCAAACTTCCATGGTGGAAGTAGGAGGTATGGTTAACAAAACCCCTGTAACTATTTTAATAGATCCAGGTGCTAGCCTTAGTTATATTTCACCGCAGATAGTAGAAAAGTGTAATCTGACTGTTGAAAGGTTTGATAACTCTTGGTCAGTACAACTAGCTACTGGGGAAAAAAGGAAGGTGAACTGTTATGTTAAGGAATGTGCCCTAGATATGAATGATTTTAAAACTACTGTTAAATTAAATGTTTTACCAATTGGCTCGTATGACATACTTATTGGTATGGACTCGTTAGAACAGCATAAGGTAGTTTTAAACTGTTTTGATAAAACTTTCACGTGTGTGATTAATAATGAACAGCCTGTAACGGTTAAGGGTATTCCTAGGAAAACTGTAATCAGGCAGATTTCTGCTTTACAACTTAAAAGAGCAGTTAGAAAAGGGTGCAAATCCTATGTTGTAACTATTACAGATGATGCAGTTAAGTCTGAAATAAGTAAGATAAAAGTAGAGGATATTCCTGTAGTAAATGAATTTACTGATGTTTTTTCGGAGGAAATTCCAGGGTTACCTCCCAAGAGGGAACTGGATTTTACAATTGAGTTGGTACCAGGTGTTGTACCCAGTTCGAAGGCTCCATATCATATGAATATTCTGGAGCTTAACGAATTAAAAACACAGTTAAAGGAATTAATAGATAAGAAATACATTCGACCCAGTGTGTCCCCTTGGGGAGCACCAGTAATCTTTGTTAAAAAGAAGGACAGAACTATGCGACTTTGCATAGACTGCCGTCAACTAAATAAGATGACAATTAAAAACAGATATTCGTTGCCCCGCATAGATTATCTGTTTGATCAGCTACGTGGAGCTACGGTTTTCTCTAAGATAGACCTGAGATCAGGCTATCATCAGGTGAGAATTAAAGAAGAAGACATATTCAAGACCGCTTTCAAAACAAGGTATGGACATTACGAATTTGTCGTAATGCCATTTGGGCTTAGTAATGCCCCAGCCGTCTTTATGTGTCTAATGAATAACATAATGCATAAATACTTGGATAAATTTGTTGTCGTATTCATCGATGACATTTTAATTTATTCTAAAAACGAAGAGGAACATAAAGAACATTTACGGATAGTCTTACAAGAACTGCGAGAGCAACAGCTCTTTGCGAAGTTCAGTAAGTGTGATTTCTTCAGGGATGAAATCCAGTACTTAGGTCACGTAGTAACTAAGGAAGGGATTTCAGTTGATCCTGAAAAGATCCGAGCAATCGAAGAATGGCCAGTACAAAAAGACGTAACAGATGTTAGGTCCTTCATGGGAATTACCGGTTATTACCGGAGATTCATAGAAGGCTTTTCAAAAATAGCCAACCCAATCACTTCCTTGCAAAAGAAAGGCAAGAAATTTGATTGGAACTTAAAATGTGAAGAAAGTTTTAAGAAAGTAAAGACTTTATTGACGACTGCGCCTATTTTAAGAATAACGGATCCTAATAAGGATTTCGTGGTTTGCACCGATGCTTGTAATGACGGTCTAGGCGGAGTGCTGACTCAGGATGGGCATGTCATTGCCTATGAGTCCAGGAAGCTAAAGATTCATGAAAAGAATTATGCCATTTATGATTTAGAACTAGCTGCTATTATTCATGCCTTAAAGATGTGGCGACACCACTTAATAGGAAGAAAGTTCACTTTAATGACTGATAATAAGGGTCTAAAATACCTTTTAAATCAGCCTAACTTAAATGCAAGGCAAGCAAGATGGTTGGCCTTCTTAAGTGAATACTATTTCGAAATTCAGCACATAAAAGGAAAGGAAAATAAGGTGGTTGATGCTTTGAGCAGAAATGCAAAGTTGAATTTTACAACAGCTGTCAGTACTTATATTTCTGATTTAAATGAACAGTTGACTGAAGGGATAAAATCAGATGAAATTTATCAAAAATTACAAGCTACAGCTAAAGAAGAACCTACAGAAAGTTTAATAAAGGGTTATAGCCTAAGAAAGATGGATTTTTATTGTTTAAGGACATACTGTATGTGCCTAATGTATCTAAGGTTAAATTGCTAATTCTGGATGAAGTTCATAAAACCCCTTACTCAGGGCATCCAGGCTACCAGAAGACTGTCACCATGTTGAGAAAAGATTATTTTTGGCCTAATATGAAATCTGAAGCAGCTGAGTATATAGCTAGATGTTTGGACTGTCAACAAGTAAAAACAGAACATCAACATCCAGCTGGGTTATTGCAACCTTTGCCTATTCCTAGTTGGAAGTGGGAAATAATCAGCTTAGATTTCATTACTGGATTACCCAGAAATCAAAATCAGAATGATTCAATTATGGTGGTAGTAGATAAATTAAGTAAATCAGCACATTTTAATCCTGTTAAAACCACTTACAAGGCTGCAAACATAGCTGATATATTTCTGAAGCAGATTTTTCAGCTACATGGTGTACCAAAGGTTATTATTTCAGACATGGATCCTAAATTCACAGGGAATTTCTGGAAATGCTTGTTTAAGGGATTAGATACAACACTGAATTTCAGCACTTCTTTCCATCCTCAGACGGACGGACAGACTGAAAGAGTTAATCAGGTATTGGAAGATCTGTTAAGAATGTATGTTAAGGATCAACCAGGTAAGTGGGAGGATTATTTACATTTAGCAGAATTTGTATACAATAACAACTATCAATCATCAGCTAAGTTCAGTCCTTTTGAAATTCTGTATGGGCGTAAATGTAACACTCCTATCTCCTGGAATAATCCAATAGATAGATTAGTGTTAGGACCTGAATTATTAAAAGAAATGGAACAGATTGTGAAACAAGTGCAGGAGACCTTGAAGATTGCCCAGGATCGGCAAAAGAGCCGAGCAGATTTGAAAAGAACTCCTAAAGAGTTCCAGGTGGGTGAGCATGTGTTCATAAAGGTAAGACCAAAGAAGAGCTCCCTAAGATTGGGGAGTTGTGCAAAATTAGCGCCACGTTACTGTGGTCCGTTTGAAATTTTATCTAGAATTGGTCAAGTTGCATATCAGCTAGCGTTACCACCTAATTTAAAAGTGCACAATGTTTTCCATATTTCTGTTCTGAAAAAGTATGTTCATGATGCTACTCATGTGATTGATTGGAACGTTGTACAGGTAGAAACATAAGGGGAAGTTCTGGTGGAACCGGATTGTATCCTCAGGAGGAGGGAAATTACTCTGCGGAACCGCACAATTGGACAACTGAAGGTGCAATGGAAGCACCTTAGTCCTGAAGAAGCTACCTGGGAACTGGAAGGTAAGATGCGGGAAGCATACCCAAATCTGTTCCAGAAGGTTGTGGAGGATGAGGAATAAGTAACATCGAGGACGATGTTACATTTTAAGGGGGTGTGTATGTCACATACCCCAATTTTGTAAAAATTATGTAATTTTTTATTATATTCCTGAGACATTGTGTTAATTTAATGCTAAGTAGGGATGGATGACTCAGCAGAGTCAACAGAAGTGGAGTGTAATTCAGAATATTTTATTATTAATAAATAAATTGTGGAGACAACAGCATGGAAGAGCTGTTAAAAAGAGGTTACTGGTCAAACTGGTGGATGGAACTAGGTGGAAAGGCAAAAGACAAGTGGCAGCATCCTCAAACACTTCCTAAGTTGCAGGTGGCAACTTCCCTATATTTGGGGTCATGATTCCCCAAGAAAGTGGAATCAGAGCAGGTGGCTCATTAATGACAGTTAACCCAACAAAGACCGAGGCAATCTTTTAAAAATAACTCAATGAACAAAGCTAGGGGTTCGAATTTTTCCAGAAAGAATACATTCAGGTGAATGTTATTCAGGAAATCCATTGAGGAAGAGGGAAATACAGTAAGGAAGTTGTTTGAGAGGAATGCTGCAGTAACTTGGTTCCATTATAGTTGTTTGGGCTAAGAGAATTTACTTTGCTGCACCTAGTTCCAGCCAGGGAGACCAGAGCAATCTCGGGGGTCCTAAGAAGTTGCTGTCTGGGCACTCTCCAGGAGTTGGTAGGGAGGAACGGCCTCCCATTGCTGTTGTTGTCCACAGCTTAAACAGGTTCTTCCATTTATTTCCTTATGTTTATTAATTATGAATGGATGTATGTTATGTTTATATGTCTGAGGAGTAATTAGTTAGTAAAGTGAGTATCTTAGAGTGACAGTAGTTAAATCTGTTAAGAGTTACTGTGTTTCTTCTTCAGCATCCCTAGTAAGAAGTAATATCAGTATTACATTACTAACAAGGTATCTTTAATGCTTTCAATATAATAGTAATACTTTAAGTAATAGTTTATTGTTGCAATTATAAACCTAGTTTAATTATAATTGTTGAATAGGTAAGTAAGGTTACGTATAAAATATTTGTACTCTGTGTATTACCCAACTAATTAAACAATTATAGGAACCTTGAATAAAACTATAACAATAAAAATTACAGTAATTATATCATGGTCAATAACATTGCAGGAGAATTGTAGACACAGTTAGGGTAATCACATAAGGGTACAAACCCTAGTTGAAATTTAACCAGTCATTACCTATTAAATAAAATCAATGTGCCAAACCCTAACTGAAATTTATTAAAAGGAATTTATCATTAGTTAAATAAACTAGTCATTGTTTTAAAAACAAAAGAAACAGCAGAACAGTACATTTAGCTCAATATCGAGCTTAAACATCATATTAATATATTTCCCTTGACTCTCAAATTACCAACAGAGTTATAATCGTAATAATAGAATAAGCAATTAAACCAAAATCTCAACTGTAAGATTCGGACTGAACCCTATCATTCCATATTTTACAAGTAAAATAAATACTACGAATTAAGACAAAGATTTCACCTACAGCCGCAGCTCAAGTTCACAATATAAGTGGTTATACATTTAGTTTCATTTGTTCCTGGACAAAGCCAAACAAAATGCACGCTATAAACTAGCCTGATTATACAGGAAAACATTATATGCAGTCATATTACAAAAACCCTGGGTGAAAACCCTGAGCAAAAATTTAAGAGTACAGTAATAAAACATAGTAAAGAGGCCGTAACCTCATCTACAGGCAGGCTTACAGCCTTTGCTTTCTTCTTTTCTTTATACACAGTATTTTTTCTTTTATAAGAAAACCCTTAAATACCACAGAAAGACGAATAATGACAACTTTAACCGAAACCACAACATCATTATACAACGCAGGGTTTAACCTGTTAAGAATCCACTTGAACATACAGTTAAAAGACTGAATAGAGCCGAAGAAATCTCAGTGACGCATTACTCGAAGGAAAACCCTTGACCTCCCAAACAAACCATCAAGGAGGAAAATGCCATGGTGGAAACCAGGCTTACCAGGAAAAAAACCAGTTGCCGAAGCTCGTGCTATTCACGCCTTAAAGAGGAGCCAAAGCCTGAAACAAAAGAATAGTATCAGTTAAACTATATCTTTTTAGTGGTTAAACAAATTCTTTTAACTATAAAAAAAAATGATGGAGTAACCTGTAGCTTACCGGCAATTTTAAAGGAGTTCCAAACACAGTAAATAGCCTGTCAACCATGAGCAGAGGAGGTGTAAACCCTTCCCTTGTCATCGAAAGAACGAGATGGAAGAAGCAAAGGGTACCTTCCACGATAGAAGCCTTGACAGAACTAAGTCAAGAGATGCAGTCACGCTGTGACAGGGTTAATATTGGTAGCAAAAGGATAAACCCTAGGTTCATAACAAACTTACAGCTGCCAACAGCAAGATATAATGAGTTCCAAACGATACAATGGACAAACACGAAGGCCTGAGGCAGCATAGAAGCTGCTAGCACACAGTAACAGCAGATACTGGACCAGGAGGGTTCACAGAGTGACCGAGCCCGAAGGCAAGGGAGAAATGGCCAAGTAGGGTTAGTCAACGTTTTAATATCACAAATGCGTGGCCCTGGAGCAACCACGTAGCTGTTTAATAATTTTCATGCAGTGGGTCGACGTGCTATAGTCTTACAACGAGATTCTCCATTATTTGTTTTCCAAACAAAATCATAGTTTGAATATCCATTATAGTCGCAATACCATAGTTTCCCTGCCACAATATCCATGTTAGAACAATGCGTTGGAACTTTGTATAATGAAAATTAACACCTTGCCCTATATTTAATAAAACCTTGCATTGTCAATAGCATTCGAGATTAAGTCTTGGAGTCTATTTAAACATAGAGAATATGATAATTATTATAAAAATTATAAGGAGGTAGGTTTCAAGTATGTTAAATGTTGTTTGTAAAACCTACCACTATATTGCCCTTCACATTAATTCTCATGTGACAAGACATAGCTCATTTCTTTAAGTCTATAAGATAATGTAAAGATATGGGGTTCAACTGTTTACAATTTCACTACTATAATGTCGTTTGTTATAGCTTTGCACAGAAGGTATAGGACTTGTCATTCCTTCTTATGTGACTTTAACTGATAGAGTTCAAGCTATATAACTCACAAAAATTGGACTAAGGATACTCTAGTCCTTGATACTTATAGTTACATTGTAATAACAATCTCTTAATAGTCTCAGATTTCTAGTGATAAAAAGTAGACTCTTGTTATCCTTAATACCCAACGAGTTTAATCATGGTAGCTTATAGTTTCTATTCCATTGCCAATCATAGAAATATGATTAGATTTTCAATCCATACAAACCCTGAAAATGTTAAAAGGAGACATGTAATTGACAGAATACCTTGTAATTGCTAGAAACAAGCAAAGTATATATATTGATAATTCCAGATCCTTTATAATTGAAGTTATAAATCAAAATATACTCTCACTTTAAACTTGGCTTGATACGATAACAATGGATGAGTAAAAACTGGTATGAGTATGGTCACCCAGTTGTATTCTACAGTGCTAGTTATGAAGTATATTTGCGATACAGTAACATCATAAAAGGACAAATACTCCATAGAGTTATTTAATTCATCTATTATCAAGAAAAATAGCTATCGTATTCCCTCGTAATTTCCAACTCTCCATCAGTAAGATTATAAGGAGATCATAGGAAGAGTTCTACCTTTAAAACACTTGATAACCTGGCTAGCATGCTTATACTTTTACTGAATGTTTTGGTACAACAAATTGTTTTATAATACTTAAAAGATTTGTTTGCAGCGACCCAAACATTACCTGTATATCTGTAAGAGAAAGAAAATTTGTTGCATTAGCTCTGAAGCTAAGTAAGCCCAGTCTGTTATGGAAATTCCCCCTTGTGGTTGCAAAACAGAAAAACAATCAGTAACTGACAGGAAACTCATCTTTAAATTTATGTATAATAAAATAACAATTCAGTTACAATTCGAAGAACATAAACTAATCAAACGGCTAATGACTGAAATTAGTAAGATTTAATGCTACTTTTAAAAATTTTAAATTTTTCGGAATTTTTGGGTGTTGACATGTCAGTTGTTGTTGGGTTAAGAGAGGAGGCTATCCATATGCAAGGAGTGTAGAGAACTTTAAACTTCTTATTTGTGATGTTCGTTTCATGAAATATTGGGTTGGGTTAAAAGCTCGATAATCATACAAAGGTAGTTGATTGATGATTGAAGGACATACATGAGAATAAATATTACACAGTTTAAATTGTTAAAAAGGAGAGAATATAAGTTATATTTATAGGCATGACAAATATTAATACAAAACCTTGTATATTCTTGTGGGTATTCGATAAAAAGCTATAGATCCTACAAAGAAAACATCCGATCTACTATATATAGAAGAGTGACATATCTTATATGGTTATGAGACATGATGTTTTGTCCTTAATAGGAATATTTAGTAACTTAGTTGTGTTTTGGCTATATTTTTAAGAGGTTTAAGTTATGGTCAATGATTAAAGAATTCAATGGTAACTCTAACTATAGTATCCATACCCTTAAGATTGAATTGTTTAAAGACAATAACTAGGTTAATGAAGTTGGAAATACTATAATCCTTAATGTTTAGGTGAATACATATGATTACTTAACATGATCTTATATGAATGGCTAGGTCGATGATGGTTAAATTGTGGTCAAGGATCAAGCATTTAACAATCAATTAACCAAGTAGTTTCAAAATGTTATAAGGTCAAGAATCTTAAAACTTTCCATGATAAGGTTATTGGAATGGAACAACATGTTTTTTTATACGAAATGCCCCAATAGCCTATTAGCTTGCACTTCCTCCTTCTATAAAATTTCAAATTTTTTTCCATATATACATGATGCTACTCATATCATCGATTGGGGTGTGATTCAAGTAGAACCCGAGGGAGACTTCCAAATGGATCCTTTGCATATCTAGACGGGAAGGAGATTATGTTGCGGACCAGGCCATCGCTCAGATAAAAGTGCAATGGAAGCACTTCATCCCTGAGGGGGAAACATGGTCATGGGAAATGGGGGATTGTATGCAAACAACATATCCTTCCATGTTCCAGAATGAGCAAGAAGACTCTGAATAAAGAACACTGAGGACGGTGTTAAAAATAAGGGGGGGGGGATGTAACACCTCCAAGTCTTTTGAATTACTTATTTAATGTTTTATTTTAGAAATATTCTCCAAACATTTATTTTGTAAAAGATTTATAACGCTCTATGAGGTAAAATACTCACATTTATCTAGGTGAGTATTATGCACAAGAGATTTTATTTTATTATTAATAAAAATATACACTTGGAACAACCAGTTGAAAGAGGGACACCATCATGAGACAATGAAAAAGTGGATAGCAAGCAATATATTTAGTATCAATCAAATCCAAGTCAAAATATTAACAAACCGACCAGATCCACAATTATAGGGATCAATATATTTGCTTGAGATTTGATTGAGATGGCACAAGACCTGGGAAAAAATTATATAATGGTGCATTGAGAAAGCATAGGAATATGTGTGGTGCATAGAGATAAATTATTGTTATGTTGAGGGAAAGATGTCGAGTACTCTCTCTATTTGGAAGTCCATCATTGAATATGTTACAGACTCTTGGAAAGAGTGATGCATTCATATATCTGTTATAGAATCTTGGGAAGAGTGCTACATTCAGATTGGCTTAGCTAAGTTCGTTGGTCTATGGTGGTGATCCAGCTCGGGGGTGAAGTTGGGCAAGTAAGCATGGCTATCCTCTTCTATGTTTGGGAGGAACTGGGAAGCTCCAAGTGTTTTCCCATTATTGTTTTCAAGTAGGTGCTTCTAAACTCTTCTATGGCTATTGGTTACCATTGAAATAACTTGTAAACTGGTTATGGGGATTTAAAAATATTTTATGAAATTATTATGTTGTAATGTTATCATTTCATAACTTAGACTAGTTCAAGTTATAATCTGGTTTAGTATGTGTTTAAATATTGGCTTAGATATGGATTTATGGATTGATATATGGTCATAGTTTTCTTTTCTAAGAAGAATAATTTATGTTTTGTTTTAAAAACCAAGAGTGAGTGAATATGGTAAGATTGTAACGATTTTCCCCCTTTGCTATGTGTTACTAAATAGAACTGTTATATCGACACATTTTATGGTGGGTCGGCATTAGCCTTCAAATTGTGAATTGATTATATTTTTCCTTCATAATGTTGTTGGGATGGTTAAGTGTTTTCCTCGAAACCATCAGTCCTCAACACACAGATGGATTATCATTTTGTCAAACTTGGTAGCGACCATGGAAAAGTCATGATTACCAGTCAAGGAGATTGTGATTGGACATGATATGATTCATATTTTAATGATATCTCTATATTTCAATCACTAATTATGGCGTGGGTTTAATGCGTGCGAGTGTTAAAACAATATTCAATGAATCTCTAAAGTCTTGGAGAATTTTGGTAAAACCTTAAAGAGATTAATTATGTAATCGATGGACGGCTTGACAGCTGCATTAACTATGTAATCACCTTTTACCTTTGATTATCAAATTAATTTGTTAACTCTATAGAATTGCATTTAACCTCTGTGCTACTTGTTCAATCTGGTATCCATTTACATGCTTATTCGACCCGTGAGTGATTAATATTTCTCTATAGTGTTTAAATGTTTCCATTCTCTATAGCGCTCGCAGTCTTCCCCAGTTTCACTCGCAATATTTCCCATTTTACTTGTCATATTACCTAATTCTATGGTAGACTTCATTAAGTATTCATTTACAAAATTCCAATGCAGACATATATGGATTTGGTTAGTGCTACAATCTCGGTTGATAGATTGTTGTAACATCCCTACCATGAAATTTTGTGCAATTTTGGCCAATTTCGAACTTTGGACTAATGAAACCTAAGTTGTTCCAAATGCCCCCAAATGCTTTCGAATTCTATCTGGAAGGGATTGATGGGTCTTAGGACATACTAAGGCATCTACTAGACACTCAGACACTTGTTAAATACATTTATAACTTGCATTAATCAAGGAGGGATGAAAGGGAAGAATACTAGCAAATTCGATGTTGAAACCCCCCAACTAGTCACTGACTTTTTGGATTTCCAAATGTTGTACGAACCTCCCTAATTTCTAAAAAAAGGATTGTCTTGGATAAAGGACTTCAATGGTAACCAAAATGCATCATTATCATGATATATAACTTGCTATTACATCCATCAAACAGAAAGTTGTAACACATAGACATTGCTTGGAAAATGTAAACAATAGACATGGAAATTGTTACATAAACTTTAATCAAATGCCAAATGGGCCTGCATAAAATGAATTGGTCATATACAGTACATCATAGGATTCTAAATCATCTTATAACACATGGAGAATATCTGATGCAAAACTGATGTGTAATTACTCCAAAAGTTCACAAGGAAATATAGAGGAAAACTAGCTCGAATGAGAGGTTTGTTTGGAAGTTATGCACAATACACATGGCATTTCGAGATATGGATAATATATGCAGCTCAATATAGTGCCATAAATAAGATATTACATCCATGGAGCCACAAAGACACCCTCATCAAATCCTATGCATCCATTAGTGCACCATCAACACTAGAACATTGACATTGAGAAGAGAATGAAAGAAGAGATAGAAGAAGAAGATCTATGAGATGAACTCGAACTGTAGAGGGAATTGAACCTGAAATAATAATAAAATTATTTAAGATATGATAAGGGGTATGAATGGCCTCTCATCCAACCAACTTGGACATGGATATTTTACCTTCAAAATTGGTTCAATAGTAGGGAAGGTAAATACCCACCGTGCATGGACAAGCTAAGCTCTCCAAGAGTGAAAAACAAAAATGATCCAAAATCTGCAATCCTTCCTCATCATCCCTTTTTATTAACTTCATGTGGAATCATGAGCTTGAATTTCTCTCCAATACACTCACCCAACTCGAGTTAGTGGTTTCTTCCTTCATGAGACACTTTTCCTCCTCATTCTTGCACTCCTCTTTTCCCCAATTTGAATTGGGAATATTGGCTGACCATAACTCCCTCTATGCGCACTCTTGATGGCTATTTTTAGCCCTGATATGTCATATTTTTCACAGATCTTCCATCAGATCTGAATTTGGCATATTTGTCATAGATTCCTTCATTATTGTTGTCATAGATGCCATGGAATCTGGCACTCCTCTTTTCCCCAATTTGAATTGGGAATATTGGCTGACCATAACTCCCTCTATGCGCACTCTTGATGGCTATTTTTAGCCCTGATATGTCATATTTTTCACAGATCTTCCATCAGGTTTGAATTTGGCATATTTGTCATAGATTCCTTCATTATTGTTGTCATAGATGCCATGGAATCTTGTTACAAGTGTCACAATTTGTCTATTATTCCTCTTCCTCTTCATTGGGAGTTACTCTTCCACTCCAAGTCGAGTTTCCTTGATTCTTGCCATGAATATAGCATCTTCATCTACCCCAAGTACGTTACCCTCCACCTTGAACTCGAATTTGTGTGAGAGTGATGCCAAGTGTAGTGGGGCATCTTGCCACATGTGGGTCCCACAACTTCTTATGCACCCTCATGATCCAATGCCACCTTATTTTCCTTGTTATTATTTTTTATTTGACCCATTTAATGTGAATTTGTAAGCCTAAGGTCATTTTGGGTCTTGTAGATCCTTTATTCCAAATTTTAATGGTTCCACCACAATCTAGGGAACTAGTAGGTTAGTCGAATTTTTCCTCCATGATAATTTATTTGGATGGGGACATTACAATTGTAGGCGCTTGGGCGATCCATTTGGGTTAGGTGAAAGTTAAGTCCACCTCCACTCTTGTCCGGAATTTCGATGATTAGTGGGGTGTAAGGTTCAGTTGCACTCATTTTAATAGTATCTCTTGAGATTCGCAGTGTTTGAATGCATGGCCAAGGTCACCTAATCTTGCGATTAATACATTGACAGATTTCTTTAACTGGTGACATGTGAATCCCACAATAGGATTGACATAAAAAATATAAAGTAAACCTGCAACGACTTATTATTTTGCTTGAACTGCATCGGTTATCAAGCGTAACTCATAGGCATTAATTTTGTAGTTCATCATTGTGGTGAAGGTTCAGAGTCAGTGCCATAGTCCATAAACTCTGGTTTGTATTTTCTAAAGTGTGCTTACGGGCTCAGCGTTCAAATGTTTCCATGTTTGGAAGCTCTACTGCTCAGTAGTGCTTACAGGCTCGGCGTTCAAATATTTCCATATTTGGCATCTCTACTCCTCAGGAGTTACGCTTTGACGGATTGTTGCATCCCGCTAAGTTTTCCTTGGTGTCCCATTTGGAATCGCATGATTCTAACCAATATTGAATCCGCCTATCAAACGAGTGTCTCAAAGAGAGAATCGAGATTGTGGAAGTTGTTAGTTAGGTACTTAAATGGAATGTGGAATTTGTATATTATAGCTATTGCTAATTATACATTTTAACTTTACTGGTCATAATTTAATTAAATATTAGAATGTTGGTATTATGTGGATCGAGAACACAGGGTTGGATGATGAAAAGAGATCCATAGGTTAACATATATGTAAAATGGTTTAAAACATATGGGAATTAGTTTATAGATGGTTTTAAAATATAAATAGAACATAGATATATGTGGATTGTATTGGGTTAATACGTATATGCATAGGGTTTGGATTATGAATAGTTTAGTGTATATATATGAAAGTAAACCAAGGTTCGAGAACATGGGGCCAAGAACAGGGGTTGTGAGAACAGATAAATGAGAAAATATAAAGGTTTAATATATAAAGTCTAATATGTTTGAAAAGTTACATTATGGGTTAACATAATATATATATATTTACGTATAAAGTGTAATATATTTGAATTATATATGGGTAAATATATAAAGTGTAATGCGTTCGATAAGTTACATATGGTTTAACATGTGTGTGTGTCTTATATGGAATTTGTTTCCTTATATATATTGTACATATAAGGCTTGCTATGTGTACTTATGCTTAGTTTTATGTATCTACTTGAAATTGACACTTTAGATATTTTGGTATACTATTGCTCTTATGTAATCTCTTAAGATGGAAGCTATACATATGAAAATAGATTTGAAGTTATGTTAATAATACATTTTGTAAGTATATTGAAAAGGGTTAACATATGCATTCATGTTGTATAATGTATTAAATTATATTTTATCGGTTGTAATACATTTGAATTATATTGATATATTATTAGTGCATATATATATGTATGTGTAGAAGAAAACAACTTGTGTAATAAACTTAGAAATCTATTTCATCCAACACGAAACCTAGTGTAGGATTTGGACCTTACCTTTTTATAAAGGATGATTGTATTAGTATTTTAAGGGGGGAAATAAATTTTTTTATGACTTTTGGCTACATTACATAGATTGAGTATATTCAACGCTTGGTAAGCCTTTTCATATTTCTCTTTTAATAGATCATACTTTGGAGTGGGATATGGGAAAACTAAAACACCTTGTTTTCTCCCAGTGGTCTTTCCATTAAAATGCTTCACTCCCACCAGTGGTTGACCTCTTCCCCATCACACTGTTCTGACATCTCGATGTCCACATCAAATCATGCCTACAAAGGCAAGTTGTATTCATAGCCGCATTGCTTTCACCGTCACCCAAGGATCCATTATGGAAAATTTAACTCCCTTACCAACCTCCCCATCCCTCCCAAGCTCGTTCAAAGCCATTTTTCACGCTACGCAGTCATCATCCTCTGGGGAGGTTGCTACTCCCATCATGGAGTGGATATGGGAAAACTAAAACATAGGACTGGTAGGGGGAGTGCCAATGGGGGTGATAGCGATCATTGACTCCAAGGAAGAGAGGCTGGATCATTTTCCTCTTCGAGTTCTTTATGCAATCGTTGTTTATTACGGATGGAAAATATTCAGCAGTTCCACATCATCTGCAGAAGAAATTTCAGACAATAATTCAAATGCTTATGATATTCAAAATAATAGGAGCTCCGATGTCAACGAAGAAGCAAACCAACCAAACAATAATACAGTTCTTGATTCGCTATAGGAAAAAATGACGGAGGTGAATAATCCTAATCTTATTAGGAGGAAACATTGCAATGAAAGTCACATTATCCCCTGATTTGGATTGACATCATCCCCTGATTTGGATTGATAAAATCGAGGTGTACTACTAGAATAGGGAATACTAATAGAACATAATTTTGTAGCATGGACCCTCTACACTTTTTGGTACATATGTCACTATTGTAAATTTAATGCAAAATCTGCCATTGTTTGTTGTAATATTTGTCACTATATAATGTATGCTTCAAGTTTTTATGACAACTAAGAACGATTAAATTTTATATCTTTAATTTTGAGTTGCATTATATGGGGTTACCTTGATTAATCATTTGTTCATCCATTTCGGGTATGAATCTGTAATCACATGTACTGGAAAATATTTAAGATACTAGCTTGAGAGTTCTTTGATTTCTTCTTTGTACTCTGAAATACTAGTTGACACCATCATCTCCATACATGATTCAAGCACATGACATATCTTCATAGAGTTATAATGTCTGATCCAATATTGTACTAGTTTGTATTGGCAATAGACTATAGAGATTGAGCAATTCTCTCGTGTTTGTGTGCTTGAATCTTGCTTAGGATTGTCTTGTTCTTCGGTTAATTTCATAACACACACAAGTAATAGTATCTAATTCATTTTATTTCTTTAAATATTACTGCAATTTACATGTAAGATTTGTTTACAATTCCATTGATATATTGTGGACTCTTGTTTCAATTGGCTAGGTCGTAACTATGCATATTATTCCCGTGAATCATTATTCACCTTTATGATTTATTGTTCCTATTTCTAAGCTTCTACGACTGTATTGCATGCCACTTCCTTTGACATAGTCCCCTTGTGTTCTTGCAGCACAATTGAGCTTATCCATATCACAGAGCACAACTCCTAAGTCATGTCGTTTGACTAGCCTCACACAAGCTTACTAGATTGCAAACCTTTAGTTTCATTTATCATTTTGTACATGCTAGCCACTAAATGCCATAATGAATACCTGCATGAAGGTATGTGAACCTCACGGGTATTATTGCTAAAATACTTGAACATTGATGAAAGGCCTTTTATGCTTTACTTTCCTGACAAAGTTGTCTACAATGTAGTTGTTTCTCCTTGACATTTGATCTATAGATATTTGTGTTTTCTTGATGGACCAAAGATATTTTGTTGAGAAAATGATCATTTACATTGTTTGATTTGGATTGAATTCTGAAGCTGTAATTTTGGTCAATTAAGTCTTCCAATCCTATTTGGGAGTTTATTTATCATAGGCATGAGGTTTTACAACCATGCATTGTAATAATGTATCTTTGTCAATGCCAATATGTCCAGGGACCTCAAAGAAGATGTCCTTATCTAAGTTAGGGATAAATTGTTCCACCAGCCAATGCCATATATCAATCTAACCAACATGTGTTTTAGGTGTCAACCCCTTCTGCTTCGGATTATGGAGACTAATGCAACATGGTAGTACTAGGAAGGATATATGTACAAGGAAGTATATGAATCAATTACAGGTTTTCCATGCTTCCATTCATCTAGTATTAATTTGTTATGTTGCATTCTTTACAAGCTACTCCACTCTAGCATCATCTTACTCCACCACTCTTCATTACTCCAACACTACTTGGGTTTGCAGATCCTTTATCACTCACGGACTAAAGGCTACTAAGACATTGATGACATTGCGGTCACTTTTTGATGTTACGTTTATTGGCATTACCTTTGATCAAAGCTTCAACACCAAGGATCAATATGTATTTATGAAGAATAGTTGTTCCTTCTTCCCTTCTAGGAAGCAATACCTAACTAGCACTAAACATATTATCATGAAAATGGTGGGTTTTGGGAACCAATGATGGAAATGGATTATGAAGGACTTGCACAGTTTCCTAACACGTCGAGAATTGCACATTTTGGGGCAGCGGTAACTATGGATCTCCTCTATGGGTGCTCCAATAATGTATGGAATTATCTCTTAAGTTACGTTATACAAGATTAGAATACTCTGGCCTCAATTGCAAGTAGATTTGGAGTTAGCGTGCAATATATTGAGATAGTGAAAAACATAACAGATCCAAATTTCATCTCTGTCAGAAATGTCTATTATATACCCATGAACTCAAATGGGATTCTTATTATATTGAAGCACAACCACACCATCACACTTATTGGTTACTGTGTAGAAGGCCTTAACCATCCTCTAGTGTATAATTTTGTAAACAAAGGAAACCTTGAAGAGAATCTCCATGGTATGTAATCAATAGTATTGCATTTTAAGAATCATGTAGAAATAGTTAGCAGTACATTTTGAGAATTATGATATCATGTACTATATTATAGTGTCTTTCATTTTCTTTTTCCTGAGAATTGGTTATAGCCCTAGCTATTAATTATATATATTTCAAAAGGAAAGGAGAAGCCAATACTTCCTTGGACAGTGCGATTGAAAGTGGCAATAGGTGTTGTTGAAGCATTAGATTACTTGCACAATGGATTTTCTCAATCAATCATTTTACTGCATAAGAGTTTGAACCATAGGTATAAATCATTTAACTGCAAGAAGCATCAAGACTAAGTTTGATCGTTCAATATTATTATAA
Source organism: Larix kaempferi (assembly GCA_027924585.1). Classification (NCBI taxonomy): domain Eukaryota; kingdom Viridiplantae; phylum Streptophyta; class Pinopsida; order Pinales; family Pinaceae; genus Larix; species Larix kaempferi. Next base: position 21,122,523 of record BSBM01000625.1, read on the forward strand.
ATATTATTATTGATCTAGAGTTGTGAACTAAAACTTGGAATTCCACACCAATGAAAAATTTCAACAAAATTATTGTGGCTTTAATTATAATAGTTGTCAGATTTTGGGCTAGCAAGGTGGGTGTCAACATCTTCATATATCACATGCAGTGATGTTTTAGGAAAATTTGGGTATGTAAACATCTTCTTAGTTTCAATTGGATAATTTTAGATAAGGCTACCCAATTTGTAACCATACTATTCACTTATTGTGACCGTAGTTTAATAGGTATCTTGCTACATAATATTTTGTTTATGGAAAGGTTAATGACAAGACATATGTAGCAATTTGTTGGAAGATTTTTTGCAAGGACTATGTACCAATTCATCAAGCTTTGATTAACTCGGGATTGGAAGAAGTCATTTTTCTTGCCAACAATATATTTCTTTATGGTTGCTTATAGGATTTCCATGGCCACAATGGTTTCATATTCTTATATGGTCAAGAACGTGAACTAATCCTGCTTTACCTCAAAGAATAATTAATATCAGCCAAACATTAACTTCACTAGAGAATTCCTTTATGTTAGAGGCAAGCTCATGGGTGGAAAGGAAGAAATTCATACTCCATTATCTCTGCAGACATGGGAACTGTTTGCCTAGTTGGCTTCTTTTGAACACATGCTAATTTTTTGTGTGTTATGCCCACATTTCTACTTCTTACTGCCAAAAATCATGTAAATATTGAAAAGGATCTATGGTATTAGCATTGTTACTTTGTTGTTGGGAAGGAAAGGACCACAAAAAGAACTATCCACTACTAACCAGTTCTCATGGATTCCAGGTTGATTAATTAAGGATTAAAGCAGGTTTGCAGAGTTGATCTAGTAATAATTTGGTGGATATCCATTGATTATTCTTGACATGTTGGAAGACATTTTCCATGGAAGTAAATAAATTTGGCATTTGTACTTTCTTTGTTGATATATTGGAGTGCATGAAATGAAGGATGACAAATGTTCCTGATATAGAGCATTCATTTGGATGTGACCAATTTGTACTTGTAAATGTTTTGATGTATGAATATTTATCAAAATATTTTATAGGGAATTTTTGTATTTTGTTAGTTCTATCCTACTATTTGCATCCATTTTGTTGGGCAATGTTATCTTTGGATGAAATCAATATTGGCTTTAAAATGTAAGATTATCTTTTGGAAGATATCAAGGGTTAAATATGATACAAATCCTATTGGCATATTACCATATCAGGGCCCATTTCATCCAAGATTGGATCAATGCATTAACTATTTCATATGAAAAATGATTGCAAACTCCATCTAGATTTGTACTAAAGGAGTTAAAATCCCTGCAATTAGCCTTTAATGTTTTATTCCATAAAAAGTTATCTTCTTGGATGTGGGAGGAAATCTACGATAGAAAAAATGTTGGTTTTTTATGCAGAACAATTATAGAAGGGATGACATTAAAGTGTTTGAGTTTCATACCCAAGATGTCATGCACGATTTCAGGATATGTGCCCCATTATTTTCAAACCTCCAATGTGATAACTTATAGATTAGCACTTCAACTTTTTTAAAACATTCTCTTCCAACTTTATAGGGTTGTGAGCAAAGTTGGCAATTGAATGCCTAATGTTCTTTTAACCTTTTCATTTGGAAATGAGTCAACAAAGTCCATTAATATAGAAAATCATACTTATAAGGTCTCAATATATCCCGCGTTCAAAGAATAAGAACACAAGAATATATCCTTGATGATCACCTAGACAAGAAAACAACAACAAAGCATTACAAAACCGAGACAAGCCATTTGAACTAAATGGACATTAACTGAATATATATCAAGATGCATTAAGGTGGGTTGACCCCTTTGGTTGATGAGACGAGTTCATTGGAGAAGAACAAAATTTGAAGGGCTAGGCTGCTTGTTTTATGAAGGGAAATGTTTTCATATCACCCTTCAATGTTGACTAGTTTGATATTTTGAGTGATGTTGGTAGGGTGTAGAATATTGTTGTCATGGATGATAGAAAACCACGGCATTGGGGAGTTGTTATGATTCCCCCCCCTAGATAATTTGTCGACCAGATTTTAGAGTTTATGCATCTTTTCTTGTGTTGAGGGTTCACATATAAGGTTTATTTGGTGCTAGGGTCCTATGGTTAGGCATCTTTTCTCTTTTTTGCAGTGACTCAATTCTTTGATGTTATCTATCATACCAACTTCTCAGAGGCAATTGTTTGTGTTGCTTCTAGTTGTTTGGATCTTTGCTAGTGGTTTCTGTCAGTTTTGAATTTCATTTATTTGCTTGGTGTTTTCTGTTAATTTTCTCTTTGTGGGTGTGAACATTGCTGAAAAATGCAGCATTAGCAAAAAATCACCAGGGATCTAGACATTCCAGGATGTTGGAAAAAATGGTGAAAAAATCGACAAACTATGAAAAGCATTAAAAAGTACAAAATTATTTTTTTCTTCTTAAAATACAAGCCAACAACAACATCAAATAAGCATATTGGTGCATGAATATGGAAGAAACAACAATATATATGACATTGTGGATGCCAAATGATAATTCAAACACTAATCCTTGATAATTGTTCCTTCAACATTAATAAATATAATATCACATCATTATAATAAATCTAGTAGCTATCCATTGATCCCCTATACCCCTTTTATGGATAAAAGGATGGGTTTTCCTCTCATTAAAGAATCCCTATGGTTGGATACAGATGGTAATTGGTGGGTGTCTCACTCTGTCTAGAAGGTGTTGTTGAGGTTGGCACATCAACCTCACATAGTTTCCTCCACCCTTACTGGTTGTGAGTCATCCTCCTTTGCCCCTCCTCATGTAAACACTCAAGGACCTCCGAAGCATGACTCAAATACATCAATAACACTCCTTATTTACCATTGGAGTTTCTACTCATACAAATAAAAAAACAAAAATTAAATGTGTTTCAAGGCAATCCTAGATAGAAACAAACACTATATAGTTTGCCTTGATTGATTCAATGTCCCATCATGAAACTCCTCCAAGTATAAATACTCAAGTTGTAGTTGTACACCTTCCTTTTACAGAGCATCAACTTCTTTCTTTAGCTCCAAAAAGACATGTGAATGTAATATGTTCAAACAAGTGTGAAACCTCCTTACACTAATATGCTAGAGGCTGAAGTGCAACACAATGAATTACACGCTCAACTTTCATCCAATTTATGGCCATTAATGCATCACTTCTAAATCCAAATCCAATATTAATAGAGTTCTTAAAACCATAATATTGACTTAATTATTAGTACCACTTCCTAAACACGCCTTAAATTTTATATAGTGACTATTAAAAAGGAAGAAAACCCCACCAATATTGTTGATATTCTTTGGATTTTGAGATTGCCTATCAAAGAGACCACATGGGGTGGAGTTGTCAATCAATAATTCTCCTACCCATATAGGAAATTTTACTTTGTGGGAATTCTACAATATTGAAAATAGCACAAAAATGGGCAAATACCTAAAAGTAGACACAAGTGTGTTTTCAAATAATTGGGCCTTGCCAGAAAGCCAAATGCCTCATAAAACCAAACATGTCATAGCTCAAAATTCTTTTAGTTCTTGCCTTTGAAAGCATACCTTCAATCATTAATAGTAATGCCACTCTAAATATTTTGAACTCCAAGAGTCCAATCCACTAACCAACATCCCTTCCAAATTTGCTAATATGCTAATATGCTAATAGTGAAATCATTAATAAAACTGGAAACCTAAAATCCCATCTCCCTTGGAAAATGAATTAATTTTTCAAAACCTTCTATTTAAAATTTTCATTCTTCCTACAAGCCTATTGACTTCGCTTTACCAAAACATTGGAATTAAAAAAAACTTAAAGGTTATGCATTGCATTACCAACATTTGTAGAGATCGGGAAAAAAATTGCACATACATTCTACCAGGCTTAAGAAGTATCTCTTTCTATTTGCAACCAATTCTAGCCCACCTTTGTCCATTAACAATAATGACATGATATATATCTTTTATTTTTACAAAAGAGACCTTATAGATGCATATGGAGGGAACCTTTCAATTATCTATACACTTTCAAATCTAAAACTTCCAACTTCAAAAAATCAACATGATATCTATGTCGGTGCATTGTAATGGACGAGTTTTAATTTATTTTCTGATGACATCATGATTATAATTTCCCATAGGGAGATTTTCAAATACGAGCTTAAATTTCCAAGAACATGTATTGTGAAACTTTGATATAACAATAATATGCATTTTTCTGAAATTTTCAATATGTCATTCTCCATTTTCTTTTGTTTTTTTGTTCATGTGATCTGGCATCTTTTTTGGGGAACTACTACTTTCAGTGGTCCTTCAACTAAGCAGCTAAGTTATCGATCTGAAATTTTACTTGGATTCATTGAGAATGGGCTTATTTTTCAAAGGATTTGAATCCCTATTTTAGATTTCAATATTAAAATAAGTTCCATCACATCACAACTTTCCATTAAACCATCCACCTACCCTAAAATCACAACTTTCCATTAAACCATCCACCTACCCTAAAATCCTACATATGTTTCCTTAAATTCAAAAAACAAAACCTTGATGAACATAGAAGAGCAGTGAGAATCAAATCTCGACTAATCATGATAAACTCTACTAACTTATAAAGATACTACAACATAACCAAAAATGCTTGAAACTCTTTTTCTCAATAAACCATTTTAATGAATGCATAATATGATTACTTTAACCCAAAATCATTATCAATACACATTAATATTGGCCAAAGAAAACTTGGTTTATTATATACTAATGTATACATGAAAATTTACATATATTCACAATGAAATAAAAGATTGAATTCCATTTCTACTACCCTCGGCCCATGGGAGGCAAATGCAAAATGTACACATTTAATGTGACTGAATCATCAAGGTAGAATGTTTTCAACTTATCTTTGTAATCACAAGATTCCACCTAGTACAAAAGCTTCTAGGATCTCACTATTCATGTGATTCTAAATAGAACTTTGAAAACACATTGAACTTCAATGACCTACATCCCCAAACATATTCCTAGCCACTATTACAGTTCAACTTGCAGCCCCAATAGATCACAGGGCTATCATTATCAAGGACGCACACCATCCATCACAACAAGCACATGAGGTGACCCACAAATACAAATACATTGAATGTTCAGGATCCCATTTTTGGGAACTTTATACAAGAATACCCACTTCGTTCTAACAAATAAAATAGAATAATGCCTACATTGCCTTTAAATATTGATACCTTCCATGGGATTTATGGGTTTTAATGGCTTTCAAATAATTTTTTATCGCTAGGTTTTGCAATGGGTGTGACCACAAATATAGCAGAGCAGCCCTTGTAAGGATATAACTCAAAGTCCTGCCAACACTCTTCATCAAAATTTTGTGCATAGCTCAATGGGTCATACTGTAATTGAAACCCTCCCGTGGTGTCTTTGTATGGCAGAAAACGAAACTCCTCCCCTCGCTTTTGAACTTTCACAAAATTTCCACTTGGTTCCATGGCAGCAACACGCCTGTGTTCTTCATGGTTTTCCCATACCAATGGCTGGACTTCCTAAGGCCTTTTTGCCACCAATAGGAATGGACATCTACAGATTTGCAATAACCCATTTCAAATCTTTTCTTGAAAATCAAGATGAAAGAATTTTGCTTAAACTTTTTCATCCTTTTGGAAATATGACCGGACCAATTAGTGACATTTCCATTCAGTGCCTTCTTGAATGACATCAATAAATTAATCGCTGCAATGAGCAGTAGAAAATCCTGCTAGATGCTCCATTATCAGAGAGGCCATATACCTTGCAACATCGTCCTTGAACATATCCACAGGGAACTTGTGCATGAAATTGGTCATAACTCGACACAAGTCTTTCAATCTCCTTTCATGCATTACCTTCCAAGCCTTCTTTCCAATTTGCTTGAAGATGGAAATCTTGTTTTCTTCCCAGTAACCCACCGTGACGACCTTCGTTGGGCAGGCCCGTTGCCTTAGAAAGGTATTGTAGCTCCACTGATATCCTGTAAGTTGTAACCCAACACTGTAGAACACTTGTTTTCAAATTCTCCCAAAACTCCCCAACGAGGTGCAAAACGGACCGTCCCGATGGATTCGGCCTTTTCAATGTAAGCCTTCAACCCAGACTTGTCCAACACCTGGATATTTTGTAGATTATCAGTTTCCATCCATCTTGTGGGTGGTGGATGATGTAATAATGGTTGGAACTCATCCTTGGAGGGGACATGGACTAACAAATACTCTACTGTACTCTGCTCCTCAGAGGGAGAATCAACTCGAACGAAAAGGGTGCAGATCTGTTTGTCGGTTTTTCATGACAATGGATTGCAAGAACACTATGGCATTTAAATTGGGATGCTTGAATTTCACATCCTCTTCTTATATGGATCCAACAAAGAATGCACTCCAACTGACCACTGCCGCCTCTTCCAATTACCATAAAACCACGATGCTGGAGATTGTGCTTCTTTAGCAGTGGAACAAGAACTCTCGGAGATTTGGTTCTCAACATAAACGGAAAAGGATTATGCAGGGTGCAGAGGATGATGAACTTGTAGCTCGAAAATTTGTTTTGAATGAACTCGGCGTGATGGGGAGGTTTGTAATGCCGTCAAATTTTCCATAATGGATCCTTGAGTGATGGCAACATGACTCTGCATGCAGGATTTGATGTGGACATCAATCGATGTCAGGCTATATGAGTCAAGTCACGACGATGGGAAGAAAACAACGGCTGTGGGAGTGAAGCGGTTTTGTGGAAAGACGGCTTGGAAAGAACAGGGTGTTTTAGTTTGCCCATATCCCACTCCTCATACTTCTTCCTAAATTAAATTATAGCTTATTGAACATGCTTCACTCCTCATACTTCTTCCTAAATTAAATTATAGCTTATTGAACATGCTTAACAATCATATTGATATAATAATCACCAGCGTGAAAAAGAACGAATAGTTTTCCCATATCCACTCCTCATACTTCTTCCTGAATTAAATTCTAGCTTATTGAACATGCTTAACAATCATATTGATATAATAGTCACCAGCATGAAAAAGAACGAATATGGATGTGGTAGCGCATCACTCAGTTATTCAATTACTTCTCTAGCTGCTAATTATCTGGATGCATGATGGGATTGACAGGTCAAACAACCATGTTCAACACATTACAAATTTGAAATGTCCGCAATGATGTTTATATTGGTGTTTATTTTGGTCTTTAATAGTTAATTTAGACCTTTCCTAACCTTTGACGGGACCTTAAAATATCCTTAAAATTAAACTTTCATATCTAAAACAAGGGAAAAAGCTGCGTGGCAGCTTACTCCCTGCCAATGGGCCAGGCGCCACCTGGCAGCTATGCAGAAGCAAAAGCATAAAGGAGAAAGCTAGAGCATGTGGAAAAAAAGGGTGAACGTGTCACGAGGTTGGAGCACGTGTCAAGCTAGTCTAAGCCGTATGCTCGAGCACAAGTGTCGCAGCAATATGTACGAGTTCAAGTTCTGCGATGGAAGAGGACGCTCGAGCACAAGCGTTGCAGCAATAAGTCAAGCTGTCCGAGTTCAAGGTCTGCGAGGGAAGAGGTCGCTTCTTGAAACTAAATTCGCGTCTAATTTTCTGCTATCACTTCTATACAACTCTCGTGTTTGTGCAGGAAGAGTACCGCGCGACGTGAAGGTGGAAAACACAATTCCTTACTCGACAATTCCTTACTCGTCTATTCAGAACAGTGAATTTCTCCTTCAGAGTCTCCAAACCAACAGAAAACCTGGAAGCCAGACTTTGTCCAAACCAACAGAAAACTTCAGAAAACCTGGAAGCCAGACTTTGTCCAAACCAACAGAAAACTTGGACGCCAGACTTTGTCCTGGGGCTGTGCGGCCCTCGGTCCTTGCCTGTTATCCATTAATTGCTGAATTTGAAGAGAAATTTAGGTCGTGGAGTGCTTCTTCCCATGGTTCCAATGGCCTGTTGGAGCTTCCGTTTAGTATAACTGATTTGGCATGTCGAGAATTTACAGAATTTCAGACTATTTGCAGGTAATGTTAGTTCAAGAAATTTATGTGTCTGTTAATAAATTCTCTTGTCGACACTAAAAAACGAGACTGAGGAACTCGTAAAGCTTAAATTATTGATCGTAAAGCTTAAATTATTGATCATTAGGCTTTATTTTCATTTATTGCAGAGACAATTTATTTTCATTTACTGCAGAGACAATTTCTGTTGTTTTTTGTTAGAGTAAATTAAAAGAACTAGCAAATCAAGTTGTTCATTGATCTCTTGCGAGTATATGAGAAGATTAAATTATTGCGAGTGTCATATTCATCTTTGGGGAAGATTAAATTATTATTATTTTTAAAAGATATTTGTAATGAATTTGCAATGAAACAATATGTTTGAAATTTCGATTCATAATGCTTTTGTTTCTTCTACTGATCTGCAGGACTATATACTTGCACTGAGCACTGAGGATGAACACGAGGATATATTTCAGAAATTTAAAGCAAGAGAGCGTAAAAATTGTTTTACATGATTTAAATTGAATTGGAATTTTGAAAAAGTCCGTGGATGTTTCAGTAATTAATTCATAACTTCTGCTGTGGCGCAGTACACAGCTGGTATCAACTTCAGTGGGAAACACTCTTCTTCAGCACGAATTTACTGGACAGATTCTTGTCACTTTCACAAACTATACTCATATACAGGTCCTGGGTATCACCTGCATGACACTAATTGCAATCAGAATAGAAGAGAATCAACCTACAAATTGGTATAAATTTCAAAAAATTATTTCTTTCAAGTTCTATTTTCCATATTAAAATGCATTTAGATCATTACAAGTTCTATTTTCCCTATTAAAATGCATTTAGATCATTACAGTATTAAAATTCTTTTCAAATTTGTAATCGCGTCAAACTTCTTAGAAATGAAATGGAATGGAATGTCCTTAAAGTTTTGGACTACCGATGCTCCTCACCTACTACAGCTACCTTTCTCTGGTAATTCTTGCACAGTATATTCACATCTCTTGCACAGTATATTCACATCTCAAAAATTTTAAATAGAACATTAATCTTTAACAACTCATATTTCCAGGTATTACTTGAAGGCTGTACGAGGAAACGCAGAGGTTGAGAATATTTGGCGTGCTTGTCATTGGTAGATCTACCTTTCGGTAATTCTTGCACAGTATATTCACATCTCAAAAATTTTAAATACAGGTATTACTTGAAGGCTGTAGGAGGAAACGCAGAGGTTGAGAATATTTGGCGTGCTTGTCATTGGTAGATCTACCTTTCTCTGGTAATTCTTGCACAGTATATTCACATCTCAAAAATTTTAAATAGAACTTTCTTTAACAACTCATACAATGTTCTATTTCCAGGTATTACTTGAAGGCTGTAGGAGGAAACGCAGAGGTTGAGAATATTTGGCGTGCTTGTCATTCGTAGATCGAGAATATTTGGAGTGCTTGTCATTGGTAGATCGCCAATTTCTGCGCTTTTGGTGGTGGTTACTATTTGAGGAGCCATTCATTATCGATTGCTGGATCGCATTGCATAGCACGGATTATAATTGAATTAATTATGCATTTCTAAGTGATGGGAACCGTTCCTATTGTTCATGTCTTTGTGCATCCAGCTAACCTGTTCTGACGTCCCTTCCCCTAGCCCCCGGAAGTCATGAGGGAAGCCCCTCTCGAACGTACAGCGGTATGGCGTTCCCGAGCAGTGGAAGGCGGTATGAAAATGATCGGCATAGGCTCCCCGTGTCCAGTTTTAGAGTTAAACAAGGCAAAGAACTACAGTGGAAGATGGTTCATCGGAAGAGTGAGGGTGCAGAAGTCAAGTTTGTTTCCATCAGCATCTTTGGCGGTCCACCATAGTTGTATCTTTGGTTCTGAGCACCTGTCAGGTGCTCAATTATCCAGTTGTTTCGTACCAATCTATAATGCAAATCAATATCATATTTTTTTCATATTACTACGGCAATAGTCGATTTACAGTATAGACAACAGATCCATTAAATAAAGAATCTAAACATGGAACGGAAATACACTATTTTGAAGCATGGAATAGAGAGATTCAACTGTAACAAGTAAAATTGAAATGAAAAATAACGATGAATGCGGCCAAACAATCTAAACAGATTTTAAAGAAAGAAACAAGTGAAGATGTGTTAAACAAGCAAAGCACCGCACAGTTTTCTTTTGATATAGGAAATAGTTCTCAAGAGCTAATAGATATTGATGATACAGAAAGGAATGGCGTTCCTAGAGCTTGTAAAACCTGCTGTCCTGGTAAGTGCTGAAAGAATTTAAGTTTGGTATTTTATTTCTTTATTACAAAGTATTTAGTGTACAAAGCAACCCTATATACTCGTTTTTTTGTTGATAAATAACTACATGATGGCCTGAAATTTGTAATTAGACTGTGATAGAACATTCTTTCCGTCAAATGGTTGCAGTGGTTAGGTGCTTCAATAAGCGTGTTAAGAAAATATCGAAATTGCACCTTGCCACAGGGCTTCGGAACTATATTCAAATATGGCTGAGAAGGAAAAGAGCTGGTAATTAGCTAGCAATTATAGAAGAGGGAAAACGTCTGGTAAACTATGCTTCCATCAATGCTCTGGCATTCCGCAAGATACTTAAGAAGTATGTAAAACCAGGTCTGTTCCAACATTTAGTTACAAATCTTGTAGATTTCAACATTTAGTCTCAATATTATAAATTATACTAAATTCAACCACGAACAGCACACGCTCAACCCTTAAGAGTAACCCTAGATGAAAATCTGAGCAAACAAAGAATTTACCAGTAGGGAGGAGCTCAATCTCAGAGCAAACTGCCATGGATTTGAAAGTTTTACACCTTGTACTCCAGGAAACATTTGCTACAGATACGTGGAGAAAACATATGGTAAATATAACCATCTCAAAGCAAACTGCCCTGGATTTGAAAGTTTTACACTTTGTACTCCAGGAAACATTTGCTACAGATACGCGGAGAAAACATATGGTAAATATAACCAGAAACTGAAAACTATAAACTCTACATAGTGATACAAAGAATGAACAAGGCATGTTACCAACTTTCTCCAGGAGCACCAACGCATGGTTGTCTGACTGAATTGAATGAATGTGGCCATGAAAGGAATGGACGCCCTCCATTAAACTCTACGATCTTTCTGACATTAACTTACATAGTACGCTGAGCACCTGTTGAATTGTGGTTATACCAAGTGCATGTGAACATGCATAATGCCATGTGTTGATAAGAAATAATAATAATGTGTTGATAAGAAATAATAATAATGGGATGTTTCAATAATAATAAAATATGGGTTCGCCTTGGTTTGAGGCCAAATAAGACCCTAAATAATTTGATTGGCTATAAACAGTTTTTGTAAAAAAACTTTGGTTATAATGCAGTGGAAAAAGTGCAGGGACTAATAGTATTATGCAAAACCGATTTCTATAGTCTTTGCTATTTGGCAGAAACTAATAAGAGTTGAATGGTACAATAGTCCAGATAAACCTTCTAAACAATACACCAAAACATTAATCTAGAAACTGGCAATTAACACATTAGTTGGACACACTAGTTTTAGTTGACACAAAATAAAAAAACATATATATTTAATTCTATAAAGTGCAATTTGTTGAGAATATGTACATGTTTCACATCTTTCCTTTCTACTCTTCTTACAAAGACATTGCTATTTTGTGATTTTTTTTGTTTTTTATAAAATATATAATAAGACAAATAAAATAGAAGATAAAATTTACTTTCTCCTCAATCAAATTTAAAGAAATTAAAATTAAGGCATTGCTATTTTGTGATTTTTTTTTGTTTTTTTATAAAATATATACTAAAATAAAAATAAAATAGAAGATAAAAATAACTTTCTCCTAAAAATAAATTAAAATTAAAAAACATTTGTAATTAACTGAAAAGATGCCATTATAAACTGAAAAGGTGCAATTAGAGGCTAAGGAGGATGTGAAATGCAAAGGAGAACAAGCCAAATTGCCTATATAAAAAAATGGTATGCCATTCTCAAAACTGTATAGAGCAAGACCTGTATAAAGCTCACAACAAGAAGATGGATAGTGACAGGGATGAATATCAATGCACAGTGACTCTGAGCACTGTTTTCGATCCGGTGAATATAAATCCCACTCCCTTCCTCTACGATCGAAACACAGTGGAAACATTGGTGGAGAACAATCCACGGCGGACTCTTCCAACCATTCCTCAAACCAGGGAGCCATTCATTCCCACCGATATAACTCCCAATGTTGCTCTTAGAGCGGAGATGAGACAATATTTTGCAGAAATTAAGGGCACACAGTACACAGGATGGGAAGTCATCCCAGACTACCCTCACCGCCTCTCCTTGCCCGCCATGAAAGAACTTCTCGCCCAAATTCTTAATTCTTTCTCCAGCGAAGAAGAAAATCTGCCTGAAGTGAGCGGAGAAGTCTGGTCCAACGCCTGGAGACGACTCAATTATCTGCGCCTAAATCTCCAAATCGAGCCTCTCAATCGCCAGCTCTTCCTTTCCGACGAAAAATGCATCAAAGTTTTAGGTGAAATCATCTCCAAATCCTATTCCCGCGCCCTAAAATCTGAAGATATCACATTATTTCACAGAGAATCTCTCAGAATGATTCGCGTCCTCAACATGAGCACAGAACAGGTAAGCAATCAGCTACAACCCCAAGATGCTTCACAGTGTTCTCGATTTATACAATTTTTAATCAGAAATTTGCAGTCCACGGCTCACGAGGGTTTTCATTCCCTAGTCCTCGGCATTCTCTCGATCGAATCGAGCCTTCTGAAACCCGAACAGGTTTCTTGTGTTCTCGAATACGTGATGACGGTAAATCCCACGGAACTTGCATCCACCGATATGAAGAACATAGCCAATATTCTGCAAAGTTTCTATGCTGCTAATTTTTTTGGAGGCAATATTCAATTGCTCCTCGATATGATTACATTGCTGGTGCCTGGACTTGTGCAATTGTTTACATATCTACTGGGTTTCTTCAAAAGCGATGATCGCGTGGGAATTGCGGAGGACGCTTTGGAGGCTCTTCGTCTGGTGCTCTTTCTCATCGACCAAATTCTCCAGGGTGCCCAACTGGTTCACGAACCAGCTCTGGCTTGTAGTGTTGATATGAATCTATTGGGAAGTGTCGAAGAAATGATCGGAATGGAGGTTGATGAAGATCGGAGCCCAGTTCTTGTTGATCTGTCTGAGGAGCACTGGTTGTTTCTACTCAGCATAGCCAAAATACTTTACGAAGCCACGGGTACCGTGGCTACAATGAGCGAGAGAAACTATGGACGCTATGTCGTGTTTCTACTTAGACCCGTTTCTGTGAATTCAGAACAGGTGACAGCCTCGGTAGAGAAGATATTACAAGTGTTTCAGGAAGTCATTGGAGAGCATAATCTTCCAGATTATTCAATATAGGGTTTTGGAAAATAAACATTTGAAACTAACAAAATAAATATATATGAAAGTAGGATTATTGTGAAATTCTGATAAATTGATCGAATTAAAAAAAAATACACTTGAATATATATATGTTTAGTTTACGTAATTATTTGCATTAATATTAACAAACTTGATGAAATATGTTACAAATGTTTCATAATTCCATTTGCATTAATATTGTTTCAAAAGACATTTAATTATTTACATTAATATTAACAACCTTACGAAACATTAATATTGTTTCAATATATATATATATATGTGTGGACATATAGGTGAGAGTGTTTATGGTATATTATATGGTATTCCCTTAAAGTTTACAAAGAAGAAAAATTAATTAGGTTTAGTAGACATATTGATATATCTATAGTTTTATGAATTACATATTACAGATTTATTTAAGTTCGATGAGAACAAAGATTTAAAAAAAACATTATATCACCAAAATTATTTGAGAAAAGTATCCATGTTTTAAAGGAAAATCAACAACACAAACTTGATTGAAAACTGAAATAGTGATATAGATCAAGAGAGTGAGGCTAGTCGTAGCAAAAAAACAAGCATAATAGTAGAAGACAGGTTGTTATACCTCATATTTCTTTAAGTGTGATGATGGCCCTTGTGGCAACCAACAAAACTTCTTTTGATGATGTATCTTTATCCACTTGCACATGAGCCCCAAAACACATACTTAAAGGAAATATACTTGAATTTAGATTAATTTCGTTTTGCCAACCATCCCATATATATTGCAAATTGTGAGTCACTAAACACTTCACAATGAAAGACTCAATTATTTACAACACATTAATCATCAATAACAAGACACTGTATAATTCAACCACATTATTAGTCCCCGCCCTATCACAAACATTGAAGCTGAAGAAAAATTAATCATGGTGCCATATTAATATTGTTTCAATATATATATATAGTGCCATATTAATATTGTTTCAATATATATATAGGAGAGTGTTTATGGTATATTATATAGTATTCATGTAAAGTTTACAAAGAAGAGTGTTTATGGTATATTAATATTGGTGCCATATTAATATTGTTTCAATATATATATAGGAGAGTGTTTATGGTATATTATATAGTATTTATGTTTAAAGTTTACAAAGAAGGAAAATTAATCATGTATAGTAGACATATTCACATATGTTTATAGTTTTATGAGTTACATATTACAAATTTATTTGAATTTCGATGAGAACAAAGATTTTAAAAAAATATTTGAGAAAATTATTCATGTTTTGAAGGGTTTGTGCACGAAGTTGAGGGATCCTTTAGGTGCAATTCTGCACCTAAATATGCATGTTTTTCACTGCTCTCTACAGCATGACATACATGACCATTATTGACGAAATTTTAGGCATAGATAGAATTTTTTATGCAAATTCCAAATATGTCATTTTTAAAAAAAATATTGAGATTTTCTATTTATTTCCTATTTTTCTTGTTTCATCACTCTGTTGGTCAAAAAACATACTGTTACTGTTTATTCCGTAACTTTTTTCATTTCACAACCATTTAAAAAAAAAATTGTATGCTGCACTAGAAGACACCGACCTCTACATGCTATAAAAAATCCAAGTCAAAATAAATGGATTAAGACCTTCAAAGGCTGCACCCACATTTGACATATCGCTCTCGAGGTTTGATCACTTACATAATTCAAAAATAATTAAAAATTAAACATTTAATTTTGGAAAAACAGTGTTGCATTAGTGCTACGGATTCTATACATTTCTACCAAATTTTGTATCCTGAAACCGTCATTTAGGCATTGAAAGGCTGCACCCACAAAAACATATACCTTATCATTTTCGAAAAAGATAAAAAGTGACTGTTAGAAAACATGAAATTTGACATAGTTATATAAATTTTCAATACTTAAAACTTATATATTCGGAAACGTGACTCAATTTCATACGATTCATCTTTTTTACTTGATGCAAGATATCTTGTGTAAGAATGTAAAAAAAACCAAGTAAGTTGAGGGATGCCTGATTTTTCATTTTTTCATTACATCTAACATGCCAAAAGTGACCCTCATTAGCTTGTATGTGCCCTGAAAGAAAATCAACACCACAAAGTTGATTGAAAATTGAAATAGTGATATAGATCGAGAGAGAGAGGCTAGTGACAGCAAAAAAACAAGCATAATAGTAAAAGACCTTGTTATACCCCATACTTCTTTTAAGTGCATGATGATGGCCCATGTCGCAACCAACAAAGCTTCTTTTGATGATGTATCTTGATTGAAAATTGAAATAGTGATATAGATCAAGAGAGAGAGGCTAGTGGCAGCAAAAAAACAAGCATAATAGTAGAAGACCTTATTATACCCCATACTTCTTTAAGTGTGATGATGGCCCATGTCGCAACCAACAAAGCTTCTTTTGATGATGTATCTTTATCCACTTGCACATGAGCCCCAAAACACATACTTGAAGGAAATATACTTGAATCTAGATTAATTTCGTTTTGCCAACCATCCCATCTATATTGCAAATTGTGAGTCACTAAATGCTTCACAATGAGAGACTCGATTATTTACAACACATTAATCATCAAGAACAAGACAGTGTATAATTCAACCACATTATTAGTCCCCACCCTAAAACAAACATTGAAGCTGAAATAATGTAAATCATCAAAAAAACAAAACACCTCTAATTGTAGTGGTAGATGGTACCCATTGGTAAGCACCATAAAAGGAAACCCAACTCTTAGTCTTGTTTATATCCACATTAACAATCAGTCTAATAGGAGCATATGATCTCATACAAATATCTTCCTATATTGTTTTAATTTGATTTTAAATATGAAAATTAGTCTCTTTACCTTAAATAATAGCTTAATTCCTATCCAACTAGATCCCCCACAATACCACAAAACACAATGATTTGTGGTCTTTTAAACCTCTATTTTTCAAACTTGTTTCCACAAATTCATTTTTCCAAACACCCCACCCCACCCATCGATGACAGAGTTTTTTTGGCAATCCTTTGCAAAATAATTATACTTATGGAATATGTTGTATTTGAAAGGGAATTGTTGACAATCTTAGGATTGGATATGGATCCATCCATCCTGGGTTAGTTGGATTTCCTTAGGTAGTCCTTTATCCAAATCGACTTCCACACATTCTTGCATAAGTAAACTAGCTTGATCTTGGCTTGGTGCTATCATGAATCAACCTGCATAGTTCCCCATCAATGCTAGGGTTTGATTGTCCCAAAAATAAGAAGAGGATCGAGAGGGACATATTTAATTCAAACTAGAAATGTTGAAATCTGGTGACCGTTGATTCAAATACATACCCCATATAACAATGAAATGAAGGCCTTTCTTGCCTATGATATCCTTATCTTCTTTGAATTTGAAAATAAAAGCATAAAATCCCTTGCCATGAAAGAATGTTTGCATGTTTTTTGATAGCCAAGTCTCCATTGATTTAGGGAATGGCTAAAGTCTTGTAAATTGGTTGATGAGAGCATGCTCCAAGAATATGACAACTTTCTTACAAGGCATTGAAGGAGTACACTTCGTAGGGGAATTGGTCCAACCTTTTTTTACTAATCTGGTAGGTTCTTTGTGAATTGATTGCACCCTTTTTGTTATAGTCGTTACAATTGCTTTCAAGGTTGAGATATCATAGGAGAAAGAACAAATGCTACTCCCTCCTCTTCTTGTTGTCATGGAAACACAATTAAGAAATCCTAGTCCTTAGATTAAGATAAGTTGATAGATATTCATGATTACTTAAGAATAAATATAATTAACTAATACATACCCATTTTTACAAACACTAAAAAAAATGTTGTAAAGATGAATACAAATTCCTTTGAGCTTCATAGTGAAAAAAAAATGTTGGAGAAGACCTAAAACACTTTGCTAGGAAAGAATCTATAAATAAACGTGAGACAAATAAAGTAGAGATTGAAATTTATACTATCTCCTAAAATACTTGATAAATGCATAAACAAGGCTACATGGTAGCAAATACCTACCAAAATAAGTGTCATAATGCAGCAGAAATGCACAAATTGAGCATGTATAAATTTGTTTTGTTAGATACTTCTAATCTTCAAGTCAAGCAATAAATCCATTTATATGCCACGACATTATGATCCATTTCATGATTGAGTCACTAAACAATGCAATTACATTGTAAAAATAAGTTGTTGCAATTACAATAGCAATAGAATAAATATGCTCAAACATTATTTCACAATTGATTTCAAATAGTGTTGTACTAGGGATGTCATTCAATTTCTTCTAATTGAATTGATCTTGGACATTTCTTACATTATTAATGTCAAACTTAGTTTTAAAAATAACTATTACTAATAAATGACAAGACCAAATATGTTCATTTGGGTTTATCAATATTAAATTATATATCTATGAAACATATTTTCTAAACAACTGTACATTAAAAGTTACAAGGACTCCCATCATTGTCATCATCCAACGATTATTCAGCCATTTAGATATATATTTACAAATGTATCTTTTATTCATTATAACACCAAATGTGCTACGTACATATACTTGTAGCTTTTTGCACTCTGTGGTTTGCAGGGAGAAGTGAACCAGGTTGCTCACAAGGCATGAGAAAATACTCTCGTCCGAAGACATGTAGAATTTTTGCACTATGTGGTTGCATTGCTAAAAGAAAATAAGAATCCCATGATAGAATGTCGTGTTGAAAAAATTGCCAAGGATGACATTATATTGGTTCATTTAGTGTTATTTTATTCCTTCACGGTTTCTTGGGTCATTTATTTGTTAATTTAGAATTTGGTGTTGTCTATGGAGATGGTTTCAAATTGCCATAATTTTTTAAATGTCTTTTTTTTTTTTGCATCTTTTAATTTCTAGAGAATTATTTCTTGGCATCTTGAGGAGTGGGGGAGGATTCGTTATTAAGGAAAATAATTTCTTAACACGGTAAGGAGGATGTGACAATTCATGGATAAATAAAATCACCTTCATATGTGAAATTGATATCCTCAATGTTTAATGGCATTGCACAATAATCCTATTTTTCATTCAGTGTTTGGTTCCTTAACGGAGACTACCAAGTTCATAATGTGTTTGGAGTTCTATGTGGAACTTTGAGTGTGCAAGGAATCATACCTTTGATTCTTTTTATGTTTTATATGTGACGATGGAATTATTCTTTGAATATCATGAAAGCAATTATGCTAGCTTACTTTTTATGACTTATAAAGGTTGTGTGTCTCCATCTTCAGGGCTAGGCGGTTCTTGGATGCCAATGACTTGCTAAATATGGTTAGGTGCTTTTAACCATTTAACGAAAGGTTTTATTCATTCATGGACTACATCCTCAGAAACTCAGATAACTTCCACAATCCTTGACCCTATTTAGCTTGAATTATATTGAAGAATAAGCTACTCACCATACACTTCATGGTGCTTCTTTACACCTCCATCTTTGTCATTGGGTAAAAGAGATTCCTTTAGTAGGTGGTGTGCTGAGACTATGCAACCCTATATTTAATTTGAAAGCAGAAGAAACGGAGACATAATTTTTTGAGTTTTGAATATGACTTATCTTAAGTCTCTGAGAAGTGGTGGGAATAGAATTAGCAAATAAAGCTTAAAAAAAATGGTCAAATGTATTTTTCTTTGAAAAGTTTCACCATCTCTCATCTTCCTCGAAAGCATGGGGTAAACAAGTTTGAGTGACTTGATTTCTTTTTTTTTCGTCATCGCTTTCCCTTTTTAGACACAATGTGAAGAAGAAAAACACAGCCTGTAATTTCAAATTGATTCAAATAACGAGTTTATTAAAAAAAAAATGCTATTTTAAGTTAAGGCACCGAGGCTTTGTTTCTTGAGGAATGTACTGCATCGTGTGATAAATCTATCCCAAAGAAACTTGTACACTTCATAATACCAAATATTATGAAGTGCACATGACAGAAACCTTGAATGCGTGTTTCGCATGTTTTGGAATAGAAAATTAAAATATTCCATATATCACAAAGGTCACTGACATTGTATTTTTGTTTATGGTATTCGCAGTATATTCTTGGAATAATATTGTAATGAATTTCTCTAGAATCAGAATTGGAGCACAGTTGTATAGGATTCATATTATATTCTTGGAATTCATTTCTGGAGAGATACATGACAATAAGCATTGGTTAGCACTCATTCAATGCACAACGGAGGTCTCACGCATGACAATAGAAATTAAGGGAAATCAATCACTCGTGTTGGTTGATGATAGAAATTAAAGGCAGTCAATCACAACTATTGTTTGTATTGGATCATATCACAGGTTTTCTTTGGATCATAGAGTGAGCATAACTTAAATCCACATGCTTGCAGTTTCCAGGCATCCATCCTTCCTCTGTTTCATCTTGTATAGTTAGTTATGTATTTCATATTGTAAACTTGTACACTTCATAATCCCATTATTTTCAATGGGTTTTAGTTTGGTTTTAAAGCAGAAGTGGTGATATTGCCCCCACACTAAAGTTTAAATCCCTTATAAACACGTTTTTGGGACCACATGGACTATCGCAACACAAGGGTATTCGAAAGCATAATGTAAAATAATATCATCCTGTTGGAATTATGGGGATTGAAAGGCCTTTCTCATATGGTTTGGATGGGAATAAGGATTCCACTGCTATCACAAAATGTTATGGATTGATATAAACCATTGATCATTTTACAAACCATGGAAGCCTTGTCCCAACAAGCACTTGGGATGAGAGGGTTTAGTCGATCAACTAAACACAATTTTCAAGCATTGGAAACCTTCCAAGCATGTTTTATTATCCTATGAATATGCAACAATAGTTTTACTTACAAAAGAGAAAAATCAACTACCCAACCAAAGATGTAGTACTATTTCTGTAAGACAAGATATCAGTTCTCTTTCATCTTATAAAAAACAACAGGTGACTTACAAACAACAAATAAATAAGTACTTCTTGTAGTATATTGAAATTATTAGACAAAAAACATAAATAGGGAGTGCATCAAACTTGGTTTCTTATTAGTCGGCACATCATCTTTTCATAGAACAAAAGCCTAGTCTTTTATATGGCTAAAAGAGATAGAACTTGCGATCACCCACTATTGGAATATGAATATTTGGTGCAAGCCACAAACTAAATTCAAACTACTCAAAAACAATGGACAATAGATATGAAGCCCTTCTTTAGTGAGTTCATGCTCCTGCTCGATTATAGAGGCTCAAGTTCCCGATTGCACGTGAATAGGCAATGACTAGATTGGATTGGAACCCATAACCACTAGTTGGCTATCGCCACCCACTATCCGTGGAACAAAATCCCAACAAACCATACCCGTCAGACATGCATAACAATGAGTAGTGTTGTGAATGCATGAATACTCACACTGTGAGAAAGGTAGGGAAAGAGAGAGGAAGAGGAGGATAATTTATAGTCATAGAAGTTATTCCAAGATGTCACAAGATAGGTCTATTGTTGCACTACTACATTTGGGGTCCAAATTCGACATTTGGACCAATGTTTGTAGTTAAATATCAATTCTCAACATCAAAAAGGTATCAACTAGGTGGGGTTTTTTCGCAAAATTGCAGGTGTACGTTGTTTAAGTGAGGTCAATGGTCATGCATCGTTTGAGTGACTCCTTGGAGCATCGCTTAAGTGATGTCATCAAGCGTCTCTTATGCGATGCTCCAGGGAGTTGCTTAAGCGACGTATGAATGTTGATGTCGATTGAACAATGTGTTTTTTAGTGAACATCGTTAAAGCAACATTTGGAATGTATTTAGTTTTTCTATGTCAATTCTGTGAGATTAAAAATTGTTTTAGGTAGAACAAATGAATACTTTTTTGAATAAATTTGGAGGGAGGAGAACTCTAATTAGAGGTAAATTTTCTTGTGGACTAATGCTATTATCCCTTGAATTAAATTGTTTCCTTGGATTAATGACTTCTTTGTCTTTTTTGTTACTGCACTAGTGCTTTAATAATGTATTTTATTGAGATGGAGAATAATGTTGGGCAACCACAAGGCCATTGTCTTATTATCATTATGTTGTGGCCGCAATAGAACTATGTTTGTGTGTTAATTTCATGGCAGTGTCTGATTTAGTTTTCTTTTTTGCAAGGCCTCTCTAAGTGGAAGGAAAAACAGCCTGTCGTGCTGCTCTATGTTTGTCTATATGCTAGCATTTTTTGTGCTTACTGTTCTGTCCCTGCTATGTTGTTGCTACATGTCTGGATGTCAATGCACCTGCCAAATTCAAGTGCATGTCAATTATCGTTGTGCATTGACCTTTGTAGCTGCTATCGTCTTGGTGCATCGAATGCGTCACTGCAAGTCTGTTTGCTTGAATTGTCTTGTCAAACGGTGATGGCCACTTATTAAAATTTATGGCGTCGGTCTTAACACTGTAAACGTCGAATCAACGGTTTGAAATTGTTAATGGACGCAGCTGTTGACCTGCCAGCATTTTTTTACTGTCAAATAGGTTTAAGAACTGAAAAACATTTCGGCCTAAAAACGTTCTTTAGCCCATCAAATTCCAGACCTGGTTGCAAGCAATGCCAGAGCATTTTTCAGCTTGTCTGTAACAATGAGGTTTTAATTAGTGTATCATTGCCAAGTTACAATCATACTCATGCTATTATTATTATTATTATATCCTGTGTGGCAGGAAATATATGGATCGCTCGTACCGTATTAATTAATCTACTTAATTTTCCTGGCACTTGACTTTAATTTTTTTTTATGTATATGGTTTTATATAGTTATAATCTGTTTTTTATTAAACTAAATTTTATAAAAAATGATTTATGTCAAACGTCGTTCGCTGTCAAATGATGGCGTGAGTCTTGAAATAGGCACCCCAAGCGCCGGTGGTGCGATGCTGTTAGGGTCTGCTCATTTGTTTAATGCATCATAGAACTTGTAACCATTGACATGACAGTGAACAGGGCGTTGAAGCCATTTTGAATAGACACGTTGAAGCCAACATTCAAGTCATAAAATCTTGATCGGCTACGAAAGACAGCTGCTGCGCCACCTGGTGAGCCAGTTTTATGGTTTCATAGCATATTTTATTTTGTGAATTTTCAAACGAATTCATAAGGTTTGGCTTGTGCCAGGGTATTGGTGCTCGCATGCTTTCATCTCAGTTGGGCAAAGAACACAAAACAAAGCACACAAACACAGAGAGAGGAGCAGCAGCAGCAGTAGCATAAGGACAAGTCCAAGGTCAGTGATCGCCTATTCCTCTGCCTTTGTTGCCTTAGTTTACGTAGATTCAAGGTTTATTTATCTACAAACTTGTGTATATATGCTCATTGTCTGTATGTATACGTCTATGCTTTGTTTACATGTTTTTAGTTTCGTATTCTGTGTGAAAAGGCTTTGTCCTTGTGCATACATGGTTCTTTTTCGTCTGCCTATTTATGTAATAACTTTGTTGTGGATAAATTCTGTGCCAAGGTCTTGGGCCCTGTACATATATTTACATTGCAAGGATCAACTTATTTACATTTATTTATTTGTAAATGATTCTCATGTGTTTGACTTGTTATTAATGATTTGTCACCTTATGGCCTTGTGCTCGAGTGGTCTACTATATAAACCAAAAATACAATGTATTGCAACCATCACTTACATTCCCATATTATGGAACATTTGTTAGTACATTCATTTGTTCCTACTTATTCCAAATCAAGTGTCAAGTCAAAAATTCCTACAAGCATACCTGCTTTATACATTATATAGTCTGTTATATCCACTAGAGATAAGATTATAAGGCAAATATCACAATAGTAGTGCTAGTATCAATTTCCTGATTTATTTGACATCTTATGTACAAGTTATCGGACGTCCAATTTTGGTTTTAAGCGCCATGTTGCTGCATATTTTTATGCAGGATGGTGATTCCGAGGAGTATTGTTGATTTGGCACATCATCTTGCTTGAGCTCCCTCTCTTGCCACACATGTGGAGGCATGGTTATATTAACTTGGCATAGTGACACATATGTTGGGTCACTTTGCTAATCCTTTATTTTGCGTCTGGTTCTATTGCACATATGTTCATGCATTTTGCCACTTGAAGGAGATGTTAAGCATTGCTTGTGCTATTCTAGGAGGGGTTGTTTTTATTGCTTGTAGTTTAGTAATTGGTTGAAAGCATTGACTTCACTCGACTTTCCTAGTCTTGTTGGGTTCAGATTGGCCAATGACTAACGAACAAGATAATTTTACATAGTTGCTATGTATCTTCTTATCTACAACAAGCTAACAAACGCTGAATGTACCTCAACCAAGGCAACAAATGCAGACGAATACGCGATCCGCGACCTTGGACTTCTCCTTCCCACAACCAAGATGAAAGCATGCGAGCACCGTCAGCCTGGCACAAGTCAAACCTTATCAATTCGTTTCAATACTCACAAACTAGAATACGTTATGAGCTAACAGGTGTCTTTCATACCCGCTCAAGACTTTATGCCTCGAATGTTGGCTTCAACGTGGCTTCAATCTGCTGCTCGCTGTCATGTTAACCTGCGATGCATTAAACAAATGACCAGACCAACAACGCCCCCATTTCAAGACTTACGTCACCATTCAAGGTGGCTTGAACGCCCTCTACAACGTGGCTTCAACATGCTGTCATGCATTAAACAAATGAACAAACGCTGATGGCATTGCACCGCCGGCTCTTGGCCTGCCGATTCCAACACTTACGTCATCATTTTAGAGCGAATGAGCTTTGATGTAGAATGATTTATCCATATTAAATAGGCAATGTAATGACTTTCCTTTGGTTCTCTTTGTTATAGGTCACTAGTGAATTTATATTGTAACTGTAGTGTATCAAAGGAAAGTTAGTCTATGTAACTATATTAATAGAGATAGGTGTGTTTGACCAGGATCTAGGGGATTCCCAGCAAGTTCGCCAAATTTGCATTGAGAAGAAGCTGAACTTATTGATTTCCATGCTGGTGAACATACATCTAGATTGTTGGCAGTCCTCATCAACGAATATAGTATGTATGTTGTGAATTGTCTCATAAATAACTTATATGTAACCAATGTAAGCTATAAGTGATTTATTTAACCTTATGTATTATGTGTAATTATTCATATAGGGGAGATTGTTTTGCATGCCTTTGGCTATAATTATTTAGTGTTGGTGCAACCGGAAGATAGAGAAGAGTGTAATCTCCATAGCAATAACCATACCTAAGCTATCGTAATAAGCAATGCTTATCACGATCATATTAGACATATACGTTGTTCATACTAGTAGACATTAGTTGCTTGTATTGATTATTATGATTCTCAGCTTAAGAATAGTATAAGCATTATTAATAACGTGTGCAATTAATTATGGACAAACACATAGGGTTATGCTAATGGGTAGATAGCATATGTGATGTCACGTAAATCACGTGGATCTATATGTATGTAATTCCATAACCTTAGATATGTGTATAGTGTTAATGAATGGTAGGACCAAATCTTTATGCTAGTATATGAGATCGAGCTTATGTTTATCATCATATCTGCTTAAGATATATGTACAAGATTATGTAGAATGATTCATCGACATTAAATAGGGAATGTAATGCATTTGGTCTGATTGCCTTTGTTATAGGTCACCAATGAATCTAATATTGCATTGAATCTAATGATTCTCATCGAGTAGCATAGGAAATCAAGTGTGTACTGATGTGTGATGAGAAACATTATATCCATATTTCTTGATAAAGTGACTTCGACCTTTCACTCTAACCAGAACTGTAGCTGGATAGTTTCCTACAAAAATTCATCTTGGTGGTTGTAAGATAACAAACTCAAATATAGTTTCAAAAAAAAAACTGAACACATAGACATAGAATTTTCTTGTTTTCTAATTAGGCTTTTCTTTGCATTAATACCAAGTCTTGGATATTTAATAATTTCACCTTAGCAATTAACATCCCGTTTTTTTCCTATTCTACTAAGAGGACAAAATACACTTCATTTGAAAAAATCTTGTCGCCAATATGTTCCTTTGTTTGCTTTGCTTATTTGCAATGACAAGAACAATTTACAATGTTTACAACATCATGGCTTGAAAAAATTCCATACCCTTTGCTTATTTTCTTTTCCTTAGGTTCTGTTTCTCTTCACTTGCCTGCAGGTTTTCCTAGACAAACGACCAGAGACATAGAAAAAAGAACAACCAAAAAGGCAAGAAATATATGCTATTGCAAATGATTTTGTAGGCAATATGCAAAAAGACAAAAGTAAAAGCGATTATGTTTTAAAGGGAGATGGTCTTGGGATCAAAGATTCTAACTGGCAACAAATTGATCACGCATTGGCTACAAGCAATCTGTTTTGACTAGACAATTTTCACTATGAGCCAGGCAATTGCCTGTTTGACGCACTTGCAGTATTGTTGCATTTCCGATATACATCAATAGAGATAAGGGAAGGAATTGTGAATCATTTTCGTGTTTGTCTAGATCAGAAAGATCCCTCTGCATTGTTATCGATGCGCACAGAATTGACAGTTGACTATTTGCTAGAATTGCATAACATAGGAAATGTCAACGAATATCTCAATCGCATGTCGCAATCTGCTTCGCAACCAAATGATCAAAGTGTATATGGACTATGGGGTGATATATTTTGCATCAAGTGGTTTTCAAAATGGTTGAACGTTCCAGTCGATGTTTGGTCATTAACAAAAGAAACAAAATACCTTCATTTCAATTCTGGGAAATTTGAATATTGCTACAATATATTGTTCCATGACCACACACCAGCTTCTCGGCACTTCGAACCGTTGTTGTCATATAAAACAATGGAAGCCAATAGACAAGTCGTTGATATGCTTCCTCATAGCGCAAATGTAAATCAATGTCTATATAACCAAGTTGAAATGTCATATCGACTTCCTGGCAATTGTCATGAGTCCTTGTTTGAATCAATTTCCAAATTAACACTCTTCGCTGATGGACAAAGTGTTAGAAAAGCAGTTGCGCAAAGCTTTTATAATTCTATTGCTTCAAACGATATCAGAGCAATAAAATGCTTGCACATATATCTTGATAAAAACACATTAGCAGATACATCTCTTGTTTCTGGATGGGAAACCTATATTATGCATTTGGCAGAGCCATATATCATTGGTCATATAGAAGGAGATCGATTTGCTCTCCAATGGTTATGTGAGCTACTAGGCACTAACATACATCTATGGAGCAATAATTTGCAAGAAAATATTGCAACATTCTATGCAACAAATAGATCGTCAAATGTTCTATTCCTAGTGCAACATGTAATAGATAAAATGCATTCGCATTTCCAACCTTTGTTACAAGAACATTGTGGAAATAAAATGCCCTTTCCGCCCAATTGCAAGAGAAATACTTCTACTGCAATTACAACGGATAATTCTGAAAAGAACAAACAGACAATAGGAAAAGAAAACATTGTAGACAAGAACATTGACAAGGGATCCTTGAACAAACCAATATACATAAATGCAATTAAAGTAAAAAGGCAAAAACAAAAGATAGGAAACATAGAACAAAAAAACTCTTGCATAGCTGAGCAATTTTCAAAAAGCAAAACCAGTATGCAAACATGCATTGATGGCAATACACAAAAAAACTTACGCTTGTTGAAACACAATATGCGTAGACAAGGAATGCACATTCGTCAAAAGCAAAAGGAATGTACAAAGGAAAAGAAAGCAATTGTTAGATACTTAAAAGTTATTCAAGACACACCTATTCATGCATGTTCTGTGTGTAAACAACTACATTTTAAAAAAGACATTTGTTGTGTGAACAACACAATTAAATTAGCTTTCCAGACTCTAGCAAATACAGAAGATGTGTCATGCACAATGCTACTTGTTCAAATTTGTAGACCTTGCAAGAAAGCAATTGCTAATGGGAAATTGCCTATGTTTACATCGCCTACACGAATCTGGCGCAATAACATATTGCCATCTGTAACTATACTGACTCCTTTGGAAGAACGATTGGTGTCACCAAGAATAGCCTTTGCACAGATAAGACAACTTGGTTATAAAAGAGCACAAATTGGGCTAACTGGCTCAATTATCAATGTTCCTGCAGACTTGGATAGAGTTCAAACAGCATTGCCTAGAAGTCTAGATGACAATTTGACAGTTGCAGTTATGCTAAAGCGAAAATTGGAATACAAAAATGCATATCTATCTGGAAATATTCGGCCAAAGATCATTATGACTGCGCTGAGTGATTTATGCAAAACCGAACTTTATAAAATTGAAGGCATTGTAATCGATACTAATTGGGAAAAAATATTTAGTGAAACAGCGAAACAACAGTCAAATACTCCAGAAACAACGGAACAAACAGATGATGATGAAAATGAAATAAACATAGAACCAATATCAGAAACATTGATACATGGATATGGAGAAACACATCTAATAGATGACTTAGACAACAAAATCATAGAAATTGCACCTTCCGAGAACTTTTGACCATTGAGCATTTTCCAAGACAAATACTCTGAAGAGCTAAATTTTCCTACACTTTTCTACGGATTTAGTCGACCAAATGAAATTTTCGATCGCTTCTCTTATCAACAACTATCACAATGGGAGCTACAACATGAAAGTACAGACTTTGAAACACATTGCACGAATATTTTCTTTAAAGCAATTAAAATCATAATAAAACAAGTAAAAAACACTGCTTGGATATCAATTCGCATGGGAGAGTTAAAGGACAAAAAAATATTGGCAAGAGATGTCAAGTCAAAAGACAATCTTGTAAAAATACTCCAATCTCCGATTGGGTATCGTACGTTGAAAGCGATTAGAACATCACCTGACTACTTTGAAAATATGAAAAAAGATCTATTTGCAATGATTCGACAACTTGGTCCTCCTACATTCTTTTTAACCTTTACAAGTGTTGAACACCTTTGGGAACCTTTATGCAATGCGTTGAAACAAATTGAGGAAAAACATTTGTCAGATTTACAAGACAATGCATTGGAAGAAAATATTGATACGTTAATAAGAAGACACCCAGTGATTTGTACTCGCTACTATAGACACAAAATAGCAGCACTAAAGTCTCTTATGTTAAAAAACAATACATTGTTTGGAAAAATACAAGATTTTTTTTTTACGACCGAATTTCAACAAAGAGGAAATGAGCATGAACATGGACTAATTTGGATTCAAAATGCACCTGTCTATGGAAAAAATTCAAACGAGGAGATTATTAGTTTTGTTGATTGCTGTATATCCACAGACTCGTTTTTACTTGATCAAAATCTTATTCAAATTCAAACACATCGTCACACAAAAACATGTAGAAAACATCGACATTCCACGTGTAGATTCAATTTCCCATTGCCTCCTATGGATAGGACCATCATTCTAGAGCCACTAGAAAATGCTCCAGATGATCTCATTCAAAGAGCAAAAAAGGTTTTTGTCCTTATTGAACATAAGGAATATTCTAAAAACATGTCATTTGCACAATTACTCCTAGAGCTAGAACTAACTAGAGATGAATACATTTTTCTACTACGGTCTTTGCTTTCTCGGTCTACCTTAATACTAAAAAGAGATCCTGCTGACATTTGGATCAATTCATTTGCAAAAGCGATACCAGAGTTATGGCAGGCAAATACAGATGCACAATATATCTTAGATGCTTATGCTACAGCAACATATGTAAGCTCTTACATCACCAAATTTGATAGATCGATGACAAATGCTTTCAAAAAGATCAAAGAACAATGTCTTCTTGAGAATGATGGAAAGATCGAAACAATACGTAAGCTTGGAAATGCGCTTCTGAACATGCAACAAATGTCTACTAGACAAGCAGTACATGTCATATTGTCGTTATCTCTACATTCATCCTCCAGGAAGACTATTTTCATTAACACTGCTCCGGACGACAAAAAAATAGTTGTCTTGAAAAAACCATCACTTTTGGAAAAAGAACCAGATGACTCTGACGATATTATTTTCCCATCAATTTTGGACAAATACATTGCACGTCCTGTTGAGCTTGAAAACATTTGCTTGGCAGAATATGCATCTTTCTATTCTTGTATCCACTCAATTACAAGAAAAAGAAATAGACCATGTATCATACGATTTATTCGCTATAACAAACAAAAAGACCCTGAAAATTTCTTTAGAGAAAAGATCATCCTCTTTATGCCGCATAGAGACAACTGCAAGATACTAAAAAGCAATTTCAAAACATGGTCTGATGCATATGTTGCATTCAAAGAACAAATAGACATTGTTGAACAAAACTTTATTGTACCAACAACAACAAAGTGGGGTGACCTTGATAATGCTGTTGAAACAATTGAATTGCAAGACACAACTATCGCTCCTTTGACAACAGACAAAACAACAACTACTTCTGCGTTTGAACAATATGACATTCAACATGATCTAATCCGAAAAAGTACGTGCAATGGATCAAAAGCTGAAAGTGGGTGCATCTTGACAGAAAAGCCATTTCTATTGAACATGCATGAATACCATGCAATTCAAAGAAAGCTAAATACTGAACAACAATCAATTGTGAAATAAGTTATTGCAAGGAAAAAAAACAATCCGCTGACTCCAATTCGCTTGTTCCTGACAGGAGGGGCAGGAACAGGTAAAACTTACACCGCAAAAGCAATCTACGATGGTCTTTTGCATTACTATGACAAGGAAATTGGTAGTGATCCTTTAAAGAAAAAGGGTCTTATACTTGCATTTACTGGAAAAGCAGCATATAATGCAGGTGGCATTACAGTCCACTCTGCTCTCAAACTGCCGCTAAGTTCAAACATGCTTCCTCTAAATTCAAACACCCTAGATCTTTTGACAAAAGATTGTGAACAACTTCAAGTAGTGTTGATTGATGAAGTCTCTTTAATAGGGTCTCGAATGCTACACAACATTGAAAAACGACTACGTGAAATCATGCACACACCAACAAAAACATTTGGAAACCTTGATGTCATATTCTGTGGTGATTTTTGTCAAGCACAACCTGTTCAGGATTGTTGGATTTTTGAACAACCAAGATTCCAACAACAAACATTTCCTTACACATTTTGGTCTGATGCTATAAAATGCTATGAACTTACAACAGTTGTACGTCAAAGAAATCAAAAATTCATATCAATTTTGAATAGAATTAGAACATGCTCTCAAACACTGGATGACATAGATTACTTAAATCAACATTGCTACAAACAACCACCAATAGATGCAACATTTCCTTATCTTTTCTATAGTAATAAGGATGTTCAACAACATAACTCAAAAATGTTATCAGCTATGCAAACAGAAACATTCACACTAGTAGCACATGATAGCAAAATTGAGTCAATTGAAAAAAATGACCATAGACAGAAGACATTGCGACTTCCCTCTATGATAGTAGTGAAAAAGGATATGCTTGTTGAACTAGTTGGAGGCAACTACTCAATTGAGGATGGCTTGGTCAATGGTGCAGAAGGTGTGTTTAAACACTATACACAAACAAGCCATGATATTGTTTGGATTGAGTTTGCATATCCAAAAGTTGGAGACAAGCAACGTGCTACTATGCAACATCTTTATACACCTGCCGTAAAGTCCAGTTGGACACCAATCAAAATAATTGTGATACAAACAACACTTGAAAATAAAATGAATGTTATGCGAGCACAATTCCCAATTCAGTTAGCATGTGCAAGGACAATCCATAGAGCGCAAGGATTGACAATGAACAAATTAGCATTTGATCCAAAAGGAATTAAAAGACATGGCCTTGTTTACACTACGCTGTCACGTGTCAGAGATATTGATTGTCTTTATCTTTTAAACAAGTTAGAACAAAGAAATTTTATAACTTGTCCAAAAGTCATGACTGAAATAAATAGATTAAAAACACATGTGACTTTGCAATTTGAATACGGTTTGCATTCAATGCCAAATGTTAGGCAATTACTCATTTCATCATTGAACACACGCAGCTTGCTTTTGCACTATGACGATGTTCTGAATGATCATGAACTTATGCAAGCAGACATTTTATGTTTGCAAGAAACTCACATGCACACACTTGCCAAAGAAACAGCAATGATAGAAAAATGCAATTTCTTTTCAGCATTTTCAATGCATGGAATCCTTACATTGATTAAAAAACACATTGCCATCATCGATTTTAAAAACTATACAAGAAACTCCACCGAAGCAATTTGCATAGATCTTGAATTAGGGTACAATGTATTGAAAGTAGTGAACATTTACAATAGACCATGTGCTGTGCTTGATGATCTCTTTCATATATTGAGTTGCATTTTGTCAACTTGCACACCAACTACTCAAATCCTGGTAGCTAGTGACCTGAACATTGACATGTTGCAAGAAACAACATCGAAAAGAAAATTGCAAATGTTTATGCAAATGAAAGGCTTGACACTGAAAACAACAAAAGCAACAACAAACACCGGTTCAATGCTTGATCACTTCTGGACAAATTTGAAACACAGAGATCTTGTTTTCAATATTTCAGATGCTTATTGGACTGATCACTATTCAACTTTCTTATCAATCCTTTGATAAAAAAGCGTAGTCTATTCAATTTTGCATCATTTAATTTTATTGTGTTGCTATCTATGGACGGATCCATGATAGCATATTTGCACGAAATCAAAAGCAGGTACTTTTTTTTCTTCTACAACTTTCATGCACTTTAAACCACAGCAATTTGATTTTTGCCTACTCACACTAAGCTAGGTTTAAATTAGCTTTGGGCATTTGCAACATTGATGTCATACCTATGAGTTTAAACTCTGTCAAACTTTCTCATATTCTTGTAATCTATTTCGTGATGTCAACTTTTGTTTTTTTTTATTGTCGAAAGTTGTTTACATTTTGTTTTGTTCACAGTTCAGATCTAAAAAATAGCAATTATGCCACAACATATGTAAACACTCTTTACAAAAAGTATTCACCTATTGTCTCCATTTTATAAAAATGCACACCATATGTAAGCTACATAAAATGTTTTAATAACAAATTCTTATGTTCAAGATAATTGTACATGAAAAATTGTTCAATATTTGGCTGTAAATAACATAGTTTTCAGCACTTGTTTAATTGAAATTCTTAACATTACATAGACTTTGCGCTATGCAAATGTTAAAAATCCAGTCAAAGAATTATAGACATTTGTTTTCTTTTGCTTTTCTTCTTTTCATGCTATTTGTTTGTTGTCATATTTTCTATCTGTTATAAATCTCTACTACTTTTTACACTAATTAGCAATTTCAGCTACAGCTGATTTGCTTAATGCTTTTCGCATGCACAGCTTTTGAAACTGAAATCAAAAAATTGAAAAATAATGGAAAATGGTTCATTGCCCATGCACAACACAACAAAAACAACATTAGCACCAAACAGCCCAGCAATGGAAGTAGTGTCAACTCCTGAAAGTGCAAAAAGGTATGCAATTATTTTCGTCCTGATTGCTTTTTACGTCATTTTTAACACTTGAAACTTTCTCGTTTTCTTTTACAATTTTCTAGCACAGAAAACAATAGAATATAAATATTGCATTGACAAATATTTCCTCAAGCTTGATTTAAGTTTCAACATTCCTATTATTGATTGCTGATAATTTCTTTCTTCGACCTTTTCTCTAACTATAACAATAGCAGGTTCAAACAAACACCTCCAGAAGCAGCTACTATTATAGAGCTATGCACAACAACACCAAAAATTGTTTTCGAAGGAGACATCTTGGCCGTATATGGGCCCGCACAGTACAAAATACAAACTTCTCCTATAAAGGCACAAATACTGCATGCAGACTTTGTTGATAGAGATGGGCTAATGACAATCACTGCTGGAATAAGTGACAATTTGCTCAAACGTTTTGGAAGCTATTTCTCAACTAGCAAAAGTCTAAGAATCACTCGATTTGGGCTAAAAAAAAAAGGCCAGTACGACAGAGGCGATTCCAAGTACTCAATCGTCATATTCCCCCATACAATAATTGAGACAATTGATCGAGTTTGCAAAATCAGAAAGCTAGCTCCAGATATGACAATTGGTGATCTGTTGTCATCCAATGACTCCTACTCTGTTGGCTCTATTGCAGCAATTGTTGTTGCCTGTGAATACAAAAACAAGCAATTTGACTTGTATATCAAAGATGGTGGAACGGAAAACGACCATGCAACAGTAAATATGCTTACTTGTATAGCTAGTGTTCTTTTGGAATTGCTGTTTTTTAAATGCAAATAAAATTTTCACTTTTTTATATAAACAAAAAAATAGGGAAAAAACAAACACAAATAGCTTCAACGATTTCTAATTACAATCTATGCTTATTGACTGTTGTCTTCTACTATTGCAGCTACAGCTCAATGAAGGCTACAAAGAACTGTTCTTGCAAATTCAAGAACAACTTGCATCTGATAATCCCCCATTCTATTTGTTTAAAAACATTGTTCGAAATGATACGAAAACAAGCCACATGCTCCGGACCTGTGCAGCTACTTTTATTGACCCTCTTAATGATGATTATGCAATTCAAAATTTGCTGCCAATTATTGACTCAAAGACACAGGTCTGTTGAGAAATTGCTTCTTTCTCAAACATAATGTAGTTTGTTGCAAACTAGTTTCAGTGCTTAAGACCTTTCGTCGTTTTTCTTCCTCTTGTTCATTGTCTAAGTCCATTGCCTTTGTTATGTATAATAGACTTTCTGATGACCAAGAATATTTAAACATCTCACATGCATGCCGCAGAAAACCAAATTGCTAAAAATAACTTGATAAAAGTTTCTCAAAATCGCATCAAACTGATTCTCAAACAAGCTTTAATCACTGGAAAAGTTTGAATGTGCTTGTATTGCCATCAACATTGGGTAGTTTAGCTAAATATTGGCCCTTGATTTCTGCAAAGAAATATGGGGTTAATATTTCATCATTAGACCTTTGCCAATTGCTAAACCCTCTCATATCTCTTTGAGTTCTCATGGTTTCTCTCTTGTATCACTGTTTCTGATCTTGAGTACACATTTTTCCTATAATAAAGAATCTTGTCTATTTGTAATTCTATCCTCAAGGCTAACAAGCACATGCTTGCCTAGGTCATTGCTTTTAGGTTGTTTTAGCCATTTGCAAAAGGGCCACTTTGAAAACTCTGTTTTAAAAACAAATCTGTAGATCTGGTTTCTGCAATCAGAAATCTCCTTTTCCGCTACTATATCTCCTGAGCACATATTGCTTAAAGCTATGGAATTTAATCTCTTTTAGCCATTCAGACAGAAGTATTTGTTTTTCCAAAAAAACAATCCAGTTGTTAGATTTATTTGAGCACATTATAACTAATTTTAAGTCTTCTTTGAGTCTCATTTGGAATCATATGTTTAAGCCTCTATCCAATTGGTCTTCCCAATAAGACATCTCATTTTTGCCATAGACAAGCACCCCAAATACTTTTAAACATAAAGGCAATCCATCACAAGCTTCTAAGAATTTATGAAAAGATTCAAATACAACGATTGGAAAAGACTAGTTGAAGGCATCAAAGCACAAGAGCTCTTGGGAGTATTGTGTATTGAGGTCAGTTGCTTTATAAATTGATGACGTTTCCACTCCCCAGCTTCTGAGAACATCTTTATCTTGAGATGTAATCAATACCAAGCTCTCTTTGCAAAGAAGGCTTTTAGGTACCAAAAGTGCATCCAACTAATTCATATTATCTAGATCATCTAAAATTATTCATGCTAGATAAGATGACAATGGCATGATTAGATTTTTGTGATCGGAAGATAGATGCAGAACACTTAAAGTGCCACGAGCCAGATTTTATATTTGTTTAACTGATCAAAATTGCATTTGTAGCGATGTTGCAAATTGCATATTTTCCTTTTTGCAAAAGTGCATTGTGTGTATGTACTCTCAATGTGAGAAGCAAAATTATGACAATGCAACCTTTGCATATCCATTAAATGGCACTCCTCTTTGCACATACAATATTTATTGCATGGTGACAAAGTACAATTTATTCTCTTTCTATGGGTGCTTCAAAACATTGTTTGCATTGCAACAAATTTTATATTGAAGGCTATAACTCTGTTCACAACACTCTTATTCATCAGTTTCCAAAGATTGCTTTTTGCAATGTGTCTTTGCTTTTACCCTTTGGCTAACAACAGTTAGCCAATGGCTACCTTGCCCATTACCATTGTAATTAGTCATAGTGGTCTGAATCTAAGTTCAATTATTATTCAAATAAAAAAACATAGTTCTATTTAAAAATATGCTGATATTATATGCATTTTCTATGGTCACTTGTTCTCTGACTTTGACAGATACACGGAATACTGAAACCAAGAAATTCATTTGCACCTCTGTATCGATGCATCTGTGCTGAATGTAAACAACCACTCATGCAGAGCTGTGTGGTCTGTGCATTTTGCAAAAAAGAAATGGAAATTATATATGAGCATAGTCTGGAATGCAATCTAGACACAAATGATGGATTGATAGAATGCACACTGCGCAACCCACAGTTAAAAGAGTATTGTCCAGAAGTAGCAAACATTTCATTTGAAGAATACTCAAAAAACATATCATCAACAGTTTTCAATCTGCGGAGGTTTTCCCAGCAAGGGCTATTTACATTGGCTTTGGACAACAGCATCATCAACTTGAAAAGAAACTGAGTTTCAGGTACACAAATCTATTTTTTGTTCTAAAGAATTTAAGTTTTTTGTTCAATATTCCCGACCTCTGTAAACTGTGTTTTGAAAATTGTACTCAATTGCATTAGCTACAAACAGAAACACTTTGCCATTTCCTCAGTTTACATTAATGGTTTGCAGCTTCAAACATTTGCTGTGTATCTAGTTTAACATATAATCATTTTTCAACTTATAAACTTTCCCTGGTTAGTTTTCGCCTAAACAATTTTCACAAAATTTTGATTCGCATTTGATTTTGAGTATATGTTGCAAAGTTCGAAACTCTGATCGTAGAATGGCATGATTTAAATAGCTGCGATTTAAATACTAACATTTGGTGAAATGCTAATTTCAGTAGCCTAATACTCTAATTATTGATAAAAGCTATATTGAAAAATAATTTACTATAATTTATTACACAGCCTGATACAATAATTTGTTATTCTTCGCAAGATTTTCTCCCTTGCTATATTGTTCCTAAAGATTCATTGCTTTGAAATTATGCAAATTGACATAAACTATGAGTACTTCCAATATTATACTTGAAATAGTATCTAGTCTTTACAAATACTTCCATTCTTGCTACTTTTTTCCAATTATTCTGACTATATTTTGAATGCTATTGGCAGGTACAACAACAATCAAAGGCCACCACAATGGCAGTAGGGCTACAACGAATACAAAAGTGCATATTGCATAACATTTTTGCAACAAAAAAAGTGGAAAGACCCATTTGCCCATGCAAAAGCACAATTGCAGTATGTTAGACTTATTGCCTTTTTTGGTCCTCTTGCTTATTAACAAAACTCAGTCTGTTGGACTTATTCCTTTTTTGTCTTCTACTTTATTGACAGAAGTATTGAAGAACTGTTTTTTTGCTTATGTAATTCCTTTAGACAATATAAAAAAATACACTAAAACTCTTGTTGATTAACATTTTCATAGTTTTTGTCATCTGCTAAGCAGGCAAATATACATACCAC
This sequence comes from Larix kaempferi, assembly GCA_027924585.1. Taxonomy (NCBI): domain Eukaryota; kingdom Viridiplantae; phylum Streptophyta; class Pinopsida; order Pinales; family Pinaceae; genus Larix; species Larix kaempferi. Next base: position 21,159,875 of record BSBM01000625.1, read on the forward strand.
AGATTTACATATATAGTATAATATTTTCTACATGGCAATATGTTCCTACATTGTCAAACTCAATATAATATTTCCTACATGGCAATATGTTCCTACATTGTCAAACTCAATTTAAGAATTGTTCCGTGATGTTGATTAAGTAGAGTTTTATGCAGCTGACACCCAATATAGACATCGGTGATTAAAATGAGTGTCTCCTTTGTGACATTTTACTCTTATTTTTATCTACTCCAAAGTTGTTGACTTTGGAGTATATTGATTTTTGTTTGTTTGCTAGAAATACGTCTTATAGAATCTCTTTGCCTATGCTGCTGCACTATGGCCGATATGTCTATGCTGTCAAAGTCATCCAAAGCTTGCACCCGGTCTCATCCGCACCGACTCAAGCGTTTTTGAAGCTGGTTCTTTGCATTAATACAAGCCACATAACCTTGTTGTTTGCCTCTAGACCGCACTTCCAAAGTAAACACAGAAAAAAGTATCCATGTTACATGGTTATTATCTAAATACATGGTTAGATCACACCTAAGCTAGCTATCCAGCAATCGCTCTTGTAACACAATTACAGGTTGCCCTTGAACTGTCACATTTAATACAGTAGCCGTGGTCTCACAGCATGCATTTGCAACAGCTGTTACCAATAGAATGGCCTCTGATAGCCTCAGGGCCCATAATTAGTAAACAGTTGACACTAATCTATCTTTGAAACGATACTTTAGTTCTTCATTGAAAACATTTTTATCTAAAAAATTGAGGAAGAGAATTAAAAGTAAATATGCAAGGACAGGATCTGTGATTGTGAATATTTATTATTTTTCAAGGTATTCAAATTTATTGCTTTTTTGGAATTTTAAAATTTCTAACTATTTTCTATTTGAAATATTTTTACATTATCTGTACCTGAACTCACATATTTCTCCTCTTCTTCCTTATTTTGCGAAGCATAATCTTATTTCATGCATTTAGAGAATTATAGTGCATCGTTCTTTGTGTTTTCCTGCTTATTGATTCTATAGGAGTTGGAAGCTTTAAGACTATGTCACCACAAGGCATCAAGATATTTGATCCTGGATAATATTTTAGCGGTCCATAAGATGACATTTCATGGATATTAAACCCTTGCAATTTTTTATTCCATCTTTGAAATTTGAATGGATTCAAAAATATATAGTGCGAGAAAAAAAAAAAATTGTTACAAAACTATTATATATTGAAAGAATAATTGCACCAGAAAATTGAGATCTAATTTTTTATTGCAATATTTGGTTCTTTTATTAATATACTTTATGCATATCTGAAATGAGTTTATATGTTAATTCCTGTTTCCTCTTCTTTTGAAAATAGCTGTACACTAAGAAGCATGCTAGATACTTTGTGTCGTTTTTGAGTTTATGTCACCGCAATTTATTGTTTGGGTCCATTAGCGGCCAATAATGCTTGAAAGAGCTGATAGACTTGCAGCCACTAATAGCTACTCCCGGTTTATGTTATACTATTTTTGATTCTTGCATTCTGGTTAAAGTTTTTAATAATTTAAAAATCGAATTAGAGAAAGATAAGGACTGAATCAAAGGTTTCATGTATTTGTATAAGGCATAAAAATAATGTCATCTATTAACTGGTATGTAGAAACTGAATCAGAAAATATGAAATGGCAAATTGAAATTTGATTTTATGTCATATTACTCACATGAGATCTTTTGCTAATAGCACTTATATTGATTGGTTGATAAATATCTTAGTGGATTAAATATTATTGTCTTATTGCTGACACTTCACCAAGGTTATTTATTGTGAATATTGGATTAATATTTTGATGTGTTTATTTGCCACAACACATTTGCATTCTGTGCAAGATGCAAACTTTGTCATTTATCTATCCTCATTATGATTCACAAATAGCTTGGTTTGGTTATCTTCTGCTGTTGCGTTAAAGGCCTTTTATGATGGCATTTATTTCAGAGATATGATAGTTTTACTTATAACAACTGCAAATTGTTGGACATAACTTGGTATGAGCACACAGACTGCCGTATGTAAATATTGAATCATGGATTAAATCAAATTGCATGGATAGCATACCAGTGAATAATGATCAGAACTGAAAACCGTCACAAAATTAAGAAATCTATATTATCTAAACCCTTTAACAATCTGATCTGTTCAATGCTAGTTTGACCAGTAATGCATTTATTTTGAAAGAAACAGTGTGAATTAGATTGAAGGTGGTTTCAAGTACAGCTTTCAGTGATAATGCTTATGTATCTGATCCAGCAGATGTTGTGACTATATTTTGTCTTTTGGTTTATCTTGTTTAGAGTACTTGCTATTGCCTTATCTGATGTATTGTACTGAGAACATTACCTCAACTTGTGGACAATGAAATAGACTGATATGTAAAAGCATTTTGGCTTGTTGAGTTATAGTTTTGGATGAAAAAATCCACATGGACGCAATATGAAAGCAAAATGGCCAGGGCTTTGACTGCTTCTCATCTCTGCTTTTGCCATTAGATTTACCTGTAGTGTCTATTATCTTTTAAAATGGATACCCACTGATCCAATGCCAGTTAGTCACTAAGTTAATACGTAAACCACAGACTCAATCATAAATTTTGAGGATAATCATGTAGGAAAAATATAAAGCATATATTGGTTAATAAAATATTGAAAATGTGGAAATTCAAAATTATCCATGATATGAAAAATACAAAAATGAATGCCCAGTCTCAACTTTTGCTATTCATGAAACAGCCGAAAACAAATGAACAAAACAATATAAAATACAAAGTATTGCATGAGCAATTTCAGGTGGGTAATTAGGAAAAATACACTTTTTCTAGACCGAAATCATTGCTTATTTCATGAACTTTAAGCTTGTGCTAGTGACAAAAACTACTAGATTGATTGTTAAAAATGTAGAAACTACTAGATTGATTGTTAAAAATGTAACCTTAAACTGAAATGTGAAGTGAATTAGGAAAAATACATTTTTTGTGAACCAAAATTATTTGTTTGTTACATGAAGTCTAAACTTGTGCTAGTGACAAAAACAATTAGGTTGCCTGTTAAAATTGTAACCTTAAACTGAAATGCAAAGTGAAAAAAAGATGTGGCAGCAGCTGTCCCAGGTTACAACTAAATGTTATTCACCAGTCAAAATATTTGTATGGTATTCGATGCATCAACATTCATAAGTAAGTATATGGCATGATATTACCCCAGTTTTATTTATTCACTTGATAATATGAATTAGGACTGTTTCAGAGTTGGTTTGGTGGTGCACGAGCATACCTATGGGGATGTCACTTCTGAAAACAGGGTATGTCTAGTCCAAGGTGGATGGGGAACACCCCATAACCTAATTTTACATCTGAATTACCCTACCACCCTGACACCAAATTTTTTTATGTTACCAAGTTTTGTAATGTTTTGGTTATATTCATTCCTCGTAATTTGTCGCCGAGGTTTGGTCCTCCGCGTGTCCCGGCCCGTCCTGGCCGTTCTGTGCATGGGTTTGTATGCTATAATCTCGAGTTAATGGGGCATTGGCGGTTTGTCCTTTGATCTGGTGTTTGCATTTACGTTGCTAGCAAGATTTATGCTTTCGGATATAACTACATTCATTATGCTCTGCATTCAGGTTTTGACACAGGTCTTGTCAAAAGCTTTGGTCTTATGGATCTTTTGTTCAGACAACAAAGTGAGTATTTTTAATAGTATCACACATAGTAACTTTTTCTTGGTTTTTTCTAAAATATTTATTGCATTTTTTTAATGGTATCTCACATAGTCGATGGATCATCTCCACACCCAACACCCAAGGTGTAGAATGCACCTTGTTGATATTGTTTATTTCATTTCAAAAAATTTGGTGGTATAATGGTGAGTGCATTCGTCAACACCCAAGCTATAGAATACACCTTGTTTTTATCTATAAATTTTTATATAGTAATAATTTTATTTATTAAACTCATTTTAATAAAAAATTATTTATCTTGAATGTAATTGGTTCAGAATGATGACAAAGAGGTGGCGGCAATATGTCATAAGCGGTTGTTAATGTATTTTGCAGAGTTTCGGGCGCTCCAACAATAACTATATTGCTTGTTCCTTGGGCTTTTAGAGGTGGCTCAGTACACTATACTCAACAATGATAATCTAATTAATTTATGGTTCACATGTTGATTTTGCAAATTTCAAAAAAATCTAATTTGCAATAGCGCAGGACATTGCCACCTCGTGGCTCTTGTTTTATTTATGTTCTTTACGAGGGAGAGACGATCCCCCACCTACATTGGCACAATAATCAATAAGGTTCTACCCTTACTAGGCCAAAGTGAGTTGTGCGCATGAAGGCAGGTGCTCGTATTATTATAAATTATAATAATTATTATTATTATTCAAATCAAAGGTTTCTATTGCTAGGGCTTCTTAACTTAATACAATATAGCAGAGGCTAAGCCCGCTGAACCAAATAAGGTTTTACCAACCGTTGATCCAAAGTGAAGGTGAAACCTGGTTTACCGAGAAGACTCTTAGTCCTTTTGGTCCCTTAAATTACAATGATAACTACTCCTAAATGAATATAGCAACCTAAATGAATATAGCTATTACTATATATAATATAATATAATATATAGAAATTAATAATTAATTAGATATATTGTGGTTGAATTGTTTTCTATAAATATTTTCATTATATATATATATATATATATATAATTATAATTAATTGATATATTGTGGTTGAGTTGTTTTCTAAAAAAATTAGTATCAAACAACACTCTTCCATTACAAATAAAATAAAAATTTATAGTTTTCTACATCATATCCTTTTTTTACATGACATCATTTAACAAAAAAAGGTAAATTATGACATTCATTTCAGGCAAGTCTATGTAGCTCCTTCGTTCCATCAATTATATGTTCCCCCACAATGGTGAGGGTTTGAGCGGTGAGGGTGAGGGTTTGAGTGGTGAGGGTTTGAGGATGCTTGGCTATGGCAACCAAGCTATTTTTCCTTGGCGTTGGCTCATACGTATTGACTATCCGCTGGTGCATTGTATTTTTTGATAGCTTCTAGTGTTTGATGTCGGTATGGGACACATTGCTTCTCTGATTCCAGATTAGCTGTTTTGTTTTATTACTTACGGTCTCTTGTCTTATCCTAGTCTGCTTCTTTTTAGTCTGTGATGGCCTTGACATCTGTGAGTGATATTCGGGTGGGACCTGTTATGGGTTTTACATCTGGTAGGTCTGACCCTCTTTCCCGTGACGGTAATGATGGTGGGTGTCCTACTATCGGTCAGTATTCTGGGGAGTCTGACCCTCTCCTTTGTGAAGGCGGTGCTTTTGGAGGCATCAGGGGAGGACTCTGCTTCGGATAAAGATTTTTATCAACCCTGTGATAATGTTCACAGGGGTGGTGGGAGGTCACGCAGTGGCGGTAATACGGCGCGAACCAACCGTTCATTGAAGGTTATAAAAAGCCATGGGGAAGGCACTGAACTAGTTCTCCGAAAGGATGTTCAAATGGGTCGTGTGTTGAGCCTATCTGCCAGGGCCTTAGTTGGCAAGCTTTGCTACACGGACATCTCACGGTCGGACCTTATCACTTGGGTGAACTTACAATGGAAGCCACTGTTAAATTATACACCCTAGATACATATGTTGGTGAACAACTGGGTTATATTCCACTTTTTAGATGAAGAACATGCTGCACTAATTCTGGGCCGTATCTGGGTAATTGACCAAGGATCACTATGCTTAAAAAAGTGGCACTTGGATTTCAATCCTGTCACGGAACAGCTCTAGTCAAACCACCTTTGGGTGTTACTTAAGGGCTTCCCACTGGCCCTGTGGTCTCGTGAGGTTTTTGAAGGTTTGCCAAAACACATTGGCACCTTTGTTTTCTTCGATGAGAAATCTCTCTTCCATGAAGACAAGCGTTGTGCTTGGATTTTGGTTGAACTCGACAGCACTATGGGCTTACCTGAGTCGGTGCAGATTCGGTGGGGGGATAGGGTTTTCTGTCAAGACCTGGACTATTGGTGGACGCCATTTAGATGCTTCGCTTGTGGGAAGACTGGACACTTACGAAAGCAGTGTGGAAAGGTTTTAACTCCAAAACCTATTGAAAAGAAGGCTACTGGTCCGGTTCTTCTTGTATCAATGATTTTGGAGGAATGGACGGACCCGTCGACACTAGTGGAGTCATCATCTTTTACTGGTAAGTTCAAAAGTATTTTCCCAGACTTGTTTAATTCATTATCTTTAAATGATATCCACAAGTTGGATGGGTGGGGTATGGAATTGATGGCTTCGGACCCTACCCAGGACTCTGCCTCTCCTATGCTTTCTTTGGGTCTAGAAAATGGGGGAACCCTCGATGGGGTGCCCTTACCTGAGGCTACTCCTGATTCCATTGGCCTAATCTCAGACTCCCAATTATTGCTGGATGAGTCTATCATCTTAAAGTCTATGAATCCTCCACATGAGGCTGATACATGTGTGGGTGGGGGGGTGGATAGTAGCCTGGGTCTTCGTGCGGCCCCTTTCCCTATTTATTGTGGGGGGACTGTTGTGCCTAAGTCCGAGTTTTCGCCTAAACCTAATGTGACGATTAGGAAAAAATAGGGGGGAAGGCGTAAGAAGGAAATGGCTCAGGCATCTTGTGGGGGTTTGGGAAAGCCCTTATTTTTGGTTGGTGATTTTACGCAGTCTGGCAATGAACCTGTTTCTCAGTCTATCTTTCGGCCACTTAGAGCGGTGGAGGCCAGGGCTGGGTTTTCTAAATGATTATTCTAACCTTAAATATTCGTGGGGTTGGAGGTGCCCCAAAATGTTACACCTTCCATCGTCTTTTCACACTCACTAAACCGGATATTGTCCTCTTACAGGAAACCCTATGTGATGACTCCAAAGCTAGGGATTTTATTTTGTCTGTTTTACCTACTTGGCATGTGTGTACTATTGGTGCAACTGGGAGGTCGGGGGGGGCTTCTCACTGCTTGGAACCCATTCTTTTTCATGGCATGGGCCTTCACTGTGAATGGAGGCATTCTACTCTCTGATAGGGTTAGGGATGACACTACTATTCTTCATTTTTTCAATGTATATGGGCCTCAGGTGGAGAAAGTGTCCTTTTGGGAGGGACTTGGAGCTGTGGGGGTATTGGGCCTGTCCCGTTTGATTCTGGCTGGCGATTTTAATTTGACCTTCGGGGCGCGGGATTCATGGGGCTCTCGGGCACAACCTGGTTTTAATTCATGGTTTTGTAACCTTTTTGAATCTTATGGTCTGACAGATATCATTCCTTGTCCACTGGTTCCTACATGGCGAAATGGACGTGTTGGGGATGATGCGGTGGCAAAAAGACTGGACCATTATTTGCTCAGTGAGTCTTTATTGGATTCTCTTTCTTCGTGCTCTTCATGGGTAGATCCAATGCATATTTCTGATCATTTCCCGGTTATGCTGCGCATTGGATTGGATGCATCTCCGTCTTACCATCCGTTCATTTATTGTCACATTTGGTCTTTGGATGAGCACTTTATTACCTTGGTGAGAAAATTATGGGATACTGTGTTGCTGGATACTTCTTCCACTGCCATGATTCGCCTTCCTAGTTTTCTGCGCCTTCTGAAATAAAAAATTGCTCCTTGGCTCAGGGCAAAAAAGGCTCTTTTGAGTCTGGACCTTAGGAATGTTGAACAGCCTATCTCGTCAAAGATGGATTGTCCATATGAGGAAACCACAGAATCTACCTTTATGGCTGTGATGGCATCTTTGGAAAATTAGAAGGCTACTTTACTTGCTTCAGAGGAGGCTCTCTGGAGATTACGAAGTCGAGCTCTGTGGATAGAGAAGGGGGACCAAAATACAAAATATTTCCATGCTTTTGCAGAAGGTCGGAGGAAAAAGAAGACTATCTGGGAAATAAAGCACTCTTCTGGAAATACTGTCTCGGATAGCACTGGCATTGCACTGGAGGCTGTACACTACTTCTCCAGTATTTACAAAAGCCCTGGAACTTCAAATCTGCAGGAACAGATGAAGATTATTCAGATTATGCCTCGGATTTTTTCGGATGAAGACTGTCTTAAGATTTATGCTCCGGTTTCTCTACAGGAGATTGAATTGGTTTTAAAAGATATGGAAAAAGATAAAATCCCTAGGCCAGATGGCTGCACTTGTGAATTCTTCATTCAGTTCTTTGATATTCTGGGACCTGAACTGGTTAGGCTTGTTGAGGAGGCAAGGTTAAAGGGCAAACTTCCTGGGGATGTGAATGCTACTTTTATCTCATTAATTCCCAAGATATCAAACCCTTCCACATTTCAAGATTTTCGGCATATATCTCTATGTAATCTTATTTATAAACTTATTTCTAAGACTATTGCACAATGGTTGAGGGGGGGTTTGTCTTGTGGTATTTCAGCTGAGCAGTTTGGTTTCCTAAATAAAAGGTTGATTTTTGATGCTGTGGGAACGGCCCAAGAAGTTTTAAATACTATTAAGTTTAAAAAATTGGGGGCAATGGCTATGAATCTTGATTTGATCAAGGCTTATGATCTCGTTGACTGGTCTTTCCTGAAATTATTGATCTTAAATGCTAGTTTAGATTATTGGAATACTTAGTGGATCATGGGTTGTATTAGTTCAACAAATTTTTCTATTCTGTTAAATGGGTGTCCCGCTTCCTTCTTTAAAGCATCAAGGGGCCTAAGACAGGGCTGCCCCTTATCGCCTCTACTTTTTATCTTGATCATTAAGGGTCTCAGCAGGCTTGTTCTACAAGCAAAGGAGGAGGGTCTTTTTAAAGGTATTAAGGTCACTCCCCACTTGGAGATCACTCATCTACTGTTTGTTGATGATATCCTCATCTTTGGACTTGGTAGGGAACAGGAATAGCTTCATTTCAAGTACATTTTAGACATTTTCTGCAAGGCAGCTGGGATGCAGGTGAGTACAGTAAAGTCTCGTCTGTATGTTATAAATCTGGATGATGAATTTGGACGAGCCCTGGAATGTATCTTCCCTTATGAGATTTTGGATATGGGCCGGGGTTTGACATACCTGGGATACTTTTTAAAGCCTAATGCATACTTTGTCAATGATTGGCTATGGTTGGTCAAAAAGGTGGAGAATCGGATCCTATGTTGGCATAATCGATGGCTCACACTGGGTGGAAGGCTAATTCTTCTAAACTCTGTTGTATCTGCTATGCCAATTTATTGGCTTAGTTTGGCTTATGTTCCCTTGACGATCTTGCATATGATTCGTAAGGTGCTCTTTAATTTCCTTTGGAGTGGGCAGTCTACTTTTTGGGGGTGCCATCTGGTTTCATGGGAAGTCATTTCTAGACCGAAGGAAAGCGGCGGCTGGGGTATTCGAAACCTATTCTGGGTCTATCAAGCATTGCACTTAAAGTCACTATGGCGTGGACTGCATGATGGGTTTATGGGGTTATCTGATTCATGAGAAGTATATATGCCCTGAATCTATTGCAAACTGGCTACGTTCTGGAAAATGGCTAAAACAAAACTCATTGGTGGTTTGGATGGGCTTGGTTAAATTGGTTCCATTATTACAATGCTGGATATGCTGGAGGGTTGGCAATGGATATCAAATACACATTGGCCATGACAAAATCCTGGGGCATACTCATTCTGTGTTAAATAGAGATACTATTATACAGCTTCAGGGTTAAGGGGACTGATGTTTCTAAATCAGGTATTTGATCGTGGAGCTTTAAATGATGGTAGTGGTGAGTGGATGAATGCTTCGAGCCTTGGTTTGCGCAGTAGGGATGTTGAAGATTGGGATTCTTACAATGTGGACTTGAGACATGCTGGCATTAGTCTTAATTCTGATTTAGATAGTTTATGTTGGGACTGCGGCATTAGTGATGGCACTGTATCTACTTCTCAAGCATACTCAGCACTGGAAGCTGAGACGATGGAGACAAGCTCTACATGGTGGAAGCATAGAATCTATAAGTGGAATATCCCGGTGAGATTAAAATTATTTGCATGGCTTGCTTTAAGTTATCGTATTTATACTGGGGATAGATTTTGGTCACATGGAGGTATTGGTCTGTCTGTATGCTTTCTTTGTGTGGAAGCGGAGGAAACCTGTGACCACCTTTTCACCAATTGTCCATTTACTTTACAAGTGTGGGAGGAATTAAAACTGCATTACAGGCATTCTGGGAATTGGAGGGGTGAAAATCTTGCAGAATGCTTAGGTGGCTGGCATGAAGTTTATAAGTCACACATGCTTTATCCAATTAGCTTCATTTGGGGAATTTGGAGGCTAAGAAACTCTATTCGGTTTGACCACAAGACCTACTCCTTTACTGGATCGATGGCCTTCATCAAATGTTTTATGACTGGGATGGTTTGGCAATCCGATGCTCAAAGGAATGCTATTATGGAAGCACCGGTGCTTAGGAATATTAAACCGATAGGTTTTTTTGATGGCGCTGCCTAGGGGGGTCTCTGTGGGGCTGGCTGTTACATAAAGTGGGCTAATGACTGGTGGGCAGAACTGTATTTTGGGTGTGGCTTGGGCAGTAATACCCATTCTGAACTTTTAGCACTTTGGGGTATTCTCAAGTTGGCTCTTTCTCTGGATATCAATTCTATTGATATATTCGATGACTCCAGAGTGGTGGTTGATTGGGTCTCTTTGCATCATCAACTGCAGATCCCTACTCTTGACAATTGGAAATCAAAAGTCCTGGATTATATTCAGCTTTATGATGCTATCTCATTCTGTCATGTGAGAAGGATATACAACCAGAAGGTGGATCTGCTATCAAAGAAGGGTCTATTGCTGGAAGAAGGTAGTGCCATCCTGAAGATCTATAGCAGCAGCCAGCTTTCAGCTAAAAAGCACTACTTTATTTACTAATCATCATCATTTGTTTTTTTGGGTCAGAGATAGGTCTATTGAGACATTTGAAGATTTTTGTTTTTATCTTCTAAAAGCCAATGGAGTATCTGCTATTTAGAGGCATGTAATAGGTATAAAGAATATAGTAGAATAGAGAAACTTATATATGATGCTTTTGTTTTTAGAGTCTTTCTGAACGTTTTCTATATCAGAAAGACTACAAAACTGGAACAATGGTGGACCAGTTTTTATATTTAATCATCTTTTTGAAGGAGCTCAGGTAGTTTCCTTGATTCACTAATGAATAGCAGGAAACTCTTTTTTCTTTTGGAAAAAAAAAAAGCTCTTTCGTTCCATGGATAGAAGTTGAGTGCCATGGAAAAGACATGGGATGTGATAATAATTGCAAAATAGAACTTGAAATTTTTTTATTGCTAAGTTTAGTCTATGCAATTTGGTGTTTTATTGGATAAATATGGGCTTTTACATTGAATCTAAATCAACGTGAATTTAAAGTATAATGCATGTTATATAATACCTAACAAAATTAGAGTCAAATTTCAAAATTTCTACATCATTCACACACTTATAAAAAACTTGTTTTGAAAAATAGAATCTCAAAATAATTCCACTGTATCCTTAAATTGAAGAAGATGATGCAAAACTATTTTATTTAGAGAATTTCATGCAAAGTTAGAATGGAAGTATGGTTTCCATCAAGTTTAGAGTTTCTCACACTATATATGTAACACCATTGGTGTTAAGCCGAGACGTGCAATCTCCTCCCACTCTTTTTTAGCTCTATATAAATGAGTTGGAGTAGTTCCTTTTGTAGTTGATGAGATCTGCAATGAGAATCCAAGGGGTGATGCCTTGATAAGATCCATATTTATGCTATGAGAATGGGATAACCCTAGAGCAACTAGCTAGGGGAGATGAGTTAGTAAGTCCCAGAGTTGAGTCACTTACTTATATGGTTTTATTTCAAAAGCAAAAAACTATGTGAAAGGCATGGTAACTAAACAATAACATATTATGGAATTATATCAAAATGCCCCACTCGATAATCGTCACAAGGATGGAACTAATTAGCATTGGTGGCATGTTACCATAACTTACCATCTCAAATGATCCAAATGTCGCCTTGCACCTTGCATTCTTCCTAGCAATCACAACTTCAAATGTCCAAATGTCACCTTGCAAGAAACATCTATCCAAAAGCGATGTACTGATATTTGAGTTGGAACCATTATACAACAATTCTGCCATTTTTGGACTCTTGAACATGAATAAGGACTTGTAGCTCTACCTATGAGTGTTTTTCCATTTGTCCACTTCATTCCTTCCTATTACACAGTTTCACTGCTATTTGTAGAGTGAAATGAATTTCCTCCATTTCTCATGCATTTATATGACTGCATTGATCCATCTATTACAATGCATCTTCAATTCTCACATAGTTTTGATGGGGTCAAATAATTTTAACCAAAGCAGTTTTGAGAAATGGGTGCAAAGGACTACTTCAAGATAGATAACCAATGGCAACAAGTTGCAGTTGGAATGGAAGATAGTTGTGTCTAGTTACATGTTGGTCAGTAGTTCGGGCCATGGGAACTTTATGATAGTGCAGGCTCCAGTGGATGTCGTCCTTGAGGATAATCCGAAGTGGGTTTATAATCAAATCAATGTCGGAGTATACATGTACATGTATATGTTTATATCTGTGAGGTAAATGTAGTTATTTTAAGCCCATTTTAAATGTATAGTATTGTTTTCTCACCCTTTGGCCCCAATTTTACTGCTAAGGGCATAGGCTTTAGGGTAATTACAACTACTATCCCAATATGTTAAATCTGCAAGTTGTTTGTATGGATGTGGTTTAGTTTGAGTTTCCATTTTTCAATGTCATGATTTGTTCTATTTTATTGAAATTCATAGAATGTTTCCCTTCTAGTTCCACCCAAAGTCAATGGAAAATAAGCAATGGATGGATAGAGAACTATTGTAAAAAAAAGCCACCTTCCCTTCTGAAAATTGCTTGAGTCACTTTTGTTTCTATATCAAACAGAACAAAGAGAACGAACATCTTGCAAACAAGGTCGAGGTGAATCCACGGTGATCCAAGCAGTTGATCAAAACCATAGTATGTCAATAACTAATGGTCGTTCTTGTTAAGATTATATGCTACCGTAGACTAGATTGCAAATTCATTAGCATTCAATACATTATTGACAATAGCAGCATAATAAGGATCTATCTATGAAAGATGCACAATCACAAAGCACAAAACAATTTATCCTCGGAAACCCTCAAGGGGAAGAAAACCTAGCAAGAACTTCCTCAATATAGATGATCAAGTACAATGCCCCAAAAACATGTCTCACAAATAAGAGAGACAAAAAATACCAAACTCTGGACTCAAGCCACTCCTCCTTCTCCTCCGCAAATCTCTCTCTTTCTCCTCTAATGAGAATTGCACAAGTGAGTGTATGTACAAATGAGGGAAGCTCTCCCTCTATTTATACTTTACTTTTGACCTGGCTTTTAATCCAACTAGGTCGGCCCCAATAACCTAATTGGTCCGACCTCTCTAGGAAGACTCAATATAATATTTATATTATATTATTTTGGGTGCTAACGACCTCAAGACCTTTACATGACCAAATGTAATAATGACATCCCCGAGCGGAGGTAAAACATCCCCGACGGAGTTACAATAATAAAGTACAAGTAGAATATACTTTGAATTTACATTAATTTAACACTCCCCCTTAACAAGAAGGGTATTCTACTGATAACAACATTTGCATGTGTAACTCTACACAACATCATCGTAGAGAGGAGGGCATCAACAACAACATCATATGATACATCTATAAATCATTGGAATTTCTTCAACATCATCATCAGCAACTGGAACAGTTGTTGTAAAATCATCAACATCATCTTTAGTACAGAGCTGAAGTATCATCATCTACAACACTGGAGCATCCTCATATTCAGTATTGGAATATCATCATCTGCAGCACTGAAGAATCCTCATCTTCAACACTGGAACATCATCATCTGCAGCACTGGAGCATCCTCATCTTCAGCACTGGAACATCATCATTTGCATCAACGTAGCATCCTGGAACCTCATTATCTGCAGCACTGGAGCATCCTCATATACAGTACTGGGACATCATCAGGAGCATCAACACCTGCAACACACATATGATCCTTCCTTTCGGAATTGGGGATCATGGATAATATTTCCTTTTGGAACTCGAGATTTAGTCCAACAACTCTAGTGATCCTTCCCTTTGGAACTGGGATCATGGACAACCCTTCCTTTCAAAACCAGGGATTTCGTCGAACACTCATAGACAATCCTTCCTTTCAGAACTAGGGATTCAGTCTAAGGATCAAGATTTAAGACTGCCCTTCCTTTCGGAACTCGGGATCTTTGTCTAGTGACGATCAATCCCACCACAATCACTTAAGACATCTCCGTCTAGGGATGATCGATCCCACCACAATCATTTAAGAAATCTCTGTCTAGGGATGATCGATCCCACCACAATCATTTAAGACATCTATGTCTAGGGACGATAGATCCCACCACAATCATTTAAGACATCTTTGTCTAGGGATGATCGATCCCACCACAATCATTTAAGACATCTCTTCTTAGGGATGATCGATCCCACCATAGTCATTTCAGACATCTTTGTCTAGGGACAATTGATCCCATCACAATCATTTAATAAATCTCTATCTAGGGATGATTGATCCCACCATAATCAATTAAGACATCTCTGTCTAGGGACGATTGATCCCACCACAATCATTTAAGACATCTATGTCTAGGGACAATCGATCCCATCACAACTCAAGATCAACATTTAAGACTATTTATGTCTAGGGATGATCAATCCCACTGCACCACAGTATCATCAGCACTACTCCCCCTTTCGAGGGAAGTCCTTAGGGACTACACCAATCTTGTCACGAAAGTGCTCAAACTTCACTCGAGACAGAGGCTTAGTCAACACGTCTGCAACCTGGTTGCCCGTGCTCACATATTGGAGTTTTATAGCTCCCTTATGAACCATATCACAGATGTAGAAAGACCGTAGTTCTATTTGTTTTGACTTCTCATGTAATAGAGGTTTCTCTGTCATCTTTATACAGCTTCAGTTATCACATAGAATCATTGTGGTATCCAACTCTAGATCAAACATACCTAATAACAAATTCTAAAGCCATATAGATTCACAACTCGCAGAACAGGCTGCAATATACTCTACCTCTGCAATGCTGAGAGCCACACTGGACTGCTTCATGCTTAGCCATGAGATCATGGCTGGTCCCAGCCTGTAACAACCACCTGAAGTGCTCTTCCTGTCCGAGACACTTCCTTCCTAATCTGAATCTGTATATCCAAATAGTATGAACTCATGATCTCGAGTATAATTGAGACCATAAACTATTGTACCTTTTAGGTACCTCATCACATGATTTGCAGCTATAATGTGAACATGTCTGGGCTCAACCAAATACCAAGTCAAGGTGTTCATGACAAAGCATATATCTGGCCTCGTATTAGTCAGATACATCAAGGACCCAATAATCTGCCTATATAGGGTCACATCCACCAATTCTGACGAAGTATCGGATAAAAACTTCAAGTTGGTATCCATGGGTGTGGCCATGGATTTACACTCCAACATATCAAATCTTCTCAAGATTTCTACTGCATACTTCCCTTGGTTAAGGAAGATTCCCTCTAGGCTCTGCCATACCTCCAGACCTAGAAAATAATGTATTAAGCCAAAGTCTTTAATCTCGAATTTTGCAACAAGATTCTCTTTGCACTCTGAGATTCTCTTTTCATTACCTATCAGGAACAAGTCATCCACATATAGAAATAATATGATTGGTTCATCATCCATAACCTTGAAGTAAAGGTTAGGATCATCTTTACTCTTAGTAAATCCCAAGCTCGTCAGAAAACTATCAATTCTTCCATACCAAGATCTTGGAGCTTACTTCAACCCATACAGAGCCTTCTTCAATTTGCATACATGCGTCTCTTTTTTTTCAACCTCAAAACCTTGTGGTTGTTCTATGTACACTTCCTCCTCAATAACACCATTCAGGAAAGTTGTTTTCACATCCATCTAGTGTAACTTCCACTTCATCATGGTTGCAAGTTCCATGATGGTTCTAATTGAAGTGTACCTTTCTACCACGGGGGGTTCACTCAGTAAACTTGTTACATAGCACGATCATTCGCAGGATATTAAAGAATATCCCTAATTTCACTAAATATTGGAAAATGCCTCCTAAAATTGTTTTGTTGAACCCCCCTCCCAATATACCTTTCCAATTAAGAAAACCCCTATTTTCACCATATATTGTAGGTATCCATTTTTATCAACCCATTTTTAATACCCCCTTTATATCATATTATCAAGGTGTAACAAACAGGATCTCTAATGCATCTTAGTATAAGCAAACAAGATGCTAAAAAAAGTAGTAGTATACTTCTAACAATGATCCCACTAAGATTGCAGTGGCGACTGATCAATTTGTAGCATTGGATAGTGGAAGACCCAATGAAATAGTAATGGGGAAGGTAAAATGAGTAAAAGGAAACCCGTCAAAAGATCAATGTAACAAAGAATGTAAAAGACAAATAGTCCAATAGTCAGTGCAATGCTTAGAAAAGAGGAGAATTACAGATGTTTCAAACCACAACCTACCAATCTACCAATTTTTGTATCATGTAAATACAAATATAGCCATAGAGAGCTCATGTTTTCTATAAGCTTAATAAATTAAACTTCATAAAAATACAAAATTGAAACCCTTTCGTGGATGGACTTCCCTACCTTCCTATCAAAACAAGCATCATTGATGTTTGAACCCAAATGAACATAGAAAACTTCCTCTTACTTTACAATAACACCATATGATCATGTGCATATCTTGGATTTGGGTCATTCACAAGATTCATTGAATTGCCTCTACTTCCTCTACATTTATTCTTGCAACCAAGGGAATTAGCAACATTTAGTTACCTTTTCGTGGGTTAATATATCTAATTCATTTTATCTTTACGGGAGAGGAAAAAATATCCATTGTTAAGTTTCAATCATGCAATAGATATAAATATACACAGATGGTGAAACTTATATGATACCATTTCATGGTAATGATAACACATAAGGTATGTAAACAAGGATTTAGATTTTTACCTATGTTCATGTCAGTTCCAATACAATATTAAGAAGGATGCCTTGCATATAAGAATTGAAATTTCAATTACAAGTGTGCCAAATATAACTCAATCTAAGAACTATTCTTAACTGGAAATGTGAAAATGTTAAAGAAGAATACAAAAAGTTGAATGGAATTATTAGTCAAAAAAGATTGATCTATTTTTTCTCAGTTCCAGTGATCCAAGAAAGATTGATCTTACTTTTCTTTATTGTTGTGGAACAAGGTCTGATTGAATCTCAATACCAACCTAAACCCAACCTAAAAAATGAAGAGTTAGATCCTTTACTAGAATGCCTACAAAAAATACAATATAATTGTTCAACTCCAGAACTCTCGATTAACTACATCTCTTAACTTTGGAGTTGACGAGGAACCAAATGCACACTCAAACATACTGAATAGTTTGATAGGCTACAATGTGACTTATATCTAGAAAATAAACACACTTTGGAAATTGGCCTCATATAGAACAACAAAAGGTATTATGTTACAAGCGTTACTCACTTTTAACACTAGCAAACTCAACCTCAATTATGGAGAAAGTGTAAAATCTTGCATACATATTCATAAGAAGCGGTAACATTAACCTTTTGGACATCACATCAATACCATTCTACATAAAATAACAAAATACTATCACCCTGGTTATCTCAATGCCACAAAATTCTAATATTGTAATGCATGTTATTCCAAGAATCATACCTCGTATCTAAATAACTTCGCCAAGCAACAAAAGAGTAACCCCACAAAAATAAAACACAGAGGAGAGTTAACAGTAATAGCTGCAATATTATCGAAATTTCAAAAATCCAAATACATTGTAGAAGTTGCTCCTAGATATTTACAAAAACATTCAAGTCTTTGTTGAAATAAAAAATGATGAAAAAAATTAACTGACACATAAATCCATAAAGTTTAAACGAATTATAAACATTCACATGTATTTTTATTAAGCAAAATGGAAGATATGATAAGTCAAAATCATTGTTTAAGTCAAGAGTATTAGTTTATCTTATAGCTATGATGCTATGTATGATATAAATTGTACTCAAAAGAGTCACCTTCTCCATTTCCACTACTAAAAGACTACTAAAATTTTAAAGAGGGCATTGCCCTGAATTTTGAAAACATGTAAATATAAAGTATATGATCAAATGATCTTGACACCAGCTCTAAATGACCACTAGTATAGAGGAAAGCAAGTTATCCAACTTCCAAAATGTCAATTTGATTGATTAAAAACCTTCCAACATCTTTAGCGTTGATTTTTAAATCTCGCTGACATGAGGTTGACATCATGAATGCCACATGAATTTGCATCAACCCATGTACCTGTAACAATCAAATTATCATGTGAAATCTAAATCTATATTGAAATCTGATTTAAAATAATAAGATGGATGGTTACACTAACACAATATATATCTTGAAAGTTGAAATATGACTACAAAAGATGAATGGTCAAAGAAACTTACACAGAAAAGTAGGTGGCAAAAATTAGGTTGGTTTATCCCAAAATTCACCATTCGAAGGGTTCACTACACCTGAGGCCAAAAAATATAAAATCAAGATGGCATTGCTACAAGAAATCAACAAAAATATAGCCAATAATTATTTATAAATTATCTATTAGATGGGAATGAATAAGGAAAAATAAATTACAATAAACTTTAAATTAACCTTGTTGAGATTTCTGACAAAATAAAAAAAAAACTTTGTAATCTCTTTCTTCTAATTTGTATGTGTCATTCCTATTGTTGTATGATAAGTTGGCCATTGCTATAATAGATTCAAGTTGTACAAAAATATGATCTGTCAAATCATACTTATACAATTGTTTCCCTTTTATTTTATTCTACTAGCAAAACGGAAGCTCAACACCTTCTGGCCTATCCAAAAGATCAATGTCATTATGGTAATCAAACACCCTATTGCCATCCTTCTTTCTTATTCTTTGAACCCTTCCAATGTACCAAGTTCCACAAGAAGCACCTTCTTTGGTACTTCAAGAAACACCTTTTCTTGGGGCACGTTCAGCTATAGGTATTGAGTTTCTCTCAAACAACACCCCGCAATCCGATCCAATTCCAAAGCCGATTGAAACACCCTTTTTTGAAGCCCTTTCATCTCGCCTAAAGTAGACCCTATTTCTCACTCTAGTCAACCTATCTTTGGATAATGTTGGATTTCCATTCAACTAACTAACCAAACACGATTTGAACATATCCTTACCATCAAGCTCTACCACTGATTGGTAGTTGTGTTCACATTCTCATCAATGGTATCTAAAATTTCATCCAACTCATGCCTCCACTCACTTTCCATTGTTTTCAATTCACTAACATTGAGTATGGATGAAGATGAAGAGTGGAATATTGAGCTGGAGTTATTCGGTGGAGAATCATCAACTACTTCATCCACTACTTGGAATGTTGGATAGTTTTGATCCTCTGTCCATGGTTTAAACCACCAAGAAGATTGTGTGTATCCTTCTGGTTGCATGCCAAGACTTGATAAAATGTTTTGCGCATCATTCAATCCTACTTTTAGAGCTTCTATAATTTTATCATCTGTAGATATTGGACCATAATGTGATAATACATCATGATTCTCTGTTGCTTGTTGGTGCAATTTATTCCATATGCTTTCTTGTTTTTTATGAGATTTATTAAAGCGAAGCCCTTGTGGATTTGATTCTTCTTCGGCAACTCTATTAAGAGTTCCAACAGCATGAAGCAAATCAGTGAAATCATAGGCCCTCTCTGATCCAACCATCCCACCGACTTTGCTAAAGAAGTTCTCACACACATCTGACCCAGTCAAGTGCAATACACATGGCAAGTTAGAGTAGTGGTCTTGAAACAATCTCATCAATAAAACCGCAAAGTGGCACGAAATTTTCACATCCTAATATGCCTCTCTACTAATGAAATTTATGTTGGCATTAACATGAGATTGTTTTCGTACCCAACATAACCATAACAAGAAGAAATGTCGAACTCTTGAAGCATTTCGCACTCTTTCCCAAAGAGTCAAACTATGAGACATAAAAATGTCAATGTAGTCAGCAACAATCATTAGATAAATCTCTGTACCTAGTGTTCTCTCTACCCTTCCACTTGTTGTACTTCTCATCTCTTTTAAACACCTTTGAACATGCCTTGAAGCAATGCGTTGTGCTGAACCCCAATTTTGTCGATCCATCCTCTCTATATCTTCAATTTTAAGCTTGTGATCATCCACTTTAAAAGTGCTATAAACCATTCTGACATGATTGAAACTTACCAACTCTTCTCCAAGGATCAAATCTCGTCGGCCACTAAACAAAGGATTGATTAGCTTTTTCCTGTTGTGTATGTAATCCTAGTCATGTAGTCCCATTACGTTGCCACCATCATGCAACCTAGATAGCCTCCACCCTTCCTAAGGGATTTGATATCGAATACCTATTTTTGAAGAATAAGCCTTCAACATAAGTTGTCTTCTTCTACTATCCCCATCATATGAATGACCAATAATAGGTCCCAAACAATTTTCCACGTGTTTCCTCCACATAACTTCTATTTTTTCCCATTGCTTGGCAACAAAATTTGCATCGAACCTATTGCATGTTGGATGAGCAACCACAACCAAACGGGGAAGCTTTTCATGTAAAGGGTTTGCAATAATGGCATGTGCATAATGACCAATTACACTGTTCTTAAAAGTGTCTGTAATAACATCATAGCATGCAGTTCCCTCGCCCACAGTCACTAAGAAATGTGATTAGCATTGATGATTTTCTGTATTACCACAAAAACCAACCAAAGTATCACTTTTTGCTACCCACCTAACATATATTTTCACAACGGTCTCATCTTCAACAAGGCATACAGGAATTGGACCCTCTATACCATGTTTGGATTTATAAGAAGCATAAACCTTTCCAAGTGCCTCAAAAATGTACTCATGCTCCCCTGGGATATATGACAGTGATTTTCTCACTTGCCTTAAAGTTGTAGATATTGAAGGACCACCTAAATTCAAGCTAATGAAACTATGCAATCTAGGACCCCCCATAACTTAATCATCTCATAAATGGATTTAGTGGATGCACCATACCTTCTCCCTGCTTTTGGACGTGTCAGGTTGTGAAAGATATCTTTGACAAATTCCCAAATGGCATCTTTACCTTGTAATTTTCCTTGTCTATGTGCCTCACACACATCCTTGTAAAACCTAAATAAATTTTTCCTTTCTGTAGATTCGAACAACTTGTCTTTTAGGGACCTTATTCTAATAGAGAGTATAGCAACCTTTGTCCTCTCCCACCAAAGAGCCCTCATTGTTGATCTATAGCTAGTATTTGTAACCCTTGCAACATTTCTAAGCTCAGTTTGAGTCAAAAAGTCCAATCTTCTCCCTTTCCCTGTATCTCGTCCATGTCTTTTAACGGGGCTCCTTGATTCACGATATAAACGCATCCTAAAGTCATCACAGTCTGGAATCAACTTACAAAATTTTCATGTCAATGATTCAAAAGGGATCCCTGTTTCATAAGCCCCCTGACAATGAATATGCCTATATGTACCATCAATACGACATTCAGTACCATGATAACATAGTATCCTCTTGGTATGCTTCTCTATGGCCCATAATTTCCCACCCCTTTGATCATCCATTAGGATTTTTGTGTTCAATCTCTCCCCATTTTGATCAATATATGGATACCAATACCCCCAACATTGTAGTATCAAGGGAGATAAATGATCTACAATAAGACAATAAAAGCAAACAAATTTGAAGATAACAAATAAAATTATGTTCAATGTCATATTCAAATTAAAAAAGCTTGTGAAATTAACATACCTAAAGTAGAAGGATTTGCACTAGTAGAACCCCTATGTGATAGTGGTGTTGATGATGGGACCAAGAACCTAGTCAAACTCTGTTGGGACTTATCATTGGTAGACTTCTTGGGTCTCCCAACAATGCCAGTCCTCAACCCAATTGTATTATATGAAGCCTCATCTGTAGTAGAAATGTGCTTGTTTGATTTCATATGTTCATTTAGAGAAATAACAATATTACCACTTCATGGTACTAAATAAAACCATTTATTGCACCGTGTACATTCCACTTTTACTTTTCTCTTGTCCTCATATCCTGCAAGTGTTTCTTCCACCACTTTGAACAAATTTGGATCTTGTGTCTTATTGAAATTATCTAGTATTTTGATGGCTTTATCAATCTCAAGTCGATCTCCAACCATTGATGTCTTCCTTTCTATGTTACATGAATGAGTTTCACTACTTCCCACCCTTGAAATGTTACGTTGATGGGCCCTTGTTTTCATGTGATTGTTTTTGAAGTTGCGAAGTGTCCGTGCTGCCAAAGATATTTCCCCTGTTCCATAATCAATACCACAACTTTCACAATGGATCTTTATTTTAGATGTTCCCTTTTCTAAATATACTTTAAGAGTAACCTTCTCCTCAACAAACTCCTCCATTAAACTATTTACTTTTTGTTCCCAAGATGCCAATATAGTAGAATCAACACCTATGTTTTGTTCTATTGAATCACACTCAACTTCAACTCTTGCTTGTTTATGCATAGGTTTCTCCACGTTCTCTTCGATGATTTCAACATTTGGTGTTCTTTCCATTATATTTGATTGCAATGCTTCAGTATCCAATGTGTCTAGTTTCCTCTTGATGCCTATAGGTGTTTTTGTAGCTTTCCATCTTTTTTCTTGTGTTGCATTTAAAGTAAATCCTTGATTGTTGGTAAACTCAAAAGGATATCCAATGATATCATCAAGCACAATTTCTTGACGGATTTCTGCAAATGTAGCATCTGATTGACACCTAACTATGCCAAGGGTAGAGCGTTCTTCACCAGTTACAATTACAAAGTCAAAATCATTGTCTGGATTCATCTGCATTTCCATCGACATGTACCTTTTAAATAGATAAAAATGGATAAAGATATAGAAACATTTTTCAAAAGATTGGATATAACATACATTTTTCAAAGTAGTGTTGAAACATTCAAACTAAAATTGAATTCATATAGAAGGAAATTCAATGAACTAGAAAAACTGAGAAATATTTGGTTTATTCAATAGACAATTAACTGCCTCTTTTAGATATTAAATAGCATTCCCAATAGACCCACTAGATATTCAACAAATTGGTGGGCCATAATAGTTTCATTCATTGGATATGCATACCCCACTATGCCATTGCACAAGCCCTACATAGGGAATCTTTTCCCCATAGGCATGATATGATTTCCATTTCGAGACTTGTAACACAATGGGGAGGTGACTCATAAATGAAGCGTGGGGCTTCATAGTGGAGAATGGGGATCCAATGAACCCATATTAGGTGCTAGGGGAAGGACCTTTGAGGTGGGGGGGGGACCTTCTTGATTTTACGTAAAAAGGTCAACACCAAAGTTTTCTGCAACAAGTTCAAATTGCAATAGGTAATGTGTAGATATTTGTTTATGCTTAAAGTATTCCAAGTTTACTGAACATGGATTATTCCACAACAAATGAATCTCATTTCTCTATCTATGCAAGATCAAAATTAATCCCAAATTAGAGTCGATTCTAAGGACGTGAAGTTGGGATGTGTCCCATGGGGTTGGTCAATATACCAGTTAGCGATAGTGATAGTTAAGGTCCTCTGGAACAGAGGTCTAGATTTTATCATATATACACAATCTCAAATCTTTGAGTTTATTCCAACATATTGTAAATGACATATTTCTCAAATCTGAGTTTACTCCAACATATTGTAAATGACATTTCTCAAATATTTGGCTTTGACTCCGAAATTTAAATATATTGTATATGACATATTTCTCGATCTGTAACTAAAATTCCATATTGCAAACGAATTTTGAACTAAGTATTCAATGAAAATTTAAAATTTAATTTCAAACGAAGTTTGAACTAAATGCAATGAAATTTTAAAATTTAACTTCAAGTTACATTTTCAAAGTTTAAATTCCATCTTTAAATAACAAGACATTGAACTAAGTATTCAATGGAAATTTAAAATTTAATATCAAACAAAGTTTAAACTAAATGCAATGAAATTTTAAAATTTAACTTCAAGTTACATTTTTAAAGTTCACAAAGATATTCTTGAGGGTTACCCCCTATGGATACCTCAAATGTGCTAAGTTTTCCTTATTCGGTCTTGGTAATTTTAATATTGATTACATAAGGGTTACTCTACTTCATCTCGATCATTACTATCGTGTCTATACCAAAACTATTCGATGTTTACTCCATTGTGATTACCCAATATTAAAATGTAGTCTCTATATCAAACACAATTATCTCAAGTGGACATTGTAAGAAAACTATACTTGGCAATTAGGGAAGTTAGACTACTTTAAAAAGGTAATAATATCATACAATCAATACCTCATTATGCGTCACAATTGCTTCTAATGCATATAGCATAATTGGATTCTTACTAAGGATTATTGTTTTGAATTAGACTACACTTAAGTAACGACAAATTAATAGAACATGAAATTATTTTTAGCTCAATCTATGCTAGAGGTTGTATACAAACATATGGTTAGCATACAACTTAGTCATTGAATAGACTTATATTAAGATTTAATGTATAATCCCATTACGATCCTTAGGAGAAATTATAACATAAATACTACATCAAAAGTATCCTCTTAGCACAATAGTTATTCTATCCTTGAATGCAATGTTCTTATAATAGAAACATAGTCTTCCTTATTCTCTATATTATGATAACTTCATTTATAGCCAAAGTAAATAGTTAAAAATTATTATTATTATTCCAAATTTAACACAGTAAACAAGAATTTATAAGAGTAAAAATAACCATTCTTTGTTGCACGATGTTTACTCCTATATCAACATAAAATATGCATATCTTAATGCTTGCATACCATTCTATTAATATGTACATGGATGACATTACTCCTTTCCATGCAATTAATAATTTCATTTAATCCGATGCATATTCGATTCTGAATGAAGGTGTTGAAAAATTCAATACTTTTTAATCTTATTCATCTGAAGTGAAACTCTTTTCTATAAAACCCTTTTTAATAATAAAAGTAATAATTAGAATCTGGACAGTTTTAATTCTTAAATCCCCATCTCAATGCATCTATAAATAATAAATTAATTCTTGCTCAAATAACTCCTTATCCAACACTTGACAAGTCAACATTTAGATCAATCAACTAACCAATGAATCCAACATAATCTTAAAGGATTTAGTTACTAAGCTAAAAGCTTATTTTATGCATATATACCCATATATGAAGGATAAACTTAATTTTTCTTTTTGTTGACACCATTCGTTTGTTCAATTTTCAACTACTTAAGTATTACAGACCTATGAAAAGTTCGATTCAGGTGATGACTTCTCAAATCTAATTATCCATGAAATTAACAACCTGTCCTATCATAAAAATAACCACGACGAATGTGCAGGTCACAACCGACCGAATAAGTCAAGCTCGGTTGAATGAGCTAGGTGGACTAAAGATAAATAAACTCTAGAAATCACATTGACGTATAAATGTATAACTATCTATAATAAATAAATAAATAATGAAAAATTATATATATATGGCAGTATGCTCATCTTATTAGCATACTCCATAAGTGGTATTTTATTCCATAAGTAAATCAACTGGTTTCCTTTTCCGAACTAAATAGGGGAGTATGCTCATCTTTGTGGCAACAAAAATTGACATTTGAGTGCTTCTCAACAATTAGAGACTATATACTTTATTTTCTTTTAACGGGATGGTTTTCTATATGATTTACTGAAATTTAAATTAGGAAGCTACTTATGAATTGGGTTATGCTATTGGATAAACTTGCTTTTTGTACTACTGAATTTGAAGCTATACTATGGAAACAGTTGCAACTACTGGAGATGTCACTTTTTCAGCTTACAGATGATTGTTTTGTTTTGGATGAAGCTTCATTGTTTAAGCGCTATTATATCCGTCATCTCATCTATAAACTTCACAAAAAATTATCTGGCACCGCCCCAATGCCAAGTTATGGTATAGTTCAGAGGACTTATAAAGAAACACAAAGTGACAGCGGGACAAGCCTGGAAGTAGATTTTGTTTTGGAAGATCGCTCTGCTAACCTTGTTCTATTAACCAAAGATATTCTGAAAATTCAATTCTAGTTGAGGATAGATTGAAACAAACTTCTGTGTGCCATATGGATAAAGGTATTGAGCAAACGTCTTTATGCCAGACATGTAACGCTGCTTCAAAGGAAGGTATTGGGAAATTGTTTTGGTTTTTTTATAGTGAATATGATGGAATTGACACAGAACAACATTTTAGCTATGATGAAGGGTCCATGTCATTTCGTCAGGATCTCTCATTGCCACTGGTGAAGTCTACTCTCATGCAAAAAATGGAGATTGTTGATAAAAGTATTGAAGACTTGCTTTCTGCGCATCAAATAAACCAATTTTCATCTGGTCAATTTAATTTGATTGGAACTAATGATTTGGGCAAAAGTCAAAAATAAATTGTAGACATTGGAATCTCAACAACACTGGATTTAGGAATTTCAGTGTGGTTTGTTGGCTAATGAATTTAATTCCAATACTGACTAGTGTGGTTTGTTGGCTAATAAAGATATTGATGCTCATCATATTCCTTAATTTTATTCAATTCTGAATAGGACCTTCGTCTTCAAGAACTGAAAATTCCGGGTTCTGGAATCGAAAATTTGCTTAATACAGCAAGCAATGAGCCTTGATCATTACAGGAATCAGAAAAGTGATAAGAGATAGGGCAATGTCCTTTCGTACAACATACAAATTGCAATTATTTCAAAAATCGAATAAATATGGATACAGTTCGGTGATAGGCAACTTGTCTAACGGTCTGGCAATCTATGTCGATATTAACTGCGGACGAATGAATAGACACCTCTGCGAGCTATATAGAGGTTGTAAAAAGTCATTTAGACTAGCGTGTCAACAGCTGTAATTACAAATTGCAGGATACTCTGATACTGGTGTTTCAACAGCTGTATAATGATAACTCCGATACAGGGCCACACATAAAAATTCTTAATTGGAGCTTCAGATTTTGAGTAAAGACACTAAAAGGATCAATCGAAATTTCTTATGGATTATCCTAGCATTGGGAAACAGACAACGTAGCAGTGAATAGGGACTTCAAAGAAACAATCTTTTAGCAGATTTTGAAATCCAGGCAGTTCATTTATTCAATTTCTGTAGCATCGGCAAGATTACTAGCAAAGGTTTTCAGAGGGATATAGTATCCACATAGATGCCTAAAGTTTATCCCACGGAGATTTTGTAGATGAATAGCCATGTTATGGCTTTTGTAACCCTTCCTTTTTTTTAATATCAAATATTCGTTACAGTTAAAAAAAAAAAATAGGAACATTCAGGTAGTTCTTCAAGAGAGTGCTTTGCAGAGAAGTATCGGAAGAGTCTTCTCAATCTGTGAGGAAACGTGTGTGTGTGAGGAAACATGTGGATTCTGACACAAGTGCATAGAAGAAGATGAAGTTTCTTGTCGACAGAGTTGATGAACTAGAAGATAAAACATCAGAAGAAAATGAAAATTCCTTATCTGTATCGCAACTGAAGAAGGTCAATGAGTTGAAACTTTCACTAGAATGAAGCTCTGAGTTTGATATATATGTTGGTTAAGTTTCAAATACATATGAGAAATAGGTTGCAGGAAAAGTTATGATTGGTGAAGATTTGCAAATAATCACCTGTCATGGGATTAGTATGCAGAGAATGGAGCAAATTTAAAAACAAGCTTTTCTAATAATAATGATAGCTTTCTACCAATGGAAAAGAAATTCAAATCTTTATATAGATAAAACATGAAACTGCATATGGCTGCAAGTGTGAGTTATTGCGAGGCAGCATACTGATGTTGAACTTGGGTAGGTGCTAATTCATTCAGTGATAGTTTCTATAATTGGAGGAATGGAATGTTGCTCAGCATCATTTTATTTAAGAAGTTGGTCATTTCCCTCCATCTCTCTCTGTAAAGTGCATCTATCTCTTCAAGCATCTCATCCCTTGTCGATGCATCCCTCTCCTCAAGAGTCCCATAATCTCTCAACGTAGGGTAACTTTAAGCGCTAATAACTGAAAGCAGGGTTGACTGAAAGCGCTGTGAAAGCTAGGGTTGACTGCAGCATCCCATTATCCTGCCTTTAAAGTTCATAGTTCCAGCGCAAGGGTGCCTGCCCCGCCAGTTCTTCTTTCTTTGTTCCAGCGCCAGCGTTCTTGTATGTTCATTCCTTGTTCCATTAATAGCTAAGCGTCCCTGTTCCTTGAAGAACCGGTAAATTTAAGAGAGATAAGGTGGAAGTGTTTATTGCTAGATTTGGGATGAAGTGTTGATATCTGGTTTGATTTGATGAAGTCACTAATTTGAGGTTTTCATTTGAATGAAGGATATATGAGGATAGCACCGATCTGTGGCTAGGGAACTCTAATTTACATCCCTCTATAAATTTAAATAGAGGATTGCACTGAGCAGGACCGGAGCGCAAATACACATTTGTTTCTTTACTTGAATCCGAGGAAAGAAGGCTCATAGACAGAAGAAGAGTTAGCCCTTTAATAAATGTGATAGGGACAACTTGAGGAGCAGATTAGTAAATAGCTCTTATTCCCCGGCTAGCCAAGTTCTTAAGATAGTAAATTTGGTAGGCAGGAAATGGGGTTAGCAGGCTGGAAACGCAATTTCGAATCTAATAAAGAACCCAATTTCACATCCCTAACTATTATATTAGATTATAATCAAACATTGTAAACTATGGTACATTAAAGGCTGAGCTTATTTGACAAGCACGAACTAAATATCCAGCCAATTAACAAATTTGCACAGAAATGTATACCATAAGTGCCACAAAAATGCTAAATATCCAGCGAAATAACAAATTTGCACAGAAACTTATACCATAAGTGCCACAAAAATGAAAAGAGTTCCCTATAGTGTTTCGTTACATACCGTTTAAAGCAGTAGTAAAATGGTCGTGCTTGAACGAGAAAACCTGGACAGGTTACTTGAGTGTAGATAGACTAACTTATGCAAATCCTGGGTATCAAAACATTGGTGATTCAAGTCTACCCTTAACCGGACTTGCCTAACAGACTGAAGATTAAATCGGTATAAGAAGCATACCTAAAGGAGAATTCCCAAATTGGTTCATGTTGACTCAACCCAGGAGATGAGTAACCATTCGCATGCAACAGAGCCTCCAAGAGAAAGAACCCTCCAGGCTCATTGAACAAACCCTAGAAAGTTCTGAGGAGTGAGTTGCATTATTCCAATCTTTCACGATAGTCGAGATTAAATTAATGTGAAGTACCAATTCTAGGAGCTAGATATCTACCATGCCACGCTTTGGCTAGTAGGTCGAGGTTTTATTGTAGTAGTGAGCATATATTAAAAGCTGAGATCCTCTCAGAAATCCAATGAGAGGCAAAATTTATTTCAGACCACTTGATTGATATCCAAAATTCCTTTGACATTTAAAATCTATAGTCAAATTACAAAAATTAAATTTGTATCTGTAGGTTTAACATTAAAATAAAAAATAAAAAAATCTTTTCACATTAATGAGCTCGTCCGACTAGCTATATCGTTCAGCTTTGCCTCAGTCCTTCCATCCAGTTTTGCCTTGGTCCTTCCACGCTTGTTCTGATTTGCAATTAAAACTGCACAATCATAATCTGAGTTGCAAACCTACCGTATTAACATTAAGATTATTTTATGTTTTGCAAACCCGGTTAAAGATCCTGAAGGTTAACACATGGCTGAGATTTAAATGTATACTATGATGAGATCTGCACCTGGAGTAAATATAACCTCATATGTACTTTGAGTACATTAAATTCTACCAACATAAATTTAAAACCTACTTCTATAAACGTGTATAGTGTTTCGATATCCACATTAGTTCATAATAAAAAAATATTAAATGTAATTACACGTAATACATGTGAGAATAATTTATTATCTTAATAATAAAAAAATAATAATCTATAACTTTTGTTATAGTTTACTTGCTTTATTATTATATTAATTTATAATTTATTATATTAATAAAAATTTAATAAAAAGAAATTTTATTTATTTATTAGAACTCTAATAAAGGAAAAGGAAAGTTAAGCAGCGAATTGAAGTTTGATATTTGCAACATTGTGATTAAAACACATCCATTTAATTATTTAATATATTTAAAATTCAATAATAAAAAGAAAATAAGAAAATAATAATTAGATAACATTGAAACAAATACTTCTTATATATTAAATAAATATAAACATAACAACTATGATTTAATAATATTGAAATAATTAATGTTTATATATTAAATAAATTTTTATTTAGTTTAATATTTTAAAAAAATAAATACATTTAAATTCAAATCCTATATTAATAAATAAATAAATAAATTATTAATAATCCAAATATTATTTATTTGAAGTTTTCAAGAATTAATATTATTATTTTTATTTTAAAAAATACAAAATAAAAACAACTATTCTATATTTTATTTAGAAAATTTATTAATGTATAAATGTATAACTATCTATAATAAATAAATAAAATAAAGAAAAATCATATATATATATTATACTTAATAAATAGAAATGATATTAATGATTTCAAATGTCAAATATTTAATATTTTTAATATTAACTTTCTAATATACAAATAATATTTTTAATTAACAATGTACTAAATTATTAATTTATAAACTTAATTCACAAACTTTTAATCATTGATTAATAAAGACATTAATCTATCTTAACTATTAATGTATATTAACCATTAAATCATTAATACTCTAACTATTATATTGGATTATAATCCAACGTTGTACACTATGGTGGACTATAGCTAAGCATATTAAAGGAAACACTATAACTATATATATTTATAATACTAAATATGCTAGCTTATTTAAACTATTTTTAAGAGGTACATTCTAATTAATATAACAATAAACTAAGATATTTATTGTTAATTTATCTTACATTATTTTTTACATAAGAGGCAGGTACTAAGTAACCATGTTGCTTATTTCCCTTGTTACTATTAAGAATTAGTGTAAAGAAACTAAGATTAAATAAGTTAAGCATGGAATCCGAGTTTAACAAAGTAAGTGAACTCATTTTATTTTTTATTTAAAATATCTTATAAAAATAAAAAGACCCCAAAAAATGTAGTTACATAAAATTGTGCATTCTTATCCACTGCCAACTCCACTGGCTTTAACGATACACAAAAACTATACATTTAAATGAATGATGAGATTTATCAATGATAAAATAATGTTAAGAAGAAAAGACAACCAAACTAAGAAGATATTTTTGGGATCAAATATAGTCATAATATACTAAAAATCTCAACTTCTCAAGGCATCATTTCTCTGCACATTTTTCTATAGATAACATGATATCTCGCCCTCCCATTGCATTAGTTGTATATGGTATAGTTTTTTAGAGTGTTTAGCCAATCATGGCAAACACTTGTAAGATTCTAATTTCACTTTTTCATGTGGAAAAAATTTCATATTGTTGTCTCTACAACTTTTATTATCACCTACTTCATTTTTAACCATTTACGGTTATTTTACATTTCATCGTCCCTTGATATATTTAAGAGATCTTGTCTAGGTTTTCCTTAGGGATTTTTAAATGTATAAATATAATTGTGCTCTTATAGTTAATATAAAGGAAACTATTTTAAAATATAAAGTAGGATAAGTTATAGTAACCATGTTAAATATTATTAAAAAAATAAAAGAAATAAAGTGTAAATTATTAAAATAATGAGTGAATAGTTGAGTGATTTTTCATTGAAATGTGGTTTTCCTTAAAATGTTTTTGACATTTCTTGCAACATGGAGTAAAAAGGGAAAGAAATTGATAATATAAAATGTTTGAGACACATTACTTTGTTTATTGAATATGAGTTTGTTAATTGAATATGAGTACTATGTAAATATAATCTTAATGGAAAAACAAAATCTAATAATTAAGGATATATAAAATGATGTTTTAGTTCTATGAAATATTAATTCATGGATATACTATTTACATATTTGTAACATATATTTGTAAAATAAATTTAAAGTAATTTGAAATATTTATAAATTGTGTAAACAAAGATAAAGATGATGTGTCTAGAATTTATAAGAGAGATTAATATAGGGATGTGGGGTGGTAAATATGCAGTTACTTAGAAATGAATATGCAGGAATTAGTTCATCGTTGAAATCATTCAACATTGTTTTTTATTTCCAATGTTCATTATGTTAAATATTATGTTTCCACTTCCTGAGTTCAACATTCTAACCATGAATTCAAGGAATTGTTATCATCAAGACAATATTGAATTACAACCTTGTGATTGGCACATTGAAGCCAATGTGGATTGGAATGAAATGCTGTCAAAACTCCTCGGTATACAATCTTTTGAGGGAGGTAAGCCAAATACACGCCAAATATGTGAAGAGACCTTAGATCCATACATAATGATTAAATATACACAAGTAGGCGAAGAGATGGTGAGTTAACAACTAATGTGCTTGCTAATTTCATGATAGACATGGAAATGTGATTTTGATTTCGATAGTGTAAGGAATACCCTTAATGCCGTCAATAACTCATTGTTGAATTTCACTTTTTGGATAAGAATATATTGTTGTGACTCTAGATGATTTGATGGGAAAATATTTGAATTTTTTAGCATGATTAATGTGTCACCTATACTTGCCCCTATAAAATGTCAATATTTTTGTTGCAAGATGAAAAATGATGATCAAAAGACAATCAATATCTTGACGAGATCACATATCACTCATATGATAACATGAATGTATTTAATGATAACCTTTTGTAGGGTCATCATGGACTAATATAATCCATGTATTAAATGGATGCTTTGAAGATATTTCTTGAATTATAAATGATATTTGGGTAATAGTTGTTTATATATTCATGCATGATAGTGATTTTGCCAATGACTCATGATAATATAGTTCACGATTTAGAAAGAACAAGAAACCTGCATTCATTATATTGTATCGTTATGCATATGCTATATGTTGAGATGATTATCATATAACTATAAACATACAAGTAGTGGCGATGAGTAAATTGTAAAGTTAACAAATTAGCTTGGATTTTATTCACAAGGTATTATAGGGTGAGTACATGGAAAATCCCTTGTCCCCTAATTTTCCCTCTACCTCCCCTCCACCGCTTCTGCACAAAATGTAATAAAATATACCCTAAATATTTGTTTTTCCATATAACATAATTAAGCCCCCTTGACCCCTTAATACGAGGCAATATATTTTCTCATTTTTGTATCATAGTTTATTCCCCAATATGAATGGACGTGATAGGATATTGCCTACCAACTGACCCCCCCGTGCTTTCTACAGGAGAAAATGTTTCCTCATAATTGATTCCTTCCTTTTGAGAAAATCCTCGAGCCACAAACCTAGCTTTGTATTTCTCAATACTTCCATCCGCAACATGTTTTATCTTGTATATCCATTTGGAAGATACCACACTTTTACCTTCTGGTTTGGGAACTGTGTCCTACACATCATTCTTCATTATTGACTGGTATTCTTCCGTCATAGCTTCTACCCATTCTTTCTTTTGAATGGCCTCTTCAAAGCAAGTAGGTTCTTTGTCTACAAGATCACACACCAAAGCCACATAACTGGAAAATGGATTTGGCCTCTTGCTCTCTCTTATGGATCCTTCTGGAACTCCATACCTCTCTGCATCTTGAATGATTTCTCGATCCCAAGCTGATTTTCTCTTACGAGAGATAGGCATGGATGGAGGTATTTGGGGATCCAACATATCATGATCTTCCAGAGTCTTATCATCGGGAGAGGGTGCAACCTTTGCAACTCTAGGAGGTATATCTTCTTCATATACTTCTTCATGTTGTCACTTTCTGGATTTCTTAAGAGCTACATCTTCATCAAATTTCACATTTATTCTAATCTCCATGTGATGATAGACTGGTATATAGATCCTGAAGGCCTTGGAGACCTCACAGTATCCAACAAAGATTCATTTCTTTCCGGAAGGATCCAACTTGGTCCTTTTATATTTTGGAATATGAACAAACACTAGACAACCAAATATATCGAACTCTCTTGCAAGTTCTCTCTTGCATCTATCTATGAGTTTCTCATCTTCAACCTTGTAGAAAAGGTTGATGTCTCATCACTCTAGGTGATCATTCTATTCTGTAGAAGTTCTTCTTTAATTTGCACACATGTGGTTCTCTAAGTCCTATAGGTTGATCGATATCTTGATCACACCATGAGTCTGGCTACTAGAGAAACATCTCGTTATAGTCAACTTCCTCTATAAGTCTTGTTTATAGTTGAACCATCGTTACTTGTTATATGGAACAAGTCTCATCATTCTTCATTTGTAGATGATCGTGTACGATACTTCCTACAAATCAAATTCAATAGCATGGTTAGAAACATTTCATAGTTCCAAATATATGCATTAAAACATAAGTCACACTATCTTAGCCAATGCTACAACATTCATCCATACCCTACATTCATATGGTAACTTTCTAGATGCCTTCCATCTATACCAAAACATTATTAAGAGCGTGCACTACTCCCAATATGTTAGCAAGGAGGTTTCATTCTAGATAAGTAGCAATGGAATGTTGTATAACACCATAGGATACTTACCTATCACATACATGCAAACATTCTAACATGCATAACACACATCCTAAATAAATGTGTATACAACTGGATACTATCATTTAAAAAAATGACAATTCAAATACTTATCTTTGTTTGGTAGGTAGGATCTCTTTTGATCCTAGTCTTCTTGCATGTATTATTGGAATGTTTGATGGTGAACTCTACTCCATCATCAGAGTTCCTGAATCAAGCTTGTAGGTTGCTACTCCTATTCCCTTTATAGGATATTGATAATCATCTCATAATGATACCTTCTGAGGAGAGTTATTTTCTTCTAAACTAGAGAGATTTTTATTCTGACCTATCATGTGCTTTGAAGCACCACTATCAATTAGCCATGTGTCATTTCCAGGTGTCACGGACCCAGAGAGTGCGGAGAATAAAACATATTCTTTTGCTTCTTCCTTTGATTGCTTTGTAGGAGGTTCTTCTTCTTCTTCTTATTCGGCTAAGTGCGAATGATGTCTTTTTTTGCTCTTCTTCTTGAATTCTTCTTTTCTCTCAGGACAATCTTTGGAAATATGTCCCATCTTATCACAACGGAAACATTGAAAAGAAGAGAAGTCTCTTCGCTTGTAGTTTCCCTTCTTATACTTTTCCTTAGATTCAACTTCTTCGGGTTTTGGTACTTCTTTTTTAACGATATCATTCTCCTCTAGAATGAGTCCAATCCTATACTTCCAAGCACGAAATTTCTCTATGCCTTCCAACTTGTCATCAAGTTTAGTGCTTGGAGCCATCTTAACCCGGAGAGCAGAGAATAACCAAAAATAAAAATTTCTCAAAATAAAAAACTGATCTCACAAAGAGATGCACTTGACTGAGGTGAGTATGATGGTACACTTGGTTTCTGAATGTTCCAAAATTTCACCCTTGAAAATTGACTTGCGAAATTTTGATCTGCAATTTCTGGCTTTTTTCTGGTTTTCTGTAGTTTTTGGTCCAAAGTCAAACTAGGGTTTGACTTTTCGGGAGTTTCACCCACACAAAAATTTCTATCTTGGTACCAAAATTTCGATATTGGAGAGGCACACCTTCCTATGCCAATTTCACTCCAAAATTCCAAATTTGTGAGAAGCCCTAATTTTTCACTTTCGAAGAGAGAGAGAGAGAGTTTTACCTTGTGAAAGTTGCTCTTTTTAGGCAAGATATGATACCATGTTAAGATTATATGCTACCATAGACTATATTGAAAATTCATTAGCATTCAATACATTATTCACAATAGCAACATAATAAGGATCTCTGAAAGATGCACAATCACAAAGCACAAAACAATTTATCCTCGGAAACCCTCAAGGCGAAGAAAAACCAGCAAGAACTTCCTCAATATAGATGATCAAGTACAATGCCCCAAAAACATGTCTCTCAAATAAGAGAGACAAAAGAGACCAAAATCTGGACTCAATCCACTCCTCCTTCTCCTTCACAGATCCCTCTCTTTCTCCTCTAATGTCAATTGCACACGTGAGTGTATGTACGGAGGGAAGCTCTCCCTCTATTTATACTTTACTTTTCACCTAAATTTTAATCCAACTAGGTCAGCCCCAATAACCTAATTGGGCCGACCTCTCTAGGAAGACTCAATGTAATATTTATATTATATTCTTTTGGGTGCTAACGACCCGACTTACAATGGAGGGTTAACCTCAAGACCTTTACATGACCAAATGTAATAATGACATCCCTAAGCGGAGGTAAAACGTCCCCGACAGAGTTACAATAAGAAAGTACAAGCAGAATATACTTTGAAGTTACATTAATTTAACAGTTCCAGTAGCGAAGGGCCCTTGTGCATAGCCACCACAAATGGAGCCAAGATCAACCAAAAATGGACCCGTAAGTGCGCAATAGATTTCTATGAACATGCCACAATGGAATGCGGACTAGTTGTTGGGATAGGAGCCATTGGAGCATGGTACACAAAGGGTGTTTAGAGTTGTCACGAAGAGGATGATCGATCCACCTACAAACAAAATAGGTATTGAAGGGGGGGCATGTTCACCAGAAATGCCAACACTAGTAACTCAACCCCAACTTTCATTTTTAGAACTAATTATTTCAATTTTAGTTAAGAGAATAATCTAGTTCCACAAACAATTCACTATATTGTAATGCAAATTGTTTCACTATATCATATTGTATGAAACATTATAGATATTTTGAGGTCAAAAAAGGGCCTCCTAAGAGATGTACTACAAAAATATGAGATATATTAAAATATTATGATTTTGGGGTTTTATGGGGTAGGTATATATGACAAGTCACCTCCCACACTATTTTCTATGCACAATATAAATAACCATGGTTGAGTTACTTTTCAAAATTCACTATAAATAAAATTAATAAAATAAGTCTACATTGATGTGACTAAGATTCATTGTAAATTCCCAAAAATGTATTGTCCTTTAACATTTATTTGTCTTGAACTTGCAAATGAAATTAAATAATAAAAAACATTTTTAAGAGTTTTTTTTTAAATTTTATGTTGACTTTTTATATTTAGTACTTTTCTCATGAATTTAATAATGTAATTTAATTGAGAATTTATTTACATGTAAAATGTCAATAATATTATTATAATCCACATTGCATTATTATTATTATTATTATTATTTATTAAATCTATTATTATTCTTTATTAGTTTGACATTATGTTATTAAATAGAATGGAGTGAATATAAAATTTAAAATTAAAAACATAAAAATGATAATATATTATTTTATAAAAAAATGTGAAAGGACTTTCTTTATGAATTAAGAGTACTTCACTTGAAAATGACAATAATATTATTTTATGTGAAAGTGTGAAAAGACATTCATTATGAGTACTTTACTTGAAAATGACAATAATATTATTTTATGAAAAGACTATCATTATGAGTACTTTACTTTATGACTTAAAAGTACTTACACCACTACCTTGGTTAACTATGTGTTTTCATCCACCATAGAAAATTTGACAAATAAGCATTCTTAACTCATGCAATGCCACCTCACCAAGGGGGATGATGTCATCTACTAGAATGTGATTGGTTGTATTTTATAGTACATTTTCTTTGTTTTGAGGCCCTTTTTTGACCTCAAAATTTCTCTAATGGAAAAATGCTATATACATCTAGTTATGCAAAGGAATAAAGTCATGACCTTGTTACACAGAGGAAACCGGAATAGATTTTTCATTTGGCCTTTCATCATAGATGTTATCAGATGCTATCATTGTCCTCACTAAAATGGGTTCAATGTTATCTATCTAGAATTTGCAATAATTTAGCAAGATATTAGCTATGTTATTCTCTAAGAGTTCAGTAACAATGAGTAAGTGGACCTTCTCATATCAATATCTAGTGTAAGTAGTCAGAGGGCAAGGTAGAGGTAGTTGGCGCTAGAGGCGGTTGGCGGTGAACTCTAGCTCAAAGGATGAGGCAGGGATGCTATGACACTATGGGGTTTCTGGAAGAGAAGATAATGCAGTGAAGGCAAAGGCGATGAAGGCAGTGGGATTATTCATTACCAAGAATCCCATCGTTGGATTCACAATAAGGCCACAAATCTCTCAACCAATTTGAAAGGTAGATAAACTGATTAAAAAATTTGGATAGTGGCACCACATGAATTAATGATTTTTCAAAGTTTGGTTAAGAGTCAAAATTGAACACAAAATTAATAAGTAGTCAATATCACTAATAGGCAGTCAATGCTAAATCAAATACAATGATACACTCCCTATCGAAAGGTATAATAAATGCAAAGTGTATTAAAGTTGTTAACATAAAATGAAGGTAAGTATAAAACATTGGAATGGCTTTTAAAACGGTTTTGTTGTTGTGGTGGTCGGATTTGTTATTGTCTTGCCTACATGGGGAAATGGTATGAGCAAGGTAGTCAGGAAATGGCATGCGCGAGGTGGTGGTTTCCAAGGTAGTGGCTGCTAGAAGGTGGTAATAAAAACATTGCTAAAAATTTAAAACATCATATGTTTTGAAACCAATGCTAAGCCACCCATAGCGTTATTCCAGTTGAAACAAATGACACATAAAAAACTTAGGACATCATGCTATTGAATATATTGCCACCTCGAAAATAGACCAAATAAGAGGTTGAATTTGTTGATTGGTAGATAATACAACTGTGCTAATTGATTGGTTAGGAAAAATTATACATTTTTCTTTTTAATGCAAACTTAGGATTAAAAATTTTGAGTTGCGTGTTTTTTTAATGAAAAAACAACAATTTGATTGCAAGAGTCCCTGCCAACCTGAAGGCAGGGACTAATAAGTAGAGTTTTGACCTAGAAAATTTCAACATCATTTTCCATAGCCTCATCAAGGAAATGTCACATTTTATAGCCAACCAAATTCTATCATCTTTTAAAATCCTTAAAAAACCAAGTCATTAATAGTTTTCTGTAAGCTAGAATATATTATATTGGTTTAAGGAAAATGTACATAGAAGTAGTCCTTCAGTTTGACATAAGGGAAATCAAACTTCCAACAAAATAATATATTGTCATTATTAAATAATATAGTCTTATTGGTTGTTACTATAATATTCCTTAATCTAAGATAAAGCCATTGACATTTAGACATATCTAGATGAGAAATCAAGAAACTAAAAATAAAAAAGATACCACAATAGAGAATAAGCTAAATTGTTGTATCATCATCAGATATGGAGGTAATGTGCACCTCTTGTCCATAGATAGACTCATGGTATTTTGTAGTAAAATCAAGTCCAGTGGTAGCTTTGAAAAAACGTTGAGCTTTGAACGTCCAACTTTTGGATATGGTCACGTGCTTCATCCAGTTTCATTAATAACTCATTGTGATCCTCCTTTATATATATGAGGACTCTACCCAAGAGTGACTTCACTTGCTAATACAAGGCTTTTAACACCCCATTTTTTACCCCAATATGTAAATATTATGCAATTATGTGAAGGATAGAAGCCATATATGAATGGTATAGTATGACTAGATATATTGTAAATATTTACATTTTCATTTTAAATAAAAATCCCTGACAACTGCAAGTGAAGAAGGACAAAGAAGAGATGGGGGGCTATGATTCCATAAGTGGGATAAGTGAGAGGGGACTAAGGGGTGATGACCCTAGTGTAATTTAACTATACCTTAGCCTTCATTAACCCTTTTTAACCCAAAGTCCCTTAACCATGGTTATAAGGGTCACTTTAATTAATTAAGGGTTAATTATCTTAATTGACTTGGTATTAAGAGGGGAAAAGTGTCCTCTTTTGGGGAAGCCATGTGTCAACACAAAACCGTGCACATATAAATTTAGAAACTCATTTCTTTCATAATTGTTCATTCCAACATCCAAAGAGGAAGATCACCCATGCCTTGGTAATTACAGTTGGTAAACCAAAGGAAGACTAGTTTTCCAGAATCTAACACTTGAGCCCACCCTAATAAATGATAGCCTAGCAACCCTAATAAATTGGTGCTCGAGATAAGGGAACTTGGCCTATAACATGACATCCCTGGAGCTTGGTCACAGATATTTCCAAGTCAATATGTACTGGAGCACTAGAAGGGGAAGGGGACAACCTAAGGGACTGTAGTGCAAATAAGGGGGTACCTTCCCTAGTGTTGTGCATGTTGATGGGGAATGAGTGATGGGTTGGGGTTAGCTATGGATGGGGTTACCCACACCACTTGGGTAGAGGATATGTGCCCTTGGGTGAGGAGTGTGGTTATAAATTGAAGAGGAAGAAGTTGAAATTCACCCTGTGTGTACTAATAGCCCCGGCTCGGGCGGCATCTGTCAAAGAAAGTGACAGTTTGATAGAGTGTCCACAGCTGGGAGGAATGTCCTTAGATTGTAGTTGGTTTGTGTACATTTAAAAAATAAGTTCCAAACATGTTTGTAATGCCATGGATTTTTATTATGTGGTGTGTTTTTTCTAGTTATTGTTTTAGTATTGTTCTATGTATGATTCTTGAGCATGGTTTAATGCATTTGAGGTAGTAATAATTCCGTAAAGAATGATGAATATTTTAGTTAATTAACAATTATGTAAATGTGTTATATTCCATTGTTAAAAATTAAATATATATCTAGACAATGGAAACCAAAATTCAAATTTGTCATCAAGGATAGATTTGGTATGTGGGATTGAGTACGCTATGGTCTCAATAATGTAAAGAGGATATTGGGTATGTGACAAGGCCACCATTTTGTATCACTTAGTTTCTATGGAATGATAGGATCCTGCATCAAGGACCCATGGGCACATCTCATCCTCAATATTTGTTTTGAATGAAACCATGCTTGCGTTTTACACAATCTTCGACCTACGAAATTTCTTGTTAAATATTAGTTGGGGTCTAATCTCGATAGATTTATTATGAATTCGTTGCTTCCTACATAAACCTAGTTTGTGGAATTCATCCCGTTCCTCTATTTCCTTGACACCTGTGACCCTCTCTTGTCATGACTTTCAGAGATTGAGATAAGCGTCCTTCTTGAGGATGGGATGCCCAGTGAATTGGGAGATAACTAATGTAGAAATTATTGTTCATGATGTAAGGCCTGCATGGGATGTATAGAATCTATATACAAAAATTCACACCTACCCACTTCGTATTTTTGGGTATATAGATCATTCTTTACAGGGTGGTTTGCATAATCCTACCATGCTTCAAATTCAAGAATTTTTCTTGTTTTAAAGCTACATGAGTTCTTCCACTTCAAACCACTTACTAGGGATGAATAAGGTGAGGCTCATTCATATATAAATGCATTTCAAATAAACATTTAAGTCTTGATAATATTCACATACAAAAGACTCAAAAACATAGAGTGAGGGAAATAAGGTGCATCAACATGAAAAGCTCCAATTTGTCCTTTCATCAATAAGGGATGCTTACTACCCACTCAATACAGAGTTCAAATCATTCATAGCACCCATTTATCAATCATAAATGGACAAGGAATTATTTCTCTTGCTCAGTTCTTTTGTTAAACGATTTCCATGCAATAAATTCCAATCTTTTATCATGCATGTTTTGCATATGAATTCATAAAACTCATCATACATCATCTATAGCATTCAAAATATCATGATAATGATAACATGTACTCATAATTATACAATATTAAATTCATAAATGAAAATTAAGGAAAAGTAGACTTATCCTTTCCAAGATGAAGGTCAAAGGAAAATAACCATGGGGGGGATTGATTTCCTCCCAACCATAGGCTATTCCACTATAGAATGCCAACCCCATGCTAGGATATGATACCACCATGGAAAATAAGATTGTCAAAGTTGCCAAAACCCCTCTTCTTTTCATTAAATGCTTCCAATAAACTAGCCAAGCAAGTCACTATTTGTCCTTTGTTCAACCTCTTAGATATCACATCTCATGGCACTCATCCATTTCCCCATACAATGCAAGAAGTCATCCTTTCTTTTCTTAACAGTCCCTCAAGCATGCCCTTCTTCTCAGTTCTTTTCCAATACGAGCCCAAGGTACCACCTACCAAGTTTCATTTCCAACATTGTGAAGCTTCTTGGACATAGGTTTTATGGTTCTTTAGATAACCTAATAGGCCAACAATCTTCATGGTGGAAATGTAATAGAAAAAAATATTCAATGATTTCCATTGGCATCTAGCTTCTTTACAATGGTGTATGATCTCACCCAACAACCTTTATTTCATCTCTCCATGGTTCATATGAGAGTTGGGTTGAGTTTTCTTCTTTCAAACCCTTGTTTTCTCTCTAAGAGACCTCTTTTTTCCAAGCTTCTCTCTTCACATTCGAATATTCATCCATCCATGGAATGATTTAGTGCATGAGAGGAATATTTTCTCCACCCACTTCTTGGTTCCATAAAGGTAGGAGGTAGTTACTACAAAACAAGAGCTAGGCACTTTTGGCATATGATTACTAAGTTCTCATTTTAGATTTCCACTTTCATTTAACTAGGGTCTCAATTCATGTTTATTATAAACTTAAATAAAAATAAAAATAGGGAAATCAAACCAAGGAGGTTTGTGGATAGGGTAAACCATTATCATAAGGAAAACCTCATTCCCCCATTGGACTCCTTTACCTTTCCCTATGGTGGACTCACAGCCCCATCGGTGTCCTCCCCATTAGTTATCCTTTGAACCTTTCATCAATATTACAATGATCATGTTTTCCAATGTTCATAATCACCATGGAATCTACCTCATGGTGTAGAGAAACACATAATAAATAAAACATAATTACAATATAAACAATATCAAGTTCAAAGGGTTGAACCTGGGGTATTACATTCCCCTCCCCTTTCGAATAACATTGTCTTCGATGTTCTTTTCATTTCAGCAAAGTTCCATGTCTTCATCTTCAGTTGGACATGCACTACTTTTCTCTTCAAGGAAATTTGTCTTGTTGTTGCTTATCTTGGACAACAATGTCAATCATTCCTTTGTAAATTTACTTCCTTGGAACACCTCCAAGGCCTCTAGCATTTTAACATATGCCTATAACATATAACAAGTAGCAAAGGAAAACATGGATAGCATAGCCATTATAAGCATATATATTTTTCATAAGAATTCAAGTTTCATAATCAAATCATATATGTTCATAACATAAGAATATAAAGCCTGCAAATTAACCCAATACTTATCTATATGAACTTATTTATTCTCTATATGTCTGCCATAGGAAATATTTATCTCATTATCTTCTTTGACACACCCAAGGAGTGTGTATGTGTGTGTGTAATGCTTTCTTGATCATACCTAGTATAAATCATGAATCTCTCACAATCGATTCATTCAAGTTGATTCTTCCTTGTATTCACTCAACATCCATGCTCAGGCATCCTCTTCTTTGCTAAACAGTCCCTCGGGCGCTCCATCATTTTCCAAGAATTTCATGCACATGAATAGCGCAAAGTTACAGAATCTTAC
This sequence comes from Larix kaempferi, assembly GCA_027924585.1. Classification (NCBI taxonomy): domain Eukaryota; kingdom Viridiplantae; phylum Streptophyta; class Pinopsida; order Pinales; family Pinaceae; genus Larix; species Larix kaempferi. The sequence goes on from BSBM01000625.1 coordinate 21,203,783, forward strand.
TGCTAGGGCGTCCCACTAGCAACCTATAATACAACATAGATCATGACGATCAAGGAATTTCATAGGGTTCCGATGTCATTATAATATCCTTCTCCCCTTTGTTTGCAAGCCTTAAACAACCATCATTGTCCTCGCTAGAAAATAATCTCACCCGTATTATACACATACTATTACAATGAGATATCATCATAATAATTTTAATCATAAAATTTTGAAACTTGTTTCATACAGAAACCATATTTCACAAGTATAAGATCATTCTCATAATGTTTGTCCTTTGCATGTGGTAGCATCTAGTATTCATATATGGACTTACACTCATTTCCATAAGTAAACAATGATACGTACAATCTAAACTTTTCACTTAACCAAACACACTATGAGTATTTATGCATATAATCCTTTCACTACAACATTCACAACAACCCATGAAGTGATCTCGGAATTATAACACATAAATAATTCAATCATTATCAATTGTCAAAATCTCAAATGCAAGAATTACATTCACTATATATGCATTTACTAGCACATCATTACATACTGAAATCACGACAAATGTGCCAATACTCATGGTTACACAATTACACTCTTCACTGGATTCATATTTTTGAATTCAATAAAGGTCTTTCATTTGGTTTAGTTATTAAGCATGCATGTCAAATTGAATTCTTGTGTTCATCTTAGGATTCGATTTGAACTTGTTTACCAAATGAAAGTTGCATTTGCTTTAAAATTCTAAATGTGTGTATCCTTATCAAATTGAATTTGCATGCGCGCTTTGAAGGTAGTTGTACACTTATGTTGTAGACTTGAGTTTGCATTTAGGGTGTAAAATTTAAGTTTCATTTTGCATTAAATAGACCAAAATTGCATTGTACATTTGAAAACTTGCATTTGCACTCCAAATTACATCATATCTTTAGAAATTGCATGTACGTTGAAAAGAAATTGGAAATGAAAAGTGCATGATTGTGGAAGTAGAGTGATTCATATTTTAGTTAAAGAACATTGTATCTTTAGTTGCACTCATTTTGCTTCTTTTGAAAATTTATTGAAATTATATTTTAAACAAGCAATCAGTAATTGAAATAGGATACTAGGCTTTTTTTAAGTGAGAAACTCACCTAATAGTCTAGGTTAGGATTTTGGATGAAAGGAGTTGAGATTTAACTTCTCCAAAACCACAAAAATTGGGAAACTAGGAATCCACTAAAACATTTTAAATCCATTAGTAACGTAAGATAATTCTCGAGAAAGCACCACTAAAACTGGCGTCAAGCGGTAAGTAACCATTTTTCAAGTAGACAGAATACCTTGTTGCTTGACTGAGGGGGTTATGCGTGTCTAGGAGCTAATTAAGCGTGGAAACTCCTCGAGGTGATATCACCTCTCATTGATAATTTTAGGTATAGGGCTTGTTATACAAGGCCTACGTCCCCTGCCCATTCAAAAAATCTCCATCCAATGACTGTCTCGCCCGACTATCGAGTGTGAAGTGGTGACCATAGTTTTTATTCCTAGGTCGCTGGAAGGGGATATCTTGTGGCACCTGAGACAGATGTAGACTCTATTATCCCAGATCCTTGTGGGGGGTATTTGTTGAAGGAAAGTGATTGCACCCTTGGTGATTGGTTTCGGGGAGTAGGATAACTATATCCTTATCTTCGTTGGTTGGACATGGGCCCTAATCATCCTAGACAACCTTCGGAATACCCCTATATATGGCTCTTCACTGAATAATACTTGTAGCCAAATTATTTTCATTGCAAGAGTTGTTTGCTTGTTGTAATATTTTCAAGGACTTTCTAGTGTGTGCGTTTATTGTTTTATCTTTTTATACTTCCTCCTTTGAGTCTTTTGTGATCCATCATGGTTGATCAACCTTTGCGCATGTCCCAAAGAATTCAAGGACACTCTCCTGAAGATATAGAAGTCCCTACACTTAGGTGAAGTCTGGATTATAATAATCCACCTCCTCAAGGGTAATAAGAGGAAAACCAGGAACATCAAACAAAACAACCAACAGAAGAAAACAGTTCTAGATCAAGTGAGTTTGAGAGTTCTGCTAACGAAGGACATTTTATAAATACTAAGGAACAAAAGAAGAACTCTCCTATAGTTAATTTTCCTCGACCTGAAGAGAATTTAGGTCCCATTGCAATTGAGGACCTCTCAAATCCTTTTGGACTTTTGAACCCACCACAAAGTCCTATTTTTTCCCAAATAGTCGATATCAATGTTCCTAATCCATTGGCTAGGTTGTTTAATATGGAAAACGTGGAACACGTGTTTAGTTCAGGGGAGGTAAATACTCCAGTTAGTACTATCCCTGTAGGAGGAACTACTTTTAACAGGGAATCCATGGTGGGATCAGGATGGTCCGCATCATCCTTGATGATACTTATTGGTACTAGTTTGTCAACTCAATTGAGTTCGAAACCTTTCCCTTTTACTTTTCCTTTTTCAGGGTTTCAATTTATACATGTTACTATTCCTCCTAGTTCATATTTAACCATTTCTTCATGTAGTGGCTCTTCTGTCCCTTTCCATAATTTACCACCCTTTAGTGGACCAATGTCCATGCCTAACCTACCCTTCACTGGAGTTGTTTCTAATTCCACCCTACCCTAGTTATGCTCACCTTTCCAAAATTTAGGAGGTATGAGTTTTGGTAACCCCTTTGGAATAAATGTACCGCAAGGTAACTCATATACACTAGGGGGAACCAACACTGGATTTCCATGGGGGTGGAATGCCACTCAAGGAAATATCCCCTTTTCTGGGATGGTATGTTCCAATATGGTTAACCCTGTTATGACAAGTATCTTACAAGCTATCCAATCGTTAGGAGGAATGGGAAGGGCTTTTGGAACAACCTTTCCTTATTTTCAAAAAAAATATGGTCATAAATTCAAATAACCTAATATGCTTTTCAATACTCCTGGAAATCCATACATTCCTGGACAATCATATGTCAACACCAACCAATGGGTATCTAATTCTCCTGGAACCTAGAATATAATGGCTCAGACAAAGTTTCCATTTCTGGCCACTTTGAATTTGCCTAATCTTTCAAAGTTAACTAAGGATCCAATGTTACACGACCCCTACCCACTAAGCTTCATTTAGACATTCCTAAGATTGAAGGTAAACCTGAGGAAGAACCGACAAACAATGTGATGACTTTTTATCTATGGTGTTGATCCAACTCTTTAGTGGATGATTCTATTAGATTGTGTCTCTTCCAAAGAAATTTAACTGGGGTAGTGGTGAAATGGTACATTGAGTTACCAGGAGCATCTTTTCAAACTTTAATTCAATTGCGATGGCATTTCTAAACCACTTCCAGCTGCTAGTTTGTAATGACAATGGAACGAAGTTGTTAACATTATTTCATCGAGACAAATCTACTCATATGTCTTACCACATCCATGAGTGGTGGAGGAGGCATAGCTTGATCAAGGCTCATATTCCTGATGAGTTTTTAACCGACTGGTTTATTAAGTCATTGAAACCCTTTATTGCAAAAAGATGTGGATATTTATAGGGTTCATACCGAAGAGCAACCTATTATTAAATCCCAGCAATTGGATTTGGTTTATTCCCAATCCAGGTTGTTGTATGAACTTCTTCCTACTTCTCCTAGAGAAGAGGTTGATGCAACGAGGCCCACCCATACACCCCATGTTGATGGTGTGATTGGTGTAGTTAAGAACAATCTAGTTAACCTAAGTAATCACTTTTCTAGTCAAAATTCGTAGGAAACTAGTCATAATAACACACATAACCTGAAACCCAACCCTCCTTCTAATGTCCTGTCAGTAAATAACTCTAAAGGAAACCAACATCCTGGAGGGAAGAAAAACAAGAACAAGAAAAATGGGAACAAGGGGAATAATAATGCAAATAATAATAACAACACTACTAATGCTGGTGGGGCAAAAAATGAAAAACATAAAACAAAATTTCCCTGCTTGTTATGCAGAGATGATCATTTAACCTATAAATGCCCCAAAATGGAAATGGATCAAAATTTGTTAGCACAACAGGAGCGCACAATCCAACCTGTCATGTTGACCAATATGTTTCCTCAGCAACAACAACAGATGATTGTTGTTTCCCATCAACACCCTGCAGCCTCCTAAGGGGGCAGTTAGGGTTCCTCCTCCTAAGGGGTAAATTCATGCTCAGGTGAAGTTTCCATGTGTGAACAGGATGTCATCTCCAGATTAGGAATAATAATTGTGAATCTAATTCGTCTGGATCCAAAGGTAAAGAAACCCTTAACGTTGAAAATTATAATTCTTTAGACATAGAGAACCCTCCTAATGATATTATGCATATAATACCAAAGAGTGTTCTAAACAAGCTACATATAATCCTAATGCGCATGATGCTCGAAATTATAGTATATTTGAATATTTAGCCCAAGCTCTATGTGAAATGTCTACACTTGAGGTACTCCAGAGTTGTCCAACTCAAACTAAGACCTTACTTTGAGATTTAGGAGCTCTAGATCCTGCAGACAGTCAACTGATTTCTTTTGCTTTTGAGAATTGGAAACCTCGTTTACCCCATCATGTTTCTTTTCATATTCAAGTTATATCCGGAAACACTAAGATTCATCAGACAGTTGTAGATGAGGGTGGCTCCACATGTGTCATGTCTTTATGATGTTGGAAGGATTTAGGATCATATGATGTGGTTGATCCTGTCACTATGTTGAAATATTTCGATGGCCACCCTTCACAACCTCGCGGAATTATCCCAGCCTTTCCTGTAGAGCTAGGGGAAAAAATAGTCAAAGTGGATGTGGAAGTGGTTGACTCTCCACTTGATTATAATGCATTGCTAGGGGGAAATTGGAATCGGGATATGATGGCAGTCGTCTCTTCCATATTTCTCATCATCAAGTTTCCTCATGAGGGAAATATTGTAACAATTAACCAACTAGCCTTAAACATGAACGAATTCAACTAGGATCATGGATCCAATATTTCTTTAGTAGCCCATTCCATGAGATATTGCAAAAACATCAGTGTGGGGATGTGTCCTTCGTTAATGGAAACTTTTAATCTCCCCCCACATTATTTGCTTGTTTATGCATCTCCAGTGCATGCAATTTCAATAGTTTCCACAACTTCCACATATAAGGTGTCTCAATTTAAGACTTGTTACTTTAACAACCCTTAGAAGTTGCAAGCATTTAAAGTTGGGTGTAGTCGTATCAACCAATCCTTATATCCCTTGTGTCAAATTGCTACTGAGAAGAATCCTCTGTATTCATGCTTACATTCTTGGGACTTGGTCTTGGTAGTTGACCAGGTGATCCATCCAATGGGGGCATTGGATCCAGCTCTCCACCCTATTGATCCAACTAAATGTTTAGACAAGTGTTATATCCGGGATGATATACTTCCTTCAAATGAATTTTTCCTAGAGTCTATGATACAATCCGACATTCCTTTGGATATTAACGTCCTTTCTGAAGATCATCTACTTAGATTGGACCTAGTTGCAATCAGATCTATCCCTTATTTTCCTTTTGATTCTGATCTTACTGATTATAGATCCTTAAATATTGGCAGTTTTGCATCTCTGGACTCTACCATTGAACAACAAGTTGTTGTCCATATTGATTTTGATTCTGCTTGTATATTTTTCAACTCTCGCAATGATGAGTTTGTTCATGTAAACTCCATTACTTCGTCCAAATTTGATCTTCCTCACGAGTATGATCTTATTGATTGCAGATTGTTAGGCCTCGACACTATAGAGTCTTCATCTGTAAACTCTACTTTGATTATGCATGTTATGGAAGATGCCACAGTTGCAAGTACTTCTACCAAAGTGACATGTATTAGATATTTCTTTTTGGATATAATCTTGGTATTATTGTTTCTTGGAGACAAGAATTTTAGTTGGATTCATGGTTTCTTAGGGATCATTCTCTACACATTGCTCGATTCGATCAGGTATATTCAGAAACTTGCATATAGGATTAGGATTCCCTTATGTTATGATGCATTTGAACCTTTTACCACCCAAATTTTCCATAGGGATGAACCTATTGGATGTTGGTGCATTAGCCATCTCTTTATGCATTGTGCACTAGCCTGACAACAGATCCTACCTAACATGGGTCACCCTAGTCAGCACCATTTTTCCATTTTGATGCCCATGCATAGTTTTTATCATAGGCTCGATAACCTTTTTAGTTTTATCGTGACTTTGAGAAGAATCCTCATGCCTTTCTTTCTCTCATTTTTTTGTACATTCCTTATAAGACTCCCATTTTTGTGTTTTGGTCGCATATGCATTTGTATCAATCCCACTTACGTTTATGAGCTTGATGTCGACTTTCATGCATTTAGCTATTATATAAGCCCTCATCTCTCATATCATTTTCGCTAATCCATGTATCATTTTTCCTTTTCAACTTGACACCTTTTACTCGGAGGAGACACACCCTGAGTGACCTTATCTTGCTCAAGTTCCTTACATTATGCATAGGTTTGTTCCATGCACTTGGAACTAGTTTCGCTTGTCCTTGACGCTCCTTTCCTCCCATGTTACGAGCATTCTTCCATCCTTCCTCCAAGCTCATTAAAAAAAGAAGGAGGCTTCAAGTTCACTTTTCCAAGCTCATTAAATTTCCACGGAAAATGTTTACATGGAGTCCTCTTTAAGCTCTTTCTTGACTCCTTAAAGTTGAAAATATTGTCGAGCGAGCTTGTTTCTTTCACACTCGTTAAAATATTTGAAGAATTGTCCATCTGGTATAAGTTTAACCCTTTTCCGAGTCAAGTGGATTACAAAAAATGAATACTCTAGTAAATATTGGCTAGAAGAGTTCTCCCTCGTATTATTTTACGCTTTTTTGGATGTTGGGGACTAAATCTATGAAAAAGAACAACCCTAGAGTTTTCTTTAAGTTTTTTAGACTCTTTAAAATTGAAAATACCAGTGAGATTTAGCTGATCCAGGATCGATAAAAATCCATGAATTGGTATCTTATAGAGCATCCTTCCATCTTTTCTTCAATCTTGTTAAAAAAGGAAGAGGGATTCGAGTTTATTTTTTCGGACTCGTTAAAATTCTACGAAAAAAATCTTATCGAGCATACTTCTATCTATTTTTCGATCTCTTTAAAAAATGAAGAAGATAATTAAAAAGAGAAAAGGGAAGGGGAAAATCTCAAATGTCTCTCGATATAACGGAAGCAAGTCAGAATTGTCCTTAAACAAAGCACTAGTTTTGAGTCTCTCAACAAGTTGGGTTCTAGTTTTTGGCCTTAGGATAAAACCTGATATCAAAATTATTACTCCTCCAGTGTTATACCCCCATTTTTACCCTTAGGATATATTGGCTTTTAATGTAAATATTGTATACATGCGATGTATGTTTCCCTAGCGTGGATCTCAAGGCCAAGGCCCCGCTAGTGTATGTTCATATTTTATTTAAAATGGACAAATATTTGATATTTTGTTATCCATGTGCTATTAAGCCATGGAACATTGTAAAAGGATGTAAATATTAATATTGCAATAATAATACCAAAAACTGGCTATGGAAGCAACTAATTAGAGGGGGGCATGTATATCCACTAGGGAGTGGTTAGGGGGATTGTGGGGTTGAACCATATGCTGCCAAATTTCATCTTGAGAACCCATTTCAATTTCCTTGCTGACATTTAATTCAGTTGTAAGGAAGTAGTTGAAGAAATCAATCCATGGCTTGAATGGAGCATGGGCATCCCAGAAATTCGTATGGCAGGTATGGGCTCTATTTTCTTAACCCACAAGTCACTCCACGTCATGGGAATTAGTTCTTCCTCATTCCCATTCCATTGTGGATCATGGAAGCTTCAGTTTTCATCCATTACACAATGCTAGCAGTGAGAAAAAACAAAAATCACAATTATGATTTAAACCACGTTTTGAAGTGCCAAAAACACCCAGAAATTCGTTTGGACAGTGAAATCCAATGGGGAATCCATAGACCTGAACCTTGGGGCACATTTGAGAGTGTTAGATACCCAGAAATCCATAGGAAAACCCCAATTTTATAGCCTGAAAATCCAATTACGGGACAGAGTTATTTGGTGACAGAATTGAGAAAATACAAGTGTGAATAACAGAGAAGAAGAGAGAACAAAGGTTGGAACTGCTTGATAAAACCAGTGAATGCTAGAATTTCAAGGATTTAGCAGCTTGGACCTTTCTATGCTCACCCTGATAGAACTTGAGGGAAGGGGCTCCTGAGGGACTGTGCAGCAGAGAAGGGGACCTTCCTTGTGTTGGGTGTGGTGGGTATTGTGGGTGCCATGATTGTTTGTGTTTATTTGAGATTCTTGTAGCTCTGTGGTTGAGCTCACTAGCTTAACATCCTCCTCCTTTGTCTCTTGCATGCTTGATAAACCCAACTGTGAGTTGGCTTAGCATGACTGTTGTGTGAAACCATGGCTATGAGTGAGCCTGTTTAGTTCCTCATTCGTGGATACACATCCAAGCTCGGGGGTGGTCTCTCAGCTGAAACAATATAGGCTGGACAAAGAACTATAGTTGGGTGGACAGTTTCTCTCACATAGCGAGTTGTTTGGATTGCTTCATCATAAAGATAATTGTTCCCTATGGTTAAATTATGATCATTTTGTGTTTTGTTCTGAATTTTTAATTATTCATGTTAATTGAATGAAATGGTTATCTTAAGTTAATTGGCATGAAGCCTATGCATAGCATGAGAAGGGGGATTGAATTTATGCATGTTGTTTCATCATTCTGCTTGGGATAAATAGGCTAACGCATTCCATTTTGTGTGTGTGTTAATATGTTTTAATTCCGCTGTATAATTTAGTTATGCATTTTATTAAATCGTGAATTTCGTTATATGGCATTGGGGAAGAATTAGACACCCCCATGTTGTGGTCATGTTCCCTCTGTGGGTCGGCACGACGGGAGGGGACGTGACATCCGGTTGGTTACCCTTCCAATCGTATGGAGAATATGTCAATGTCTTCTACATTGCAGATTTGTATCATTGGTTCCTTTGTGTCCAAAGCTTCCTAAGTCACTATTGTGTTGTGCTCATTATTCAAGGTCATAAACTATGTCATCCATTCTGCAGTTGCCTTGACTTCATGTGTCGGTCATTCCCTAATGTCAGTATGTTTGATCATGTACTCGGTGGTCCTTCTGTAAAACATTGTCCCAGTTTTGTTCCTAATCAAATCATTCCTTGATTTTTCCTCGTGTTGGATGATGGAGGATTCCTTAACTCCTCCCTTCCAATGGGCCTCTTCCCATCAAATTCAACTCATTTTTCTCTGGGAATGAGGTTTATAGTCTCGGTAATACCTCGGGGATTGCAATCATTAGTGGAAATTTCCCTCGCTATTGGGTAGTGGGAATACATTATTGTATCATAATCGATAGATTCTTTAGGTGTTCAACTCCAATAACATCTATTTACACCTATTAGAATGTACTAGGTACCTTGGGGCCCATTATCGTTATTGGTGGGTTATCTTGCATTTGTTAATGATATACATCAATGACCGGCAATTAAACGGTATCCCCCAGGTTCGATTTCAGCTCATTTATTCGCATGGTTAGGATTCATACCTTTAGGTGGTTTGGATGGAAGACCTTGGACCAACAGTAGCATTGCATCATTTTGTTATTTCCTGAGTTGCGCAAGACTATGCCACACTTTATATTGCATCTGATGAGACATAGATCCACTTTGTTCAGTCATAGTTGTGATCTCTTGTTTGACATAGATCCACCTTGTATTATTATGGCTATGATTAGTTATTGAGCCTAGATCCACTTTGTATTGGTTAATTGTTGATATGTTGTCTAAGTGTTGACTAAGTATTGAAATATTGACTAAGTGTAAAAGAATACTTTATTGGCATCACGAGTTTCATACCTATATAGTTTCTATCAACATTCTTGATTTTACCTGGTTAATTGATGCCTCATGGGAACTCACACGATCCCATCATCAACCTCTTGACAATAATACTCTTGTCATTATCATTTTCATGAGTTTTTTTATCATATGTAGTTGCATCATCATTATCTTCAATCATGTCCTCAACCATTCTCATTTATACAACAAGTCATCCTCTGCATCAATTATAATTCCATACTCATTGCATATAATAGTAAATCACTCTTAGTTAATACATAACATCATATATTCCCATGCATATTTATATGCACTCTACCATATAGTATTCATCTATATGTATGTTAGTGCAAATGTATTTCAACTATTCTACTCTCTTGTTTTTATGAACATTCCCATTCCTTAACTATTCACACACAACAAATTTCTCAATCTAGAGGAATAAAAAATAAAAAATAAAAGAGAGAGAGAGGAATCAAGGAATTCTTCCTCCCAAGTCCTTTCATAGCTTGAAATTCCACAACATAATTGATCTACTATGTGGCCTTTCTTCCAATGACAATATACATCATTAGTTGTGATATTCCCACCCAAGTATCAAAACATAGTTCATACACATAACTTATACATGTTACTTCAAAGGAGTACAACTTTGTATGAAAACAACATAGATTTTTAGGGTGATCAAAACTTCCTCATTTTTATATTTGTCGTGTTGGCCACATGCCTCATTTACTGCTACAATTAATTATTGACATCTTGCGGCGTATTTTGGTGCCTTGAGATACCTCTACATTCTAGATTCTTTTTGATATTTTCAACTCCATTTTTCTTGAGAATTTTCAACCAAGCTTAACCTGGCATTTCCTCTACCTTTCAGTCTTATCCAACTCTAGAATTATTTTGCATTCCATTGGATAATTTCCGGCTCTAACTCTTGGTAGTTTGTCTTACTTACAAGATAGTCCAGATCTGAACATGATTTGGCCAGGCCTTTGTGACTCTTTTTTTAGTGTGCATGGCATCATACTATGCAATATTTATTACTTGGTTGCGTTCCTTGATGCAATTAGCATATTTAAAACCAAAAAGATAGCCTCAAAAAATCAACTAAAATGAAATATATTCAACATAGCAATCATATGAAAATCATATTTATTAAAATATTCAACATCAAAGACATTCAATGAATGAGAATAATCAATTTCAAGTTCAACTCTTTCTCATAGTAAACAATTCAAATATCAACAAGCATTGTCGGAATACTTAGCTTTTAACTACCTGGAAATGGTCCCTCTCTTTTCATGGGATTTGTTCCATTTCCTATATTCAAGATTATTTTTCCATATAGTTGTACCAATCAATAGAGTCGCAAATCTCATTAGTTTAATAGCAATACTTGATAATTACAGCATCTATAACATTCCAAGGAAAACAATTTTTCATGTTCACTCAATTCTTTTCAAATTTAGGACTTTACCAACCTACCCAATCTAAGGTATAATGGCATAATGTCAATCAAATTGTGGTACTCTTCAACCTTTCAACAAGAGCCATTAATGAAGGTCATTTGTATGCAATAATTGAATATTTTCAAGGCAAGCCAATTCACATATCAATCTCCTATCTCACATGGAGGAACAATCAATATTGGCACCTTAAATTATTCTTTCAATGATTTAGCAACAATTCTTACACTTTAAACTTAGGCCCAAGTTTAGTTTGTTGTATGAAAATTCATAATCATTCACATGACAAGTTTTAAAGGCATTATTAAATTATCACTATCTCTTTCATATGGTAGTCAACAACAAGAGAAAATATTCATATGTCATGTCATACATAACATTATTTTTCACCTTCTATATGAGAATTCCATACCTACTCATTCTGATGATTGGCATACAATCCATTCAAAACTAACTTTCAAGATACAACATAGCTTAGCCTTCAATATATGACTAGGTAGCAATGGCATTACCCAAAACATATCAAGTACATTTCATGTTTCACATTATACCCATCCATGCATTCAAATTAATATCAAAATATAGTTCTCTTCAAGAGTATTCACTTCAATCTATAGAACTATAAGCATAAGAGAACTACTTACTCAAATGCATAAGAGATTTACGCATTCCAATATATACATCACTCTTAAGGGTTTTATCTCTAAGCCTCATTAGCAATACCAATATACCACCCAAGATGACTTATTTTAACATTAAATCATTTTGTTCATTACAACCATAAGACAATTTCATTTCATCGGTCATTTATAACACCATGGGTGAAAGGGATCTTAAATTTTAAGGATGACCATCCCGAGTGAAAGTTCAATGCTTTTAAGCTCAAACATTAAACAAAATACACACCAAATAAAGATAAATATCAACAATAAGTAAATCTCTTAATTTTCTAGGTGAACAACTATCACTCAACAAACCACCAAGCTCGGCAATAAATAATGCACAACATCTAAACATGTGTTATGGCTTATAAAGAGTAGACATTGATAAGTCTTAATGATGTATCAATTCGTGATCAAATGTAAACACATACATCAACATTTAAACATTTTCATAATGATCACAAATCATTCTTATGATTAATCAAACAACTCAACACAACGATCCCATACAATTTTGAGTATGGAGAAAGTAACCGGTATGTTGTATCAAAGATGACATGTATGTTACTTTAACATAGTATGAAAACATTTTCATTCACTTTTATTAATCCCATACAACCCCCAGTGACATTGTAACTTGGCTCTAATACCAATTTGTATTATACCTTCATACCAATCAACAAAATTAGGGTTTTGTGGTCTAAATGTGCAATTATGGCAGCATTGTGATGTATAAATTTTCACATTGTTAGACAATATCAATAATAAACACTTCAATTCATGTATGTAATGACAATGTTTGGAATTCATTTAGACAACATCGAACAAACCTTTAATCTTTTAAGGCATTTTCTAGATAAACATTTCTTTACACAACACAACAAATATTCAAATTCTTCATGCAAAGAAAAACAAGGGTGTGATAATGAACCTCATCGCACATTTTCATGATTTTGTCGATTAAGATAGCTAGTTCCATAGATCAATAAACATAAGGAATCAAATAACATTTCAACTTTTCCGTAGAGGCCTATCAAATTCTCATTTCGATAATCATATAGCATATCGCAAAATTTTGGTTTTTTTTCATCCTCAAAAGAATATACTTGAGGCTTCAAGAAGAAGTGTTCAAATCACATACATGACACATTTAGTACATCACTCGAGAGAGTAATTTCATGCTCTTTAGAGTTATAACATAATCCATAAAATATTCTTTCACTTATAGGCACCTTGCCTCAAGCACTCCTATTCATGACTATGTATAAGGGTATCGAGTACCTTAACGTTACATGCAACCACATTGAAGTTAAACATGACATAATTTATCGCACACAGTAGTAAATGATTCAAAAATAAACATTTAAATTATCCACAACATTTAAACCCTATACAAGCATTACCTTCTCATGAGCTTTGGGGGGATAAGGGATTGAGTCCTTCCTCCCTTCATGGATATCAATTACAATACTATTTTTTTCATAATTCAATATTTAATCGAGATAAGGATCCCCTCTAAAATCTTCAAGACATCCCCAAATCATTCCAAACTCCTGATCATGCACAAAAACCCAAATTTCTTAGGCAAAAGCGATTTGAGAAAGCCTTTTTTTCGTAGGGAGGTTAACAAAACAATTATATACTACTCAAAATCATCATTTGGAATTAGGAAACCACTCAGCAAGTGTATCAAATCCTTCCTTAGGATTATTACTTGGTTCTCCTTCATTCAAATATTTAAACCCTAAGAAATCATCAAATCAGGCCCACACATGAACCTACAAGACATAGTCACTATTGTTGTAAAAAAAAGAAGCAATCAAGGAGGCATGGTTGTAGTTCTTATGAAGAATAAGTGTAACTAGTTGTGACTGTCATAAAGAAAAAGGGAGACCACACACCAAAGTGCTTAGAAAACACGTAAAAAAGGTCCCTTTTGTACAACCGTATCTCTCAAATGACAAAGTAGGTATTTGAGCTATCCGATGATCATTTTAACATGGATTCCTAGAGTCTATACCAAAATTCACACTTACCCACTTTGTATTTTTTAGTATATAGATCATTATTTTATAGTGTGGCTTTCACAATCCCACCACACTTCAAAATCAAGAATTTTTCCATTTTCAAAGCTACATGAGTTCTTCCACTTCAAAGTACTTATTGGAGATAAATAAGGTGAGGCTCATTCATATATGAATGCCTTTCAAATAAATATTTAAGACTTTATAATATTCACATACAAAAAACTTAGAAACATAGAGTGAGGGAAAGTGCATCTATAGGAAAATCTCCAATTTTTCCTTTCCTCGACATGGAAGACTTACTACCCACTCTATACAGTGTTTCAAGTCATTCATAGCACCCATTTATAAATCATAAATGGACAAGGAATATTTTCTCTTTCTCGATTCTTTTGTCAAACAATTGTGTAAAAAATTCCAATCTTGTATCACAGATATTTTGAATATGAATTCATCAAACTCAACATACATCATCTGTAGGAAATTTGCATTCAAAATATCATGATATTGATATCATGTACTCATCAATATACAATATTAAATTCATAAATAAAAATTAAGGAAAAATACACTTATGTTTTCCAAGATGAAGCTCCAAGGAAATTTTTGAATTAATTAATGATGTTTGTATAAGTATGATTAGCATATGGTATTAGTAAAAAGTGAATTAATACATAAATAAATAAAAAGCGAATATGTGCTTTGTAATTAAAATTTAGATTAGTTATCAAGTGAGTTTAATTAGACTTAGATTGGGATTAGGTGCATGGATGACAAGTGGCGTCATCCATGAAAAAATAAGAAATTGACTAAAATTAGCATATTAAGTAATAAAAGGGGGAAAGACCAAGGGATTGTTGATTTGGGGGTTGTTTTCTTGTTTTATGATGGTTTTCTGGTTGTTTGCGAGTTCACCTATTTGAGGGGGAGGCTAAGAAGGAGGATATTGTTGTACTAAGGTTGATAGGGAAGAGAGTAAGAACTGACATTATTTGGCATAGAGTTAGTTGTTGAGGGATCAGGGGCCTCACCTTCTACTGGGGGTTTTGTTGGGTGGAGAGTTGTCTCCCTAATTGTTGTTGATGATAGTGGAGTTGGTAACTAATAGAGGCCAAGGCCTACTTGCACAATTGGTTAAATTGGTCTTGAATCAGGTAAGTAGAGGTTCTTCTCCTTAGGTTATCATTGTTAAATTTTGCTCAATGTATGAATTATTTTTGAATTGTTAATAGATTATTTATGAGGTTAATGAATCTGATTGTCAATATACACATGATAAATTAGTTTATTTTTTGTAAAGTACTCAAATTATCTGCTATTTAATTTGGATTAAAACTTGTTTAGAAAAAAGATCCCTTACACTCATACACCACAACATGCGGTTTAGTTCTTGAGATATTTTACATTCACATAAGACTGGGTAAGGAATATCATTACCAGAAACCCATCCATTCTTACTCTCAGCTATCGACAGTTGAAACACAAGATTGAGTTCATGAAAACATTGGACCTCATTGCACAGGACTTCGGTAACGTCATATCCAATTGTCCTAGTTTGCTTAATCGCAATCTAGAGAAAAATTTGTGTCCCAACATCCAATATATTCAAAACCTATTCAAATCAAGGGTTGATGTCTCTAGGGATTTCAAATGGGCACCTTGGATTCTAATTACTCTTAATAGGCCTGATATTTTGGAAAAGAGATTGAAGTTTTGGCCTCTTGGAAGATGAGACCAAGGAGCTTGTTAGGAGGGGCTCACTGATACTTATTGTTTCCATAGATAAGGTGCAAAATATCATGGACTATTTCATACCTACTATAGGGATTCCTGCAAAGTTTATTTTACCATATCCAAAGCTTTTGACTTACAATTTGGAGTGTAGAATCAAGTCTTGCCACAAAGTGTTAAAATATATAAGTGCAATGCAATCTTTCGAGCACATTACAAGTCTTACTCATACGCAATTTATAAAGTGAGCGATGGTTTCTTAAAAAGTATGTGAAGTGTGGTCTTCATGCCACAAAGTTACTTGAAATTTACAATGGCAAGCCTATTGATCTTGACATTATCCAATGACAATGTCCTCTTGTAAAAAACTAGTGATTCAAGGTTTCCAATTCAATTAGGATTGGATTGCATTGCATTGCTCTTATTATATTTGAAAGAGATTCAAATACATTAACCAAGGGATCATCAGAGTGTTAGGATCCAGTGTGGTTCCTCTAACTTACTTGAGTATTGAGTGAGGGTTAGTATATACAAAAGATAAGCATGCTAATCATGAGGCAGCCAGTGCAGGCCAAGATTTTGTCTTGGTCGATTTTACCATTTTGCATAACAATCATAATCAACAATAATTAACAAGAGATTGAAGTTTAAGGCATGCCAATGAGCTCAACTTCAATCAATAATATTTCCCCCCTAGTTCAATTAGGAACACTAATATAATAACATGGGGTTTTAAAGAGTGGTCATCAAATGCTTCCAACACCATGGAAAAAGGAACTATCTCTAACAAATCTAGGGATTTCCAACATGACAAGGACATCACACAAGTAAAATCTCCTCCATCCACCACAAATGTGAAGGTGTTGGTGCCATGTGAAGATACCTGGATCTAAAAGGCGACGTGATGGGGCATGCTAGCCTCAAATTGGTCCATTTCAAAATTTATCAAACAAGAACCAAATGGATTGATCCTATTAGTAGTGGATGACAACACCTTACATTGCATGGGGAATCTCTAAAGGACTTCCCACATAGACATGGCACAACGTGCCTAGGCTAAATCTTGTACAATGTTGTACTTATGAGCAACCCAAGCATTAGGATTTTGTAGGCCTTCTTAAAACACCCTTTTGAGGGTGAGGCATCATATCAACTATTGATTTCTCTATCTAGAGAGGGTTAGTACGTTGTGATGTAGATGCTTCTTTATCCTTGCTTCTAGTTTGAGGAGTGTCCTAACTATGCGCTCAAGTCTAGAGATTTGCATCCTTCTCACACATGTAAATATTGGCTTTGATGTATTCACCCCTTGGAGAGGGGCACACCCCGATTCCCCCTTTGCAGAGATGCAAGGTTAGAAAAACCATCATTGACCATTTGTTGGCCTTCCAAAGGAAAAGGTTTAGTGAGCACGGTGGATTGTTGTTGGACACCCTGTTATGCCAACAATATTTGTGCTTCCTCCATCTTGGAGCATTGATGAGTAATGTGATCATCTGTATAGACCTTGCAAGGAAATTTCACTTTCTTTTTCTCTTTTTTCCCCCAATAACATTATTAGTGTCATTGTTCACTATGGGCCCCTATTTAGGAGTTTTCTTTTCCCTTTTTTCTTTCCTCCAAGATGTTGATGCCCTTCATATTTGTGGTTTCAATTGAATGGACATCAGGCAATTGAGTGGGTTCTAAGGCATTTGTAGTGCTTTCTAATCATGTAGGTGTGTTCAAATATAAAGACATTGTCTCATTTGGTTCATCACTTGATTGGTTCTAGCATTCCCAACATAACCAATCACACCATCAGAGTGAGGTTTTAATTTTGGTTTAATTGGGACAGTTTCTAATCTCAGTGCATTTAGAAAAATCTCATAAAGAACCCTAGATTCTAAGTAAATTAAATCTAATGTTGGGATTTCATAAGCACATCTTCCTGGGTCACTGCCCCCAATAGGAAAATGTCTTTGGCAATATTAGGCACAAGCAATTTCACAAACCAACTAGCCAAATTGGCTAGAGATTTCAACTTTACTCATTTGATGTCTTCTTCTCCACTCGTGGATATGATCAGAAATATGGCTAAAGGTGTTTTATTGAAGTAACATTCAAAGTTCGATTTGTATATTGCAATGAATTGGTAATTGAAATTGCATTAAAAAATTCATTGCCAGGGATGAAAAGCTATTATGTGATGCTCATGGTAACTCAATGTACCATTTCATCGCAATCCCTATAAGGATATGTTGGAAAGTCGTAATATAATGCTATTATCCATTGGAGAATTTGATGAACACCACAAATGGAAGGTCATAATGTAATTTGATGGATCTTTTCCATGTTTTCCTTTGATGAATTTAGGGGTGTTTGAAGGAAACTTGGTTGATATAGGAGGCTAGGTTGGATTCTGTTGCATCAAGTCATTGTTTAATTTCATCAAATCTAGCAAATTTAATAGCATCAAGAAAGAGAACTTAGCGGTGGTAATGAAACTAGGGTTACTAGTAGGTTGTCCTAGAATTCCAATATGTGTCATGTTGCCACTCATGGAATTCCCCCTAGTATGTTTCCACCACTAGGAGTGAAGGTTGAAAGCATTTGATAACTAATATTAGGTGGAAAAATTATACCAAAGGGTTTCTAATATTCAAAAGTGTTGCACTTCCTACCGGAATTATAAAAGACAAGATTAACCACTCCTGACAAAGGGTATAGACCTAGGATGTGTCACCGTTAAAGGAAAATGTAGTAAATGAGGTAGTAGTGTTCCCTTCTAACATCACAAAGATGGGGGGGAATGGAATACTTGTAATTAAAGGTGGCATCCCAAAGGAAACATTTCCATCACTCTGATGGATGATGACCAAAGTACCAATCCCACTGCTTGGTGTAAACATGGGGATACTAATACCCCTAATAGTAATGTTAGAGCTAGAAGGATTGGTTCCCCCTACACCAAATGTACTAGAAATATTGTCCATATTAGACCATTAGTAAAGGGGGTTAAAATGAAAGTGTAGATCTAGATCTCTATGCAGGAATTAGTGTGCGTGAACCAAAATCATACTATGAGGGTCAACCAATAAAGCATTAAAATTAGTTGATACGGGTCAAGAATGCCTTCGATTTCAAAAGGTTCAAAGTCATCATAAGCACGAGGGGATTGTTCTCTTACTGGTGCACTAATATGATTGTTTAGACCTCTCAGCAAACCTTTAGTTGATACTTCATTAGAGTTAGATTCGTCCTCGAAAGGCTCTTCACTTATAAGGCTATTCAAGGTTGTAAGTGTTTCTTTGTTTGACTCACTCAATGAGTGGTCAAGACTTAGGCTATTTACTCTTTATAACACCAAGCATTCCACGAAAAAATACCTCAAACTATCTAACAAGCAAACCACTCGCCCAAATATTAGTGTCAAGTAGTTAAGCCCTAAGCTTAATCAATGAAGAGTTGAACAAAAAGGCCTCTTGAAAATTAGCTTGGGATGGTGAGTGCCCAAGCCCAACTGGAAAAGGTGTGAGAGACGGTTACAGTGGCCCTCACACAAAATACACCCAAGATGAAAGTGCCCTCATGAAGACATGCACCCTATAGGGAAGTTGAGGAAGATGTTATGCATATGTATCAAGTACCACAAGAACTTGCCACTTGCAATCATTTGGGTGAAAACGTAGGAAAATAAACTATGCCTACCACTTCACATTGAGAGTCGAGTGGAACTACCATGGGTCAGGTGTCTACATATGGGTAGGAAATGCAGGGTTTCAACATGCACCTAAAACTCTAGAGAAAAGGTGTTACCCTAAGGACTTGCTAATTCTACCAAAGCTTTTGTACACGCATAGCCCACTAAACAAGCAACAAAGGTTAATATTTACACTTTTTTAGAATTACCTTGTGCTTGATACATGTGTGAGGAATCATTTTCCTGACAAATGTCTTTTGCTACTAATGGATTTTTGCACTCTTAATGATCCTAGTTTTGATTTTCATGGCCTTGGAGAATTTATTCTCCAACCCTACACCAAGATCTCAAACTTAGACTAATATGTGTTTGCAAAGGATAATTTCCCAGACTTCCGCAATTATCTGGTTTTAGGAGCACCGAATCCGTTGAGTGGCGGTGGCATGCCATGTTGTCGCTTCTATCAGGTATATGGGCACCACCATGAGGAATGACAATACATGCAAAAGATGGTCACAAAACCGATGAATTTGTATTGTACATTCTATAAATCTGTGGGCCACGAAGACAAAGATTGTCGTGCATATGGGTTGCTACATGAGAGAACGTACAACTCATTCTATGTGAAGGACGGTCAGCGTGCCGTACAACAACCGCAACCGCAGCCACAGATAGTCCAACCGCTACCTCAACCGTAGGTACAGTTTGTACTGCAGTAGCAACCACAACAGTTTATACCGCAATATGCTCCGATGCAAATGGCTCCACAGTAGCCACAGTACGTTCAGCAACTACAGTATGCACATCAAAGGCAAGGCATGCAACTGAATCCTGTGCAGGAATAGTTCAATCAACCGCAGTACCAACAGCAGGGCGGATTCCATGGAGGATTCCGGGGCGGACCCGATGGAGGATTTGGTCGTGGAGGAGGACGAGGAGGTCGTGGGCTTGTTCAGTGCTATCACTATGCGGTGTGGGGACACTATCAGCGAGATTTCCCACTATTGCAGACACAATGTATGTTTTGTTTCGTTACAGATCACATAGTGGAGAACTACCCACAGTTGATTGCGCGATGGCAGGCAGGAAACGTTCCATAGTTGCAAAATCAGAATCAGGTGCAACAGCTAGTACAGAATCAAGTGCAGCAACCGGCACAGAACCAGAACCAACGCCCAAATCAAAATGCTAATATGAATGTGAACCAACCAGGGAATCTGCTGCTGAACCAGAATCAGGGTGCGAGTGTTGCGACAATTTCTGCGAAGCCTCGAACACAAAATGCGGCTGTTGCAGTTATCACTCGTGGAGGTGCAACAACAGGAGGGGATAGCTCACAACCGCTCATTCGGTTGGTAGGGCAGAAGAAGGTGTCATTTGACATTGAGTCCGAGCACGACACATTCTTTCAGGCATGTTGTGTGATGGATCAGGATCGCGGTAAGGCCATTATTTGCGACATACCCCCTATTTTTTATGCTACTTCAGAGGCAGGTCCGTTGGCGCAGTCTGGAACCTTGCAAAAAAAATTTGAGAGTTGTTTATTATTGGCAAGGGATACCGCTGCTCTTGCTGAGATCGAGGGATTATTGCAGCGACCATCTAGGGGATAGCAGGAGTCCGCGGTAAACTCCTTACAGCGACGAAAGACCGGTAAGGAGATGCGCATGAACATACAAATTGGGGACTATGATGTTGATTCGGTTATTCTGGATCTTGGTTCGAATGTCAACATCTTAACCAAGCAGGCCTGGCAAAAAATGGGGAGCCCCCCATTGAGCTGGTCTCCTGTATAGCTCCGGCTAACTAATCACGTTAAGGTAACACCAATTGGGCAAGTCCCAAGCCTGGTGGTGGACATTGAGGGAATAAATACTTATGCTGACTTTGATGTCATCAAAGTAATTGAAGGAGGGAGCTCTTATCCCGCGTTGCTGGGGATCAGATGGAATAATGACAGTGGAGTGGTAATCAACTTCAAGCGGCGGATGATGACTTTCAAAAACCGCGATCTCATAGTCACAGCCCCATTGTATCCGGCTGAGGGACGCAGATACATTGAACCAGTGAAGAACAAAGATCCCAGTGGATGGGACCATGCATTCAATATTTCCAAGGATTATATTCATCCGACTGCCAACGTTGATCTTGGATGGCATAGTGACAGCTCTGCGTCTTCCAACTCTGATGATGCTTTAGAACATTGACAGAATCGCTTGCATGAGGTGTCGCTCCGCAAGTGTGGGTTAATCACAGAGTCACTATGCCATGTTGCAATTGAAACAGTCAGACTACCAGTATACGAGGGGTTGTCTGGCTTGTCTGACTTTCTGACAGATTTCGAAGAAAGAGTTTCCGAACCACAACAACTGCTGGCATTGGAGGAAGCACTGAAGGCTGCTCCAACACGCTGGTGGGTGACACATAAGAAATCAATCGATGGATGGTCGCAATGCAAGAGATTGATGACAGTTCGCTTCGGCAATACCGAGGTTTACCATACAGGGTGTTGATGTAATTGTAACTTCGGAATGTATTTCACCCATGTATATTGTATTCCTATAGAGATGTTATTATTCCTCTATACGGAAGTGTTTGTATTCCTATAGAGATGTTATTATTCCTCTCTACGAAAGTGTAGTCATTTATATTGTAAGCGTCGTAACTTATACTTGATGGGTTATTAGACCACCTTGTTGGGGTCGGCCCTGTATAAGTCATGTGGGTTAAAGGGTTATTAGACTACCCTATTGGGGGTCGGCCCTGTCAGCATTATGTTATGTGGTTAAGTTAAGGCCAACCTAGTAAAGGTTATTAGGCGTCAAGTCAAGTATAAATAGAGTGCGGAAGGCACTCTATGTGATCATTCACTTTCTCACTTATACTCTCATTGGAGAGTGGCGCACTTGTGGAGGAGGAGAAGCTGCTACTAGAGAAGACTATCTCTTGTTCTTGGGTTGTATCATTGCTCTCTCTGTCTCTGAGAAAGTTGCGGGGTTTTTCACCTTCTTAGTTTTCCCCGATGAAACTCTGTGTCTCTTGTGTGCTTTCATTATTGTGTCCATGATTGATATGCTGTAGATATAATGTAGATATGCTGTACATGTTATTCTCTCAATTAAGATCTTAGATCAAATTGAAAATTCTGAAAAACTAACATGGTATTAGAGCTAACCTGAAAGAAGGCATGGTATGGCATTTATGACACTTGTTGCACTTGAGAAGCTAGGGCTTGATATAGAAAAAACTAGTCATCGTAGTACTTTCTCTATAAATTCATTTTGGCAAGGTTTCAGGATCGAAAAATATTACAGGTCAAAGATAAAATCCCCATGTACCTTGTGTCCAAAGGAGAGCCTCTAATTCACTGTACTTTGTGAGTTATGATCTATACAATCTAGGGTTTCTGCCTCTTCTAGATCTCAGTCATAAACAGGTGACCTAGGAAAAAAGGTCATAACTTGGGCTAGGAAGCTCCAAATGAAATTTCGTAAAAAGTGAAAGGTAGGGCACAGACTGTACTTTCTTATTTAAGTTTTTCATAGGCCGAAACTGAACCAGTGACATGTGGCATCCCATACAAGTTCGTTCTCCTATTTTATCCCATAAACAAGTCACGCTGCGACACCTGGAATAACTCTCTCTCAGAGAATCCAATTGAGGTCAAACCTATGGGGTTGGAAAGATAACAGGTCAAGAAACCACAGGTAGAATTTTCAGATCCTATAGATCTGAAATTTCGAAGTTACACCAGAAACAATCAGGTGCATATTTCTGTCAAAACAGAATTGGATTTTGAGCACCTTCATTCATGGCTCCGAGAATTTAGGGTTTCGGAGAATGTTGGAATTTTTTGTATCGGTGACCACGACTAAATGCTCCTCAGAAAAATCGAAATTTAGAGACCAAGATCGAATTTTTTGGTTGGGCAGAAGGTTGGGCTTCATCAAACCCTAGTTCGGGATTTTGATCGGAAAGGTGGAAAATTAGGGCTTCTACAAAAGTTGAAATTTCTGAAGTCTGTGACCACGGCTGGAAGCTCCTTAGAAAAATAGAAGGTTAGAGGTTTGGATCGAACCTTTTGGTTGGGCAGAAGGGTGGGATTTATCAAACCCTAGTGCGGGATCCTGTCCAGAAGATCCGGAAGTTTCAAATGCAATTTTGAGGGGTGAAACTTTGCAGTTTTCAAACTCTGAGTATACCAGCTTGATCAGCTCATCAAGGCGCATATTTCTATCATTTAAGAAGTTTGAATTTTTAGGGTTTCTCTGGAAAACCCTAATCCAGCTCCAGATCCAGTTTCTGCAAATCATGTGGATTGGGTTAATCCTAGAAGAGAATGGATTGGTCACCTGCATAAGTGAAGAAGTTCCAGTTTCAAAGGGAGATGAGGCTAAGGCCTTACATAAGAAGATTACAAGCAATCTCGATAGGTATGACTTATCTAGGTATGTTTCAAGATTTTTCACGATTAAGTTTATGGTATGTTTGTCTTCATTAAGTTTAGTACAATCTTAATTAACTTTAGACTTGTCGTACCACCTTAATAAAATTATGAATGCAGATATTCATTGATTAGGCTTTTGACACTTATGATTGTACTAATGCATTGTGGTGTTGTATAAGGGTTGATGTTGTCTGCTAACATGAAAGGTACATCAAGAAAGACAAATCATGTTCTAGTTCAAGAACATATGACCATGTTGACATGAAGACAAAGATTCATCCATTTTCATGGATCACATCGAAGATCTACTTACGAGGTATGTACAACTTGGTTCTATAATGATTAACCTATGAGATATGTAGGTTACTAGCACAAGTCATTGAAGAGAACAAGAAGACATTGCTAGACATAACTAGCAAATATGATAACCAGGTATGTTTTTCCTATATCAAGTTAGAATCCTACCTTGTGTTAGGATCTTAGACTGTTGTATGGTTGATAATGATTATTCATGAAGTAATCAAGGGTTTATGCATATTATGTCTCTTACCTTGATTGATGATATGACTAACCAGAAGAGTTCTATGGTAAAATATGAATATGCGTGAGTAAGAGAAGTTCTCCCTGAAACTTTGAATACTAAATGTTTATTATCTACATTTGAAATGATCATGACTATACATGTTTAATATTATTGTGTTTTGATAATATTAAGATTATACTAATGAATGTATGATTATGTATGAGATCTCGAGGATAACACAATAATGATACTAGTAAACATGCATAGTGATCAAGGATGGATATAAGTTCAAAGGACGGGTAATCCAGGAAGCAAACATCAAGAGGGAGCACACTCTAGTAGTTCCTACAAGGAAGCAAAGATTGAGAGGGAGTCCACCCAACAACAACAAACAAAGATAAGTATTTAAATTATCATTTCTTGTATATTTGATTGTTTAAACAATATTATTCAATGATGTATACACTTATGTTCCTAGACTTAGGTTGTGTATTATGCATATTAGAATAATTGCATTAATGAACAGTATACTACTAATATGCATCTGATGAGTAAGTGGCATATGGCATTGTACAACATTCCATTGCTACTTATCTAGAATGAAACCTCTTTGCTGACATGTTGGGAGTTTTGCACACTCTTAACAATGTTCTGGTAGAGATTGGAAAGCATCTAGAAAGTTACGGGATATGGATAAATGTTGTATTGAAGCATTGGCTAAGATAATTGCATGACTGTATGACATATTTATTTATGTGTAAGAATTTGTTCTGAAAACTATGAGATGTTTTCTAACCATGCAATTTAACTTGTTTTGTAGGAAAGATCGTATACCATCACCTACAAAAGAAGGACTACAACATTTGTTCAACAACAAAGTTATCTATTGAAGATATTGAAGATATTGAAGTTCCCAGGATTCGAGAAGAACTCCATGATCTGTCGATCATGAAGAATGATGTTTGGGATGCAGTCCCAAGACCTGAAGGGAAGTCTGTTGTGAATTCCAAGTGGATCTATAAGATCAAGCATGCTGTAGATGGTAGCATAGAAAAATACAAAGCGAGGTTTGTAGCTCATGGATTCTCTCAGAAAGAGGGAATAGATTATGAAGAGAGTTTTGCTCCTGTAGCTAGATACACTTCCATCATACCAGTACTTGCTCTGGATGCAGTGATGAAATGGAAGATACACCAAATGGATGTCAAGATAGCTTTCTTGAATGGTGTAGTCGAAGAGGAAGTGTATGTGGAGCATCCACTCGATTTTGAGACACATGATAGAGAGTCATACGTGTGCAGATTGAAGAAATCCTTGTATGGCTTGAAGCAAGCTCCTAGGACTTGGTATGGTAGGATAGACAGCTTTCATTCCAGTTTGGACTTTACTAAGAGTAAAGCAGATTCCAACCTTTACTACAAGGTTGAAGAAAGCAATCCTGTGATACTACTCTTGTATGTGGATGACCTGTTTGTAACAGGTGAGGATGGGTTGATTGTCGATACCAAGAGGAATCTTGCTGCCGAGTTCGAGATGAAGGACTTGGGGATGATGCACTATTTTCTAGGTATGGAGGTGTGGCAGAGTGTAGATGGAATCTTCCTAGGACAAGGGAAGTATGCAGTAGAGATCCTGAAGAGGTTCAGGATGATGGACTGCAAGGCCATGGCCACACCTATGGCATCGAACCTGAAGCTTCTGTGTGATGCTTCATATGATCCGGTTGATGTCACGATGTATCGTCAGATGATTGGGTCCTTGATGTACCTGACGAATACGAGACCAGATATTTGCTTTGCGGTGAACACATTGAGCCAGTTCCTGACGGATCCCAGAGGTGTTCACCTGGTTGCTGTAAAGCATATTTTGAGGTACCTGAAGGGTACAATTGATTATGGGCTCAAGTATGATGCGAATCAAAAGTTTAACCTGCATGGTTATGTTGATTCAGATTGGGCAGGCAGTGCTGTAGATAGGAAGAGCACATCTGGGTGTTGCTTCAGTATGGGATCAGGTGTGATCTCTTGGTTTAGCAGGAAGCAGTCCTGTGTAGCACTGAGTACAGCCGAAGCAAAGTATGTTGCAGCTTGTTCGGCTAGTTGTGAGGCAGTATGGCTTAGAAAGATACTGTCTGAGTTATTTGATCTCCCGTTGGATGCTACTGGTATCTTTTGTGACAACCAGAGTTGTGTGAAGCTGTCTGAGAACCCGGTGTTCCACGACCGGTCGAAGAACATTGAGATCAAATATCACTACATCAGGGATATGGTGCAGAGAGGAGCAGTGAAGCTCCTGTATGTTGCGACTGATGAGCAGGTTACAGATGTGCTGATGAAACCACTAGCCAGAGTGGAGTTTGAGTACTTCGGAGAGAGGCTTGGTGTTCTTCATATTGACGACACTTCAAGGAAGAAGTGATGGACACATTTGTTGAAATCCATTCCAAGCATGGTGAGAGGAGGATCCTTCCCATGGCTGTGGATGTAAGTGTTGGATGATGAGCATTAGGACGATGCTCCAGTTACTGCTCTGTATATGCATCATGTTGGATGCTGGATATGATCAGTTGGATCATGTATATGTATGTGGATCATGTTGGATGCTTGTTATGATCGGTTGGATCATGTATATGTATATGCATCATGTTGGATGCTTGTTATGATCAGTTGAATCATGTATATGTATATGCATCATGTTGGATGCTTGCTATGATCAGTTGGATCATGTATATGTATATGCATCATGTTGGATGCTTGGACCATGTATCTGTATATGTATCAGGTGGATACGTTGTATGATCAGGTAGATCATGTATGTTGATATATATCAGGTGGATACATTGTATGATCAGGTGGATCATGTATCTGTGTATGTATCAGGTGGATACATTGTATGATCAGGTGGATCATGTATGATGATATGTATCAGGTAGATACTTGGTATGCATCAGGTGGATGCATTGTATGATCAGGATGATCATGGATGACGAGCTTCAGGATGTTGCTCCAGATGACATTCATCAGGACGATGCAGTGATGATGATCAGGATGATCGTTTACATCAAGACTATGTATGGTGAGTATCAGGTTGATACTCTGTGGTCGTGGACAGGTTGTGCAAGGGTAGCATGTAATAAGTCATGGAGATCTGGATAGGTTGTGCTAGTCACGTAAAAGGCCTCAAATGCTCTTTAGAGTCTTGCTTGGAAAGACACTCTTTTAAGGTTTTGCTAGACCACATGCAATAAGTCCTGGAGATCTGGACAGGATGAAAAAGGCCTCAGATGCTCTTTAGAGATCTTGCTTGGAAAGACACTCTTTTAAGGTTTTGTGGGGACCACATGTAATAAGTCCTGGAGATCTGGACAGGATGAAAAAGGCCTCAGATGCTCTTTAGAAATCTTGCTTGAAAAGACACTCTTTTAAGGTTTTGTGGGGACCACATGTAATAAGTCCTGGAGATCTGGACAGGATGAAAAAGGCCTCAGATGCTCTTTAGAGATATTGCTTGGCAAGACACTCTTTTAAGGTTTTGTGGTAGGGGTCACATGTAATAAGTCCTGGAGATCTAGACAGGATGAAAAAGGCCTCAGATGCTCTTTAGAGATCTTGCTTGGCAAGACACTCTTTTAAGGTTTTGTGATAGTCACATGTAAAAGATCCTGAGAGATCCGATAGGTTGAGCTGTGTGCTCATAAAATGTCTGGGATGCTCTTTCGAGGTTTTGTTGACGCACGTAATCAGTCCCGAGGATTCCACAGTATGGCCAGTGATGTTGAAGACCTACAAGTGTTGGGCCTACATCCAGTATGAAAAAGGACTGGCTCTGTAGAACTTCCTATGACGAGTAGATCAGAGATTGATTGAGATAGAAGCAGCAGTGACGATGACGATGATTCGATGTCGATGATCTAGTGACGATGATCCAGAGAAGAAGACTTATGCTAGAAGACCTGTGTCGAGAAATACCTTCCTAGTTAAGAGGGAGTGTTGATGTAATTGTAACTTCGGAATGTATTTCACCCATGTATATTGTATTCCTATAGAGATGTTATTATTCCTCTATACGGAAGTGTTTGTATTCCTATAGAGATGTTATTATTCCTCTATACGGAAGTGTCGTCATTTATATTGTAAGCATCGTAACTTATACTTGATGGGATATTAGACCACCTTGTTGGGGTCGGCCCTGTATAAGTCATGTGGGTTAAAGGGTTATTAGACCACCATATTGGGGGTCGGCCCTGTCAGCATTATGTTATGTGGTTAAGTTAAGGCCGACCTAGTAAAGGTTATTAGGCAAGTCAAGTCAAGTATAAATAGAGTGCGGGAGGCACTCTATTTGATCATTCACTTTCTCACTTATACTCTCATTGGAGAGTGGCGCACTTGTGGAGGAGGAGAAGCTGCTGCTAGAGAAGACTATCTCTTGTACTTGGGTTGTATCATTGCTCTATCTATCTCTGAGGAAGTTGCGGGGTTTTTCACCTTCTTGGTTTTCCTCGGTGAAACTCTGTGTCTCTTGTGTGCTTGCATTATTGTGTCCATGATTGATATGATGTAGATATGCCGTACATGTTATTCTCTCAGTTAAGATCTTAGATCAGATTGAAAATTCTGAAAAACTAACACAGGGAAATATGATGGTCGGCATAACCCTAGAAGTCATTTGATGGAGTGTCAGACATTATGGGCATCGCGACCAAGAGATGAGTGGGTCCATGCATTTATCCATGCTTTGGACGAAATGCCGTGATCATGGTACACTGCAGCTGAATTACGGGGAGAAACCACTACTTGGTTGGCGTTGACAGTTTGTTTTACGCATACATCCAGTTTCGCAAATCCCAACCCGGATGTCCATAACGCATTGCAGCTCATCCACGATGTGGTTCTAAAGGTTGTTCCAGTGGCATATCTAGCGGATCCGCACACGCACTACCAAATGCAATCCATGATGGAATGTTATAATATCACTGGTGGGCCCGACGACGTTGATGATCCGTGGAATGTCAACATTTCGGAATATGAAGGGAGTCGCGATGTGGTAGCACCTTATGCGCCAAGTGACCCAATCAGCCAGCCCTTGAAGCTTCGTAAGATCAATATTGGGACGGAGACCACTCCCAAGTTCGCGAATGTTGGAGATTATTGGGATGATGAGATGATGGGAAAGGTCACTGACTTGTTGCATGAATTTCAAGACCTCTTTCCTACAAAGTTTTCTGATATGAAAGGTATTTTGGGCGATTTAGGGGAGATGAAGATCCTGTTGAAACCAGATGCTAAACCGATCAGGAAGCGACCATACCGGCTGAATCCACACCATAAGGAGAGTGTCAAGGTAGAACTTGATCGCATGTTGGATGCTGGTATTATTGAACCGATTGAAGAGTCAGAATGGATCAGTCCTATGGTAGTGCAAGACAAGAAGACTGGCGAAGTGCGCATTTGTGTCGATTTACGGGAGTTGAATGACGCCTGCTTACATGATCCCTTTCCCACCCCATTTACTGATGAGGTACTTGAAGGAGTGGGCGGCCAGGAGATGTATTCTTTCACGGATGGGTTCTCGGGCTATCATCAGATCCGCATTGCGAAGGAAGACCGCCACAAAAAGACTTTTGTGACAGAATGGGGCTGCTTTCAGTACACAGTAATGTCATTTGGGTTGAAGAATGCACCTGCGATATTTTTGCGGGTTGTTGTTGCTGCGTTCAAGGATTTCATTCAGAAATTTTTGCAGGTATACATGGATGAATGGACAGTCTATGGTTTGATCCACGATCATCTGAAAAACCTGCGATTGATGCTGGAGCGCTATCGATAACATCAGATATCACTGAACTTGAAGAAGTGCATCTTTTGTGCACCATTCGACATCCTACTAGGTCACATTGTGTGCAAGCAAGGGTTGTTAGTTGATCCAACTAAGATTACGTTCATTCTGAGCTTAACACCGCCGACTAATGTTAAGCAGTTGTGAGTGACATTGGGACATACCAGGTATTATCGTAAGTTCATCAGGGGCTATGCAGCGATCACCGCCCCTATGGAGAAGTTGTTGAAGAAGGATGCGGTATTTCAATGGAGCCCCGAATGTCAAGATAGTTTTGAGATGCTGAAGGCTAACATGGCTTCGGTACCGATACTGGTATTTCCGGATTGGAGTAAGGAATTTCATGTCCACGTCGATGCATCATCAATCGCGCTTGGAGTGGTGCTTGCCCAACCAGGAGAGGGGGATCTAGATCACCCCATTGCTTTCGCAAGTCGGAAGTTGTCATCGGTGGAAAGGAACTATACCACTACGGAGAGGGAAGGCATGGCGATGGTGTATGCGCTGCAGCAGTTTCGACATTACTTATTGGGAGGACATTTTAAGATGTTCACCGACCACTACGGATTGAAATACCTAGTTAATAATCTTGTGATGGGGGGGAAGATATGTCGCTGGCTACTTCTTTTTCAAGAATTTGATTTTGAAGTGATTGTGAAGCCAGGGCAGTTGAATGTTGGACCTGATCATCTATCGCGGATTGAAACAGGAGAGGATCCAACTAACATCGAAGATGGGTTGCCTAATGCGCAACTTTTTAAGGTTGAAGTAGCTGATGGCTGCTTTGAAGAAATCATTCAGTTTCTGGAAACAAGTACTGCACCCGAAGAGTTCACCACTAGTCAGAAGAAGCAGTTGGTGGTCAAGGCTGCAGATTTCCAGCTCATTGCAGGCGAGTTATACAAATTGGGAGCAGATGAGATATTGCAACGATGTGTTTTGCCTCATGAGCAAGGGCAAATCTTGTTCGAAGCACATGCAGGAGTGGCTGGAGGACACTATGGCGGTCGCGCGACTGCAAGGAAGGTGCTTCGCGCAGGGCTTTGGTGGCCCACGCTGCATAATGATGTGATTGACTATGCGCGGTCCTATGATGTTTGTCAGAGAACCGAGAAGCCATCCAGGAGGGATGAGATGCCGCTGATACCTCAACTGACACTGCAACCATTTGAAAAATGGGCAGTGGATTTTGTGGGACCATTCAACCCATCGAGGAAGCGCACTGGTGCAAGATACATCATCACGGCGATAGACTATTTAACGAGATGGGCGGAGGCTGCACCAGTCGTTGATTGTTCTACGGCCACAGCTGCGCGGTTTTTGTTCGACAACATCATCACTCGCTTCGGCTGCCCCAAGATATTGTTGAGTGATCAAGGCAGCCACTTTCTCAATCGCACCATCAGTGCATTAACGGAGGAACTGTAGATACAGCACAAGAAGAGTACACTGTATCACCTGCAGGAAAATGGCACGGTGGAAGATTTCAACAAGATATTGGAGCATGCACTGGCAAAGGTGTGCAATGCGAACCGTGATGACTGGGATCTAAAAATCCCAATCGTATTGTGGGCGTATCGTACCATGTGTAAAAGGTTGAAGGGACAGACACCATTCAAGATGGTGTATGGACAAGAAGTGATTATTCCTATGGAGTACATTGTTCCGAGTCTGCGCGTAGAAGCAACAACAGGTATGGATGTTGCAGTGGCATTGGAAGAACATCTAGCGTAGTTAGTGCAAATGGAAGATCGCTTTATTGCAAGATTCCACCAAGGTGTGGATAAGGATCGCCAGAAGGCTTGGCATGATCGCCACATCAAAAACAAACAGTTTCAGCAGGGTGACTTGGTGTCGTTGTATGACAGCAAGTTTATGAAACACCCAGGAAAATTGCAGATGCATTGGTTTGGTCCATATCGCATCAGTAGCATCAATTCAGGAGGCGTAGTACAGTTGTAGCAGTTGGACGGAGCGATACTCTCAAATTTGATTAATGGCAGTAAGTTGAAGCCCTACAGGTCGAGCTTGGAGCAGTGCGATGCCTAAGTCGCATCGGGAAGAAAAAAATGCAGGTTGATCGGTGGCAGGATGGCGCACCGACAGGGATAAGAATGCGCAGGCAAGGAGGCTTGCACCGCAAGTTAGGAGTGGTCTGCGACAGTGGCAGGGTTGCGACTGGGTCAAATCAGTAATAAATGCAGAAAAGTTAAGACAGTTAATTAACGGCGCTCATTCGAATGATGAGCATTAATGGCGGATCCGGTCGATCAACTGACAGGATCGACAGCGGATTTGGGTCATTAATACAGGATTTAGTCCGATTTAATGCAAGATTTAGTTATGATTACGAGGGATTTGGTTGGGTGCTATAAGAATAGGTCGAGACTGGCCGGAAGGCACCTGTTCGTAGCAAATGAGTTCAATCGTTGATTGCGGAGTTGAGTAGTGTTGTGGAGTGACGCTCCATAGTGTTGAGGGAGTTTGGGTTAGATTCTATTGGTTTAGTGTTGCAGCAGGGAGACGAAAGTGAAGTGATTGCTAGCTGACGGGTGAGGGCCTGTTAAGCCAAGAAAGGCTCTGGTGCGGCATGCCGAGCAACCTAGTAGTTGATGTTTCCAGTGGTATAGAATCCCCTGCTCGACCAGTAAGCGTAGAAGAAGAGGTCGTCAGTATGCCAAGCGACTCGGCCTTTACCAACATTTCAAAGAAGCATCGGGGGGGTCAGCATTCCGAGTCCCCACAGAGTAAGCGGCAGCTTTGATCATCCACTGCGGGGTGGAGGAGGTTCGAGTGCATACGGTACAGTCCAGCCAAAAAATTGACGATTTCGCTACGTGGGAGGGGCTCTCTGCTGTCGACATCCCTGGGTATGTGCCCCCCAATCGGCCGGATGCAACGCCTCACAAGGCGAACAAAAATCAGAAGTATACATTGAGGATGCCAGTGCTCCCTGCTAGAATGGAGTGCTCTGTTGATATTGGGTCAACGTTGATGTGCCTGAGGTATGATGATCACGATATGGTGGCCTATCTAGAAATTACGTTGGGCCCCTATGTGTTAAGGTCACAGCTCACCACGACATCGATTCCGCAAGACTGGGAACAGGGGTTGAACCAAGCCGGATTGTTGGGGCTCATTAACATGCCGCATTTCGGGCGACTGCCGGAGGTTAACGCTTGCGTGAAGCAGCTGCTGGCCTACTTCCACAGTGGTACATTGTGGTTGGACTAAGCAATTTCGGTCACTGTCGATCTAATTGCGGGGATTACCGGGTTTCCCAAAGATGGCGTAGACCCATCACAATACTTCCGAGGGAAGGAGAACGACAAAAAGAGGGCGACGCAGTTGGTTAAGCGCTATGGCTTGGAACGGGATGGTCGCGGTTATCGCACCAACAGTATCAACGATAAGGCGGTCCTCATCGACGCAAAGATATTATCCTGCGAAGTGGTCCGAGGCGGTCAACCTAATCAGTGCAATTCGAGGATTGTGGCATGTGCAGAGCAATGCGCGGCAGGCGTCCAGATGAATTGGTCCTTGTTTTTGCTGAACCAGTTGGCGGAGGATGCTGTCATTGTCCAAGCTGGGAAAGGCTCCTTCACGTATAGATAGCTTTTAATTTTGATCGCACTTGTCGCCTAGAAGGAGCCCAACACTTACCAAGGTATGGAGGTTGCGGCCTCGAAAGAGCATCTGGGGACACGATATCAAAACTTATGGTGAGTACGTGAGCAAGAGCGACTTCGGGATTGTGCATTGCAGTTCTAGCTTTATTGGGAGATGATTTATGATGCAGCAACAAAGGTGCCTCGATTATCTGAGGAAACCGCAGCAAAGTATAAGCCAGTTATGGTGTTTGCGATTCTGCCGCACGCTATTTATGTGCAAGCAAGACACGATCCATCCAAGCAGTGGTTGTTGACCCCTTATAAGGTGACGACGAAAGAACTGGATGCTATTGTGAATGATTGGTCGAATGAATGGCGAGAACCTATGGGGTTGACGATCGACTATCGGTGCAGGACTCATAGAGTCACCATGACTCAGACCAATATTGACGAGGACACCGATGGATGATGAAATTGACTGGGACATTGAGGAAGGCAGAACAAAAGGGCACCAGGATCATGTCGTCGGAAGCGTAGTTGGGCCGACGTATACTGGCAATCACTAATGCATCCACCGCAGCAGTTGAAACGATGACGGTGAAGACAGATGAAGGTTTCCATGCGCTCATTGCTTGTCTGGACTCCTTGTGCGATATGGTTTCGAAGAAGGTACCTGAGGAAGCATCGGCGCAACCAGTTGGCACAATCAGCACTGAGCCACGAGTCAGGAATGTTGATATTCCCCCGACTGCGATTGTGACCAAAGATGAGGCTTTGAAATCCTTGCTGCAACTGATAGAGAAAGTGACCATCAATGTCAATGTGCTACCCGCGAAGGCATTGATAACTATGCAAGCGGTTTCCAGTCGAGAGATGGCCGACAGGATGCACGAAATTAGCGGGAAGTATCTGCGCTTGCAGGAGAGTGAGGCAGCTACGAAGGAAGAGGTCGCAGAGTTAACAGGAAGGGTTGCTGCAGCGCGGCAGGCTGTGGATGAGTTGGAAGAGGACATTAAGAAAGAACGAGCTGAGAAGGCTCGAGTGATAGAAGAGTTGAAGCAAGAACATGATCGCCTTATTGTGGAGAAGGCCACCTTATGGGATCGCAATGTGCAGATCGAGACGGTCGTTGTTGAGGCTTGTCACCATGTGTCGAAGCCTACCGCAGAGTTGGACGTGATTCAACACGTGCAGTGACTTGGGGCTGTCATTGCCCAGCTATGGCAAGACAATCAGGAGCTAACATCCCTGGTAGACCCCGGTACACCAAAAGCACATGTGGATGACCGCAAATGGGCTATTGAGGAGGTAGCAGCACAGATGGCAGAGCTGGAAACAGCAACAATGAAAATCATAGCTGACATCGTGCAGTTTTGGGGCTGAATTGTTCAAGATGAGCAGATTGAACAATTGACCAAGTTTCGACAGGAAGCGAAGGGGCAATTGGCAACACTAAAGATAGTGATGCGCACGATGCCGCCAATGGAGCAGGTTCCCAAGTCTGTGGACTTAAAAGAATTGCAGCAGCGCATCACCAAGGCTGACGAGAAACGGAAGAAGCACGCTGCGCAACTGGAGGAGTTCTAGGAAGTTGGCACTCAGTTCATGACAAAAGCTGGTGAATTCCTCCAGGCAGTACAGGAAGGTCGTCAACAAGTTACAGCGAAGCTAACTGAGCATCCGTCGTCCCAGGATGTGATCGACAGTCAGGCAGTGGTTATGGCAGCAAAGGAGCAAGTGACAACAATCGAGCAGCAATACGAAGATTTCAAGGTCAAGACCACCGAGTACACCATGTCCTACTGACGTGGCTCGAGGGCGAGCCACAATATTATGTTGGGGGCCTGTTGGCAGGCGGTTAGGATGAGTCATTATCGTAGCACCCCGAGTGCTACGATACCGCGAAAGGCGGAAAGCCGAGCGCAAACGATGTTATGTTTTTGTATTTTTGCGTCAATTGTACTGCGATATGCGGGTTTTTTGGGTCATTTGGACCATGTCAGTTAGATTTTGGGTCATTTGCTCAAACTGTCGTTTAGGAAGTTGTTAGTAAGTTGACAAGCAATGTAAAGACGGAAGCCTATATATAGTCATAGAGTTGTATGTGTTGAATAATCCTGGAATGATGCGTCTGTGATTGCGTATTTGAGATCACGAGATATCTGTGAGATCTATATTTTTGCGGAGATGTTGTATTTGGGCTTTTGTAGGGTTAATATGATATGACAGAGCTATTTTGCAGAATCCCTGTGTCTCTTTTGTTCATCTGTGGTAATGCATGTTGCGATATATGAATGATGCTATGCTTTCTTGCTGCAATTAATGCTTTACTGTTATATTTGCTGTGATGATGAATGTTGAATGATGCTATGAATACCAATGATGTCTAGGTTAAATGCATAGATCTACTCCTATAATGTTGCAATAAGTTAAATAGTTAAAGTTGCAAACATCCTCCTTCATTTGGCGGAAACATGGTTCTGTCAATTCTCCCTTGAACATCTCGGGTGAGACCTCATCTGCTCCGCAAGTGTTGCTAGACGGGGTAAAACCTGTCTGGGCCGGTGCTCAGGGAGATCGCGGTGGTTTGGATTTCGACAGTGAGTGGAACCCATGTCGACTGGGTTTGAGTCAACAGACTACGAGTTGTATGAACATAAATCGTGGACAAGCCATGACTATCACTAAAAATATTCATGGCCCTAAACTAAGGAAATTAGAAAATAAAATAAAATTTAAATCCAAAACTCTAAATCTCATTTTCTCTTATTCCTCCAAGGGGAAAAAGACAACACAGACCAAGCAAAATCCTTGAAACTACTGAATTTTAGAGAAACAACCCAACAAAGAAAGAATTCAAAGAATTCTTCCCCCATGGAGTGGCAAATTTTGTAGAGAGGATTTTTACTCCTCTACATGGAGTAGAGGTCCTCGGTAAAGGGGTTGTGCCTTCATCAACATATAAATAATAAACAAGGAAAAATGACATTTCCCTATTCTATGAATCAAATCACCAAAATTAGAAGTAGGTTGGGTGTAGAGACAACTCACGTATTTGATTCTATCATTTTACTTTTGTGTAAACCATATGACAACAACCTTTCATAACTTACCTGGTATGTTACCTACACATAATAAAACAACCAAATCTTTCTTCAAAATGTCCTTCAAAGTTTAATTCAAAGAATCCAATATACTA
Organism: Larix kaempferi; assembly: GCA_027924585.1. Lineage (NCBI taxonomy): Eukaryota > Viridiplantae > Streptophyta > Pinopsida > Pinales > Pinaceae > Larix > Larix kaempferi. The sequence continues at coordinate 21,240,887 of BSBM01000625.1, forward strand.
TCAATTTGCATAATTATGAACTCTAATTTAATAACAAATTCAATGCAAACTTGAACAATGAATTGGGGCGAGAAGAAAGATACATTTATTCAATATAATAAACACAACAAATAGATATCTACCTTGAAATCTTAAGCAGTGCATTCTTCACTTTGCATGCATGAGTTTGTAAAAGAATAATGATGGATCGGGCATACACTCTCTAACCAAAGGGTGTTCTAATATGGTATAACAATTAGGCCCCCACAAACAAATGCATCTAACACCAAATGATACTCAAATGCTCTAGACATCCTTGGCATGGATGGATCACCAACTTCTACAACTACACTTGATAGTACCATATGGCAATGTGAAGGAATACAAATTTGTCCACTACAAAATTATCTTCATAGTTCTAAACCTAAGAGTTATAATGGCAATCAACAAAATTTCTTCAAATCAACATGTGTACTATACAATGACCACACTAGGATCATATTTCTTTGGTTCAAACCAATTATGAGTCATTAAGACTCGAATACAAAACATCCATATAACTTATCTCATTGTTATCATACGCAAAAAAAAATACACATTTTCTCTCTTAAGGAATTAAAGTTCCTTAATTGCCTACTAGAGATGAACCATCATTTGTCAAGTACTCCATGCATTCTACAAAAAAAATACAAGAACTTATCTAATGTTGAGGTGGCCAGATCCAACGCAGAGTCATACATGTGACGATATATTGACTATCCTCAATATCACTATGGGGAAAAGTTGTTCAACCATACATATTCTAAAACCATACTTTATGTGACTATGACACAATCTCAATAATAACCTTATCATAATTTCAATGACTACTAGCAACACAACATTTTAATGGAATCAATGTCAAAACATGATAACTTTTTTAATAAATGCCATAACATGGCATGTTTTCAATAACAAAAACGACTCATAAATTCACAGCAACACCAAAATATAACAAGAAAACTCATATTACACTCATTAATTATGATTCATTTAATTATTAATTATGATCCATGTGACTCTTAGAAATATTATATTATTATGTGAGTATTTAAAATATTATATTTTGTACATATAACCATTTTAAATTATAGCTTTTTAAACCATACTTATACCACACTACTCCAATGTTCAATGTTATGTCATACCATGTCAGATATTTTCAATAAAAAAATACTTTTTGACTTCAATAAAAAAACATAACAAGAAAACTCAAATTACACCTAATTATGATCCATGTGAACATTTTAAATTATAGCTTTTTAAACCATGCTTAAAAAAATCATAATAGACCACACTACTTCAATGTTCAATGTTATGTCACAACATGACAATTTTCAATGAAAAAGAACACCTTTTGACTTTAACTAAAAAAACTCAAATTACACCTAATTATGAACCATATGAACATTTTAAATTATACCTTCTTAAACCATGCTTTAAAATAAATCATAATATACCACACTACTTTAATGTTCAATGTTATGTCACAACATGACAATTTTCAATGAAAAAAACACATTTTGACTTCAACTAAAAAACATAACAAGAGAACTCAAATTACACCTAATTATTACATATATGAACATTCAAAATATCATATTTTGTGCCTATGACCCTTTTAAGTTGGAAATTTTCAACCCATGTATTGCTCACAACCAAGAACAATGTGTGACTCACCATGCTCACAACCAATGGCCATTAAATGGTGGCCATGTCCCTTTTTATAAGTTTTATATGGTAAGACAACAATTGCACCTTAACAATTTAATAATTGTCTTTTATCACTTACAAACTCAAATATCATGAAGGGCCTTGTCTTTTATCACTTACAAACTCAAATATCATGAAAGGCTGGACCGTTTTTAATAATAATAAAACATTAACATCATTTTTATTATATCATCAACTTATGTATTTATTATTTAGGAATCAACATTTAACATATACATTAATTAGAAATAAGACTAGCATAGATTCATCTTAAACCCATATTTATCAAACACCAAGAAGGATCCAATTTCTTGAGGTATATTTCTTTTTTTAAATTTAAACTCAAGAAATTTGATCTCTCTTGATTGATAGATTCAAGTTTAAATTTTAAGTTTTTATTTTATAAACAAACATCTATTTTTTAATTATTTTTCATAATATTTTATTTTATGAATCAACATGAAATTTTTTTTAAATACTTTCCATAATTTAATTTTTTATTTTATGAGTCGACATGAATTTTTTTAATTATGTTTTAATTATTTTGTTAGTAACAAACGTTACATCACACACGTTACAACATCTCCCCCATACTAGGCTGTAGAGCACCTCATTTCACTCGATGCAACAAGGAAATAGTATTCATGATGAAATATAACAAGATATATAATAAGCACACTTGTTTTATTTAAAACATTGCAAAGACAAAAAAAAAATGGTAGGGATACGAAATACAACTTCTCATCAATATCAAGAAAAAAAACGATAAAAATTTGACAAACCGCAGCAAGCATTAAAAATACAAAATAGATTCATTTTCTCCAATTTTTTAAACATATTAACCAACAACAATATCAAATAAACACATGGACACATAAATATAGGAAAACTGCTGATCTATATTTTGTAGTGGATGCCAAATCAAAATGATACACCAAAGTTGATACTAGATCCTAAAACTTGATAGTTGTCTAATAAAGGACTTAAAAGTGGATAAACAATACAAAATGACATCCAATATATAAATGTATCTAATCATCATGAATCATCTGACAAATATAGCAGCTAGCTATCAGCCTATCCTAGAGAATCAATGACCTCTCCCCCTTTCATGGGAAAAGGTCATGGCACGTTTGCCAATAGAAGTTCCTACATCAACTATGTAGAAGTTTCCCTCAAATTTTAGTAAATGTCGAAGGGGACATCGAGGTCTTCAATATAGGGGACTATGCCAAAAATACTACAAAATTTATATAAGAATACATGCAAACTGAAGCATAAATTATTGAAATTTAATTTTTTTATAAAATATAATCGAAGAGACCAATACATCATGATTATTGATAACAATGTAACATAATAAATCATAAATGATATTTCTACAATGGACCATCACCTTCACCATCTGTGTACATATAGGGCTTGGTGATTTTGATTAAACATCAATCCCATAACCTTGTACATGATAGAATCCAATGGAAATGTTGCACTTTAGCCAAATCCCAAAATCTTGAAAACTATTAAGTCTACTAAATTCTTAATGGAATATGAAATTCTACTTTCTCCATATGAAATCTAATGAGGTTGAAACCACTCTCAAACATCAGGAAACAATTAATGGTAATGTTAAAAATTTAAGTAAAAGTTACCATTAATGACTAGGGAACACATCCCCATGTAACAATAACTTGACAAATAAAAACCCAAAAATCGCCCTTTAAGTTTGTTAAGACAAGGCCAGGGCAATGTTTTCTATTGTGCATGATTTTATGTCGAAAAATCACGATTTTTTCTAAACATTGTGATTTCCAATTTTCTAGGAGAAAACACGAGTCTTTTGGCTGAAAAATGGGTACCGAAAAACAATCGCAATTTCTCACAAGGTGGCTGATTTTTCAACAATGTTATCAACACTGATTTTATTTAAGTTTGTACATGGCAATTGTCTAAGAGTTCTCACTACCCAACCATAGGTGTATAGCATAGACACCAACCTCGAGCCATCGATAATACCAGCACGACTTATCCCTTCTCTACAAGAAATACCTCGGGAAATCCGTATCAAAATGTTGGTTGTCCTCAAGTAAGAGTCTGTTATATAGTCACTGGATTTTAGACTAAAGATTTGACATAGGCATTCTCACAATTCAAGCATCACTTCCCCATCCTCCAGCTCTCTACAACCTTCCATCCCTTTTGATTCAGCATTCCCGCAACATAAAAGTATTATTTTCTGGTTATTCTAATGGAAATGAGATGAGAAGAACCTCTATCATTACATATGAACATTTTAAAGCAATTTAAGAGAGATAGCTAACATAAGAATTTCAAAAGTTATTCTAAAAAGCAAAAAGAATGAATAATGAACATTTTTAAGTAATCCAAGAAAGATGGCTAACAGAAGAATCCAAAAGTTGTTCTAAAAAGGAAAAGGAAAGAACCATAGCAGCATTATTTCCCAACAGAAATCCTACGTTCCCCTCTTGCCCACATCATAGCTCCTCCCGACTCCAAGCCCATGGACAATTTTATTATTAAACCATTAAAGTACATTCACATTACATATATCTCAATTTAGAAAACATATGAAAAGAGCATGTCCATGTACAAGTGTTTACTCAACCTACATGGCTATACAACCATGGAAAAAATGGCCATATGAGATATATACACATATTTATATAATTAAATCTGCACAGTTCCAAAGGAATTAAATCTGCACAGTTCCAAAGGACCTAGATCGAGTTATTACAATACAGTACACTCATCTCCAAGGTGACAAGAAGATTTTGCTCTCTATGGGACAACACACATTCAATAATAAGTGACAGATCTGTCCAAATAGTATTGGTTAGCCAGGTTAGGATGAGCCAGACTCTAGCCCTCAACATTGTAGAGACAGGCTTCCCCATCTCAGTCTACAATTGGAGACAGTCTTTTTAAGGTGTTTCACAATCATTCATAGGGGTAAAATAAAGTGTCCCCTCATCTCATAGAAGAGTCGTAAACAACACAAAAAAAAGCATCAGATGGAAGCATTGAAAAACCAGCCAAAATAGGGCCACACTCTATACATTGAGAAATCAGCCAACACTCCAGGGCTGGCAGGTGCGGGGGGGGGGGTTATTTGGGATCCCAGAGGAATCAAGAAGAGAGAGTACTCCTGGAGCATTGGGAAAGCGACCAATAACAAAGTCGAGTGGCTCGCCCTCATCAAAGGACTGGAAATTGCCAAGGAAATGAAAATTGAGGAAATGGCAGTGTTTGGAGACTCATCAATAGTCATAAGTGAAGCTAGAAGGTTAGCCAGAAAAAAACAAGAAGCCTTCCACCAAAATGCGGCATCTTCTTCTCTGTCTCGCCAAGGAATTCAAGAACATCAAATTTTTTCTTGTTCTTAGAGCTCAGAACCAGCATGCGGACAGGTTGGCTAACAAAGGCGTTGGCCTAGGTCACGGAATATTGGAATGTGATAACAAGCCAAGGAAGGATACTTGGATTCATTAAAACCTTTATTCGTTTGATGGATAGAGTATGCATTTTATCAAACTATTCACACTTGTTTAAGTTTGTGGATGTTCATGCCCACCTAAGTAATTCAACTCCATTAAAGAGCCTCGATTTTCGCTCTCTCTGCATTAGCGAGCCTCGTTTCATGCCCTGCCAGATGGGAAGCATGCGTGAGGCTAAGGGAAGGAGTAGGCAGCACGATTATTTCAAATGCCCAAAAAACAGCGCTGGCTCCCTCATTCTGATTATCTCCTTCAACCACTCCGGTCCAGAGAATTTGAAGAGAAGCAAGTTCGGTTTTTTCCTCAGGTTTATTCTGCATAGTGGGAGGGAAGCTCTGCAGTCCGAAATGGAACATATTGTGATGGGTTCAGGGTCGTCTTTCCCTCTCTTCCGTCACCATGGCAGTTGCTCCAAACGGGCTCGGAGCTAGGTCCATCCTCTGAACGATAGGATTCAGGTCACTTGTGAGAATTACCCAAGTGGTAGCAACTTCAGGGGCAAAGAAGAGTCGGAGGTTTTGCAGGATGAGAATTTTCAGGGTTTAGGGCAACACTGGGGTTCCACTTATAATATAGCTCTCCAAGCTTGAGTTGTTGAATTGGAGCATCAAGTTAAGCTGGCACGCAATGAAAACATGGATATAAAAAGAGCCCTCACCAGGCTTTATACTCTCACTGAAGCAACGCATACAGAAGTTAAGACTCATAATAGAAACCTTGAGGAAAGGGTCAATGCCCTCACAGCAGCAATGCCACCGAATCCCCTCATGAAGCCCCACTTGGAAGCCTCTAGCAACAGCACTGGGAAACTTGGAAAGAAGATGGAGAATTTTGGCAGCACTTTGGTGAATTCAGGCGTGTTCTTCGGCCTCAGCTCAGCTAAGGAACGCAGCATGGAGAATTTCGAGGAGCTCAGCCCGTAAGCTGTCTTGTCTTGGTCTAAGCGTTTGCAATTGGTAATATGCACTGTCATATTTTTGGAAACTGATTCTGCATCCAGAGTGCTTCTCGGCCTTAGTTTAAACTATATGTAATGTTTTGTTTTTGTATTTTCTTGCTTGGGAAATTTGTAAGAAGCTATAGCTTCTATAGATTAGGCAAGTTTAAGAAGTGCTATGAACTCGAGAAGGATGAACAAGGGGTGACAGACATTGTTTTTCTTTGGGAACAATCACCCATCTCCAGCTATGTAATTTATGTTTTCCACTTTTAATGAAAAGCTTCTAATCCGTTACTGTTAAAAAAAAGAAATCAACCAACACAAGGGCACACCTTATATACACAAACAAAACAAATTTTACAAGGTTAACAAGTACGGGCAACAAATATTTACAAATGCACTTTCCTCTCTATGGATTGGCATGGGAGCAGAGCTCTCACATTCCCATAAGGAAAAACACAAGATAGGACACACAACACCGAATTGAACAGTTAAAGACCATGTTGTTGCCTCTTATGCACCTAGGGTTAACGCAGCAGAAATCTTCAAGCTGCTAGGTGCGTCCTTGGGAGCAAGTATGAGTCAAGTACTGTCACTTGATCTTGACTCCTCTGTTTAGGCTTAACTCCTAACGAAGCCAAGGGGGGTAGACCCTATTAACGTTACTAAGGATTTAGGTGCTTAGTTATTTTCGAATGAAAGTTGTTATTTAGGAGTTTTTGGAATTAAAGCATTGATCAAGATTATTGCAATATGAAATCAACTATGCAGCATATACAAATATAAATATCAAGACAAAATATAACTTAATGCAACTAACTAATATCAAAGACCAGTACCGTGGAGTCAAAGTAAATGTTGTTGCAAAAGTAAAGGTTTTGCAATTGTGTTCTTGGTCAATTTTAGGAATGATTTAATTAAAGGGAAATGGGAGCTCCCGATATACCGTAAAGTACAAGGAGTACTGTCCGAAAATTAGGTCAAGGTGGCTCTTCACAAAGACGTGTGGGTTGGAGCGGAGTCTCGAGGGCGTGTTCAACACTACACCAACATGGATGTAGTCTAACGGTGCCCTGAGGTCACTCTCCAGTGGTTCTCGCTTCCTTTGAGAGATTTCCCCACGCGTTACTTAATATTCGAGTGTCGGATTTTCACTATGTTGAGGGTTCTTAATTTTATTAATGTGAGTTTTTATTAAATTTTTTAAGAATTAATAAGTTGTTGCGCTCTTTTATGATTTTCCTAGGACCAGGCCAATGCCTGCAAGGGGAAAGAGCATACTTCGAGAGACAGCAAAATGTTCTTTCAAATTTGAGTGCTTGAAGTGATACAGTTAAACAACAATAATTTGGACAATAGAAATAGATAAACTTACCAAATCTATGTGTCACTTTCTAATCAATCGCCACTAATCGGCAATGCCTTTGTGTGGAGGTGAGAGCATACTTCGTGGCAACGAGATTGGATTTATTTAATTATTTACAAAATGAAAAGAAAAGAAAATTTAACTACTTAATCAAAGTATACACCCTGCACACAATGTTAGAAACATTCACGCCACAAAAAGGAAAAACGCAAATCCCCCCAAGGGGGATGGGATGTGGACGTTGTGTAGCCCACTTGCTCTCGTCTAATAAGTTTTACAATACATGCTTGAAGAAGTGCCTCTTAGTTCTTTTAAACTCGGATATAAGGGCTTACAATTTTAGAAAATGAAAGATTGGTAAAAGAGGGTCCTCAGAATGTATTTTTGGTACTTTCTAACGAAAATCGGCCAGAGATTCCTTATCTTTTTCCTGGACCTGCTAAAAACCAGCAAGCTAAAATTACAAGATTAGTGGTTATAACACATAAAAATACATGAAAATTACAATATCTATACTTGCAAAATATATTGGAAACTATTGAGCGTTTTCAAGTATAGAAATGCTAGATCTAAATCTATGAGTTTAGCTTTGAAATATGACTTTTCTAGATCTATTTGAGAAACAAGAGATAAAAAAAAATTAAGCCATTAGATCTATTCTACTTGCTCCAAAATAAACGGAAAGGGAAATAAGAGTTTGTTTGTTTGAAAGAGATAGAAGAAGCCAAAACCAAGCCTTTATCTTGAAATATTTGGAGAATCAATGGTGTCTGCAAAACAAAAATGTCAACAAAAAATGATATGACCAATTGCTAAGTTTGGAAGAAGAGTCAAACTATATCCACTTCCTTTACTTAGCACTCTATCCTGCATAGTCTCAAGAACACTTACACATAAACGTGATTAAATCCAGTATATCAATCAAATGAGACAAGAAGGGCATTAGCATAACCAACTACATGTGTTGCTTCTAAATCTCTAAATAATTAAATATAAGTAAGCAAGTCAAAGCCAATGAATGCTTACTCTACAGTCTCAAAGGCATTTCTAAGCTAGATCAAATCACAATTTATAACATAAGAACATAAAAATACTACACTAGATATACCTCAACTAGAATGCATACATAAGAATGGGCCAACAGCAGACAATCGTATAGACCTCCAAAGCCTTTGAAATATATTACTCAGTAAACCACAAGCATTACAAGAGCATAGGTTCTGTGCTATCCTCCATGTGCAAATGAGGAGCCATGATCTTGCTTAAATAGAAAAATGAGAGAGCCAGAGGGGGAGGGGCGCACTTGCCACGAGAGAGTCGCATTGAGTGAGTTGTAAATGGGTTGGCATGGGGTGTAATGAGTTGGAAAAGGCTATTTGTTAGCTTCTTTCCAACTCCATTTCTATGCTTTATCTTACACTTGTTATTTCTTTCTTGGGAGTCACGCTCTCTTCATGAGGAAATGCGCCCCACTTGAAAGAGAAACATCATATTTCCTTTATTGCAAAGAAAAACACTCAAACGTGTTTTAGAAACGTTAGGAATGTTTCTACTTTGTTTTGCCAACTCAGAAATTTCACTTTCGGCATGTTTTTTGAGTTTTTAGAAATTAACGGTTTCTTTATTTTCTCTATTTTTTTGGTCTTTTTTACTATTTTCGAGTAATATTCAATTTTGGAAATAAATAATTACTCGAAAACTTAAGAAAGTGGGTTTAGGGGTTAAGTGGGTGCTCTGAGTTAGAAAACGAGCACCCCCATTTCTAATTCTTCCTCCTAACCACACTTTTTTAATAATGTTAAATTGCCCAATTAAACTAGTAAAAAATAGCATAAGTTTACAAGAAAATTCATTTTTGTTGGAACTGACTCAAACTCCTAAGGGACCTAATACATGTCCATACGACTCATTATTGATGGTTAGCATGTAAAAAATTCATAGACACTTAGGCTTTAATAACCTCCTAAGGTTCGAACACCATAGTAAATACTCCATCTTTGGAGATGTGAGTGGAAAACTCAGGAATTATACGCCACTGAAGCGCAACGCATAATTCCTAAGGAAAAAACACTCTAGAGTATTACCCTGATATATAAACCTAAGGCAAGCCAATCATGTTACAAAAAATACCATGCTTAGACCAACTTATTACAATTACCCCAAAGGGGTCTGGACATGCAAATTTTACAAAAGGGCCTAAAAAATTATCTGATGGACTTTTGAACACATGTGATGAACAACTGAATTGTTCAAGTTTTTGACTGCTCATTGAAAACCCACCTAAGTGCAATTTTAGTGGATAACATCTGCCTCCAACTGCAGGACATGTGCTCGATCTAGCCTTCAGGCAAGAAGAGGATGCGAGAACACCAAAATCTCAGGTTTATACTACCTATAAAAACATCTCAACTTGACAAGAAAAACCTTCAGCAGCACAAGTTTTATGAAAAAACAAAAAGCATCACAAATTGCATTTATAAACACTAAAACTAACTAATAAAAAAGGTTATTGTTCCTAAGTACTAGAAAGAAATGCATAAAATAAATGCTCACTTTAAGGAGCCTATTTTCCTACTCTAAGCATGGTAAAAAGTAAAATGATAAATCCAATGTAACCACCTTAACATTTCATCAATATAACAGATTTTTTCCTTGTCTTTGGTTACCAACCAAAGCAAGGATTCATTTATCAGAAAGTGCAAACCTGCACGGATATTCTCGATGGGAGGGATTGATGGGAGATCATAGGTATGTGATAGATCTTTGAAGTGCTTCCCAAGTGGTAAGTCCTCCCGCGAGCCTCTTCTATCCACAACTGGATAGGGCTGAGAAAAAACTCTGAATGATGAGGCAGATGAACTACTTCATCATATTGATCTGATGGGCTCTTCTAATGATAACTTCTTGTAAAAGCACAAGCCCCGGGTTGCTCCAAATGATAAGGAACCTCTGCACGTGAATACGATAGATGAGACTGCTCTTCAATTAGCTTTATTTGATCTAAGTTTTCATTGCACTGCTTCTCAAGGTCTTCATTGTCAATGCTCATGCATGGCTTATACTAATCATGTAAAAAGATTTCATGCTCCTCTTCCATGCAAAGATATCCCAAGGTCTTAAGGTCCATGCTTTCTGTGAAAACCTCATAAATAGGTTTTTCAATAAAACCACCAAGAGCCTTTGACTTAAACTTCCTTTCCTCATATAAGTCATATATGGGATTTTCAAATATGCTCTCAAAGGATTCCAACTCATTATTTACTTCTTCGAACATGGTATAAATGGGATTTCCTATAAATGTCCAGTTATCATCATCACCATCTATGTCAGTCGTGAGGGATTCTTCATCACTTATATCATATTCCAAGCTATGCTTGTCTTCATCGTGCTCATAATCCTCCTCTTCATAAAAAAAGTCAGAAGGAAGGAAAACTTCCAAAACATCATCATTATACACATTGCAAATTTCTTCATGAATTTCAATATGGGCTTCTGCAATGGTTTCTTCTAGAGGTCGATCGAGAGTACAAATGTGTTCATCATCACTGAAATAGTCTTGAAAAATTCCCACTCTTCAGCATTTTCATTTGAGGTAACATGAGGAGGGTCTTCAATAATATCTTCAATGAATGGTTCCTCATGCTCATCTTCAATGGGATCAACATAAATCTCTAAAAATGGTTTGTCATACATCATGTTGACATTGGGTAACTCGGGCTCTTCCTTATGAAATTCTTTTGAAGGAAAGAAGCAAGAGTGTTTCTAATGTATAATTCAATCTCAAATAACCTAATATGATCACATATATGCCACTGCCTCAAAAATGTCTCAAAGAAGTTAATGAGAGAAGCAATAGATTTATCAGGAAGGCCCTCATAAAACCAACATGCAGCATCCCCTTGCAAAGAATAAGCAAACATATGCATCATATGATCTTCATGGCTTATTTTAAATTTGCTCATATGTGAAAGGAAGGTCATAACATGGAATTTGGCTGAGTACTCCTCATCATGACCATGAAAGAGAGGAAGGGGATAAGATGTCTTTTCACCCTCAAACTGATTAGGAAAACCTGGAATTTTGAAGTAATCAATGGGCGAACATGCAAGGGAGATCCGAGCAACGGTTTCTCTTTTCTTAAGATCCATATCACAATAGATCAATAACCTCGGTTCAACCATGAACTATTAAAATTTTATGTACTTGCATGGACTCATCTACACACAATAAGTCTCAACAATATATATGAGATACAAGGGTTTTATCCCTTCAATGGAGTCGCCATGTGAGAATAAAAATATACTTTTTTTTTTAACTCACAGAAATTTCTATTTTTTGTTTTTCTTTGCAAAAATTATAAAAAGGGAAAAAGTTAGTGGAGTCACCAAATGAAAGAGTAAAGATCTACTCTAAGCATTCATTAAACAAAACAAAAACAAAAAATGTGAAAAAAACAAAAAAAATCGTACTCCGGGAATAAAAAGATTTATCCCCAACAACGGCGCCAAAATGTTGTCGCCTCTCACGCACCTGGGGTTAACGCAGCAAAAAGCTTCAAGCTGCTAGGTGCGTCCTTGGGGGCAAGTCTGAGTCAAGTACTGTCACTTGATCTTGACTCCTCCGTTTAGGCTTAACTCCTAACGAAGCCAAGGGAGTAGACCCTATTAACGTTACTAAGGCTTTAGGTGCTTAGTTCTTTTTAGATGAAAGTTGTTACTTAGGATTTTTTGGAATTAAAACAATGATCAAGATTATTGCAATATGAAATTAACTATGCAGCATATACAAATATAAATCATGACAAAATATAACTTAATGCAACTAACCAATATCAAAGACCAATGTTGTGGAGTCAAAGTAAATGTTGTTGTAAAAGTAAAGGTTTTGCAATTGTGTTCTTGGTCAATTTTAGGAATTATTAAGGGATGAGTTAATTAAAGGGAAAATGGGAGCTCCCGATATAACGTGAGGTACAAGGAGTAATGTCCGGAAATTAGGTAAAGGTGGCTCCTCACAAAGATGTGTGGGTTGGAGCGGAGTCTCGAGGGAGTGTTCAACACTACACCAACAAGGATGTAGTCTAACGATGCCCTAAGGTCACTCTCCAATGGTTCCTGCTTCCTTTGAGAAATTTCCCCATGCATTACTTAATATTCGAGTATTGTATTTTCACTATGTTGAGGGTTCTTAATTTTATCAATGTGAGTTTTTATTAATTTTTTTAAGAATTAATAAGTTGTTGCGCTTTTTTCTGATTTTCCCAGGACCAGGCCAATGCCCACAATGGGAAAGAGCATACTTCGAGAGACAACAAAATGTTCTTTCAAATTTGAGTGCTTGAAGTAGATACAATTAAACAACAATACTTTGGACAACATAAATAGATAAACTCACCAAATCTATGTGTCACTTTCTGATCAACCACCACTAATCGACAATGCCTTTGTGTGGAGGTGAGAACATACATCGTGGCAATGAGATTGGCTTTATTTAATTATTTGCAAAATGAAAATAAAATAAAATTTAACTACTTAATCAAAATATCCACCATGCACACAATGTTAGAAAAATTCACGCCACGAAAAAGAAAAACGTAAATCCCCCTAGGGGGGGATGGGATGTGGGGGTTGTGTAGCCCACTTGCTCTCATTTAATAAGTTTTACAATACTTGCTTGAAGAAGTGCCTCTTAGTCCTTTTAAACTCGGATCTAAGGGCTTACAATTTTAGAAAATGAAAGATTGGTAAAAGATGGTCATCAGAATGTATTTTTGGTACTTTCTAGCGAAAATCAGCCAAAGATTCCTTCTTTGTTTTCTTGGACCTGCTAAAAACCAACAAGCTAAAATTACAAGATAAGTGGTTAGAACACATAAAAATACATGAAAATTACAATATCTATACTTGCAAAATATATTGGAAACTATTGAGTGTTTTCAAGTATAGAAATGCTAGATCTAAATCTATGAGTTTAGCTTTGAAATATGACTTTTCTAGATCTATTTGAGACGCAAAAGATAAAAAAAAGTTAAGTCTTTAGATCTATTGTACTTGCTTCAAAAGAAAGGGAAAGGGAAATAAGAGTTTGTTTGTTTGAAAGAGATAGAAGAAGCCAAAACCAAGCCTTTAGCTTGAAAGATTTGGAGAATCAATGGTGTCTGCAAAACAAAAATGTCAACAAAAAATGGTATAACCAGCTGCTAAGTTTGGAAGAAGAGTCAAACTAGATCCACTTCCTTTGCTTACCACTCTATCATGCACGGTCTCAAGAACACTTACACATAAACGTGATTAAATTCAGTATATCAATCAAAAGAGACAAGAAGGGCATTAGTATAACCGACTACATTTGTTGCTTCTAAATCTCTAAATAATTAAATATAAGTAAGCAAGTCAAAGCCAATGAATGATTACTCTACAACCTCAAAGGCCTTTCTAAGCTAGATCAAATCATAGTTTATAACATAAGAGCATAAAGAAACTACACTAGATATACCTCAACCAGAATGCATGCATAAGAATGGGTCAACAGCAGACAATCATGTAAACCTCCAAAGCCTTTGAAATATATTACTCAGTAAACCACAAGCATTACAAGAGCAGAGATTTTGTGCTATCCTCCATGTGCAAATGAGGAGCCAAGAACTTGCTTAAATAGAAAAATGAGAGAGCCAAGGGGGGGGGGGGGGCGCACTTGCCAAGAGAGAGGCGCATTGAATGAGTTGTAAATGGGTTGGCATGGGGTGTAATGAGTTGGAAAAGGCTATTTGTTAGCTTCTTTCCAACTCCATCTCCATGCTTTATCTTACACTTGTTATTTCTTTCATGGCAGTCGCGCCCTCTTCATGAGCAAAATGCGCTCCACTTGAAAGAGAAACATCATCTTCCCTTTATTGCCGAGAAAAACACTCAAACATGTTTTAGAAACGTTATGAATGTTTCTACTTTGCTTTGCCAGCTCAGAAATTTCACTTTTGACATGTTTTTTGAGTTTTTAGAAATTGTCGGTTTCTTTATTTTCTCCATTTTTTTGGTCTTTTTTACTATTTTCGAGTAATATTCAATTTTGAAGATAAATAATTACTCGAAAACTTAAGAAAGTGGGTCTAAGGGTTAAGTGGGTGCTTTGAGTTAGAAAACGAGCATCCCCATGTCTAATTCTTCCTCTTAACCACAGTTTTTTAATAATTTTAAATTGCCCAATTAAACTACTAAAAAATAGCATAAGTTTACAGGAAAATTTATTTTTGTTGGAACTGACTCAAACTCCTAAAGGACCTAGTACATGTCCATACGACTCATTATCGATGGCTAGCGTGTAAAAAATTCATAGACACGTAGGCTTTAATAACCTCCTAAGGTTCAACCACCATGGTAAATACTCCAGCTTTGGAGGTGTGAGTGGAAAACTCAGGAATTATACGCCACTGAAGCGCAACGCATAATTCCTAAGGAAAAAACACTCTAGAGTATTACCCTGATAGATAAACCTAAGGCAAGCCAAGCCTGTTACAAAAAATACCATGCTTAGACCAACTTATTACAATTACCCCAAAGGGGTCTGGACATGCAAATTTTACAAAAGGACCTAAAAAATGACCTGATGGACTTTTGAACACATGTGATGAACAATTGAATTGTTCAAGTTTTTAACTGCTCATTGGAAATCCACCTAAGTGCAATTTTAGTGGATAACAAACAACACCAAAGCTTTTCCTATTCACATATTTATACATGTAAAGTTGTAGATTACGTATCAATATCGGTGATAGACTTGTCTGGAGGGTGGAACAATGTCCACATGCATAAATATCTTGCTGGCAGAACTATTTGGAAGGAGGAGACTCTGGGTTGTGAATCGCCCTATAACTTGAGTGAATCAAAACTTACAACAAGCTTCAAATATTTATAGTCAATAAATACTAGTATAGGGGAATAAACACCTGCAAATCCTTAATATTTTGACCTCCTAATTGAGCAATTTTGAAAGAGAACATTATCAGAGAAAGAAATCTATGCCATTCACCACAAAGTTCTAAACACCCTCTGTGCAAAGTTAATAATGATGTCCATTAACAATGTGTGTTAGATCTCTGGGGCGGCAGGTGCGGGGGGAGTCATCTTTGACCCCGAAGGAAATATAGTAAAAACCTATGCTTGTGGATTAGGGATTGGTACAAATAATCAGGTGGAGTGTTATGCCTTATTCTTGGGCTTGAAGCGATATGTTACTCTAGGTATTTGTTCTCTAGTGGTGATTGGAGATTCGCTTCATATTCTCTTTCAAACTAGGCATTGCAAAGAATTAGTGGATGAAATAGCTGGAAGACTTCATAAACAAATCATTGGTCTTCTCCCTCAAATTCCGTCTCTTCAATTCTTTCATGTTCGAAGAGCGCACAACTCTCAAGCTGATGGATTAGCTAACCAAGCCTCACATCTTCCTCAGGGGGGTTTAATAGAAAATGGGAGTCAAATCCACACTTGTTGGCTCCCCTAATGCATGTTCCTAGGCATTTCTTTAAGATAATTCAATTCATTAATGAACAAATGTGACGACAGGTTTTTGATATGAATTTGGTCTTGTTCTCCGCCATGTGGAGGTTGAAAGGCTCCTCGGTAATTGAAGTCCCCCAAATTCAAACAATTCGCACAGGTAGTTTTACGACGGTCTGTTCAATGGTACTCTTGGACAGGGTGTATTCATAAGCTTGGGTAAGGTAAGTCTGTTTCTTCATCCCCAGTTTGTAATCAGCAGCGGAGAGAGTTGGGTTTGTGAGGACAAGAACTCTGGAAAGGTCGACTAGTTTTTTGTGGAATATATTGCCACCTCTTATACACTGGGATAATGGCTCCTGATTCTGATCAGTGCAGGTTTCAATTTATGCTAGTTGGTAATCTTCCCCAGTTATCGTTTCGATTCTCCCCTCTCGCTCGTTTGGAGAGTCTGGGTAGCAGGATTGAATTTTGAAATAATTATTCTAGTTCTAGTTCCTGGAGATTGGTATTTTTCTGGGGAAATTTCTGGGACAATAGTGGAAGGAGTTGGGCATGAAGCAGAGTTGTTTCACCCCCTTGGGCACTGGTCTTCTCGCCTGAATGTTTTTGAGAACTTTGTGGTAATTCTTGAGCAGGCCGCAGAGTACATCTTCAATTTGGACGCAGGGTTGAATACTGAAGATTTTAGATTGGTTCCCACTTCTAGGGAGTGGTATTTCTCTGAGGGAATTTCTGAGATTTTAGAGGAAAGAATTGGGAAGGAAGCAGAACTGTTGGAAAATTGCGTTCCTAGTGGAGACTTCTTTGAGAACCTTGTGGTAAGTGTTGGGCAGGTTGCGGAGCACATCTTTATCAGCATTTGGATAACTCGAAATTCTGGGCTTTTAAGTCTAAATTGGCTCTCTGATGAAAGTAATTTGGAACTAGTCATGGAAAAGCAGATTGAGGAAATCTTTGGGAGAACTGGGGCTGTTCAAGCTGACATTCAGGATATTCAACAGCAAATGTGGTGGATGAAGGCTCAAATGGAAGGCCTGAGAGCAGCGGTTCGCAGTATTACAGACCATGTGCCCATTCTGGATAGCTGTGTAGATGAAGTAGAACAGGCTTCTTATCAGCTCAATGCTAATCTGTCTTGTTTTGATACTCGCTTAGAAGAAGTACAACGTGCAGTTTGTGCTTGCGATGCACAAGTAAAGGAAATATCTTTAACTCTGGCTAAGCATGAATACCTTATAGCTGGCAAGAATTCCAGAATGGATGACAATTCCGGACGTGAGAAAAATAATGGTCAGTCAGATCGTCAACCATCCCTTCTTGTTATCTCAAGCTCAAGCGAGGAGGTTGAAGTGGAACCCGAAGAAGATTTCAACATATCCAATGCTAATGTCAGCTTATATGTAGAGGCAGAAGACCAGGTTATGAAAAGTGATAATAGCTCAGTTTAAATTTCAGTTTGATGCTTCATTTTTGCAAAAAAATACTAGGCCAGTTCGTTAAAGTCTATAGCAGTACAGTTATATGTAGTCATTTTGAGATAGTTTTCAGACTTTGGAGGACTGTAAAGGATATTATTAGTATTGTTGGGCACACTGTTAGATATGTTTTGATTCCAAGTTTCCGGTACGCAGGTACGTGGGTTACATGGACATGAGTATTTGATACGGCTAGAAGTTTCACCCAAATTTACACGAAACGTCATGTTGGGAGCGGCAATAATATAATATATTGAATTTTAATATATATTATGGGTTACATGGACATGAGTATTTGATACGGCTAGAAGTTTCACCCAAATTTACACGAAACGTCATGTTGGGAGCGGCAATAATATAATATATTGAATTTTAATATATATTAAAAGAAAGACAGAAATAGCAAGATGGATAATATCTAGCTAAAGAGCATCAATAATCTCCCTAATTACACAAAAGCTTATTTTGATATTATTAACTGATGTAAAGTAATGCCAGAGGAAAATAATAAGCTAAAACATGTAATGTCCCTGAGCAAGCTGGCCTAGAATTTTGTTTCTTAACAGCCTATTATTTAAGGTAAGATTCTCAACAAACACTTAGGATCACTTCAACCAACTACTGTAGATTGCAATTGCGAATCAAGTGAGCAATTATTTATTGGTAAAGGTCTGAGTTGAACACTTTGAGAGTTTGAACCAATACTTGGCATCTGCATCTGATATAAGTTTCCCTTCACTGCTGGTTTCTTTTAGTTTCACTAGGTGTGGACTTTTTCCAAACACATGGTTGATTTATAATGATTTTCTGCCACTGTAGAATCCCCCTTTAATCTCTCCTTTCACTGCTTGCCAAATTTTAGAGTTTCTCGTTAAAGACTTTCAACAAACACTTGGCACATAATTTCTGGGTTTGAAACTTTCTCTAGAACCTTCTGTCAAACACTTCTTTTACTCACTCTTTTCTTCACTGTTTACAGTGCTGGGCTATTATGTCTGTTGTGGTCATGATGTTTGGACAAATACTTCATTAGCTAGCAATGTGTTTGTTGGTTTGGTGTCTAGAGTATATGTGTGTTTGTAATGCATTAAGAGAACAACATTACCAAAAGTAATTCTATATTAAATAAGCAATAAAGTACTCACAAAATCTTTTGCATTAATGCCATAAGATGTTCCCTTAACTTGTTTGCAAATCTGATATTAATTTATCAGCAGAACATAAGACAACTAAGACTTGGAAACAAATTCAGACCAGGAAATTGCAGCAGAGTATAAGTAGATTTAATGTCTGTTCTTGCCATGATTCTTGCCCAGATTGGGATGATTAACAAATGTTGTTGATGACAGATAACAAATGAAGTTTCCAGCAGCTAAAACTTTTACCAAGCAATATAGAATTTGACCCCAAGCACTCACAACTCGACCCTGGCAAGAATATCTTCAACCATGTAAAGTAAACTCATCCCAGACTTCAAGGGGACGACCTCCATCAGAAGAACTTCACCCAAAATTTAATGTGCATGTAATCCCATTACCTCAAACAAATTTCATATTACATAAAAAGTGACAGTGACAAAGAAGTGACCAGTGCATCAATTGCAATATGAATCTGAGAACACGAGGAAGCTCCTCGTTGGTTTGGGAGCTTATTCAAGCTCCATAACATGGGTACTTGTGGCTGGGTGCTTGAGTAAGCTCCGAATCCATTGAGGAACTTCTAGAAGCTCCTCATGGATCAGGAGCTTCCTCAAGCTCCCAACTACAAGTATACTAGGAAACTCCTGTTGGGAGCTGTGATTTCACCTCTGCGAAGTACCCGAAAAGCTCCCGAGTATCCAAGGAAGCTCCCACCCATTTTGGAGCGTTTTGTATCAGCTCCAAAGCTCCTGGTACCGCAGAAACACTGGGTACATCATTCCTAACAGCCGGGAGCGGTACCCATGCAACATAGCTATTTTGTAACTTTTGAAGCTGGTTTTTCCAGCCATTTATAATACAAATTAACCATTTCAGTTAAAATAAAAAACAATGTGTGTTAGATCTATTTCTTTAATGAGTATATGGAATCCAACTTTCCAAAATCTGAATCACAATTTCTCATCTCTTTGGTTATTGATTTTGTATGTTTAACATTTGAACTTTCAGATACATATATGGAGAACAATGTGTCACTGAGAACAGCTTTGGAGGCAAAACTGCTAAGAGATAACCATGCTGCTAAATGGGAGGTTGGTGTCAGCCTTAGACAGCCAGCATTAAACCAGCACAGAGTATGAATAAGAGCATTACTTAACATCCACAGTCTTTTGGGACCAATTTATTGGAAGGTCTACTGGAAGGCAATTTTGAGGTTTGTAAAATTTTCTCCACAAGATATTTTTGTACCAAAATCAAATAAGAGGTCTTTAGATTGAAATTTCTCCTATTACAAATGCAACACAAAAGGCAGAAGTAGTCACTTCAGTAATAAATATAGAAAATAAGCAACACTCTTTTAACTGAGAGAAATTAGTTTGCCGGTCTATTTTCCTTCTCCATATTTCTATACTTGTCTTCGCTATCTACTAACAAGCAGGTGTATTTGTAATGTGATTAGCATTAGCAAAATGTTTCTAAAGGCATTTGTGTCATGTGACCACCAAATGCATGGCTATATTGAGCAATACCAGTTGACTAAGTCTTAAAAAAAACAATCACTGTTTAGGAAACAAACAATTTGTGCAACTGTAACTGATATAAGAATTAAAAAAGTCCCGACGTTTTCTTTGCCTTAGGGATTTGAGCATTCGATTTACAAGTTACCCATGATTCAAACAAAGTAAAAATTTCACATCTATCCTTGATCACAATAACAAAAAGGGAACAATGCATGATAGCTGCAAAACTATTAGCAAATATACTAGTAATGAGAGTTTATTTGTTCATCTTTCATAAGTGTGTTACCTGATGCAGGAGGCCATCTTTCCAAGATTGAGTTACAACTGAGTATCTTTCAATAATAGTTGTTGATTGTGATGTACAAATAAACTGGCCTAAACACGGCTCCAGCCCTGGACTGACTATGTCATGACCATATTCTCACTCATTACTCATATGGTTAAAGGGGTCACACTGGAACATAACAGACTGATAAACCTTCGCTAATGTACTTGAATCTCTTTCGAGCAAGTCAATGCAATCCAACCCTGACCAAACCAGAATCCTCGATTTGTTAGTCTTCTCGAAGCCACCGGATAGTGTCAAGACTCAATATCAACAGGAGGCTTGCCCTTGTAAATTTCAAGTAACTTTGTGGCGTGAGGACTGCCCTTCACATATTTTTCGAGGAACTGTAGCTCACGCATAAAAACCGCAGTAAAGAGACTAGGGAGACGCCTGGAAGGCTGCATTGCACTTACAGACTTTAACACCTTGTAGCGAGGCCTGATCCTATGCTCCAAACTGAAACTCAGGACCAGAGGATATTTCAAAAGAAGATTTGCAGAAAGCCCTGCAGTATGTATGAAAAAGTCCATGATCTTCTGCACCTTATCCATGGAAACAGTAAGTATGAGTGGTCTCCTCCTCACAATCTCCTTGATCTCATCTTCCGGGAGGCCAAAACTTGCCAAAAGCTTCAATCTCTTTTCCAAAATTTCAGGCCCATTACTAAGCGTTAGAATATCACTTGCACATTTGAAAACCTTGGAGATATCAGCCTCTGATCCAAATAGGTTTTGAAGATATTGAATGTTGGGAGACAGAGTTTTCTCTAGACTGCAGCCAATCAATCTGGGTGCTCTGCGTAAGACTTTTCCGGACTCTTGTGCAGTGAGGCCCAATGTTTTCATTAACTCAATCTTCGGTTTCCACTGCCGCTCAGCGTTGAGATTAAGAATACTTGGGTTTTTGGTAATGATCTTCCTTACCTGGAGTTCTGTAAATCCTAAATCTCTCATGACCTGAACCGCTTGTTGGGGTATATGAGTGGATCTCCTTCTGACAAAGTATGGCATTGATTTAAGGATAGTTGAAACCTCAGACAGGCACAGCCCACATTCTTTGAGTAAGAAATCTGAAATGGGGCATGTGTTCTCTGCTTCTGGGTAGTATGTGGGCTTGTCATTAGCAGCAGTAGATGTAGAAAGCAGTGATTGTTTCAACAACGCAATCCGTGGAAATGTTGGGGATGATATTGCAACAGCATGGGCTCCCAGGTGATGAAAACGAGAGCCGAAGGATGAAACAAAGTACTTGGAGAACATGGTTATTGCGTTACAGATGAAATTGATGAGGGATCGTTGAGAACAAATCGCCCAAAGTGAGGGTTTAGGAGGTCATATGGGTAGATTGGGAGTGAGCGGGCAGCTACTTTCCAGTAGCTTTTTATTATCTTATATGGTCGATAATGGTTAGTTTAGTTAGTTTGAGTGGAATTATGGTTAAAACATGTGGTTCTTTTTAAGAAGCGATAAATCCCTTGTTGTGGTTAATTACTTATAGGTTTTGGAGTTCAGGGTTGGAATTTGGATTCATTTTTGTATTTTATATAAAAAAAAATTGACGTTTTTGGTTCTTATATTCCTCACTAAAATTGTGATCTTCAACAATGAAATTTTGGTGAAAAATTAATTCTTCCATAATGAAGTTTCAATTAAAAAAATTACTCTTTTATTATGGAGTTTTAAATTTAAATTACCCTTAATCCTTATTAGCAACAATATTAAATGTTAAATAATAAACCACTGCTTTTCAAAATATCAACCATGAACACAATACATCGTTTTCAACGAGCTAACAAATACTTAAAAACTCAATTTCCAAATTTTGAAATAATTTGAAAATTCAACCTGATAATCCAATTCTAATTGTAAATTCTCTCTCTATATATATTTTATAGATTATACTTTAAATCAATAACTTACACTTATTGTGTTACAATAGATAAAACTATATACTATTAAGAATCTACTGAAACTCATTAGTTTTTCCTTTATAAAACCATATACTACTAGGAACCTAGGCAAAATAATTGGTTATTTTATCATATTGAAACTTATTATTTTTTCCTTTATAAGTATTGATTTTTCATTATTCTTTCATTGCACCGAGTGAAACGAGGTGCTCTACAGCTAGTATGGGGGAGATCTTCTAAGGTCATGTACCGTTACATCTAATAAAACGTAAAAATGTAGCGTTACATCTAATAAAACGTAAAAGGTGATCGGGGTAAAAATAAGTAAAAAGAATTAAGTAACGATATTATGAAAAGTAATTAAAAAATAGATGTTCATTTATAAAATAAAAAATTAAAACTTAAACAGGATCTATAATCAAGAGAGATCAAATTTCTTGAGTTTAAATTTTAAAAAAAGAAATACACGTCAAGAAATTGGATCCCTCTCGGTGCTTGATAGATACGGGTTTAAGATGGATCTATGCTGGTTCTAATAAGTTTTCAAGATTCTCTATAGAATAGTGAAATGACTAATTAAGTTATAAAATATTAAAAGATAATAATAAATAATTTATTTGATTTTAAAAAATTAATTGATTTAATTGACATTCTTAAATTTCATGATACATGTTTTTTTCTTTTATTTGTAATGAGTTTTCAATATTCTTTAATTAAAAATTTTAGTTACAATTTTATAGAATAGTGAAAATCCTAATTAATGAAATTTCTCCTTTTTAGATTTTAATTATATAATTTAAATAATATTATTTCTTTAATCATCTTTTTTAAAATGAGTTAAAAACCAAAACTCAAAACAGTTCTAAATTCATATAACAAAAAGATCACTAGAGCATTATAAGTTATTGATGATTACACTAAATGTAATTGTAGTGTGTTTTTCTTATATTTTAAAAATTAAATGAAATTATGTTTTGTAACGTAGTCAACAATGATTCCTGGGCTGGCAGAAGCAGGTGGAGTCCTCTATGACTCTGATGGAACAAAAATGAAAGATTACGCATGGGGATTAGGCAAACTGACCAATAATGGAGTTGAATGGCTCACTCTGATTAAAGGGCTGGAACTCGCCAGAAGTAAGGGCATTGAGGAGCTGGTTGTCCTCGGCGACTCGATGTTAATCATCAGGAAAGCTAGAAGTTTGGCTAAAGCCAGGAAGACGCCGAACACAAAGATGCATCATTTGTTGAACAACATCGTTAAAGAGTACAAAACTATCATTTTTTTGCATATTCTCATAACCAACAACAGCTTTGCGGACAACATGGCAAACATCGGCGCAAAACTAGCCTGCGAGGTCATGGTTTGTGACCAGCAAGACCAGGAACTTGCCTGGGTTCCTTAATTTCCCTCACTTGATGTGCTTTCACAAATATTGTTTTAGAATTTGGTGTGGCTTTAGAACTATATCAACTTCGAATTTTTTGGGGCTCCTTATTGGCAACCTCAGCGAGCATTCCGAGGAGGCTTTTTTAGTCCTTTGGTTGATGAAGGCACACGTAACCCACATGGCCTCAGTTAATGCCCACATCCTCCGTGGCAGTGGTGGCTCTAAGCTTGGAAGAGACACATACCTCTCCTTATTTGAACTCTGTCTCAATGGCAGCAGCAAGTGCAACAAAATTTGGCATAGTAGGGACGATAGGTTGTGCAGCAGAATTTGGGATAGGAAGTGTAGCAGAGAAGTTAGCATGGTGTACAACCTCCCAATTTGGAACTGAAATCAAAAGGAACAGAGTCCAGCAGCGAACATCTCTCTGATCAGAAGTCGAGCAAACTTAAATTTCTTGGACAAGGCCTCCACGCGACAAATGATGGTATGGGTTTTGATAACCTCTCGCCAGAGTTTCAAACTTACCTATGATCTGGAAGCACAGCTCGGCACTGTTAACGATGAGAATTATGAACAAAAGAAATATTTCGTTCACCTCTTCGCTCTAGTGAACACAACAAATGTGGAAGTTCGCAATCTTAAGGCAAAGATAACTGGGCAGGTAACGGTTCTGGTGGAAGCAAAGCTGGAAAACTTGGACGCTAGGATACTGACAGTTCATGATACAGCAAAGAAGGTGGTTGCAATGCTCTAAGAAATGAACAATCACCTCACCAACCACGCTGCAAAATCTAGCCGAAAACACCTGTAACTCTAAATCACAATTTTCCTTTTGATGTTCTCTAGATTTTTGTTAGGACCTTTGAATCTCATAGTTCCAGATGTGTAGGTTTTATTTCTATTTCAAGTTTTGCTTTCAACAATGCTTTGTTCCTATGTTCTACTCCTAGGCCAGTTTGTAATGAGCTATAAGCTCCCTAGAATAGTACTTTTCCTTAAGCAGTATCGAACACAAGAACTTCATTTTGCAGGCTTGGCTCAATTTTTAAGTGAGCAGCCCTTCTGCAACTTCTATGTCAACTCTGTCTCACTTTTTATATAAAAGTTGATCAACCGTTTATGTTAAAAAAAAAACGTAGTCAACAATGATTGATTTTTGTTAACTGCTATAGTATTTTGAATTATGACTTCCGTCAAACACTTTGACTACCGGCACCACTATAAAACTCACAAACAGTCCTGGCTAATTTTTGTATTTAATGTACCACTATCATGCTTAATCTGTTATTTGTGTACTAATTTGCAAGTTACAGATCTAAAATGGCATGACTTACAAAGTAAAATTTGAAAACGGCATGACTTCTAAAGTAAGTAAAATAGTTTTGGTTGATTTCTGTATTTAGTGTATTACTATCATGTTCAATGTGTTAATTGTGTACTAGTTTGCAAATTACAAATTAAAAAAGGCACGACTTCCAAGATAAAATTTGAAAACAACATGACTTTTAAAGTAAGTAAAAACTTGAATAGAAATTTGAAGCATTTCAACAAGACTTCCCAAACAAAATTTGAATAGAAATTTGAAGTATTTTTGCATTGATTAAAAGGAGAAAGTAACAAATATTTGAGTGAGAGTTTACAATTGTAATAACAGTTATAACAAACAAAATCATATCTTAATATTTCTCTTTTTCCTTACCTGTAAGTTATTGCAGCTTGCAACGTCCTCTTTAGTGTTAACAGTCTCCACAAGGGTCACGATTGACCACCAAGATTTCGGTGGCGCACGGATGAGTGTGAAGGGGATTGAGGCCCAAAGGAGCATAATCAAGCCGAACCATGGAGATTCCCAAGGTGTTGAGGCCTGGTAGCTGAATTACAAAGGCTGGCGTCACCACGAATCCCAACTGGTTATTTGTATTTCCTGGTTTATCGAGGCCCTTCAACACAAAGTCGTCTGTTGTAACCATCATAGGATTCTTACAGGGGAACCCGTTCACAATGACTGCAAAATTGAAATGAAACAATATATACATATATGATGTTAGTCACCCTTATACATACAATATATATATATATACCAATTAATGCATGCACACATTACCTTGGCTCTTCAAATCAGCAACGCAAATGTCTTGTAAAGGACCTGGATCACCTGCACGCACAAAAACAATGCTATTCGCGTATGATAAGATCACTAGAGTAGCAACTGCGCCTATCGCCTGAAAGGATTTCATCGCTACAACTCACAACTTTTCTTCTATTGAGAAAAAATAGATGATGGACTGAGTTTGATGAGAAATGAAGAGCGTTCTATGTTTTATAACAACGCCTGCAAATGCCCATTCTTTTTTGTGTGAAGTTTTAAATTTAAAAAATTGTCTTGTGGTTCGACGCAGGGGCCTACTTTGAAATTAAAAAATTGGTGGCATTTCAACGAGGAAAACGTAAATCACACTCCACTGACTACTCTCTACTCTCTGCCACATATGACAATGTCAGAATTCTTGTTGGTTATATGGAAGATAACATTCCTTGAAAAGCCAAAATAGTATACAGTCGTCAATAACATTTAGCTTTGTGAGTTGCCTACAGATAATATGATGGTGAGTTGTGAGCTTCCTGCAGATAATAAGGAAGAGGCGGTGGTGGTACGGTGAGTAGTTGGAGACGACATGTTGAGTTATTCACGCATTAACCAACACACTTCCCAACATCACCTTTCCAATCAAATTTAATGACGTTTTATAAAAGAGATTGAACGTCAAAAATACATTATAGCTAATTTCTTGCACATTTAACTTGATGGCTTGGTGAAATTTTTGGCTGTAAATAACGGGCAAAATGCCCTGTGATGGGAAAAATGCCTGTCAAATTCCAACCCTAGTCCAACCCTGGGGTATGCAGCTACTCTTGATTCTGAAGTGGAATAACAGGATCAACCCCTACACTGATAAAACAAAAGTTTAAATTTGGAAGGAAATAGGATATGGATTTAAGTTTATTTAGAGATGATATATCACTTTTAGATTATAATTTCATAGATATCGTAGTGTACGTGCCTCTTATGTCACACCTATCATCTGTATTCAATTGGGATGGTCATAAAGAGAAGAGGTGTGAAATTGTGCCAAATGTACATGACAAGATGAAAGAACTTAGTGTTGTGATGATTTGATTTGGAGAATAATGAGAAATCTTGTTGGTGATTATATATTTATATAATGCTTATGTTAGCATATTATATAATATGGTCATGTTATTTTAAAATTATGAATTATGTTTTTTGGGGGATGATTGCATTTCTTCACAATGGGTTTGCATTTTGAAACAAACCAGTTTGCAATTAAGTATATTAGAAAGTATGCTTATACTATGTCACTCCTTTGGACTTTGGTTGAGCCTAATAAATCTAGTGGTTTAAACTACATAAATCAAACCCAATTTATTTTTCCAAATCCTTGCCATTAAATGTGGTCTTGGCATTATTTTTAAAAACTATTTTTATTATGGTAACGCTTCAATGTTGAACTAACACTCAACATCATAATTTTAGGGCTTTGCTTACTTATTAATTTTAAAAAACATCCATCTTAACCATGGTTATCAAGATGGAGGTACACACCTTTTCTAAAGTGTAAAGACTTTAGATTTGCACCTTGAGGGATAGATTTGATCCCTCTATAGTTAAAATGGATCAAAACAAGTTTATTAATCTTTTTTCAATTTTAACTTAGTATTTTTATTTTAATATTTTTATTATTATTATAACTTAAATATCAAAATATCAATATATATATATATATATATACACACGTATTGTTCTCTGTAAATATTTTAATGGATCAATTTCAAGATACAATACTAACACAAATAATTATATTTTGCAAAATATATATGTTAGTGTTAGAAAAACTTTATTTTTATGTAATGTTCTCATTTATAGATTCCCTTGCTCTGTAGTTGGATATGACCTTATGGATTTATGCCAGCCTAACCACAGGGGTAATTTGATATCGGGTGGTTTAGAGGAGTTATATGATGCTTCCAAAGGTCCACTTATCAACTTTCATCATCAGGATCATTTCTATGTAGTCAAATTTCGATTCCATTGCTTTTCGACCATTCCTGTAATTTAGGAGTAGTATTGAACATAATTTAATGGATTACACTAAGATTGTCATTTTAATCAATTATCTAAGAGGGGTACCTTGGTGTAATAGCTTGTTGGAACCGAAATGAAGAACTTTAAATGTTGAAGAAGATGAAAAAGTGACTTCCAGTGCCTAAAAATGTTTTAAATGAAATAAATCGATTTTCGGAGTAAAAAAAGCTTAATAAATTAATAAAGTGACAATGACTTTATAAAGTCACTTTAATTAAGTATTTGAGCGGGAAAAGGGTAAAAGTGGCCCAAAAAGGTTAAATAAGCTTAAAAGGGCAAATCAAGCCCTCTCTCATTCATTCTAGACATTTCATTTTCGAAAAAGACTTGGAGAGCTCTTGTGGTTTTTTTCTCTTAGGACGAAAACCCTAAGGGAACAATTGGTTTCATTGGTGAAAGAATTCCACCCTAGTTAATTCGGAGGAAAGATCACTCAAATATTCCATTGTGCTTCATTGCCATGGAAGGGAAACAAACTTATTTGTAGATTCGAGGAGTTTTACTGAGTTTCAGTCTTTCTTGAGTAAGGGGTGCACTTGTCTGGGGTAATGTGGGCATCCTCAACTTCAAACATTTCATATCCACTTTCAACAAAGGAAAAGAAAGGGGTGAAATATTCAAACTTGTTGAGTTCACTATCTAAAAGAGAGGGTGTTGCACTTGGTTGAGGTTGTGGAGGTGTGGTAAAGAGGGATGCACCACTTGGAGGGCATCTTGTGAAAGGAAGGGAAAATCACAGCTTGCAGAGGAAGGGCACACTTGTTGAGAGGTAGAACGTTGTCATTCACTGAAGTTATCAATTTGAATGGAGCTATATAGTATTGTTGTATGCACTCACAACTCCCCACTAGTTGTCACAGCCACAACTAGTTGAATCGTAGTCTTGAAGAAGGTGTCTCTGCTTAGAAGAGGATGTTGTAAGCTACAAGCCAGGGAAAAAGTAATATTCTTACCTCTCTTACCTTAGAACAATTTGCTACCATAGTTGTACATTTCCGCTATTATTTTCATAAATAATATCAATCATGTTTCTCTTTAAATGAATGCAAAATTACCTCAAGTTTGTGCTCATTATCTATTATGAAAAATGATATTATTGAAGACTGAAAAGTGCAAAAACAAGCTCCAATTTGTATCACAAAACATAACAACAATACACATCATTGCCATCAAACTATTTGACGGAAGACTTTAACAAAAATCCCAATAGCATTCAACCCAAAAAATTAATGTCAATAGTAAGAAGGAGCCAAATCATGGACATCAATTAGGGAGTGGTATTGTTGATTGAGAGGGGTAGTTTAATTGTTCACCAAGAGAGTTGTAACCTACAACCATTAACAGGTCTAGAAGGTACATTTGAAGAAGGCATTGGAGAAGGTTGGTCATTACCCTTGAAACTGCAAACACAAGACAATTTCCATAGGTCAGAGATAAAGGAATAAATCGAATTTATGTTAGTGCATTAAATCTACTATTACATCCAGTGTATTCTCATTATAGGTTGCATTAAGACTATTGTTACATTTAATATGAGTTTACTATTATTCCCCCCCACTATGAGTTTGTTTTGTGAAATTTAACAATTAAAGTAGGTTGTACATGTTGATTTTATTGCTGCTCCAAAAGTTTTGGTTATTTGCTTGTGTAGTGAATGCATTGTTGGGATTTTAGTTCAATAAGATCTCGAGTTGTATGCCAAATTTGTAGTGAAATTATGGTGAACTATTTTGAGGGGAGATATGAAACAATATCAAAACCAAGGAAATAAATCAAATCTTATTAGCCAGTGATACTACAGTGGTGCCAGAGCATTGCTACCAAGTGTTTGACAAAAGTCCTAGACCAAATTACACAACTAGTCAACTAAAAAAATCAGTCTAGATCTAGCAAGGGACATTATAGTGGTATCAAAGGATGTTTTCCTCCTAGCCTAAGGGGTATACAACGAAGGATATTTTCATATTGTTTTGGTACATTTGGCAGCTTAGAAAGATGGGAACAAATTAGGAATTCAATATGACAGCCTTTTGCAGTATGACCATAATAATGACAATTATGACATTGAATTTGACAGGAACCCATACCTATGTTTCTTGCTAAAGTATTCTTGTCACAGGTTCTGCATTTTATAGCCTTCTGTCCAAACTTGTTGCATGAGAAACACTAACCAAAGAAAGTATTTTCATACCTAGGGGGGAATTATCTTCTTGTTATTGCAATCCATCTAAATTCATGTCCTCACTAAGTGTGATATTTTTCTTTGTTGTTTCCTTCAAAATGATCATGGATTCTGAGAGTTTCTTCAATTTTATTTTCAGGGAACTTAGAATTATCTCCTTTAGCTTCTTGATTGATGCAGAAACCAATGCCTGACTTGTCGAATGGTGATATTTAACGGCTTAGAATTTTATCTAGAACTTCAGTACTTTTCCTGAATTTGTCATTTGTCTTTTGTTGTGTTTGCATTCTTTTCCTTTTTCCATCTGAAGGACCTCCTTAGATAAGGCATCCCCAAACCCTGTTGTTAACTTGGAAGACTTTGTATATGATAGATGTAATACAATGCCTCCCATGCACATTGATTGTTCATGTTGGCATGCCCCATCGAAGAAAGCCCACGGGATAGATTTATTGAATGCTTTTTTTATCATGCAACCATCTTTAATTATTTGCACGTTGGTTTTTATTCAATATGTTATTTTTGCTTAATTTTCAAATGGTAAGCATGTGCTCAAACATGGGATTTTGTTTTGTTATGTAGCTTATTTGTGAATCTAAATGTTCAGGTATAACATCTTATTGTTTTGGAATTCAATATGTTTTTAATGAATATTATGCTTCCATTGTTCTTCAATACTTGTATAGCTTTCTTTGTTTAGTTGTTGCAATCCATATTTGCAGGTAGAAAAAGGATTTAAAGACAAAAAACATATCACTTTTACATATGGTATGTAAAACCACAAAGGCAAGGAACATTTCCAAAGGTGTTGTCAATAATAGATGTGACAAAATTTCAAGTAAACACTTGAAAAATAGTGTTTCATAAAAACAAAATATCAGTATACAATTGTCAACAAAGCTTTACTAACATACTTTACCATGGGAGGTAAAACGAGGAAAGGAACCTTGTAAAGGATAGCATCGCATTCCATTGTCCCTCAAAAATGTAAATCTAGTTACTATAGCGGTGAAAACAATGATTATGAACATAGTCCTGAGAAAAAGGTGGAAGAATCAATGCAAGGTATGATCATATTTTCTGCATAGGTACTTCAAAAATTTGTATTAAGGAATCAATATTGTCATTGTCCAAACTGGTATGGTTTGTTTTTCTAGAAAATTTTCAGTAGGAACCATCACACCAAGAGCATGGTTTGGAAGGGGGGGGTGCATCTAACCAAGAAAAACATGGTTTGGAAGGGGCAGGTGCATCTAGCCAAGAAGAGCATGGTTTGGAAGGGGTAGGTGCATCTAACCAAGATAGTATTGAAAAGAATGCTAAAAAAAAGGTTAGAGGACCATCAAAATGTCTTTTTGGAAATACTTCAAAGGGCATTGCATTTCCAAAAATTCAAGTTAATGAGAGGGGACAACCTATTGGTCCAATTTCAATAAATTTACCTCCTATATAGGTGTCCTTTCAAGGGAAATTCTAGGAATTAAGTTTACGGATTGAAAGCAAGTGCCTGAAGCATTAAAGAAAGACACGTGGAATGCAATCAATGTGAGCATCAACCAAATGATGATTGGATTTTTGTTTTTAATTTTATTGATGCATGTTGACCATGTGTGTGATAAATTTGGTTTCAAATAACACTTTGTGTCTAACAATGAAGTTTTTATCTATCGCAGAACAACTTTCAAGTGGATCCTTCAGCAGAACAATGGTGTAATAAAGTAATATCTCAATGTATCTAAAACTATAGATATCATTTGTATACAAAATACTATTTGAAATACCAAACAGATGAGGAGAGGATGGAAAATGTTCCAATTGGATTAAATGAAACGGATTGGATTGAATTTGTTAGAATACGATCTAAACCTAAATTCCAAGTAAAAATAAAGGAGAAATATACACGTTATAATCAAATGACATGTGATTTTAAATACTTGGATACAGTTAACTTTAATCTAAGCATCCACATTTTTTATTTAGTTGTAGGAGAAGGCAAATGTAAATAAGAAAAATAAGGTATTAGAACGAGAGACTGACACTTGTGGTCGTAGAGGTTACTTTAGGGTCGAACATGACCTTGTAAGTTGTAATGGATTCTATTTTTTTTGTTTCACAATTATCAATTATAAATGTAGTCATGGGTAACATTATATCAAATATACTTATCTACGTTATTGCATTTGCCATGACTAGAAACAAAATCGCAGTCTAGATGATAGGCCTATAAATGGGGCTAAAGTGTGGGTGAGATGCCATATAGATGCCATATAGGGAAGGATGGCACTCCAATGTCATCATCTATAGTAGAGACAATAGTAAGTTCTCAACCTATTCTTGTTTGTATTATTTACGCTTGTTTTTTAAATGTTAAATCTTTTTCGTATATTAATTGGTTGAAATGTTTGACATTACTAGAAACATATCGAATTAAGACAATCAAATTTAGTGTCTCCTACATATGCAACAGAGCAATATGTCCTCACTATAGTGTTGGGGCCCGAGAGGAGGGGTTGTGTACATGGGGTTAGATTTGGAGCCACTCCAACTTAATTGTTTGGAAAAGCGCATGCCTACAAGAAGGAATTGCATATTACACAAGAGAAAATGAGAGAACAAGAAAATAAACTTGGAGAAAAAGACAAGAACTTGGAATAATGAAATCAAATATTGATGAATTAATGAAATGGAAAGCTACTATGGAGGCAGGGAAAGGAAATGGTAGTGTTGATCCAAAATCCAAAAATGTAAGAATTTTGCATGTATAGATTATTTAATTTTTTATGTATGTCATCTTTGAAGATTGATATTTTAAATGTATGTCTCTTCTTATTAGGTTGTATCTCATGTAAACTACTATATTGGAAGACTAATACTCCCACATCAAACGTTGCATCAAATCAAGGACCTCTACAAATGTCACCTCTTAATCTAGAGATCACAATCCATGTAATCTTTGAAATGTCTTGTTCTTTTCTCCAATGTTACTTTTCATTCTTTGAATGCATCTCACAAGTGTTTATTTTTTAGGAGAGTTTATAGATTGGGGCTATTGATGTTTCAATGGAACAAAGTGCAATGGATCCTACACCATCTAAGAAGTTGAAGGTATATTTGAAAGTAATTATTATATGGTGCATGTTATAATCCTTATTTCAATATAACTTACAAGTATTTATTTTTTAGCAGCCTTCCCTAAATCCTAGTCAAAATTTAATGAAACAAACTGTATTGGCTTCGAGACAACATAATCATGGGAGAAATGGTAACTTGAAAGCACATGTAAGTTCTAAACCTATTTATTTTCTTGTCCAATATCATTTTCTTATTTTAAAGGATCTCTCAATAATTTGTTTATAGGTAGAGTCAATCATCATTGCCACCTTCGAAAGTAGGATTGGAACGAAGAAAATGTTTACTTACATATTTTAATGGTGGGGTAAAGGCTGCTAAGGGTTACATAAGAAGTGTCAACCCAAATTTCATTATGCCTAAAGGGGAAGAACTAGGAGAATGATATTAATATGTGTGTCCACAACTACTTTTGGTTGATCCCTACTATGAAATCAAGCTAAAGCATAGAAGCAATCAATGCAAGTATTTAGCGGACGCAATTAACAGTTTTATAGCCTAGAAGAGCATTGCCATTGAATTGATCAATGATAGTGAATATTGTAAATGAACAATTTTAATTCCTTTATGTGACAATTTCATACTCTTCTAGGCTATACTAGTAGCAAATCAAGAGAAGATCCAAGTTGTTTCAGACCTATAGCAACATTCAAAAGAAGACTTTCAGATATGATATGTTGCTTTTTTATGCAAAATACATTTAACAAAAACTAAAAGTCATGATTGGTATTGTTCATGTTTGATGTTGGTATTTTTTATATTTGGTGTTGATGATTGGTGTTAAATCATTGTTTCCATTATTCCATCAAATAAAATCCACCGCGGTCAAATGTGAATAAATTTGTTCATCATGATGCAAATTAGGTAAGCTTCAACATATGAAGGTCAATATGTAAGCTTCAATCTCTTCTCAACTCAAATCTTTTAAGTCTATCTTAAAATAGATTTATGTTCCCAAGATGACTGTGAAGATCACTTTAAATTTTTCATTCACATTAAATACAGTGAACTCCAATTCAAAGTCACAGAACATACTTTCAAATAGTCTACAAACATCTGACTAAATGTAAGCTACAGGGTGTTTCAGTTGCAATTACTTGGTCTGGTATGAAGCTTCAGCCTACAATTTGGAATTCATCTGAATCTATGTCTGCTTAGAGGTAGACTCCACCTTCATTACAAGGAGGTAAGGATTTTGGATGCCAAAATGGTCTTCTTTCAAGAGAATCTAGTGAGAGGCAGGAATCAGAGACCGCTTTGCACTATGTTTCTCAAGTATTACATCTCAAGTATTACATCTCAAGTATTACATTCATGCAGTTCACAGAATTTGGTAGATAAGAATGACCAAGATGATCTTTCTATATGTTTGACTTGTATCTTAGAATCATGTCAGGCATCTTTTATGGCCTTTTGACCTTCTCACAA
This sequence comes from Larix kaempferi, assembly GCA_027924585.1. Lineage (NCBI taxonomy): Eukaryota > Viridiplantae > Streptophyta > Pinopsida > Pinales > Pinaceae > Larix > Larix kaempferi. The sequence continues at coordinate 21,275,602 of BSBM01000625.1, forward strand.
CACCCCAGCATGAATGGATTATATCTTGATGAATCCAAGCAACACAATATTTAAGTTATATGACTCAAACATTGAAAAAGGAACAATATCAATGGTTTGGCTAATAGAAACATTACCATAATTGACATGTGTACATTTAGATACAACCCAACAATGATTATTGGAGTAATCTGAAAAACTCTGAATCACTCCCAACTTTGAAAAATACACTACAGAATGTAGACGAACAATTATTAAAGAATGACACTCTTTAGTTTACAAAGAAAGGAAAGAGTGATTGCAATGCAACCACGAGTAAATTGCACTTGGGGTTATTTCAATAGAGATAGCTAAATACACCAAGATATGTGGATAAAAATGTATTTTTTTTTATGTATGATTCTCATTATTTTCAATTGAAAGCATGCCTAGGGGGAGGCTCTAACAACAACTTTGAATTGATGCCATTGAAACTCAACATAGTAGCATACTCCCTATCAAAAAAAAATATTATTGATGGACTACAATGCAGGATTGAAGTGGGGTTTAAGGACATATTCCAACTATAAATTCCATTGGTAATTAATGGGACTTAAAGCAAAGCAAATGTTCTATTCTTAGAAGCTGTATAAAACTGAACAAATAATAAGTGCATTGATAAGACAACAATATTGCAATGCATGCATAAATTTCTATATGTGAAAGACTGTATAATTATTTTGATGAACTCATGGTTGATATTTTTGGAAGTATTAGTAAGAGGATAAACATGACACCGTCTCCTTGTATTCGATGTGGTTGTGGTGGTTATCCTAAAGAGTATATGAAATGGTGCTCTAGGTATGGTACTTGGGAAGTTGCATGGTAGATTCTGCACATTAAGTTATAATCTGAAATTACTAGTGCAATGACAAGATTGTGGTATTCCAAGAAAGGTATGTGGAGTTATAAGGCATCGAACTGCAACTTATTCTCTGCAATAGTTGTAGGAGAGAAGCATTATTGCAATTGCAACTTATTTTCTGCAATAGTTTTCCTATTGCAACTTATTCTCTAATGATGACCCTTTAAGGTTTTCCTACAACTATCGAATTTCAACTTATTCTTTGCATTAGGAAAACCCCAGCTGAGATAGTTGTAGGATACAACCATTATTGCAATATACCTCCACCATGATCATGAAAAAGATGAGTAGGTGGAAAGGAAGTTAACATTCTTTACACCATTAAGCTCTTTATATTAACTCGTTGTTAGCCACCTTTGGCAATGGAATGAAGTTCAAAGTCGCCTCTCGAATGTTGAAACCCATGATTACTAATGTCTCATGAACAAATGTCAAATATAATAAGGAACCAACACAAAAACTAGGTCATTCTTGAAACTATGCATACCCTATCGTAGGTGTGTTGCAATCCTTCATATCTCAAACAAACCATAGAGTTTAACTATTTGAGATGAGTATGTCGCGGTCTCCACTTTATTTTCCTATTAATTTTCACCCTCCACTCCCATGATTCGTCTAACGTTAGTGATCCTTAAGGATGGTGTTAGTCCCCTGAGGCATCCTAGGTCGAAAGTAGAATACGTCAAGGCATTATGAGACTCAAATTTTAGAAATATTAGAGCTAAATATTTAATGAGTGTGATATGTGTTAAATTTTCAGAATTTACTTCAATCTGATTTAGGATCTTAACTAAGAGAACAACATGTACAACAAATCTACAGCATATCATTCATGGACACAATAATGCAAGCACAGGAGAGACACCGAGTTTACTTGGGGAAAACCATAAAGGTGAAAAACCCAAATAACTTCCTCAGAGATAGATAGAGCAATGATACAACGATAATAGAAGAGATAGTCTTCTCCTAGCAGCAGAGCCTCCTCCTCCACAAGTGCGCCACTCTCCACAGTGTGAGTGAGAGAATAGAATGTGTAAAATAAGAGAGACACACTCACTATTTATACACTAACTTGACTTGACCTTTACTCAACTAGGTCGGCCTCAACTTAACCACTTAACATAATGCTGACTAGGCCGACCCCCACTAGGGTGGTCTAATAACACTTTGACCCACATGGTCGACCCCCAATAGGGTGGTCTAATAACCCTTCAAGTATAAGTTACGACACTTACAATATAAATGACGACACTTCCGTATAGAGGAATAATAACATCTCTATAGGAATACAACCACTTCCGTATAGAGGAATAATAACATCTCTATAGGAATACAATATACATATATGTGAAATACATTCCGAAGTTACATATACATCAACACTCCCTCTTAACTAGGAAGGTATTTCTCGACACAGGTCTTCTAGCACAAGTCATCTTCTCTGGATCATCGTCACTGGATAATCGTCATCGATTCATCATCATCGGCACTGCTGCTGCTATCTCAATCAATCTCTAAATCTACTCATCATAGGAAGTTCTACAAATCTAGTCCTTTTTCATACTGGATGTAGGCCCACCACCTGCAGGTCTTCGTCATCACTGGCCATACTGTGGAATTCTCAGGACTTATTACGTGCGTCACAAAACCTAGCTGCAGCATCCCAGGCTATTACGAGCACATAGCTCTACCTGTAGGATCTCCCAGGAGCACATTACATGTGACCCATCACAAAACCTGGCTGAAGCATCCCAGGATGTTACGAGCACACAGCTCTACCTGTCAGATCTCCCAGGAGCACATTACATGTGATCTCACCACAAAACCTGGCTGAAGAATCCCAAGCTGTTACGAGCACACAGCTCTACCTGTCGGATCTCCCAGGAGCACATTACATGTGGTCCACCACAAAACCTGGCTGAAGCATCTGAGGCCTTTTTCATCCTGTCCAGATCTCCCAGGAGCAAATTACATGTGGTCATGGCAAAACCTGGCTGAAGCATCTAAGGCCTTTTTCATCCTGTCCAAATCTCCCAGGAGCAAATTACATGCCATGGGACAAAACCTCGAAAGAGCATCTGCCAGATATCCCAGGGCACAGATTACATGCCATAGGCAAAACCTCGAAAGACTATCTGCAAATCTCCCAGGGCACAAATTATATGTCCTCCCAAGAAAAACCTCGAAAGAGCATTTGCCAGATGTCCCAGGGTACGAATTACATGCCATAGGCAAAACCTCGAAAGACCATCTGCAAATCTCCCAGGGCACAAATTACATGCTTACCTGCACAACCTATTCCACGGCCATAGAGTATCATCTGATACTCATCATACATCATCCTAATGTACACATGATCACCCTGATCATCATCACTGCAACATCCTGCTGCATGCTATCTGGAGAAGCTCATCATCCATGATCACCCTGATCATGCAATGCATCCATCTGATGCACACCAAGTATCTACCTGATACATATAATCATACATAGTGTATCCACCTCATACATAGATACATGATCCACACAATGTATCCATCAACATACATGATCTACCTGATCATACCTGATACATATCAATATACATGATCTACCTGATCATACAATGTATCCACCTGATACATATACAGATACATGGTCCAAGCATCCAACATGAAGCATATACACAATACATACAAATGATCCAACCGATCATATCCAGCATCCAACATGATGCGTACATATATATAAATGATCCAACTGTTCATATCCAGCATCCAACATGATGCGTACATACATATACATATAAATGATCCAACTGATCATACAAAGCAGAGACTAGAACATCATCCTGATGCTCATCATCCAACACTTACATCCACAGCCATGTGAAGGATCCTCCTTCCAACATGCTTGGAATGGATTCAACAAATGTGTCCATCACTTCTTCCTCGAAGTGTCATCAATCTGAAGAACACCAAGCCTCTCCCTGAAGTACTCGAACTTCACCCTGGCTAGTGGCTTCGTCAGCACATCTGCAATCTGCTCGTCCGTCGCAACCAGGGATGATTTTAAGAACCCCCCATAAATTTATATGTATAAAAAATGGGCGAATCCCCATGATACACGAGAAAGTGTGAAGGCTATTTTATCAAAAATATAATATGTATATATAATTTTTTGGCGAATATTTCACGGAATTATAAAATCTTGTAAATTTTGGGCGAATCTTTCACAAAATTATAAAAACTTGTAAAAGTTTTGGCAAATCTTTCGCAGAATTAGAAAATGTTGTGAAATCTTGGGGAATGTTACGCTAAACTATAAAATATTGTAAAGTCTTGATAAATTGGTTGAAATTTGACTTAATAAAATTTCCTAGATTATTTTGTATTCACTTTAAATTTCCCATGTACTCTTGCATTAGGACACCTTGTAAACAAAATCCAAGCATTTTAGGTGACCTACTCTATCATTTCGTAGTCGCACTGATAGATCCCTTGTAATTGGTGCCTAAATGGAAAACACCAAAATGATGGTTTATGTATCTACTAGGACCTATGAGTGTGACAATATTCAACCCAAAGAGTAGTTTACAAAGAAGCATGTGTTCAAATTCACAAGTGGATCACCCTTTGATATTTGTGCCACCTTCAACCATTCATCACAATCTCCAAGATAACCTACCAACCCCAAATATAACACCATTTTTTAAACTATGCATCTAAGGTTAGGGAGTCACAAATCCATGTGTCCCAAGCACCCTAACCACTCCAAACACAAATCCCTAAGTATTGCACTTAAGTGGTGTTCTCTTCAAGTGTTAGGAAAGTAGATGGTTGCATAATCATTTATGTCAAGAACACTTCTCCAAGAAATAATCTGAGTAGGGCATCCCACATGTGCCAAGGTAATATTCTTTCAAACAAACTCCATTTCCACCCCTTAGTATAACACCTTTCCTCAATATATGTACCCAAGGTTAGGAAGGCACAAATCCACATGTGCCAAGCACTCCAAACACAAATCCCTCAATATCACATTTAGGTGGTGCTCTTTTCGAGTCCAAGTGTTAAGCAATTAAATGGTTACATAACCATTTCCGCTAAGTGCACTTCTCCAAGAAACAACCCAAGTAGGGTGTCCTACATGTGCCAAGGTGTGTATGTACATGCCCACATGAGAAAACTCATCCACTCCACCTATTTTCATGCAACATGTGTGCCCTCCTACCAATGCATCTCCAATTAAATGTACCATACTTGTCCACCTATCAAAAGTAGATGAAAAAGCACTAAAAGATAAAAACACCCATCATTGAGACTACCTTCCCTGAAACACTCTCTCACTAAGAAAATTGCCCCTCAGACATTAAGTGCTCATAAAATTGAAGGAGAATGTAGAACAAGTTCAAAGCAACCAACCCAACAAGTCCTTCATGCTCAATGCTAAATTGCTTCATTCTCCAAGCTACTAGTCAGTCGTCACCTTACAATATTTTAATTCAACCAAAGTATATTTTGTTCCTTTGTTCAAATCCTAAGCATCACATGATAATAGGATGAACAAATATCCCTAAAATCATGAGAAGTAGAATATTAGTGGCTTTGATTAAATGAGGTAATCCAAGTAGTTAGGTTGCATGGACACAAGTGTGTTTTTTAATCCTTCGTGATGCTTAGTAGATTGAGATTAAGATGGATCTATTCTAGTTATCTAACTAGGCAAGGTGCATGAATATCGATAGAATTACATTTTGGATATAATTACATTGCCCTGGATGTGCAAGCATGCATCATACATGCACAAAGTGCTAGGGTGTAGGTGCAAGTCTCCTAGGTCAAGTGATGCATCTCCCTACAACTTTGGATTTAAGAGCCTATTTATTTAACAAAGAGTTAGGTTGATGAACCAAATTCTGGAAAAAATCACTTTTCTTTATATTTGCTTGCTTAATCTGTCAAGTGTCATGAGCAATGAACAAATTAAGGAAATTTTGTTCACTCATTTTTTACTAGAAATAAACAATTACCTAGCTTTTGTTACTATGCAAAGATTTTTTTATGCTAACTCCTGAAAAACACGAATTGATTATTTGGCTATTTCCAAGCGTGGTATCAACTATTGAAGGCATTAGCAGAAGAAACTCCATGGAAATTTGCGAAGGATAAGGGTATTTATATTGTCACAACAAATTTAGCAATAGTGATTGGCAAGATTTTGCATCTTACTCTGAATGCAAGTTGTTCTGCGATTCTACAAGTAATGAATAGTAAAAACATGGTGCTTGGGTCAAATCAGATGGGTGACAATAATGCATATAGACTTCCTTTATTTTCACTGTCCCTTTTTCTATTCGTTTCCATTACATTCTAAATCTCTCATTTGGATGTTCATAGATACAAATTTTTAGTGTTATGGCTAATGTCAACTTTGATAAGATAAGATGAGATAAAATAATTTTATTAATGTCCAGCTAATGACCGCAAAAGAGGCCAATTGGCCAAACCTAAGACAAGCTTGATTTTAATGGCCTCAAATGTGACATGGAACTCAACCCCTAAAACAAGAAAAAAACTAAGTCGTATGACAGAATTCAACAAACATTACAATAGTTTCTGCAATGCAAAAATAACAGAATCAAGGGTACGAGTGTCTAGAATGGCTACAAGATTCACTCAAATTTATAAAAAATGAGTGCATGGGAACAACAATACTATATAGTTTTAAAATGTTTAAAATATCCAAAAGATAAGGGAAAATAAGGAAAAAAATAAAAATTCATAAGAAATTTAATTAACCATGATACATAGATACTATTAGCATCCATGAATCCATAAAGTTTGAACATTTAACATCAACATATTGATCAATGATAATGTATTGTCAATTGAAACTCAAATGATCCCCAACATTTAATTGTCTAATAATTAATTATAGAAGTAAGTTGTTACTAAATCCAAAATACCAAAAATGGGCAAAAATTATCACTAGAATGATTACATGCTTTAGTTTTTTTCATTAGCATTCCATATGTTCATTGTGTTAGATTTTACCTTGTTTAGCTCATATCCTAATTTTTAAATGTTTCCTATAAGTTGATTCCAGGCTCTATCATCTAGAATCTTGGGAAATAATGCAATATGAGAATTTTCCAAGATTATAATCGACTTCTTGGTAGTCTATGTCTATGCACATAAAGGAGGATTTGAATGTGTCCATGTTGCCATGTCTCTTTCTCCCATAGGAATCACTCCCTTAGATTATGCATCTTGGACCTATTTCTTAAGGTTTAGTTGCTACATAACTCATTTACAACTTGAGAACTCCTCTAACATGGACCCCTTCGTAACCACCTCTCCCAAAATAGCCATTCAAACCAAGAATAGTGCAATTCCTTTCTTCCTATATGCCTTTATACTTAATTATGACATGAAACACTTGAATGTACCCTTATGAGGTGGACTATAGGTGGAGTGATCATCATAGTATACCTTAAATACTTCATTGATCATTTATATACACATGTGTCAACTTCTCAATAAATCTCTCCTCATGAATGCCCAAAAATAGTAATGAAAACTTTACCTAAACCTACAGGAAATGCACCTTCATTAAATACAAGGCTTAAAATTGAAACTGTATAATGTATTGTGAGAGATTTATGTAGAGCACTTTTCATAAATACGCAAGGTGTTGGTTTAAAGTTAATCTTCAAGCAAGCATCATGAATAAGTGATAATATATAAACATAGTCAAGGGGTTTCTCTATCATTTCTTTTCTACATGCAATTATACTATTCTTTCTTCCATCCAACAAAGAACTTAGAGAACATATTTACACCATATTAGGTTTCATAAGACTATTATGTTTTATCTCTTGTTCATTGTATTTTTAATGGAACTTCAGGTTGGTTGGTTGATCATATTTTCCTTCTAAAATGAACAGAAATGTCAAGTCAACAATGGTATGCTATACATTTGAGTCCATTTTATATACTCGCTTCTTACTTACAAGTTCAAACAATAGTATTCCAAATTTGTATACATCACAACTTGCATAATCTCACCCACACATATCATATTCAGGTGCAATATAACCTAGTAACCCCTTCACTCATTTGGTAACACGTACTTCCCCTTTTTCCAAACTTAAATATCAACAACCTAAGTTTTAAAGTTTGATTCTAAAAGTACATTGCTTTCTCTGATATCTCTGCAATTATGTAAGGCATTGCATGATGGTGAAGTTAAGAAAGTGTGCAAGATGAAATGAAAATAAGGTACTAGGGTGCTGATATGAAAAATATTAAATCTTAATTTCTCCACCACTTTACTGTGGTTTTGGTAGTGCATAGCTGGAAATAATTCATATGAAAACACTCCAGTTAGATAAATAATTGAATTATTAATAATGGAAAAACCCCACTCCTTCCAAATCAATTCCCATCGAGTCCAATTCCATCATGAGTTTCTTCTCCTCGACCTCAAATTTTATAAGAGATAACTCTTTTTGCTCAAAAGCTCCTCCTAAAATCACCTGGCCAAGTTTCCTTGGCCCCGAGTATTCAATAAAGGGCATCATCAAGATTTGCATTAACACCTTCACGATGACAAAATTATAACAAGGGTGCCTCCTTTCCCTCCTTTTCCTCTTCTTCTACTTCTACCTCCACTTCCATCTCTAGATTGATCTAGGGCCTCATTTATTTTAGGGTTTTGAAAGTTTGTCTTACCTAGATTAGGCTCTTCTCTTTCATTTAGTGATTTTTGTATCTCTTTCACTATGTTAATTTTTTCTTTAGTTTTCAAGAATATTCATGACACTCCCATAGTCTATGGATGATCGATTGTACTTTTTAGTGCCATTGACCTTTTCCTTTGTCATTTGTGGACATTTATAAATTTTTCATATGTTATCTTATTTTATATGTGTCTACAACTCTTTGCCCTAAATTTGTTCTTTGGCAATTCCATCAAATTGCTCTGTAGTTGTGTTTGATCAAACCTGCAAGCGATTTCAATGTTTCCCAATGCCTGTAGACCCCACAATTCCTTTCAAAACAAGTCCATTTCTCTTTTAATTTTCCATCAATCTTTAATATGTTGATTTTGATTGACCTGCCAACAACCACCATGGATCGAACCCTATGGGATTCACAAAATCAATCGAGAGAAGCTTGGTTTTACCCTCGGAGTCCATGGATTTTCATGTCCCAAGAACTAAAAATCCAAAATCTATTTCATGCCCAATCCAATTGACGACTGCTGCATATTAATGAGAGGCATTACGTTGTTGACATGTCATGCACATCCATTCCTAAGATAACTCTCTGCAGGATTCGAATCGAATTCCTCTAACAGTGGAAATGACCTTACATTCATGGTTGTAAAAGAGTACATTCCATGCACATGTAAACCAACAACCCTTGATGTGTCATCCGTAATCAAGGGACTTATAGCCCACTCAAGTCACTAACACAAATACTTGTGAGAAAATTATTTTTAGTCTTTGTTCTTTCTCTGTTAAGGCTAAGATGCTTGGTTCATTACCTGGCTACTCAGATGGTTTACTTATGGCATGGAATCTATTCCAATATTAAACTCCAATGACAATACGACAACATGTGGAAACTCATTTATGTTGATATTTTAAAGAAAGAAATTATTAAATCAACACTGCTACTTTGTCTTATTCACAGGGTGGATGGCTTGGTGAACTTGTCTGCCACATAACCACAACAAATGAAAACCCCAGTGCATAAGTTCTACGTGAAACGTCTTTCCTGACCGTTGGTTGCATACAATATATTGAAATGCCCAACATATATTACTCACTCCAACATCCAATAAAATTTTCCCCAATTGTTCTAAAACTCCTGAGCATTATAAAAACTCCTATCATGCATAGATTCGTCCAGAACTATTTAAATTTGTCTTTTTAAAAGAGAGATTCAAGCCAACAAGTAAAATGAACAGTCAACAAGTCTAAAATTTGTTTGGCACTATTTAAGTTTAGCCCAACATGTACAAAATGCTCAATACTGGTTTAAATTTCATCTACCACAAGATAAAATCATCTAACGATGGAAAAATCTGCTCCAACAACAATTAATTCGCCCTAGCCTGTTTATTATTGCTCCGACAACCTCTACATTGAACCGAGGTGGGATAAATTCATCCAGGCAGTAATAAAAAACAATTTGGCACTTCAAAATTTGTCCAGCAATTTATAAAAACGCCCAAGCACTTCATAATTCATCCAACAGTGGTCAAAAACGCCCTAGGAACATTTACCTTCATCCATTAGTGGTTAAAAACGCCCTAGGAACATTTGCATTCATCCAACAAAGGTTAAAAATGCTCTAGGAAGATTCAAATTCTTCCAGCTATGATAAAAAACGCCCCAGGCATATTTACATTAATCCACCAATGAGAAAAACACCCAACAGTGGTCATAAACAACCCAGACATATTTAAATGCATCCAAAAATCATCAAAAACGTCCCAAGAACATTTAAATTCATTCAGCTATTGAGAAAAACGCCTAGCAGTGAAATATATTTAAAAATTTCAATTTAGAAACTCCCTAAAGAGTTGCAACAGCTCTTATATGAGAGTCATTGATCTTATCACTCATAATGGAATGGACGGTGGTAGTTTCTTAGCTGTTGGCATTTGTATTTTGCAAGACAAATTGAAAATATGAAAGACAACCTTACTTAATTGTTGATAATAAACATTCAGACCATCCCATGAACCAGAGAAGTCTTTAAACACAAATAAACTCCCATTATACACTAGCATCAATTAATAAGATGAACAAGATAAAACTAAGTTACTCACTCTCTAACTATTAACATACTAATCCTAAAACTAACCCACTAACCTGATCCATCACCATCTCACTACACGTTAGGGGTCTTTATTGGCCACCAATGGTGCTCCAAACACAAAATCAGAACATGAAATGTCTTTCCCTGACTATTGGTTGCATACAAGATATTGAAATGCCCAGCATATATTACTCACTCCAACATCAAATAAAATTTTCCCCAATTGTTCTAAAACGCCTGAGCATTTATAATAGCTCCCATCATGCATAGATTCGTCAAGATTATTTAAATTTGTGTCTTTAAAAGAGGGATTCAGGCCAACAAGTAGAATGAACAGTCAACAAGTCTAAAATTTGTTTGGCACTATTTAAGTTTATCCCGACAGATACAAAATGCTCAAAACTGGTTTAAATTTTATCTACCACAAGAGAAAATCATCTAACGACCAAAAATCTGCTCCAACAACAATTAATTCGCCCTAGCCTATTTATTATTGCTCCAACAACCTCTACTTTCAAACGAGGTGGGATAAATTCATCCAGGCAGTTATAAAAAACAATCTAGCACTTCAAAATTTGTCCAGCAATTTATAAAATCGCCCAGGCACTTCATAATTCATCCAACGGTAGTCAAAAACTCCCCAGGAACATTGATCTTCATCCAGTAGTGAAACAATGCCCCATTAACATTTACATTCATCCAACAAAGGTTACAAATGCCCTGTGCAGATTCAAATTCTTCCAGCTATGATAAAAAACGCCCCAGGCATATTTACATTAATCCACCAGTAAAAAAAACACACAGCAGTGGTCATAAACAACCCAGGAATATTTAAATGCATCCAAAAATCATCAAAAACGTCCCAGGAACATTTAAATTTATTCAGTTATTGAGAAAAACGCCGAGCAGTGGAATATATTTAAAAAATTCAATTTAGAAATTGCCTAAAGAGTTGTAACAACTCTTAGATGAGAGCCATTGATCTTATCACTCATAATGGAATGGACGGTGGTAGTTCCATAGCTGTTGGCATTTGTATTTTGCAAGACAAATTGAAAATATGCAAGACAACCTTACTTAATGTTGAGAATGAATATTCATACCATCCCATGAACCAGGGAAGTATTTAAACACAGATAAACTCCCATTATACAGTAGCACCAATTAATAAGATGAACAAGAGATATCAATCAATCACATGATGGACACCACAAATTTACCCTTCTACATACCTGGTAGGTGGGATGAAATTGTAGCAAACGTTGACTCTATTCCTGCTAATGAGTCAACAGTAAGTCAGGTGGTCAGTGGCTGGGTATATGCTGTTTCATCTAGGCCAGATGCTTCTCATGTAGTGGCCTTTTCTCTCTCACTTTGTAGCAAGATCAAATGTTGAATTTTGAAGTGCAGATGAAAGGGAAATGCAATGCATGCAGAAAACATTTCTTCTAATCAACAAGCCATTGAATTGCTTGAGGTGTCCCAATTAACACATTTTTTTTCCGGTGAATCCACGTCACAATGCAAAGGAAATCAATTTTTGCAATGTCTATCTTGACAATTTTTACAGATTGGCTATATGCAACAAGAAGCTGCATACTTTTCAAACTAAGGACAAGTTGAATAACAACATAGGGAGAAGGTGGTGATCTAAAAAGAAAGCTACAGGCAGTTAGAATGTTAATGACTATTTTTTATTTCCTCCAAGAGTTTGCACAAATGATGAACCTTAAATAAATTGCTATGAACAATAACATAAAATGGAAAGTTGAGACAATCAAGAACATGGTCATATTTAGGGGATACAAAGAGACATGACTCATCTAAATACATACTCTACCTAATAGATACAATCATACTAGTTAGGGTCATAAAATAAAATCATCTAGACAAATACCTTTCTACTCCATTTCATCATGCAAATTCATAGCCAATAGCATATCGTCCTCCTTGCAATCTCCATAAGTTACCAAATTAGAAACAAGACCCTTTCCTATCATTGCCTTGGATAGCCCTTTACCAAGCCTTAAGAACAACCCTTAGATCTGCAAATATATACTTCAAGATGACCTTTCAAATCAACAGACAAGATCTTCAGATTAGGCTGAAGTAGATGCCCTTCAAATCTGCAATCAAACCCTCAAGCTAGGCCAAAATATCAATACTAATATGTTCTTCAAATCTGCAGACATACTCTCTTAGGATGGGTAGAAAGTCTCTTCAAGATAACCCTAGAAACGATCATCCATATACTTCATCCTCTCTTGTATCTCCACTGCTCCTCTACCTTGCAATTCGCTTTTGTCTCAGACTAATTCATTGCTTTTCTTTTATTGAGTGGATACTCCAAATGAGGCAAAATACACCTTCTATATACACTTTGATACACCTAGTAGGGAAGACCTCACACTTATGTATAATTTGTTTTCTTCAATTTATAGGAGGGACAACTTGTATACAATCTAGCTAGGCTGACATTTGATGTTTCTAGGTAGGCTAAAATTGCTTCTTTGCTAAGGTGTATTAGTTCTCTCTTCTTGTTGGTTAGGCACCACACAAAACCCTATTGTTTGCCATCATATATTCATTTCAAATGGGTAAAGATAGTGTTGGATTTTTTTCTTCAACCCATCCTCTTCAAATCTGGTAAGGAGCAAAGCAACAATCTTTATGACTACTGTAGATGACATTTACTGGCTGCCATTTCTAAACCAACAAACCTATCTGTTGTAATCCCTATTTAGAACCTTGTTGGGCACATCATATTGTTAAAGTGCTCTTGCATAGATGCACCAAAGCCATGAATATGTATGCAAATGGACCTTTGGATGTCACAAGTTATGTTCTGCTTATGAAACCTTGAAACTACCTTCTAAGCTTGCTGGAAAATGCATCTTTCTTCAAACACAAGATTCAGATCTGGGGCTATATAATGCATTGTAGGGGTGCAAGTCTTCACAAGGTGCTTGTGTTGAAGCTCACTTTCAGGAAAACATTGGTGTTAACTGTTAAGTATGCAGAGATGAGAATTGTCAAGGGGGAAACTTATTACTGTTTTCCACATGCCCACTTGTCTGCTTTTGTAATTTCATTATATAGGCTTGTGTGGAGGGCCCATACTCCAAGTTTCAACCATTTCATTACATCATTCATCCAGTCTTTATGACTTCAACAATTCATAATGATACTTCAACATGATCCCTTAACAATCAACCAATGCTATTTGACTTGTCCTCGTGGCTCTTTAGCTTGTCCTCATGACTCTTCATGAAATATTTGATACAATGCATCTTCTTCATGGGATGACACTTCATGTTTGTTTCTGCTTCAACTTTGCTTGGACTTTGACATCAATGATCTCACTTTGACATTAATGACAACACATGCTCAACAAGAGATTCAAGCTCTCATCTACAATATGTCACCATTTTGTTGTGTTTAACTAGGTGCACAAGGTGAATAAATGCACTCGACAATAGGTTGGAGTCACTTGGAACTATTAATGTAGAAAGAAAAATAAAGTGTGGATAATCAAAGAGATTGAATTGAAAACTTATGAGTAAAAGATAAAAAAACCTTGGATATAGCTTCATGGTGAATTGATTTGGTTTTGTAGCAAGATAAGAGGGATTCAAGTAGAGAATCCTCACAAATAATCTACACACAATGATAACAAAGAGATCAATATTGCAACTCCACTACTAAATCCATGATCAAATGAGGAAACATGCTAACAATTTGAAAAGCTTTTTGGGTGGAAATATTGAATGCTTTGTCTTAACATCAAATTAAGAAAATAAATTCAAAATGAAATATTTCACCTTGAGGTAGTGATTGATATGGCCTCCAATCTCTAATTTTTAGGGTTATATCCCATTTAGAAATTAGAACACTCTCTCGCAATCTTGGAGTGAATTGGCAACATTTCCCCTTATAAGATGACCAATTGATGGGAAATTTTTCTAGGACAGTCAAGCATGAAGATTAATAACAAATATTGAAGCATCTAGATTCTGCATTTGAAAATCTTTGGACAAAATCTTGCAACATAGCTCTACTTTCATTGATATTATAAAAATCATTTGAGGAATCCTTCATTTATAGATTTCCTTGTAGAAAAAATGAAATGGAATGGAGCTCCATGCCAAGTCTTGGCCCATGTACCTGTATTTACTCTAGATAGGGGCATGTACACCTTCATTGAGTGAATACATTTCCCACGAACCATCTTTAGAATGTCCTGGTCTTGCAGTTGAAAGTCTATCAAATATTTTCATTGGCATGTAACGTACAGGCTTTGGGACTATTTTCATCATTTAACAGAGTCAAAGGGGAGAGAGTTTTGGTAATGAAGTCCGTAGCCTAATATGCAGCCTGTAAATCTTGGTAGCATATTCACTATACATCAGACCTTGAACTTGACCAATCTATTACACCATGGGTTCACATTATAGGGTTATGGTAAGTATTTGGAGTTACACTCAAGGATGCAAACATCACCAGTTTGCTAGAAATTATGTGAAGTATGTATCTTAAGTTTTGATGACAATCATTAAAGCGGGATTTTTAGCATTTGTTTTAGCTCCCAAATCATTCGTGTGCAGTAAATATGTGTTGGAAAATCTATTGTACCCAATCAACAAAAGAAACTCCATGTAAGTGCCCTGCATGGGAGGTCAGCCCTGATTATTATACAAAGAAAAAAAACTTAAGTTTCAGGTTGGCCTTGTTCCACTGAGGAAGTATTAGTGTTAATAGGCACTTGAATATGGAAATTCTTGAATTTGTTGTGCCATATCAAGGACTAAGCTGGAGCAGGAGATGAGGGCCTCACATCTGCATTTTAGAGCTGAGTTGGTGGCCAAGCACATTGATAAGAGGCCTAAAAAGGCATTGGCCTGAGGCAATTTGTTGGACCTAGGGTGAGCATCATGGCGTAATGTTTGTAGGATATCCCTTTGTTGTTGTAGGGTATTTGGAGTCCACTTCTTAGTGTTTCAAACCTAGAACAGTCTTGTGAGGAGAGTTGAGACATCATCAAACCATATTAGCATTTCAGGATTTATAAACAACACTTTGTGGCACTATCATGTAGTCACAATAGGATATATGTGCAGGATATTTTAGGGTCATCTTTGTTTTGTCATCTTTTGAAGGCAAGTTGAAGGTACTATGTCAAAGGTTGAACCAAAAAAATCCTTAAAGCAAACTGAAAAAACATCCACAGCTCATTTCATACCTTCAAATGCAGAATTTTGTGGCAACATCAAATATGCAATAGTCATAGCTCACCATTACTCTTAAATCATATATTACAAGCCCCTTTATGAAGACTAATCAGTTGGAAAAAGAACAATCATAGAAGGGTTGGTTGACCTTATTGACAAATGGATAATGTACAAACTTTGCATCACCAAACAACAGTTAAAGGGATGATCTGAACATTCTATTCCAATGCTTTGATTAAGAATACTTTGTGACATACTTGGATTATACAGAAGAGGAGGCACTTTCCCTTGTATGGAGTTGACTTGGCTAAGGAGAATTTTCCCACACGGTGGAGTGACTTGGCACCCTTCTACACATTTAGGGGCATCTAGAAATGACATGGCACCCTCTCTTTGCACACATGTTGAGGCTACTTTATACCGGAAGGAGAAAGACTAACATTGTTTATAGGAAAGCCCTTTAAGAACTAGATGTCAACCCTTCATCACATTGAAGGGTCATAAGATGGCATGGTTGCACATATGATGAGGTATATTTGTTTTGCTTGCACTACTTTCTCTCATGGCTCTTGTCCTAGCACTTGACTATTGGAGGTGGACAGATCACACATTTTGAAGAGGATTACAAGTGGACTTTACATTATTTATGGACTTCGGGTTGGTGCCTTGCCTTGGAAGGCATATTTCATGGACTTCTTATCTTGTTGACTCGTTATTTCACATATATGTAACCTAGTGCCTTCTTCTTGGAGCTTGTGTGGGTCACACACGTCACATTCCATCCCTCATTTCTTGGATTGGTTCCACTTGGAGCCTTGTGCCACTCTTGAGATGAGTACCTTGTGGATTATTTGTCCCTCTTCATGGATTTGCAGCCACATGTGTGACATGACAGCCTCCTTCCTTGAGACGAAAACCTCCAATTGATGAATTGGAGCTAGTGCTTAACATGGGGAGCCTTATATCGTGGATATATTACTCGTATTTTGAATATTTTCAGGACACTTCACCTTCTTGCTGACATGGAGCTAGCACCCTCAATATTTGGTGGATCTAGCCTTGTTTGAGAGGCTTTTTCATGTTTTTCTTTCATCTTCTTTGCTGAGTTAGAGCTAGCACCCTCTGGGACAAGGTCTTTTCATGTGTATTGGTGTTTGACCATGTACTTTTTTTATTGTATCAAGGACTTTAGAGTCATCTATTTATCATTATGGTTTATATTTGAATTCACTTGCTTTACCATATTGTATGCACCTATGTGTTTAATAGGGAAAGAGTGGTCAGAGGAGGTTGTTTATCCATGTCTATTGTAGTGACAATAATCATTGCTTGATTCATAAACTTCTCAAGCTTCCTTCATGGAGTTGGCATCTTATGACCAATTGTAACCTATAGAGATAATAGTGGTTTATGTAATGAACATTCTATTGAAAAAGAGCGTACCCTGGAGAGAGAACATTCTATTGCAAAATGAACAAGAAAGTTAGCATTGGGTATGAAAGAGAGTTTTAAACCCCTAAGAGTAGATTATCCAAAACCCCTGGTTCTATAGCACTTAGGGAAATGCCACTAGCCAAAAATCTTTGGATCAATAGCTGGAAAATTCACATTTCAAAACCCTAGGTCGATGGTCCTTGAGGTAATGCCAGTATCCAAAAATCATAGATTAAGAAACCATTCGCTGTTATCCAGACATCTAGTTCTATGAAATTGAAAACAAAACTAACCTCTTAGCCTCAGTGAAGACTGTAAACCCCAAGAAACTTTGAACAACTCCAGAAGCCACTGTCAAAAACTCAAGCTTTGTCGAATGCAGAGATCTAATGATTTTTCATGTGGTTTTTACTAGCTCTTGCCCCCTTATATAGAGACTTCAACATTCTAGAACCTTCATCTCAATATGGACCAATTCAAGGTTAAAATCATCTTTACCCAACAAAATTTAGTGGTTGAAACCTAAATTCAAACCCCCATTAACCAAAATCGAGACCTTCATCTCAGTATGGAGTCATGGACCAATTCAAGGTTAAAATCATCTTTACCCAACAAAATTTAGTGGTTGAAACCTCAATTCAAACCCCCGTTAACCAAAATCAAGGGGAATTTCAGTTCGGGCGATTTGAAAATTTGAAATGAGATTTTCATAAAAAATCTCAACGCTGGGCCGCCATTTCTGAAAACGTGGGGCGAGCCAACTGCTCGTGGGCATCATCACCAAAATATTCGAACCAACTTACCAACTCAGAACTGATTGCGGCCTCGGTTGCTGGCTGGGCGAACCAACAGTTCGCGGCCTCCATTACCCTAAATGGTGGGCGAACCAACTCTTCTGGGCATCCATTACCGGAATTTCTGGGCGAATTCACCATTTCGAGATTAGTTCACTGGGCTACATAAATTTTTCCTCTTTCGCGACATTGGCTATTCGATTTTTTTTTACTATGGGTTAAATAAATATGGGGCTAATATGTTAAATTTAAAAAAACTCATTTCATATTAAAAATTCGCCCAGGGTTTCTTGGTGACCCCTATAATTTCGCCCATGGGCTATAATTCGCCCCTAAAATTTTCCCTGGTCGCAACATACAGGAGCTTCACAGCTCCTCTCTGCACCATATCCCTGATATAGTGATATTTGATCTCTATGTGTTTCGACCTGTCATGAAACACCGGATTCTCGGACAGCTTCACACAACTCTGGTTATCACAGAAGATACCAGTAACATCCAATGGGAGATCAAATAACTCAGACAGTAGCTTCCGTAGCCATACTGCCTCACAACTAGCTGAACAGGCTGCAACATACTCTGCCTTAGCTATACTCAGCGCTACGCAGGACTGCTTCCTGCTAAATCAAGAGATCACACATGATCCCATACTGAAGCAGCACCCAGATGTGCTCTTCCTATCTGCAGCACTACTAGCCCAATCTGAATCAACATAACACTCTAGGTTAAACTTTTGATTCGCTTCATAATTGAGCCCAAAATCCATTGTACCCTTCAGGTACCTCAGAACATGCTTTACAACAACCAGGTGAACACTCCTAAGATCCGTCAGGAACTGGCTCAATGTGTTCACAACAAAGCAAATATATGGTCTCGTGTTCGTCAGGTACATCAAGGACCCAATCATCTGACGATACATAGAGACATCAACCGGCTCAAATGAAGCATCGCATAGAAGCTTCAGATTCGATGCCATAGGTGTGGCCATAGCCTCGCAGTCCATCATCCCGAACCTCTTCAGGATCTCTACTGCATACTTCCCTTGTCCAAGGAAGATTCCATCACTTTGCCACACCTCCATGCCAAAAACAAATAGTGCATCATCCCCAAGTTCCTCAAATCGAACTCGGCAGCAAGCTTCCGCTGTGTGTCGACAATCAATCTATCCTCACCTGATACAAACAGGTCATCCACATAGTAGTATCACTGGATTGCCTTCCTAAACCTTGTAGTAAAGGTTGGAACCTGCTTTACTCTTGGTAAAGACCAAACTGGATAGAAAGCTACCTATCCTACCATACCAAGTTCTGCACATATATGATTTCCTGTCATGTGTCTCAGAACCAAGTGGCTGCTCCACATACACTTCTTCTTCAACTACACCATTCAAGAAAGCTGTCTTGAAATCCATCTGGTGTATCTTCTATTTCATCACTTTTATATTTCTCTATGATGTCGTCTGCAACATGCTTGATTTTGATAGATCCATATGGAAGTCATAACAAACTTCCCTTCAGGTCTTGGGACTACATCCCAAACATCATTCTTCATGATCGACGGATCATGGCATTCTTCCCATATCCTGGGAACTTCAATATCTTCAATAGATAATTTTGTTGCTGAACAAATGTTGTAGTTCTTCTTTTGTAGGTGATGGCATACGATCTTTCCTACACAACAAGTTAAATTGCATGATTATAAAACATCTCATAGTTTTCAGAACACATTCTTACACATAAAGAAATATGTCATACAGTCATGCAATTATCTTAGCCAATGCTTCAATACAACATTTATCCATATCCCGTAACTTTCTAGATGCCTTCCAATCTCTACCAGAACATTGTTAAGAGTGTGCACAACTCCCAACATGTCAGCAAAGAGGTTTCATTCTAGATAAGTAGCAATGGAATGTTGTACAGTGCCATAGGCTACTTACCCATGCAAATTAGTAGTATATTGTTCATCAATGCAACTATTCTAATATGCATAATACACAACCTAATTCTAGGAACATCAATATATACATTATTAAACAATATTATTTAAACAATAAAATATGCAAGTAATGACAATTCAAATACTTATCTTTGTTTGTTTGTTGGGTTGACTCCCTCTCAGTCTTTGCTTCTTTTCTGCAACTCCATTCCTATGTGGATTGTGAGAAGTGGTCAACTCTCTCTGAATATTTGCATCCTTGTAGAAACTACTGAAGTGTGCTCCTTTGCTTTCTTGCAGGAACAACTGGAGTGTGCTCCCTCTTGATCTTTGCTTCCTGGATTACCTTTCCTTGAACTTACAACCATCCTTAATCACTATGCATGCTTATTAGTATCATCATTGTATTATCCTTGAGGTCTCATACATAATCACACATTTATTAGTATACTCTTAATACTATCTTAAACATGTATATTCATGATCATTCACAGATAATAAACATTAGTATTCAAGGTTTCAGTGAAGTCTTCTTTTACTCATACATTTTCTTATTTGATCATAGAACTCTTCTGGTTAGTTGAATCATCAATCAAGATAAGATATATAATATGCATAAAACCTGTGATTATTCAAACCTATACCTTCATGATTCTTCTGGTTCGTCATATCATCAATTATGGTAAGAAACATAATATGCATACAACCATGATTATTCAAACCTATGACTTCATGAATAATCATTATCAACAACACAACAATATAAGATCCTAACACAAGGTAGGATTCTAGCTTGATATAGGAAAAACATACTTGGATTAGCATGCTAGCTAGTTATGTCTAACATACCCGCATAATGTCTTCTGGTTCTCTTCAGTGACTTGTGCTAGTAACCTGCATGTCTCATAAGTTAACCATTGTAGAACCAAGTTATACATACCTCGAAAGTAGATCTTTTATGTGATCCATGACAATGGATGAATCTTTGTCTTCATGTCACCATGAGCATATGTTCTTGAAGTAGAACATGATTTGACTTTCTTGGTGTACCTTTTGTGTTAGCAAACAACATAAACCTCATACAACATCACAATGCATTAGTACAATCATAAGTGTCAAAACCTTAATCAATGAATATCTTCTATAAGGTAATACGACAAGTCTAGTAATTAATCAAGATTGTATTGTAATGATATGAAGACAAACATATCATGAACTTAATCATGAACAGAATTCGAAACATACTTGTAAGCCATACCTGTCAAGATTGCTTGTAATCTTCTTATGGAAGGCCTTAGCCTCATCTCCCTCTAAAACAGGAACTTCTTCACTTATGCAGGTGACCAATCCATCCTCTTCTAGGATTAACCCAATCCACTTGATTTGTAGGAACTGGATCTTGAGCTTGATGAGCTGATCAAGCTGGTATATTCAGAATTTGAAAACTGCAAAGTTTCACTCCTCAATTTTGCCTTTGAAACTTTCGGATTCGCTGGACGTGACCTCGAACTAGGGTTTGATGAAACCCACCCTTCTTCCCAATCAAAATGTCTGATCCAAAGCTCTAAGCTTCTATTTTTATGAGGAGCTTCCAGCCGTGGTCATAGATTTCAAAAATTCCCATTTTTGCAGAAGCCCTAATTTTCCACTTTTCTGATCAAAGTCCCGAACTAGGGTCTGATCAAGCCCGGCCTTCTTCCCAACCAAAAATTCTAATCTTGGTCTCTAAATTTCGATTCTGATGAGTAGCATCGAGCCGTGGTCTTCGATTACAATAATTCCAACTTTCTCCGAAGCCCTAAATTCCGGAAGCCATGAATGAAGGTACTCAAAAATAATTCTGTTTTGTCAGAAATATGTACCTGATTGTTTCTGGTGTAACTCTGAATTTTTCAATCCATAGGGTCTGAAAAAAAATTTGAGATAGCCCGACCTGTTATCTTTCCATCCCGACAGGTATGACCTCAATTGGATTCTCTGAGAGAGAGTTATGCCAAGTGTCGCAATGTGACCTGTTTATGGGATAATACAGGAGAGCGAACTTGTACGGCGTGCTTCGTGTCACTGTTTCAACTTCGGACTCTGCAAAATTTTTCTGAGATATTCCGACCTGTTATATTTCCATCCTGACAGGTCTGACCTCAATTGGATTCTCTGAGAGAGAGTTATGCCAAGTGTCGCAATGTGACCTGTTTATGGGATAATACAGGAGATTGAACTTGTACGGCATGCCACGTGTCACTGGTTCAATTTCGGCCTCTAAAAAGAAAATTCTGAGATATTACAGTCTGTGTACTACCTGTCCCTTTTTACGAAATTTCATTTGGAGCTTCCTAGCCCAAGTTATGACCTTTTTCCGAAGGTCACCTGATTTTGACTCAGATCTGGAAGAGGCAGAAACCCTGTATTTTACAGATCATAAATCACAAAGTACAGCGAATTAGAGGTTGTCCTTTGGACACAAGGTACATGGGGATTTAATCTTCGACCTGTAAATGTTTCAAATTCGAACACTTCACCAAAATGTATTTATAGCGAAAGTTCTACGATGACTGGTTTTTGCTATATCAAGCCCTAACATCGTAAGTGCAACAAGTGTCATACATGCCATATCATGCCTTCTTTCAGGCTAGCTCTGATACCATGTTAAATTTTTAGAATTTACTTCAATCTGAACTAGGATCTTAACTGAGAGAACAACATGTACAGCAAATCTACAGCATATCATTCATGGACACAATAATGCAAGCACAGGAGAGACATCAAGTTTACTTGGGGAAAACCATAAAGGTGAAAAACCCCAATAACTTCCTCAGAGATAGATAGAGCAATGATACAACCATAATACAAGAGATAGTCTTCTCCTAGCAGCAGAGCCTTCTCCTCCACAAGTGCGCCACTCTCCACAGTGTGTGTGAGAGAATAGAATGTGTAAAATGAGAGAGAGACACTCTCTATTTATACACTAACTTGACTTGACCTTTACTCAACTAGGTAGGCCTCAACTTAACCACTTAACATAATGCTGACTAGGCCGACCCCCACTAGGGTGGTCTAATAACCCTTCAAGTATAAGTTACGACACTTACAATATAAATGACGACACTTCCGTATAGAGGAATAATAACATCTCTATAGGAATACAACCACTTCCGTATAGAGGAATAATAACATCTCTATAGGAATACAATATACATATATGTGAAATACATTCTGAAGTTACATATACATCAACACTCCCTCTTAACTAGGAAGGTATTTCTCGACACAGGTCTTCTAGCACAAGTCATCTTCTCTGGATCATCGTCATTGGATAATCGTCATCGATTCATCATCATCGGCACTGCTGCTGCTATCTCAATCAATCTCTAAATCTACTCGTCATAGGAAGTTCTACAAAGCTAGTCCTTTTTCATACTGGATGTAGGCTCACCAACTGCAGGTCTTCGTCATCACTGGTCATACTATGGAATTCTTAAGACTTATTACGTGCGTCACAAAACCTAGCTGCAGCATCCCAGGCTATTACCAGCACACAGCTCTACCTGTAGGATCTCCCAGGAGCACATTACATGTGACCCATCACAAAACCTGGCTGAAGCATCCCAGGTTGTTACGAGCACATAGCTCTACCTGTCAGATCTCCTAGGAGCACATTACATGTGATCTCACCACAAAACCTGGCTGAAGCATCCCAAGCTGTTACGAGCACACAGCTCTACCTGTCGGATCTCCCAGGAGCACATTACATGTGGTCCACCACAAAACCTGGCTGAAGCATCTGAGGCCTTTTTCATCCTATCCAGATCTCCCAGGAGCAAATTACATGTGGTCATGGAAAAACCTGGCTGAAGCATCTGAGGCCTTTTTCATCCTGTCCAGATCTCCTAGGAGCAAATTACATGCCATAGGACAAAACCTCGAAAGAGCATCTGCCAGATATCCTAGGGCACAAATTACATGCCATAGGCAAAACCTCGAAAGACTATCTGCAGATCTCCCAGGGCACAAATTATATGTCCTCCCAAGCAAAACCTTGAAAGAGCATTTGCTAGATGTCCCAGGGTACGAATTACATGCCATAGGCAAAACCTCGAAAGACCATCTGCAAATCTCCCAGGGCACAAATTACATGCTTACCTGCACAACCTATTCCACGGCCATAAAGTATCATCTGATACTCATCATACATCATCCTAATGTGCACATGATCACCCTGATCATCATCACTGCAACATCCTGCTGCATGCCATCTGGAGAAGCTCATCATCCATGATCACCCTGATCATGCAATGCATCCATCTGATGCACACCAAGTATATACCTGATACATATCATCATACATAATGTATCCACCTGATACATAGATACATGATCCACACAATGTATCCATCAACATAGATGATCTACCTGATCATACTTGATACATATCAATATACATGATCTACCTGATCATACAATGTATCCACCTAATACATATACATATACATGGTCCAAGCATCCAACATGAAGCATATACACAATACATACAAATGATCCAACCGATCATATCCATCATCCAACATGATGCGTACATATATATAAATGATCCAACTGCTCATATCCAGCATCCAACATGATGCGTACATACATATACATATAAATGATCCAACTGATTATACAAAGCAGAGACTAGAACATCATCCTGATGCTCATCATCCAACACTTACATCCACAACCATGTGAAGGATCCTCCTTCCAACATGCTTGGAATGGCTTCAGCAAATGTGTCTATCACTTCTTCCTCGAAGTGTCATCAATCTGAAGAAGACCAAGCCTCTCCCTGAAGTACTTGAACTTCACCCTGGCTAGTGGCTTCGTCAGCACATCTGCAATCTGCTCGTCCGTCGCAACATACAGGAGCTTCACAGCTCCTCTCTGCACCATATCCCTGGTATAGTGATATTTGATCTCTATGTGTTTCGACCTGTCATGAAACACTAGATTCTCGGACAACTTCACACAAGTCTGGTTATCACAGAAGATACCAGTAGTATCCAATGGGAGATCAAATAACTCAAACAGTAGCTTCCATAGCCATACTGCCTCACAACTAGCTGAACAGGCTGCAACATACTCTGCCTCAGCTGTACTCAGTGCTACACAGGACTGCTTCCTGCTAAACCAAGAGATCACACCTGATCCCATACTGAAGCAGCACCCAGATGTGCTCTTCCTATCTGCAGTACTGCCATCCCAATCTGAATCAACATAACTCTGTAGGTTAAACTTTTGATTCGCTTCATACTTGAGCCCAAAATCCACTGTACCCTTCAGGTACCTCAAAACATGCTTTACAACAACCAGCTGAACACTCCTAAGATCCGTCAGGAACTGACTCAATGTGTTCACAGCAAAGCAAATATCTGGTCTCGTGTTCGTCAGGTACATCAAGGACCCAATCATCTGACGATACGTAGAGACATCAACCGGCTCAAATGAAGCATCGCATAGAAGCTTCTGATTCGATGCCATAGGTGTGGCCATAGCCTCGCAGTCCATCATCCCGAACCTCTTCAGGATCTCTACTGCATACTTCCCTTGTCCAAGGAAGATTCCATCACTCTGCCACACCTCCATTCCAAAAACAAATAGTGCGTCATCCCGAAGTTCCTCAACTCGAACTCGGCAGCAAGCTTTCGCTGTGTGTCGACAATCAATCTATCCTCACCTGATACAAACAGGTCATCCACATAGTAGTATCACTGGATTGCCTCCTCAACCTTGTAGTAAAGGTTGGAACCCGCTTTACTATTGGTAAAGACCAAACTGGATAGAAAGCTGGCTATCCTACCATACCAAGTTCTGGACATATATGATTTCCTGTCATGTGTCTCAGAACCAATTGGCTGCTCCACATACACTTCTTCGTCAACTACACCATTCAAGAAAGCTGTCTTGAAATCCATCTGGTGTATCTTCTATTTCATCTCTTTTATATTTCTCTATGATGCCGTCTGCAACATGCTTGATTTTGATAGATCCATATGGAAGTCATAACAAACTTCCCTTCAGGTCTTGGGACTACATCCCAAACATCATTCTTCATGATCGACGGATCATGGCATTCTTCCCATATCCTGGGAACTTCAATATCTTCAATAGATAATTTTGTTGCTGAACAAATGTTGTAGTTCTTCTTTTGTAGGTGATGGCATACGATCCTTCCTACACAACAAGTTAAATTGCATGATTATAAAACATCTCATAGTTTTCAGAACACATTCTTACACATAAAGAAATATGTCATACAGTCATGCAATTATCTTAGCCAATGCTTCAATACAACATTTATCCATATCCCGTAACTTTCTAGATGCCTTCCAATCTCTACCAGAACATTGTTAAGAGTGTGCACAACTCCCAACATGTCAGCAAAGAGGTTTCATTCTAGATAAGTAGCAATGGAATGTTGTACAGTGCCATAGGCTACTTACCCATGCAAATTAGTAGTATATTGTTCATCAATGCAACTATTCTAATATGCATAATACACAACCTAATTCTAGGAACATCAATATATACATTATTGAACAGTATTATTTAAACAATAAAATATGCAAGTAATGACAATTCAAATACTTATCTTTGTTTGTTTGTCGGGTTGACTCTCAGTCTTTGCTTCTTTTCTGCAACTCCATTCTTATGTGGATTGTGAGAAATAATCAACTCTCTCTGAATATTTTTATCCTTGCAGAAACTACTGAAGTGTGCTCCTTTGCTTTCTTGCAGGAACAACTGGAGTGTGCTCCCTCTTGATCTTTGCTTCCTGGATTACCTGTCCTTGAACTTACAACCATCCTTAATCACTATGCATGCTTATTAGTATCATCATTGTATTATCCTTGAGGTCTCATACATAATCACACATTTATTAGTATACTCTTAATACTATCTTAAACATGTATATTCATGATCATTCACAGATAATAAACATTAGTATTCAAGGTTTCAGTGAAGTCTTCTTTTACTCATACATTTTCTTATTTGATCATAGGACTCTTCTGGTTAGTTGACTCATCAATCAAGATAAGATATATAATATGCATAAAACCTGTGATTATTCAAACCTATACCTTCATGATTCTTCTGGTTAGTCATATCATCAATTATGGTAAGAAACATAATATGCATACAACCATGATTATTCAAACCTATGACTTCATGAATAATCATTATCAACAACACAACAGTATAAGATCCTATCACAAGGTAGGATTCTAGCTTGATATAGGAAAAACATACCTGGATTAGCATGCTAGCTAGTTATGTCTAACATACCCGCATAATGTCTTCTGGTTCTCTTCAGTGACTTGTGCTAGTAACATGCATGTCTCATAAGTTAACCATTGTAGAACCAAGTTATACATACCTCGAAAGTAGATCTTCTATGCGATCCATGACAATGGATGAATCTTTGTCTTCATGTCACCATGAGCATATGTTCTTGAAGTAGAACATGATTTGACTTTCTTGGTGTACCTTTTCTGTTAGCAAACAACATAAACCTCATACAACTTCACAATGCATTAGTACAATCATAAGTGTCAAAACCTTAATCAATGAATATCTTCTATAAGGTAATACAACAAGTCTAGTAATTAATCAAGATTGTATTGTAATGATATGAAGACAAACATATCATAAACTTAATCATGAACAGAATTCGAAACATACCTGTAAGCCATACCTATCAAGATTACTTGTAATCTTCTTATGGAAGGCCTTAGCCTCATCTCCCTCTAAAACAGGAACTTCTTCACTTATGCAGGTGACCAATCCATCCTCTTCTAGGATTAACCCAATCCACTTGATTTGCAGAAACTGGATCTTGAGGTTGATGAGCTGATCAAGCTGGTATATTCAGAATTTGAAAACTGCAAAGTTTCACTCCTCAATTTTGCCTTTGAAACTTTCGGATTCGCTGGACGTGACCTCGAACTAGGGTTTGATGAAGCCCACCCTTCTTCTCAATCAAAAGGTCTGATCCAAAGCTCTAAGCTTCTGTTTTTATAAGGAGCTTCCAGCCGTGGTCACAGATGCAGAAGCCCTAATTTTCCACTTTTCTGATCAAAGTCCCGAACTAGGGTCTGATCAAGCCCGGCCTTCTGCCCGACCAAAAATTATGATCTTGGTCGCTAAATTTTGATTTTGATGAGTAGCATCCAACCATGGTCTCCGATTACAATAATTCCAACTTTCTCCGAAGCCCTAAATTCCGGAAGCCATGAATGAAGGTACTCAAAAATAATTCTGTTTCGTAAGAAATATGTACCTGATTGTTTCTGGTGTAACTCTGAACTTTTCAATCCATAGGGTCTGAAAAAAAATTTGAGATAGCCCGACCTGTTATCTTTCCATCCTGACAGGTCTGACCTCAATTGGATTCTCTTAGAGAGAGTTATGCCAAGTGTTGCAACGTGACCTGTTTATGGGATAATACAGGAGAGCGAACTTGTACGGTGTGCTTCGTGTCACTGTTTCAACTTCGGCCTCTGCAAAAATTTTCTGAGATATGCCGACCTGTTATCTTTCCATACCGACAGTCTGACCTCAATTGGATTCTCTGAGAGAGAGTTATGCCAAGTGTCGCAACGTGACCTGTTTATGGGATAATACAGGTGATCGAACTTGTACGGCATGCCACGTGTCACTGGTTCAACTTCGGCCTCTGAAAAAAAATTTCTGAGATATTACAGTCTATGTACTACCTGTCCCTTTTTACGAAATTTCATTTCGAGCTTCCTAGCCCAAGTTATGACCTTTTTCCCAAGGTCACCTGATTTTGACTTAGATCTGGAAGAGGCAGAAACCCTGTATTGTACAGATCATAAATCACAAAGTACATCGAATTAGAGGTTTTCCTTTGGACACAAGGTACATGGGGATTTAATCTTCGACCTGTAAATGTTTCAAATCCGAACACTTCGCCAATATGGATTTATAGCAAAAGTTCTACGATGACTGGTTTTTTCTATATCAAGCCCTAGCATCGTAAGTGCAACAAGTGTCATACATGCCATATCATGCCTTCTTTCAGGCTAGCTCTGATACCATGTTAAATTTTCAGAATGTACTTCAATCTGATCTAGGATCTTAACTGAGAGAACAACATGTACAGCAAATCTACAGCATATCATTCATTGACACAATAATGCAAGCACAGGAGAGACACCGAGTTTACTTGGGGAAAACCATAAAGGTGAAAAACCCCAATAACTTCCTCAGAGATAGATAGAGCAATGATACAACCATAATACAAGAGATAGTCTTCTCCTAGCAGCAGAGCCTCCTCCTCCACAAGTGCGCCACTCTCCACAGTGTGAGTGAGAGATTAGAATGTGTAAAATGAGAGAGAGACACTCTCTATTTATACACTAACTTGACTTGACCTTTACTCAACTAGGTCGGCCTCAACTTAACCACTTAACATAATGCTGACTAGGCCGACCCCCACTAGGGTGGTCTAATAACCCTTTGACCCACATGGCCGACCCCCAATAGGGTGGTCTAATAACCCTTCAAGTATAAGTTACGACACTTACAATATAAATGACGACACTTCCGTATAGAGGAATAATAACATCTCTATAGGAATACAACCACTTCCGTATAGAGGAATAATAACATCTCTATAGGAATACAATATACATATATGTGAAATACATTCCGAAGTTACATATACATCAACACTCCCTCTTAACTAGGAAGGTATTTCTCGACACAGGTCTTCTAGCACAAGTCATCTTCTCTAGATCATCGTCACTGGATAATCTCCATCGATTCATCATCATCGACACTGCTGCTTCTATCTCAATCAATCTCTAAATCTACTCGTCATAGGAAGTTCTATAGAGCCAGTCCTTTTTCATATTGGATGTAGGCTCACCACCTGCAGGTCTTCGTCATCACTGGCCATACTGTGGAATTCTCAGGACTTATTACGTGCGTCACAAAACCTAGCTGCAGCATCCTAGGCTATTACGAGCACACAGCTCTACCTGTAGGATCTCCCAGGAGCACATTGCGTGTGACCCATCACAAAACCTGGCTGAAGCATCCCAGGCTGTTACGAGCACACATCTCTACCTGTCAGATCTCCCAGGAGCACATTACATGTGATCTCACCACAAAACCTGGCTGAAGCATCCCAAGCTGTTACGAGAACACAGCTCTACCTGTCATATCTCCCAGGAGCACATTACATGTGGTCCACCACAAAACTTGGCTGAAGCATCTGAGGCCTTTTTCATCCTATCCAGATCTCCCCGGAGCAAATTACATGTGGTCATGGCAAAACCTGGCTGAAGCATTTGAGGCCTTTTTCATCCTGTCCAGATCTCCTAGAAGAAAATTACATGCCATAGGACAAAACCTCGAAAGAGCATCTGCCAGATATCCCAGGGCACAGATTACATGCCATAGGCAAAACCTCGAAAGACTATCTGCAGATCTCCCAGGGAACAAATTATATGTCCTACCAAACAAAACCTCGAAAGAGCATTTGCCAAATGTCCCAGGGTACGAATTACATGCCATAGGCAAAACCTCGAAAGACCATCTGCAAATCTCCCAGGGCACAAATTACATGCTTACCTGCACAACCTATTCCACGGCCATAGAGTATCATCTGATACTCATCATACATCATCCTAATGTACACATGATCACCCTGATCATCATCACTGCAACATCCTGCTGCATGCCATCTGGAGAAGCTCATCATCCATGATCACCCTGATCATGCAATGCATCCATCTGATGCACACCAAGTATCTACCTGATACATATCATCATACATAGTGTATCCACCTGATACATAGATACATGATCCACACAATGTATCCATCAACATACATGATCTACCTAATCATACCTGATACATATCAATATACATCATCTACATGATCATACAATGTATCCAACTGATACATATACAGATACATGGTCCAAGCATCCAACATGAAGCATAAACATAATACATACAAATGATCCAACCGATCATATCCAACATCCAACATGATGCGTACATATATATAAATGATCCAACTGATCATATCCAGCATCCAACATGATGCGTACATACATATACATATAAATGATCCAACTAATCATACAAAGCAGAGACTAGAACATCATCCTGATGCTCATCATCCAACACTTACATCCACAGCCATGTGAAGGATCCTCCTTCCAACATGCTTGGAATGGCTTCAGCAAATGTGTCCATCACTTCTTCCTTGAAGTGTCATCAATCTGAAGAACACGAAACCTCTCCCTGAAGTACTCGAACTTCATCCTGGTTAGTGGCTTCAACAGCACATCTGCAATCTGCTCATCCGTCGCAACATACAAGACCTTCACAGCTCCTCTCTGCACCATATCCCTGATATAGTGATATTTGATCTCTATGTGTTTCGACCTATCATGAAACACCGGATTCTCGGACAACTTCACACAACTCTGGTTATCACAGAAGATACCAGTAGCATCCAATGGGAGATCAAATAAATCAGACAGTAGCTTCCGTAGCCATACTGCCTCACAACTAGCTGAACAGGCTGCAACATACTCTGCCTCAGCTGTACTCAGTGCTACACAGGACTGCTTCCTGCTAAACCAAGAGATCACACCTGATCCCATACTGAAGCAGCACCCAGATGTGCTCTTCCTATCTGCAGCACTGCCAGCCCAATCTGAATCAACATAACCTTGTAGGTTAAACTTTTGATTCGCTTCATACTTGAGCCCAAAATCCACTGTACCCTTTAGGTACCTCAGAACATGCTTTACAACAACCAACTGAACACTCCTCGGATCCGTCAGGAACTGGCTCAATGTGTTCACAGCAAAGCAAATATCTGGTCTCGTGTTCGTCAAGTACATCAAGGACCCAATCATCTGACGATACGTAGAGACATCAACCGGCTCAAATGAAGCATCGCATAGAAGCTTCATATTCGACGCCATAGGTGTGGCCATAGCCTTGCAGTCCATCATCCCGAACCTTTTCAGGATCTCTACTGCATACTTCCCTTGTCCAAGGAAGATTCCATCACTTTGCCACACCTCCATTCCAAAAACAAATAGTGCATCATCCCCAAGTTCCTCAAATCGAACTCGGCAGCAAGCTTCTGCTGTGTGTTGACAATCAATCTATCCTCACCTGATACAAACAGGTCATCCACATAGTAGTATCACTGGATTGCCTCCTCAACCTTGTAGTAAAGGTTGGAACCCGCTTTACTCTTGGTAAAGACCAAACTGGATAGAAAGCTGCCTATCGTACCATACCAAGTTCTGCACATATATGATTTCCTGTCATGTGTCTCAGAACCAAGTGGCTGCTCCACATACACTTCTTCTTCAACTACACCATTCAAGAAAGTTGTCTTGAAATCCATCTGGTGTATCTTCTATTTCATCACTTTTATATTTCTCTATGATGCCGTCTGCAGCATGCTTGATTTTGATAGATCCATATGGAAGTCATAACAAACTTCCCTTCAGGTCTTGGGACTACATCCCAAACATCATTCTTCATGATCAACGGATCATGGCATTCTTCCCATATCCCGGGAACTTCAATATCTTCAATAGATAATTTTGTTGCTGAACAAATGTTGTAGTTCTTCTTTTGTAGGTGATGGCATATGATCTTTCCTACACAACAAGTTAAATTTCATGATTAGAAAACATCTCATAGTTTTCAGAACACATTCTTACACATAAAGAAATATGTCATACAGTCATGCAATTATCTTAGCCAATGCTTCAATACAACATTTATCCATATCCCGTAACTTTCTAGATGCCTTCCAATCTCTACCAGAACATTGTTAAGAGTGTGCACAACTCCCAACATGTCAGCAAAGAGGTTTCATTCTAGATAAGTAGCAATGGAATGTTGTACAGTGCCATAGGCTACTTACCCATGCAAATTAGTAGTATATTGTTCATCAATGCAACTATTCTAATATGCATAATACACAACCTAATTCTAGGAACATCAATATATACATTTTTGAACAGTATTATTTAAACAATAAAATATGCAAGTAATGACAATTCAAATACTTATCTTTGTTTGTTTGTTGGGTTGACTCCCTCTCAGTCTTTGCTTCTTTTCTGCAACTCCATTCTTATGTGGATTGTGAGAAGTGGTCAACTCTCTCTGAATATTTGCATCCTTGCAGAAACTACTGAGGTGTGCTCCTTTGCTTTCTTGCAAGAACAACTGGAGTGTGCTCCCTCTTGATCTTTGCTTCCTAGATTACCTGTCCTTGAACTTACAACCATCCTGAATCACTATGCATGCTTATTAGTATCATCATTGTATTATCCTTGAGGTCTCATACATAATCACACATTTATTAGTATACTCTTAATACTATCTTAAACATGTATATTCATGATCATTCACAGATAATAAACATTAGTATTCAAGGTTTCAGTGAAGTCTTCTTTTACTCATACATTTTCTTATTTGATCATAGGACTCTTCTGGTTAGTTGACTCATCAATCAAGATAAGATATATAATATGCATAAAACCTGTGATTATTCAAACCTATACCTCCATGATTCTTTTGGTTAGTCATATCATCAATTATGGTAAGAAACATAATATGCATACAACCATGATTATTCAAACCTACGACTTCATGAATAATCATTATCAACAAGACAACAGTATAAGATCCTAACGCAAGGTAGGATTCTAGCTTGATATAGGAAAAACATACCTGGATTAGCATGCTAGCTAGTTATGTCTAACGTACCCGCATAATGTCTTCTGGTTCTCTTCAGTGACTTGTGCTAGTAACCTGCATGTCTCATAAATTAACCATTGTAGAACCAAGTTATACATACCTCGAAAGTAGATCTTCTATGCGATCCATGACAATGGATGAATCTTTGTCTTCATGTCACCATGAGCATATGTTCTTGAAGTAGAACATGATTTGACTTTCTTGTTGTACCTTTTGTGTTAGCAAACAACATAAACCTCATACAACATCACAATGCATTAGTACAATCATAAGTGTCAAAACCTTAATCAATGAATATCTTCTATAAGGTAATACGACAAGTCTAGTAATTAATCAAGATTGTATTGTAATGATATGAAGACAAACATATCATAAACTTAATCATGAACAGAATTCGAAACATACTTTTAAGCCATACCTGTCAAGATTGCTTGTAATCTTCTTATGGAAGGCCTTAGCCTCATCTCCCTCTAAAATAGGAACTTCTTCACTTATGCAGGTGACCAATCCATCCTCTTCTAGGATTAACCCAATCCACTTGATTTGCAGGAACTGGATCTTGAGCTTGATGAGCTGATCAAGCTGGTATATTCAGAATTATAAAACTGCAAAGTTTCACTCCTCAATTTTGCCTTTGAAGCTTTTGGATTCGCTGGACGTGACCTCGAAATAGGGTTTGATGAAGCCCACTTTTCTTCCCAATCAAAAGGTATGATCCAAAGCTCTAAGCTTCTATTTTTATGAGGAGCTTCCAGCCGTGGTCACAGATTTAAAAAATTCCCATTTTTGCAGAAGCCCTAATTTTCCACTTTTCTGATCAAAGTCCCGAACTAGGGTCTGATCAAGCCCGGCCTTCTACCCAACCAAAAATTCTGATATTGGTCTCTAAATTTTGATTTTGATGAGTAGCATCCAGCCGTGGTCTCCTATTACAATAATTCCAACTTTCTCCGAAGCCTTGAATTCCGGAAGCCATGAATGAAGGTACTCAAAAATAATTCTGTTTTGTCAGAAATATGTACCTGATTGTTTCTAGTGTAAATCCGAACTTTTCAATCCATAGGGTCTGAAAAAAAAATTTGAGCTAGCCCGACCTGTTATCTTTCCATCTCGATAGGTCTGACCTCAATTGGATTCTCTGAGAGAGAGTTATGCCAAGTGTCGCAACGTGACCTGTTTATGGGATAATACGGGAGAGTGAACTTGTACGGCTTTCTTTGTGTCACTATTTCAACTTCGGCCTCTGCAAAAAAATTTTGAGATATTCCGACATGTTATCTTTCCATCCCGACAGGTATAACCTCAATTGTATTCTCTGAAAGAGAGTTATGCCAAGTGTCGCAACGTGACCTGTTTATGGGATAATACAGGAGATTGAACTTGTACAGTGTGCCACGTGTCACTGGTTCAACTTCGGCCTCCAATTTTTTTTTTCTGAGATGTTACAGTCTGTGTACTACCTGTCCCTTTTTACGAAATTTCATTTGGAGCTTCCTAGCCCAAGATATGACCTTTTTCCCAAGGTCACCTGATTTTGACTCAGATCTGGAAGAGGCAGAAACCCTATATTGTACAGATCATAAATCACAATGTACAGCGAATTAGAGGTTTTCCTTTGGACACAAGGTACATGGGGATTTAATCTTCGCCCTGTCAAGGTTTCAAAACTGAACACTTCGCCAAAACGGATTTATAGCGAAAGTTCTACGATGACTGGTTTTTTCTATATCAAGCCCTAGCATCGTAAGTGCAACAAGTGTCATACATGCCATATCATGCCTTCTTTCAGGCTAGCTCTGATACCATGTTAAATTTTCAGAATTTACTTCAATATGATCTAGGATCTCAACTGAGAGAACAACATGTACAACAAATCTACATCATATCATTCATGGACACAATAATGCAAGCACAAGAGAGACACCGAATTTACTTGGGGAAAACCATAAAGGTGAAAAAACCCAATAACTTCCTCAGAGATAGATAGAGCAATGATACAACCATAATACAAGAGATAGTCTTCTCCTAGCAGCAGAGCCTCCTCCTCCACAAGTGCGCCACTCTCCACAGTGTGAGTGAGAGAATAGAATGTTTAAAATGAGAGAGAGACACTCTCTATTTATACACTAACTTGACTTGACCTTTACTCAACTAGGTCGGCCTCAACTTAACCACCTAACATAATGCTGACTAGGCCGACCCCCACTAGGGTGTTCTAATAACCCTTTGACCCACATGGCCGACCCCCAATAGGGTGGTCTAATAACCCTTCAAGTATAAGTTACGACACTTACAATATAAATGACGACACTTCCGTATAGAGGAATAGTAACATCTCTATAGGAATACAACCACTTCCGTATAGAGGAATAATAACATCTCTATAGGAATACAATATACATATATGTGAAATACATTCCGAAGTTACATATACATCAACACTCCCTCTTAACTAGGAAGGTATTTTCGACACAGGTCTTCTAGCACAAGTCATCTTCTCTGGATCATCGTCACTAGATAATCGTCATCGATTCATCATCATCGGCACTGCTGCTGCTATCTCAATCAATCTCTAAATCTACTCGTCATAGGAAGTTCTACAGGGCCAGTCCTTTTTCATACTGGATGTAGGCCCACCACCTGCAGGTCTTCGTCATCACTGGCCATACTGTGGAATTCTCAGGACTTATTACGTGCGTCACAAAACCTGGCTGCAGCATCCCAGGCTATTACGAGCACACAGCTCTACCTGTAGGATCTCCCAGGAGCACATTACATGTGACCCATCACAAAACCTGGATGAAGCATCCCAGGCTGTTACGAGCACACAGCTCTACCTGTCAGATCTCCCAGGAGCACATTACATGTTATCTCACCACAAAAACTGGCTGAAGCATCCCAAGTTGTTACGAGCACACAGCTCTACCTGTCGGATCTCCCAGGAGCACATTACATGTGGTCCACCACAAAACCTGGCTGAAGCATCTGAGGCCTTTTTCATCCTATCCAGATCTCCCCGGAGCAAATTACATGTGGTCATGGCAAAACCTGGCTGAAGCATCTGAGGCCTTTTTCATCCTGTCCAGATCTCCTAGGAGCAAATTACATGCCATAGGAAAAAACCTCGAAAGAGCATCTGCCAGATATCCCAGGGCATAGATTACATGCCATAGGAAAAACCTTGAAGGACTATCTGCAGATCTCCCAGGGCACAAATTATATGTCCTCCCAAGAAAAACCTCGAAAGAGCATTTGCCAGATGTCCCAGGGTACGAATTACATGCCATAGGCAAAACATCGAAAGACCATCTGCAAATCTCCCAGGGCACAAATTACATGCTTACCTGCACAACCTATTCCACGGCCATAGAGTATCATCTGATACTCATCATACATCATCCTAATGTACACATGATCACCCTGATCATCATCACTGCAACATCCTGTTGCATGCCATCTGGAGAAGCTCATCATCCATGATCACCCTGATCATGCAATGCATCCATCTGATGCACACCAAGTATCTACCTGATACATATCATCATACATAGTGTATCCACCTGATACATAGATACATGATCCACACAATGTATCCATCAACATACATGATCTACCTGATCATACCTGATACATATCAATATACATGATCTACCTGATCATACAATGTATCCACCTAATACATATACAGATACATGGTCCAAGCATCCAACATGAAGCATATACGCAATACATAGAAATGATCCAACCGATCATATCCAGCATCCAACATGATGCGTACATATATATAAATGATCCAACTGATCATATCCAGCATCCAACATGATGCATACATACATATACATATAAATGATTCAACTGATCATACAAAGCAGAGACTAGAACATCATCCTGATGCTCATCATCCAACACTTACATCCACAGCCATGTGAAGGATCCTCCTTCCAACATGCTTGGAATGGCTTTAGCAAATGTGTCCATCACTTCTTCCTCGAAGTGTCATCAATCTGAAGAACACCAAGCCTCTCGCTGAAGTACTCGAACTTCACCCTGGCTAGTGGCTTCGTCAGCACATCTGCAATCTGCTTGTTCGTCGCAACATACAGGAGCTTGACAGCTCCTCTCTGCACCATATCCTTGATATAGTGATATTTGATCTCTATGTGTTTCGACCTGTCATGAAACACCGGATTCTCGGACAGCTTCACACAACTCTGGTTATCACAGAAGATACCAGTAGCATCCAATGGGAGATCAAATAACTCAGACAGTAGCTTCCGTAGCCATACTGCCTCACAACTAGCTGAACAGGCTGCAACATACTCTGCCTCAGCTATACTCAGTGCTACACAGGACTGCTTCCTGCTAAACCAAGAGATCACACCTGATCCCATACTGAAGCAGCACCCAGATGTGCTCTTCCTATCTACAGCACTGCCAGCCCAATCTGAATCAACATAACCCTATAGGTTAAACTTTTGATTCGCTTCATACTTGAGCCCAAAATCCACTATACCCTTCAGGTACCTCAGAACATGCTTTACAACAACCAGCTGAACACTCCTCAGCTCCGTCAGGAACTGGCTCAATGTGTTCACAGCAAAGCAAATATCTGGTCTCGTGTTCATCAGGTACATCAAGGACCCAATCATCTGAGGATACGTAGAGACATCAACCGGCTCAAATGAAGCATCGCATAGAAGCTTCAGATTCGATGCCATAGGTTTGGCCATAGCCTTGCAGTCCATCATCCCGAACCTCTTCAGGATCTCTACTGCATACTTCCCTTGTCCAAGGAAGATTCCATCACTCTGCCACACCTCCATTCCAAAAACAAATAGTGCATCATCCCCAAGTTCCTCAACTTGAACTCGGCAGCAAGCTTCCGCTATGTGTCGACAATCAATCTATCCTCACCTGATACAAACAGGTCATCCACATAGTAGTATCACCGGATTGCCTCCTCAAACTTGTAGTATAGGTTGGAACCCGCTTTACTCTTGGTAAAGACCAAACTGGATAGAAAGCTGCCTATCCTACCATACCAAGTTCTGCACATATATGATTTCCTGTCATGTGTCTCAGAACCAAGTGGCTGCTCCACATACACTTCTTCTTCAACTACACCATTCAAGAAAGTTGTCTTGAAATCCATCTGGTGTATCTTCTATTTCATCACTTTTATATTTCTCTATGATGCCGTCTGCAGCATGCTTGATTTTGATAGATCCATATGGAAGTCATAACAAACTTCCCTTCAGGTCTTGGGACTACATCCCAAACATCATTCTTCATGATCGACGTATCATGGCATTCTTCCCATATCCTGGTGTTATAGCTTGAAATGACACCTCTCCGTCCGTGACGACACTTGTTTCCCTTGGTCGCATGACGACACTTCTTGAGATCAAGTTCAGTCACACAATAGGACAATTTTGGATGGAGGAGTCATTTGGGACACTAAAAATGGTTGAAATTACCTCATTCTTGACCCATTTGATGTATATGACCCTTAGGAACATTTTTCCAGACCAAACTATCTCCTGAAAATGAGCAGAAAAGCCTGTTTTTGGCCATTTTTCACTATGAGCGCGACTCTACTGTTATAATAGTAGCGTGTGTACGCGACTTTACCTCATTCATAGTAGCGCCCATTGCCATATGTACGCGACTTTGTATACTATAGAGTAGCGTACACACTTGTTTTGGTCAAAAATCTCGAAATTCGAGTAAGTTAAGTTGGTTGGGAAACCTCTTGAGTGGTTGTAACTTCTTTTCCTCTTCCTCATTGACTATATAAGGAGGGTAGAAGGGTCATGTGAGAGGAGCAAGCCTAATTGCAAAGTTATGCTGGAGGAATGGAGACCCTCATCCCCCTCTCTTGTGCTTCAGTTTTGGTAAACCCTAGTACAATTGCTTAGAGGCTGGGATCCTTGGAGAACGGAAGCAGGAGACCTTGAATCTAGGTTTCGTGAAGTGCCAAGCTTGAAGGAAGGTATAATTGTATGTACTTGCTTTCATTCATTAATAAAGATCAGACGTTCTTCTCTTTCCAAATATGACCTATTAATGTGTCTTAAGATTTGATCACTGTTTGATTATAGTTTGATGTCTCTTTCCATTATAGATATCAGTATTATATATGTAGTCAAATGTATTTGAGAAAGGTATCAAGTTGTTTTGCAGGTCTGGGCATTGCGACACTGGATAAGCATTGAAGAGCGAGGGAGGAAAAGCTAGGATCAACCTTCTGAATAAGGTGCCTACATCTCTAAACCCTAATCTCTTCATTTATTAGTTATACTTGCAGAATGCTTGTAAGTCTATCTTTATCACCGTAAGTTGGTAGTTTCTCCCCTGAACTATAGGTGCATTTTCCCCACAACAGAATGCATTCTTTTGTGGGGAAAATGCACCTATAGTTCATTCTTTTGTGGGGAAAATGCACCTATAGTTCAGGGGAGAAACTACCAACTTACGGTGATAAAGATAGACTTACAAGCATTCTGCAAGTATAACTAATAAATGAAGAGATTAGGGTTTAGAGATGTAGGCACCTTATTCAGAAGGTTGATCCTAGCTTTTCCTCCCTCGCTCTTCAATGCTTATCCAGTGTCGCAATGCCCAGACCTGCAAAACAACTTGATACCTTTCTCAAATACATTTGACTACATATATAATACTGATATCTATAATGGAAAGAGACATCAAACTATAATCAAACAGTGATCAAATCTTAAGACACATTAATAGGTCATATTTGGAAAGAGAAGAACGTCTGATCTTTATTAATGAATGAAAGCAAGTACATACAATTATACCTTCCTTCAAGCTTGGCACTTCACGAAACCTAGATTCAAGGTCTCCTGCTTCCGTTCTCCAAGGATCCCAGCCTCTAAGCAATTGTACTAGGGTTTACCAAAACTGAAGCACAAGAGAGGGGGATGAGGGTCTCCATTCCTCCAGCATAACTTTGCAATTAGGCTTGCTCCTCTCACATGACCCTTCTACCCTCCTTATATAGTCAATGAGGAAGAGGAAAAGAAGTTACAACCACTCAAGAGGTTTCCCAACCAACTTAACTTACTCGAATTTCGAGATTTTTGACCAAAACAAGTGTGTACGCTACTCTATAGTATACAAAGTCGCGTACATATGGCAATGGGCGCTACTATGAATGAGGTAAAGTCGCGTACACACGCTACTATTATAACAGTAGAGTCGCGCTCATAGTGAAAAATGGCCAAAAACAGGCTTTTCTGCTCATTTTCAGGAGATAGTTTGGTCTGGAAAAATGTTCCTAAGGGTCATATACATCAAATGGGTCAAGAATGAGGTAATTTCAACCATTTTTAGTGTCCCAAATGACTCCTCCATCCACAATTGTCCTGTTGTGTGACTGAACTTGATCTCAAGAAGTGTCGTCATGCGACCAAGGGAAACAAGTGTCGTCACGGACGGAGAGGTGTCATTTCAAGCTATAACACCTGGGAACTTCAATATCTTCAATAGATAATTTTTTTGCTGAACAAATGTTGTAGTTCTTCTTTTGTAGGTGATGGCATACGATCTTTCCTACACAACAAGTTAAATTGCATGATTAGAAAACATCTCATAGTTTTCAGAACAGATTCTTACACATAAAGAAATATGTCATACAGTCATGCAATTATCTTAGCCAATGCTTCAATACAACATTTATCCATATCCCGTAACTTTCTAGATGCCTTCCAATCTCTACCAGAACATTGTTAAGAGTGTGCACAACTCCCAACATGTCAGCAAATAGGTTTCATTCTAGATAAGTAGCAATGGAACGTTGTACAGTGCCATAGGCTACTTACCCATGCAAATTAGTAGTATATTGTTCATCAATGCAACTATTCTAATATGCATAATACACAACCTAATTCTAGGAACATCAATATATACATTATTGAACAGTATTATTTAAACAATAAAATATGCAAGTAATGACAATTCAAATACTTATCTTTGTTTGTTTGTTGGGTTGACTCCCTCTCAGTCTTTGCTTCTTTTCTGCAACTCCATTCTTATGTGGATTGTGAGAAGTGGTCAACTCTCTCTGAATATTTGCATCCTTGCAGAAACTACTGAAGTGTGCTCCTTTGCTTTCTTGCAGGAACAACTGGAGTGTGCTCCCTCTTGATCTTTGCTTCCTGGATTACCTGTCCTTGAACTTACAACCATCCTTAATCACTATGCATGCTTATTAGTATCATCATTGTATTATCCTTGAGGTCTCATACATAATCACACATTTATTAGTATACTCTTAATACTATCTTAAACATGTATATTCATGATCATTCACAGATAATAAACATTAGTATTCAAGGTTTCAGTGAAGTCTTCTTTTACTCATACATTTTCTTATTTGATCATATGACTCTTCTGGTTAGTTGAATCATCAATCAAGATAAGATATATAATATGCATAAAACATGTGATTATTCAAACCTATACCTTCATGATTCTTCTGGTTAGTCATATCATCAATTATGGTAAGAAACATAATATGCATACAACCATGATTATTCAAACCTATGACTTCATGAATAATCATTATCAACAACACAACAGTATAAGATCCTAACACAAGGTAGGATTCTAGCTTGATATAGGAAAAACATACCTGGATTAGCATGCTAGCTAGTTATGTCTAACATACCTGCATAATGTCTTCTGGTTCTCTTCAGTGACTTGTGCTAGTAACCTGCATGTCTCATGAGTTAACCATTGTACAACCAAGTTATACATACCTCGAAAGTAGATCTTCTATGTGATCCATGACAATGGATGAATCTTTGTCTTCATGTCACCATGAGCATATGTTCTTGAAGTAGAACATGATTTGACTTTCTTGGTGTACCTTTTGTGTTAGCAAACAACATAAACCTCATACAACATCACAATGCATTAGTACAATCATAAGTGTCAAAACCTTAATCAATGAATATCTTCTATAAGGTAATACGACAAGTCTAGTAATTAATCAAGATTGTATTGTAATGATATGAAGACAAACATATCATAAACTTAATCATGAACATAATTCGAAATATACCTGTAAGCCATACCTATCAAGATTGCTTGTAATCTTCTTATGGAAGGCCTTAGCCTCATCTCCCTCTAAAACAGGAACTTCTTCACTTATGCAGGTGACCAATCCATCCTCTTCTAGGATTAACCCAATCCACTTGATTTGCAGGAACTGGATCTTGAGCTTGATGAGCTGATCAAGCTGGTATATTCAGAATTTGAAAACTGCAAAGTTTCACTCCTCAATTTTGCCTTTGAAACTTTCGGATTTGCTGGACGTGACCTCGAAATAGGGTTTGATGAAGCCCACTCTTAATCCCAATCAAAAGGTATGATCCAAAGCTCTAAGCTTCTATTTTTATGAGGAGCTTCCAGCCGTGGTCACAGATTTCAAAAATTCCCATTTTTGTAGAAGCCCTAATTTTCCACTTTTGTGATCAAAGTCCCGAATTAGGGTCTGATCAAGCCCGGCCTTCTGCCCAACCAAAAATTCTGATCTTGGTCTCTAAATTTTGATTTTGATGAGTAGCATCCAGCCGTGGTCTCCGATTACAATAATTCCAACTTTCTCCGAAGCCCTAAATTCTGGAAGCCATGAATGAGGGTACTCAAAAATAATTCTGTTTTGTCAGAAATATGTACCTGATTGTTTCTGGTGTAACTCTGAACTTTTCAATCCATAGGGTTTGAAAAATGTTTTTGAGATAGCCCGACCTATTATCTTTCCATCCCGACAGGTCTGACCTCAATTGGATTCTCTGAGAGAGAGTTATACCAAGTGTCGCAACGTGACCTATTTATGGGATAATACAGGAGAGCGAACTTGTATGGCGTGCTTCGTGTCACTGTTTCAACTTCGGCCTCTGCAAAATTTTTTTGAGATATGACGACATGTTGTCTTTCCATCCCGACAGGTATTACCTCAATTGGATTCTCTGAAAGAGATTTATGCCAAGTGTCACAACGTGACTTGTTTATGGGATAATACAGGAGATCGAACTTGTACAGCGTGCCATGTGTCGCTGGTTCAACTTCGGCCTCCAAATTTTTTTTTTTGAGATATTACAGTCTGTGTACTACCTGTCCCTTTTTTCAAAATTTCATTTGGAGCTTCCTAGACCAGGTTATGACCTTTTGCCCAAGGTCACCTGATTTTGACTCAGATCTGGAAGAGGCAGAAACCCTATATTGTACAGATCATAAATCACAAAGTACAGCAAATTAGAGGTTGTCCTTCGGACACAAGGTACATGGGGATTTAATATTCGACCTGTAAAGGTTTCAAGTCCGAACACTTCCCCAAAACGGATTTATAGCGAAAGTTCTACGATGACTGGTTTTTTCTATATCAAGCCCTAGCATCGTAAGTGCAACAAGTGTCATACATGCCATATCATGCCTTCTTTCAGGCTAGCTCTGATACCATGTTAAATTTTCAGAATATACTTCAATCTGATCTAGGATCTTAACTGAGAGAACAACATGTACAGCAAATCTACAGCATATCATTCATGGACACAATAATGCAAGCACAGGAGAGACACCGAGTTTACTTGGGGAAAACCATAAAGGTGAAAAACCCCAATAACTTCCTCAGAGATAGATAGAGAAATAA
The DNA here is from genome assembly GCA_027924585.1 of Larix kaempferi. Taxonomy (NCBI): domain Eukaryota; kingdom Viridiplantae; phylum Streptophyta; class Pinopsida; order Pinales; family Pinaceae; genus Larix; species Larix kaempferi. Next base: position 21,320,179 of record BSBM01000625.1, read on the forward strand.
TACAACCATAATAAAAGAGATAGTCTTCTCCTAGCAGTAGAGCCTCCTCCTCCACAAGTGCGCCACTCTCCACAGTGTGAGTGAGAGAATAGAATGTGTAAAATGAGAGAGACACACTCTCTATTTATACACTAACTTGACTTGACCTTTACTCAACTAGGTCGGCCTCAACTTAACCACTTAACATAATGCTGACTAGGCCGACCCCCACTAGGGTGGTCTAATAACCCTTTGACCCACATGGCCGACCCCCAATAGGGTGGTCTAATAACCCTTCAAGTATAAGTTACGGCACTTACAATATAAATGACGACACTTCCGTATAGAGGAATAATAACATCTCTATAGGAATACAACCACTTCCGTATAGAGGAATAATAACATCTCTATAGGAATACAATATACATATATGTGAAATACATTCCGAAGTTACATATACATCAACAATATGCACTATTATTTTGGTAATCTGTGGTAAAAAAAATGGTTTATGAACAATTTTGATTGTGTAAAATGATTGTAGAGGACTTTTACAGAGTATAACAAAACTTCTGAAGGAATATGTAGGTGAATTTAACATATGGAAGCAGAAATATGTTCAAGAAGCACCTGGAGGATGGATTTCTTAAACTTAAAAGAGAGCATGGATGGACTAAGATTTGATTCAAAGAATTCAACAGTTCTTTAACACAAATGAAAGGAAAATCATGATTTTCTCCATGGATTCTTATGCAACAAGACATTTATGGAAACAATAATAGTTGAAAAATTCAGATATCATTGCATTCTCAAAAAAATTCAAACATAAACCAGAGGTCAAACAATATTTGAAATCTTTGACATTAATTTCAACATTCATCAACACAAAGCATCACCGATGCTAAATGAATTTGAATTTGATGCTCAAACTTTATTAATTCTCTCATGAAATACTTCATAGATATGGAAACAATATAACAATGGACACAAATAGAGGGGAAACATCTGTGAAGTACTCTGTAATCTTAATCTCATTCAAGGATATTACAGTACAAAATAGATCATCGACTCAACAATCAGATAGAGCACCTCTACACTAAATTGTCAGTCTTGAATATTACATTTGTTTTATAATATATATAGCTCTTTTGGTTTAACCAAATTCATTTGGCCCTAACAAACTTCTAATTTTATCATTTTCAGGATGAGTTTCTAACTAATTTTTGAGCTTTTTACTCTTGACTCTTTTTACTACCAGTTTTCTTCTTTCCTTTTACTTGCATGCTATGTCCTTACATGTACACATTAGGTGGCACATGTGACTGCCAGTAGTTTGAATTGTTGATTGTACATTAGGTGGAACTCTTTCTTGGTGTATCTGATGCATCATCTGGATGTTGGCTTGACCTCCCGGTGGCATGAAGGACAATGGAGGTAGTTGATTTATAAACTAACTTGGCACCGTGGGATATTGTTGACAACTCTTCTCACATGTTGGTGCACTGGAAGTTTGTCCTGCAGTTTGGATCTGAGGAGGTAAGGCTATCTTATAATAATTTGACGCCAATTTCCAGTCCTTGCCTATTGGAATTGGGTGGGATTTCAATGCTTCCAAAGCTATATCTGCATTAGTGTGTTTTTCATACAATATTGGACCTAATTCCTTTATAAACCTCTTCAAATTAATCCATATTTGGAATTGAGGTCTCAATATTTCAATCACTTGCTCCCCTATTATGAAACCTTATAATGGATCAGACTATGGCATCTCATTTCTCTTTTGATTCAGCTTTACTCTGTACTCTTGTTTAGGAAACATATTTCCATTACCGTCCCAAGGGTGAGGCAAACCAAACTTGATCACTCTATAAGCATTTATATCATCTACCAGAGAATTCATATGAACTTGATTTCTTCTCCATAGGGCCTGCTTGGTGATCATATGATTAGTTATTTTAATAAGTTGTGTTCTATTGGTGATATGTAGTTCTTCTAGCTGCCTTTTGCTTCTATTGTTTAGATATTCAATTATATTTTAAGCTTCTCTAGGCTTCTCTCCCAACTGTGTTTCCATTGCTTTTACCTCTTCTTTGACAAACTTGTACATTTACCATTCCTCTTGAATTAATTCATACCGATCCCATTCATTCATGAACACTTGGGATATATTTTCCCATAAGGACTGATTTATTCTTCTGATTAAATATTCCCATTCTACATCCACCTTTAGCTTAGTTTTTTCAATCTTTAACTCAGTTATCTCGTTTTGGATATCATGGATGTCATCTTCTTTCTTAGCTATCTCTTCCTCCAACTCTAAGATTATCCCATCTTTTTGGGCCATTTCAGTCTCCAACTCTCTAATTCTACTATATTTATCAACATGCTTTTCTACCGGTTGTTGATTTGTATGCTGCATAGGGGTGTCTTCATCCATGACATCTATGACTTCCTTTTCAACATTCTACTTTTCAAGCTCACTTGTGACTTGTTCTACTACTTTTGTTGATGGTTCTCCTTCTTCAACATTAGAGGGAAGGCTTTCATTACCCTGTTCAATGGATATGGAAGTCTTTTGCATCTTTAGGGAGGCAATTTGCCACCTGAGTTCATTAATTTCATCATTCCTATCTTCATCTAGCTTTTTAAACTGTAACATATTGGCATATATATATTTTCACTCTCTTCTTGGGCTTGCCTAAGCTCAGGTGTCTAAACTGGTTGGATTGTTGGGAGATTTAATTGCTTTCTCAAATGAGCAATTTCATTGTCCTTTTCCTTCAAAATAGCTGCAACATGTGTACTATCACCTGAAAGAAATTATTTTATTCTCCAAGTCATTAATGATAACCTATTTGGCCCTCACTGTCACTTTCTCTCCTTTCCATAGATCTTCAAACCTTTCCAAAGTGGTTTTGAGCTTATTTTTTGTTTTGATTGATTAAACCACCTCTTTACATATCATATCACCAACTTATTTAAATAAGTATACCTTTTCTACCTAATCAAACTGGATGAAATATATTTTGTATTCATCATCCCTATAATTATCCAAGCTAGTGGGATGTGGCACCATAGGCTGCACTACAAACCATCTCAAAATATCATCTTTATGATCTACTATTGTAAGTAGCCTTTTTCCTAATGCTCCTAATTGCTTCTTTATTTGATTCATCATCTTGACATTTCTTTCTCTGATGTTCTTGTATTTAGTTTGTAAGTATGTTTCTATTTGCACTAGCCCTACTGAAGGCGATTCTGAGGGTCATGTATGTATCATTTTGGTCTTTGTATACTTCGTAGAAGGGTAGTGAGTGAAATTTATCGCTAACCATGTTCTTTGGTATGGCAGCGGTGGGATCATGTCCATTAATTTTGTGATAATCTTGATTGTTTCTTCTTCTTCAGCCTCTTGCCCCTTAGTTCTAACCCTTTTGGATGGAAGATCATGCTCAACTTCATCTACATCCATGTATGTGGAAAGATCCACTATTCCACTTTTCTAACCTACTTGCCACTCATTTTCCCTCTCTTCCTCCATTCTTCTTTGGGTTTCCAGTACTTCTTCCCAGATTTCTAAATTTGCAATCCTTTTCCAATCTAGTCTTAGGATAGGCTAATATGCATCATTTTTTTAACGGATAAATCTGTCGATGCAGACACCAACTGATCTCCCTAGTCCGAATGGTTCGGATCTAGAACAAAGCAAAATAAGAATGAAAACCTTTCCCTCGATCTATCAAATTACTTAAATACAAAGAGTCAAGTCCATACCTTATTTAGGAAGGTCGTCCTCATAACTTGAAGCTTTCGTGATCTTGATTGTTGATGAAGAGATTACCTGCAAAAGATTCATGAGGAAAAAGACAAGAAACTACAAGATAACATGATACATCTAAGTAATTGACCAAGGAGAACTACTATAAATGAAATTACACATCATTTATGGGAAAGGAAGACATTGATGTATTAATTAAAATAGAGGAAAGAATTACAACCAATGAAGCCTTGCCTCAATTTGCCAAACATGGAAGAACAATTTTGTGGCTCAATTTCTACAGCATTTGGCTACCCTCATTTCAACCCCCTATTCCCATGAAGAGGAGCTTCATTTATAGGCCAAAAGAGAGGAGGATGAGAGGAGAGAATTAGGGAGAAGGAGGAGGTGGGATCCTACTAAGCTGGGAGGTGAGTAAGATCCACCCTGTATGGAAGGGATAAGCCTCCACGAGGGTCTCCTTCAAGAGAATTCTTGAAACTTCTCTTTTTTCCCTCCGTACAGGCATCAACGCACCCTAGACAGTAGCAACATGTGTCAGTGACGCACTTTGTAATGGAGCAAGGGGCGTCTATCAAGAAATACGTGCTTTGCTAGAAGGCAAGGTGCGTCGGCCTCTCTAAACAAGGTTTTTTCAAGGAAAAACCCTCATGACTCATCTTCCAAGGATTTTGGTCAAGTACTTCAAGTATTTAGGCAAGGATAAAGTGTACATGGTTCGTAATCATGATGAGTACAAAATTTCTGTGTAACAGAATGCCCCCCAAAGTATGAAGCTAGAGTAACAGGATAGGTGAAATACTTTGATGGATAAAGTATAAAAGATCGAGGCAAGGAACCATTGGTTGGAAATCTATCAACAATAACCAAGGATCTTTTGCAGTACAATAATTTTATCATCCCAACGACTCACGACATGGTTGCCGACCAATACATTGCAGATCCAAATTGATACTAACCGATGATATGGCCACCAAAATACAACGTGGATCCATATCTAAATGACTGAACACAATTATGGCTACTAAAATACAAGCGTAGATCCATGATGAGATAATAACACAGCCACGACCAATACAAGAGTGGATGTGTGTGACAATACATTAACGAGGTCTCCATCATAACATCTGTGTGGGGACCTACTAAAAAATCTCCATCGCAACTTGGGTGTAATAGTAAGACATCAGAACAACCCAGGGTCTTCTACTTGTTCCCGAAATGATACGAATCTTACCATGTGATTACAATGTGTTGAAGTCGAACATGGTAGAAACCACTTGATTACCTGTCAATAATGTGAACCGTTAACAAGTGCGAGGGAAATCACCAATGATGACAATGATCCCCAAGGAATCACTTGTACATCCCAACGAATGCGAATAAATGAGTTGGAGTTGAACATTTGTAGAATCATTCGATCAAAGGTCAATGATGTAAACCTACTGTCGAAAGCGAGGAAACCTGCCATTGAGGCATGTAGGATCCAAGGTACCAACTATTTTCTATGTCTAATTCCTGGATAATGAGATGATTTCAACATGAACGGACTCGTCGGAGGAAGGCCATGATGCATCCCATATCATCGACACGAAACTGACACAGGAAGTGATATAAGTTGGTAGATCAAATGAGTGTGAACTTACACAAAGGTGTAATGGTAAACAGGGATGACTGACACAATAGAAGGTTTAATGACTGTGAAGGTTGATTCTGGCCAAAGACTTCCTTTGAACATTTAATGGCACGACAAGTGACTTGACATCATTGAATCAACATAGCAAAGACCAAGACATAATGCAACAAATTACTGAAGCATTCTTCGGAGTACCCAAAGGAGTATAATGACTCATGGAATTGGTATGACTCGAAGACAAGCTGACTATCCAACTGTTTGACTAGAATGTAGACAGGTGCCATGTTAAAAGGTTACTTTAAGCTACCATTAATAGAGACTCAAATGCATCTTCCCATTCCCTTAATTTCCCCATCATGATGGATGAGTGCCTCTTTGATTTTTAACGAGCTGGAAGAGGGTAACAAATCCTCGATGTAGCTCATCATATGATGAGTCCAATCTCATATGTTTTACGAACCTGAGAAAGGAAAGGTTCGGTCCCAAAAAGGGTCCTTCCATGTATAATTTTACGAGTTCAAAGAAGGTAAACTCGGTGATGTTTCACATTTAGAGAGTCTAAAACGGTTAAAAGAAGACTCCTAATGGTTCTCTTTCGTAAAAGTTAGTCTCCTCACCTGAAAAATGATAAAACAACGTGAGAGAGAACTCTTCTAATCATGATTGACTAGAGTATTCCTTTTTCGTAAATAGTCTAAACAGTCCGAAAAAGGCATAAACTATCACCGGATATACGTCCTTTCAAATCCTTTTACGAGCGTAAAAGAAACAAGTTCACTCGGTAATCTTTTCCTATTTTAGGAGTCTGAAAAGAGCTTAAAGAGGACTCCATGTACAACTTTGTCATGGTTGATGACCAAGTACGACAAAGGAAAAAGTAAACTCGGCACAGTTCCTTTTTCGTAAGTAGTCTAGCGAGGCCGGATAAAGTGATAAACCTACACTTGTCAAGCACACCTTTTCACTCAATTTTTTAACGAACACGATAATGGTATCAAAAGCACTCATAATATTTTTCATGTTTGCACTAGAGCATGAAAAAGTAAAAAGTAAGCTCAAACCACTTTTCATGTTTCAACCAGAGCACAAAAAAAGTGAAAAGTAAGCTCAATACCATCTTACTATTTTTAACGAGCTCGAATATAGGTGAAAAGAATTCTCATGATGTCTGATTCATTTTTTAACGAGCTTGTAACAGAAAATAAACTATACTCAGTATAATTCCCATTGGCAGGTTTCTTCCCAACATGATATCCAGAGGTGGAAGTTTTCCCCGAGCATAAGAAGCTAATGGATTACCTCTAGTATGATGTCCAGAGGCTGGAGACATGCCCCCCAAGCTTCATTTCATTCACCTACTCTTTTCCTTCATCCAACCAAAGTCATGATGACTAATAGGACTATATTCACCACAGGAGGAAGAAGAAAGAGGATTAAATAGCATAGGCAAATGAAATGAAGGTTGAGATATTAAATATGGTGAAAGACTCGACTCAAGAGGAGGGAACTTGTTTCATTTTCTAATGAGCTTGACACAAGAAAAGAAACATGCTCGTAGGGTGATGTTTCATTTTGTAACGAGCTTGACATAGGAATAGAACTTTGCTTATGGTCATCTGTTTCATTTTTTAACGAGCTTGACACAGGAATAGAACTATGCTCATGGTCATCTGTTTCATTTTTTAACGAGCTTTACACAGGAATAGAACTCTTCTCATGGTCATATGTTTCATTTTTATGCAAGATTGAAATCAAAGGTAAACTATGCTTGGGAATGGTTTCATTTTTACACAAGCTTGAAATTGAAATTAAACTATGCTTGGGAATGGTTTCATTTTTACACAAGCTCGAAGCCAGAGATAAAATGTGCGTGTACGGGTCTTGTTTCATTTTTTAATGAGCTTAAAATTGAACGAAAAGTATGCTCATAATGGCCTATTTCATTTTTTAACGAGCTTGACACGGAAAAGGAACTATGTCCATGCCTCTTCATGGCTTCTAAGAGGACGACGCTCCAAAAGGAATACATGTTGAAGGATAATCCTCGATCATGGATTCTAAGAGGTCCTCATTGGAAGGAAGATAAACCATGTCAACTCTCAAATCCAAGGTTAAAGAAGATGAGCAATCAAAGAGAAGCTCATGTTCAACGGAAGTTGGGAGCATGGGATATAATGCCACATAATTTACCTGCAGCGGGTAAGATACCGCATGGACATAAGTTAGATAACCGATAGTCGAACGATAGTTAACAAACGAAAGTTGGTCGATAGTCACAATGCGTCCGTCATGAGGGAAAGACAACACTCGGAAGAGTGTGGACACGAGAGATTTCATCGCATAGACATAATCTCGTACAAGGAGCAAATTAAAATCCAAAGGACTCAGAACTACCAAAACATCAATAAAGACCATTTTCCACCTAATGAAATAGGCAACTAAGGAACAACCCCCAAAGGTTGATTGATTCCTTTGTTAAAAGCTAACAGATTCTGACTAATGGGCACAATCTGTGGGGAACCCATATCCTTCCAAGCATTTGAGGACAAAATGCTAACTATGACACCTTCATCAATTATAGTATGAGTTACATCTATATGACCAAGCTGCACAATGATTTCGAAAGGTAGATAGGAAGTAAGGCGAGGTGCAGAGAGTTTGTTCCAATCGATAAAAATCAACTGATTTCGAACCAAAGGTGGAATACTGTAAGCCTCATTACTTGGGGGAGGTCCTATAAAAGAAGGAGTAGTGCTCCCCTGCATGGTAGAATTTGTATTAACAAGAATAACTTGAGAGGTATTAGATTCACTCTCTAACGGGAGAGCGGGATCGATCGCGGATAAAACTAGATCGACCGCTTGGGTTTCACTCTTCAAGGGAGGAGTGGGATCAACCGAGGATGAAACTAGATTGACCACTTGGGTTTCACTCTTTAAAGGAGGAGTGGGATCGACCGAGGATGAAACTAGATTGACCACTTGGGTTTCACCCTTCAATGGAGGAGTGGGATTGACCGAGGGTGAAACTAGATCAACCACTTGGGTTTCACTCTTTAAGGGAGAAGTGGGATCGACTGAGGATGAAACTAGATCAAACACTTGGGTTTCACTCTTCAAAGGAGGAGTGGCATCAACCGAGGATGAAACTAGATCGACCACTTGGGTTTCACTTTTCAAGGGAGGAGTGGGATCAACCAAGGATGAAACTAGATTGATCACTTGATCAACCGACAACAATTCAAGAGGCAATTTACTACAACTCGTTGGAGGATGTGATCGAGACACATAAATAAATTCCAATAATTGGGAAGCTTCGTCCATGTGGGGACAAAAGTAAGTACGATGCATGTCCTTACATAATAAGCAAGGATTCTTGACTTTATTTTTTCGACTCTTAACCAAAGAGTCATTGGTTGACAAGGTATCATTAGTATGATGTCTAGAGGATGACGATATGGGTCATTCCTAATATTGCGACCATACTTCTAAGACCTTGGGAATACCAGTGTAATCCTTAAGAAAATGGGGCCCCACGCAAAGCCTGCAAGGGAACTTAGGTTTACGAAGATTCGAAACAAGTTCATCAATACTCCTAGCATGATGATCAATGGCTGGTGGATTTCCAACATGATGGTCAGAGGTTGAAGCTTTGACCTTCTGCTTAGTGTTCTTATTCTTAGCCTTCCTTTTCTTCTTCTTCTTATCCACCTACTTACTAATGTCGTAGTTGTCATTAGGAGAAGAGGAAGAAAGGGAAGCAGACTCAACATTTGACTAAGAAGGCGAAGGATCAACGCGAGGTTGATTCTCTTGTGGGGAAGGACTGTGATCTGACACAATCGGGGCACTTGGGATAACCGGATTGGAGAATAACCATACTGGTAATCCTATAGTCAATCTAGGAAGGCTCATTGTGGCCATGAAGGGAGGACCAACACTTCCAAATGGAGGAGAAACAAAAGAAATACTCTGAAAGGGTCTCTTGGTTGGTAGTCCCGGAATATTTTTCCATATCTAAACTCTCTAAGAACCTCTAAATTACCACACAAATCAAACACTACTCGAATCTAAAAGAAATAAGCAGTCTGTGAAAGGAATGGATAAATAAGCCAAATACTGACATGATTATCAAATTTTCACAACTCGCGATATACTATAGGGTCCAACAGTTATTCTTAGCCCAATATTTCAGAGCACTAACCGAGGAGTATTGGGACCGTACCCCTAACCGTATAACCCAACCACCTAGAAGTACGTGCATATTAATCTCCCCGAGTGTTGTTCTCGGTGTATTGCAACAACAAGACGGCCAATAGGTCTACTCAGATAGTTCCAGGATTTTAAAGGGGTCTCCCGATATACGCAAGGTACGTGGGAGCTCAAATCCGTAGTAGTGCCATCTAATGCACAATCGTACGAAAGGGGCCTTCCTATATATCGTCGAGTATGTGAAGTACCTTTATATATACCCAAAGGTACGTGAAAGGTCGTTCAATATACCAACGAGTACGTGGAAGAACCGCACAGACCCTGAAATGCAGTGCAGGAAAATAACAATGGCTCCTACACTTTAAGACGCTAGAACACGTCTCTAACCTATCATTTAAGTTGCTAAATATTTTAACTTAACTAGTGCTTGATTTTATCTTATGCGGTTAAGTGGATGCATGAAATGTAGACTTGTAAAGTAAACAAGATGCACCACTAATCTAAATGAAATTCAAACCTTTCATTTTTCGATGAAGTCCTATTTAAAGAGAGAGTAAGAGTTTATTTTTCCCAACTGAACAACCCTATGCAAATGCCATTTTAACTTTTTCAAACATGGTAGAAACAAGCCAATCCACACCAAAGCAGAAAATATTTGGAAACCTTAATATGGGTCAAAGAGACTGTAGGATACCTTTTAAAGAGAAATGCAATTCATTTCGCTTAAAAATGCATGCAAAATACTAGTTTTGACTAAAGGGGCCAAACATGGCTCAAAATTTCAAGAAGACCCAAAAAGGCAATTTTTTTGCTTTAACAAATAATGGGAGAGTAGATCTTTAATGAAAAGAAGAAAGTATCTAATAATTATTTCCAAACAAGAAAGAACATTTTCTAACCCCTAACTATGCAAAACCTAAAAGTACTTTTCTTTTCTTTTATAAAACTCAAATCTGAACCAAAACAAGACTAGCTAAAAGCAAAACTCTTTTTGGAATTTTCATAAATATTTCAAATCTAAGAAAGAAAGCGAAAATAAAGTTATTTATTTAAACTAAGATGGAAACAAAATATTTTCTTCTCTTCAACTGTAGAAAGCATGAAACACTGTACCAACCCAATCACAAACCAAGCAACAGGGCATTGAAAGGTCTGGCAGAAAATCAAGCAAAAAAAAAAAAGGTCGACACGGGTTGCAAGTATACACCAGAGTGTCAGTGGGGAATTGACGCGGTCTGCTAAAGAGAAAAGCACGGCGGTGATGCACTCTGTCCGAAGGAAAAGCACGTCAGTCTAACAGTGACGCACTATACATGAAGGTAAAGTGCGTCAGGCAACCCAAAAAATTGAAAAATGAAGGATTTTCAAACCAATCAATAGACTTCAGCGTGTGATACCTAAAGGGAATTATACAGTGGCATATAGATAGTCAGATATACCAATTGGATGTGATATACCAATTGAAAATTAAGCCAGATCTAATCAGAAATAAGGCAAGTAAGGAATATCTACAACTTAAATAACTCGGTCCCCAGTATGGTCGCCAATTTTGTTAACGGATAAATCTGTTGGTGCGGACACCAACTGATCTCCCTATTCCGAATGGTTCAGATCTAGAACAAAGAAAAATAAGAAGGAAAAATTTTCCCTATATATATCAAATTACTTGAATACAAAGAGTCAAGTCCATACCTTATTTACGAACGTCGTCCTCATAACTTGAAGCTTTCGTGATCTTGCTTGTTGATGGAGAGATTACTTGCAAAATATTCACGAGGACAAAGATAGGAAACTACAAGATAACATGATACATCTAAGCAATTGACCAAGGAGAACTACTATAAATGAAATTACACATCATTTATGGGAAAGGAAGACATAATTGAAGTATTAATTAAAATAGAGGAAATCATTACAACCAATGAAGCCTTGGTGTTGAAGATCCTTTCTAATGGAACCTTGCCTCAATTTTCCAAACATGGAAGAATGGTTTCCTGGATCAATTTCTACAGCATTTGGGTACCCTCATTTCAACCCCCCAATCCCATGAAGAGAAGCTTCATTTATAGGGAAAAATATATGAGGATGAGAGGAGAGGATTAGGGAGAAGGAGGAGGTGGGATCCTACTAAGATGGGAGGCGAGTAAGATCCACCATGTATGGAAGAGATAATCCTCCATGAGGGTCTCCTTTGAAATACTTCTCGAAACTTCTCTTTTTTCCCTCCGTACATGCATCGACGCACCCTATATACTAGCAACATGCGTCCGTGACGCACTTTGTAATGGAGCAAGGTGCGTCTATCAAGAAAGATGCACTTTGCTAGAAGGAAAGGTGTGTCGACCTCTCTAAACAGGGTTTTTTCAGGGAAAAACCCTCATGAATCATCTTCCAAGGATTTTGGTCAAGTACTTCATGTATTTAGGCAAGGATAAAGTGTACATGGTTCGTAATCACGATGAGTACAAAATTTCTGTGTAACAAATTTCTATTCTTAATCCTCTACTTTGAAATAAATCCATGAGGTTCATATTTCATAGCTTATGCCTTCTTCAAATTTAATTGGTTCAAGAATCCCTCCAAGTGTTGGCAAGCTTTCAACTCTTTGATCTAGAAAGGGCCTATTTCTTGTGGTAGGAGAAAATTTCTCCCATGCCTATAGTGCCTAAAATGTATTTCATCCACCTTAAATATTTCTCTTGCATATTCCATGGCAACTATCCTTGGTATGAGGGAAGAAGAGAGCTTATAAGGCTCCTCTTCAAATCCATACACCCTAATAAATGTATAATCTTCAAATAATAACCAGTCCCCTGTCATGGTGTTTGAGGTAAACTACAACCATTTCTTGTTCTCAAGGACATCCTAAGTGGCACAACATCATGTAGGATGGCATATGTGATACTCATTACTTTGTTGGTGAAGTTATCAAAATTTGAATTGTTAGGATTTCTCAATATAAGATCAGTCCACTTGCAAACTGGGATGGGATTCCCATTTTCATCTGTCATTTTCAGGGATAAGGACCTATAGTGCTCAAAATTTTGGCGCAAGAACATATAAAACAAATAAGATGGGTATTTGAAAAAGGCAATAATAGAGAGTTCTTCCATTTGTTCCCGAATTATTTGGATTAGGAAATCACATAGGTCATATCTAGGAAAAGTATTCCCATACATAGGGGTTAAACTCAAAAAGATTCCTAAGACCACATTGTCGACTGATTCATCATTATGATATCCCAAGAATGTAGAAATTAGGGATATTGCTTTCCTTGAGACCTCATAAAAGGATACACTTTCATGTGGTGGGGGCATAGAAGGGAGGGAATTCCCCTTTTCTAGGTGTTGTAGCAGAAATAGGTTTCAGTCTGATGGCCTGAAGGTGATAGGTAGAAGATAAGGCTCTTTCATCCAGGGGTTGTTATTCTTGGAGATCTGTGAGGTAGAACATTCTTTTTAGGCTATCGGAATCAAGGCTACAACGGTTTCAGAGAGGCCTAATGATAAAATTACCTTCTTAACTTTAGAGTACTGGTTAGAACACCAGGTAATAAAATCTGGGAAATATACAGGCCTTGGACACACTATTTTGGCAAAGTTGGAATCCCATAATCGGAAAGGATCCTGACCTGCAATGGATAAGGATTGGGATTCTTGCAAGACTGCATTTAGGTTAGAGATGGTGATGATTGTATTAAAAATATTAGCATTCTTATCGTGTATATGCTCATCACCAGCAAAAATGGTCTTGCCTAATTTGGACTTAATTTTATGGGCCATATTGGGGCAAATTCACACTGGCCATGTAAATTGGTTTGGGTAGGTTTTAGTAGAATTTATTAGGGAATACTACAATTGACTAGATGACAACAAAATAATAACAAGTAATAGGCCAATATTATAAATACTCCAACATAGATTGTAAGTGGTTGTAGGAGTTTAGTTGTCGGTGCTTGTGGGCTGGTGCATAGGTTCAACAGTTGCTTTCTCCATTTGGAAGATAGGATAATAAAATATCATGAATTCCCATTTTTATAACTTTGAATTTAAAAATAGGGACAGTTGTTTCCTTCTTTTTTGGCACTCTTTTGTCTGACGTTAGAGGAGGTCTGGAGCCCATCTAGCACGTGTTAGATTTGGGTTGACTGTCACACACATCACTTTTATTATGTGGGTGATTTACACCAACATAGATCCATCTTAAACCCATATCTATCAATCACCGAGAGGGATCCAATTTCTTGAGGTGTAATTCGTTTTTAATTTAACCTCAAGAAATTTTATCTCTCTTGGTTGATAGATCCCGGCTTAAGTTTTAATTTTTTAATTTTTTAAGTTTTTTAATTACTTTTCATAATTTTTTATTTTATGATCTTACATTGAATTTTTTAAATTACTTTTCATAATTTTTTATTTTATGATCCAACATGATTTTTTTTAATTATTTGTTTGTGTTATGTTATGTTACCTTACCTTAGATTACAACATCTTTGTTAGAAAAACAAGATTGCAGAGCAATAACAATAAACAAGATGCAAATATAAATCACATAAACACAATACAAGAGAGACACCAATATAACGTGGTTCACCCAATCTGGGCTATGTCCACAGAGAAATTGCTAGTCCTTTTATTATTATACCATCCAACAAATGAATGGATACAACCTGCAGCACATCCGCTACAAATTCCTCTGCATTCTCTCTTAGTCTCTCTTACACAATCACACAGATCTTTACAATGCTACAATACATTACATAGCTGTATTACAATGTCTTCCTTTTAAAGGGAATTACCATGGGAAAATACTACAGGTTACCCAATACCATGGGCCCGTAAACTGTTGGCCAACAAAACAACCCATAAAATTTCTTCTGGGGGCACTACCCCCGGATCCCCCAACCGGGGGGGATGGTCCCCCCTAGACGCCTTGGGGGGGTGATGCCCCCCCACACCCCCCCGCTGGGATGAATGTACAATACACCTTCATATCATATAAAACTGGGGTACAAACATGGCTGAAACAACAACATCTCTGAATTAAGAAGATTAGGATCCACAACCAACAATCTCCCACTTGAAGAGTGATCACAACAACTCCACCGCTGTTGGACTATGCTCTAAACCTTGAATCTGACAAATTTATCATCTTCACCTTCATGCTAGAAGGGAAACTGAAACCGAGCAAGAAATCAGTTTCTCTCTAGTTACTACCTTTGTCAACATGTCTGCAGGATTCTGGATAGTGTGTATATTTTCCAGCTTCAACAATTCATCTTCTACAACATACTGTATGAAATGGTACTTAAGTTGTATATGTTTAGTCTTAGAATGGAAGGCTGAGTTCTTTGCAAGATGAATGGCACTCTGGATGTCACTATACAAACTGTTATCCTCCTGCTTCTTACCCAATTCCTCCATGAACCTCTGCAACTAAATCATTTCTTTACTAGCCTTTGTAGCAACAACATACTATGCTTCTATTGTTGAAAGTGCAACAACCTTTTGCAACTTCGAAATCCAACTTACTGTTCTTCCACCTATAGTAAACACATACCCTGTGGTTCTCTTCTTGCTATCTTTATCACCTGCCATATCTGCATCAACATATCCATGTAGAACAGTGTCTGAACCTCCAAAACATAATGCATGAGTGGTAGTACCTCTCAAATACCTAAGAATCCATTGTACTTCCTTCCAATGTTCTTTACTTGGATTGTTCATATACATAGTCACAACTCCCACCGCATGTGCAATATCTGGTCTTGTGCACACCATGGCATATTGTTAGGAACCAATGTCAACCCTTCACTTTACTTTGTTAAGTATATTGTTGTTGGATGCATATGCTTTGTAATTCGTCTTGTGAGTATATTGTATTATCCCACATTGTTAGTATATTGTTGTTGGACACATATGCTTTGTATGTCCTCCCATGAGTATATTTTATTATCCCACATTCATGGGGAGTAATAGTTATTTAGCTTAGACTTAGTATATAAGTACGTGTTGAGGCCAATGAAGGCATTCACGAGTTATTTGTATTGAGCTTGCTCAAAGGAGGTTTCCCCCTCGAAATGGCATGTGATCAATAAATTCCTTTTTTGTTCTGCTATATCGTGCATTTTTATCATTTAATTGTTGCAAGTTCCTCACATCCGGTATCAGTGCACTTTCTTGGGCTCGTTAGGTGGAATTTCTGCCATTTTTTTTTCGCAGTGGCTTCTAGGCTCTGTGATTATTGCAGTAGATCTTTTTCTTTGCATCTTATTGTTCTTTTGCAGGTTTGGATCCGGGAATAATCCCTATCCACTTAACTGTGGAAAGTACTTGGGTATAGCTATAAAACTCATTGTGAGGAGTACCACAAGAACCCCGAATTAGTTGTCCCATTGAGAGGACTTTCCAGCGAAAAGAGAAACAACCCCTATCTGATTAACTAGTTCCCACCCGTGAGGTAAACCAAGAGCTATCATTTGTGGCAAAGTGGTTATCAATTTTACCTGAGCCCTGGAGTGAGGGGTACTACCCCAATACGCAAGTCGTTAGACAACATTGGTGGCTGAGAGAATCCCCTGAACCTTTAGGAGGCCGAGCACACCTGGGGTCCATATCTATTTTCAACTGATCAATAGCAGATTACATCTGTCTAGATCCATTGCAGATCAATTCTGAGTTGTTCTAGATCAATTCTGAAAAAATAATAATAATAAATTTTTTA
Organism: Larix kaempferi; assembly: GCA_027924585.1. Lineage (NCBI taxonomy): Eukaryota > Viridiplantae > Streptophyta > Pinopsida > Pinales > Pinaceae > Larix > Larix kaempferi. The sequence continues at coordinate 21,336,503 of BSBM01000625.1, forward strand.
AAAGAAATCTATTTTTTGGCCATATATTCTTTGTTTTAGCTCTATTTCCCTTGAAAACTCACTAGAACCCTTGCACTTCCATTCTGCATATTTCCTTCCTGAGGACCCTATCCCAAATTCCACTTCCTGAAGCCATAAATCCCACATCTGTCTATTTTTAGGGCTTGCCATAACTTTTTCGATTTTCACCCAATTGCCTTCAAATTTTTCCACAGTGTTCACTTCATAATTCTTCTTCTTTGTCCCTCTTTGACAAATTTTCCCATTCTTTCACCCCAATTCTGAAATCCCCATTTTCTGCTTCCCTGTCCATTAAAAAGTGTCTAAAACCTAGTCAAACCCCAATTACCCATCAAAGTTTTTCCCAAATCCAAATTTTCCTTTACTAAAGAAGTTTTTGTTTTTGTTTTTCTACCCATTCAACAAAAAAAAAAATCCTGGTTATAGTTGTCATATGCGTAGGCGAAAAATACATGGAGGAAGAACTTGCAGCCCTCAAATCCAAACTCCAAGATCTTGATGAAAAAATTCTCGACCTCCATCTTCAACATTCAACCATGAACAATAAATGACAACCAAAGTCTTTTGCAGACATTGGGTTCTCTTCTTCCAAGAATTTTCGTGGGCTGAAGCTTGATTTTCCTCGCTTCAATGGTGATGATCCGACTGGATGGATATACCGGGAAGAACAATATTTCAGTCTGCATAATACTTTTGATGTCAACAAAGTTCCACTTGCATCATTTCATTTGGAACATGAAGCCCTTCAATGGTATCGTTGGTACATCAAGGCTCATGAAGAACCAACATGGACATATTTTTGCCAACTCATTTTGCAACGATTTGGTCCTAGTGCTTTTGATGTATTCACAGAATTACTCACTAAACTTCGCCAAATTGGCACTTTGAGAGAGTATCAAACATAATTTGAGAAACTAGCCAATCACACAGGAGGATTTTCTGATGCATTCTACATGAGCTGTTTTGTCAGTGGTTTGAATGATGCAATCCGATGTGAGGTTAAAATGTTTTGTCCCGGCACAATGTTGGAAGCCCTAAGGTTGGCTAAGCTGGCGGAGGACAAGATCACAGCCCAACATCGCTCCAAATCCACTTTTGTTCCATTCAGAAATATGGTTTCCCAACGACCTCCCATCACACCAGCTCCTAGAGCAACTGCTATCAAGCATTTGTCTGAAGCAAAGATGCGAGCACGCAGAAAAAAAAATGGCTTTGTTATAATTGTGATGAGAAATTCACTTGGGGACATAGATGTGTTGATCAAAATCTCTATCTCTTAGATGTGGATTCTCGCCTGCAACTGAAATTTGTGAAGAAGCTCCGAATACAATAGATGATCAGGTCGACATTTAGCAACCGCTTGTTGACCCTCCTTCTCAGGACGACCACCCATAGATATCTCTTCATGATTTAGATGGAGTCACCACCCCACAAACAATGCGAGTAAAGGGCTACTTCAAGAAGCTACCTCTTACAATACTCATTGATTCTAGTAGCACTCATAACTTCATTGACCCTCAGATCGTCAAACAGACTGATTGTTTTGTCCATCCTCTCTCCAAATTTGAAGTCATGATTGCCAATGGGGGAACCTTACCTTGCAAAGGGAAGTGTCTCAATGTGCATTTCTCTATTGGAGATTATAATCTGCGCTCTGACTTGCTTTCCTTACCCTTAGGCGTATGTGATGTGGTTTTGGGCGCTCAATGGTTATGCACACTTGGCCCCATCTTATCGGATTTTGCTAAACTTTGGATGCAGTTTTTAGTTAATGGGAAAAAACACACATTGACGGGATTACAACCAGGGTCTCTCAGCATCATTAGTTCACATTGCATGGAAAATATTCTTAAGAATAATTCACATGGTGTCATCGCTCAAACCCATTCCATTCAGATGCACCCATCAGCGGTCTCCACTACTCCTTTAGATCTACAACAAATTTTGGATAGATATGCATGTGTCTTTGCTGAACCAGTGGGATTTCCACCTTCAAGACCAGAGGACCATCATATTCATCTCCTTACTGGAAGCATTCCTCCCAACATCAGGCCCTATCGCTACCCATTTCACCAAAAAAATAAAGATCGAGATGCTCGTTCGGGACTTACTGAAGTAAGGTATTATTCGCCCTAGTGCCAGTTCCTTTTCTTCACCAATTCTTCTTGTCCAAAAAAAAGATGGGTCATGGCGCCTCTGCATTGACTTCCGAGCACGTAATCACCTCACAATCAAGGATAAGTTTCCAATTCCTGTTGTTGTTGAGCATCATGGTCCTCATTTTTTCTCCAAGTTAGATCTTCGTTTTGGGTATCATCAAATTCGGGTTCATGAGGACGATATCCCTAAAACATCTTTCCGCACACATGATGGCCACTATGAGTTTTTGGTCATGCCCTTTGGCCTCACTAATGCTCCTTCCACATTCCAGGCATTGATGAATAAAATATTTCAGCCCTACTTGCGGAAATTCATTCTGGTCTTCTTTGATGATATCCTCATCTATAGGAAAACATGGGCTGAGCATCTCCAGCATCTGGATCTTGTACTACAACTTTTCTCTCATCATCATCTCCATGCCAAGCAGTCTAAATGTATTTTTGGATAGGAGGAAGTAGAGTATCTTAGGCATATTATTTCAGCACAGAGGGTTCGTGTGGATCCTACCAAAATAGATGCCATGAAAAATTGGCCGCATCCTTAGACACTCAAGAGCCTTCTTGGTTTTTTGGGATTGACTGGATACTACCGCAAGTTTGTCAAGGATTACAGGAAGATTGCAGCTCCATTAACCGCTCTATTGAAAACGGATTCTTTTACACTGACACATGCTACTTAGTATGCATTTGACAAACTGAAACAAGCTGTGTACTACACTTGTTCTAGCTAAGCCCAATTTTTCAAATCCCTTCACTATTGAGAGTGATGCTTGCGACAATGGAATTGGTGTTGTTCTCCTTCAAGATGAACATCCCATTGCATTCACCAGCAAAGCCCTTTCTGGTAAGAATTTAGTCGCCTCTACATATGAGAAGGAAATGATGGCTATTTTGCATGTAGTATAGAAGTGGCGACCATACCTATTAGGGAATCATTTCTGCATCAAGAATGATCACCAGATTCTGAAATATTTCCTAGAACAACAGGTCTCCTCCCCAGCACAACAGAACTGGGTTATCAAACTCATGGGGTATGACTATGAGATCACTTACAAGAAGGGCAAGTACAATCTTGTGGTGGATGCTCTTTCTCACATATTTGATGACCAAGTTTCTCTTTCAACTATTTCTATTCATGTTCCAAATTGGTTGCAATCTGTTTAGTAGGGCTATGTCAATGACTCCTCATTATCTCAAATCATCCAATAGTTGGACAACAACCCTTCTAATGTACCTCATTACTCTTGGGATGGTGCTTCCCTGAGATATAAGGGTCGTCTGGTGCTTCCCCAGAGCACAGATCTTCAACAGGTTGTCTTCTATGAACTCCATGCTTCTTCATCGACATGGCACTCTGGGTTCCTCAAAACATATGAGCGGGCACGACGTAACCTCTTTTGGAAGGGAATGAAAAGGAAAATTCAACAGATGGTGGTTGAATGTGATGCCTGCAAGCGCAACAAGGGTGAAATGACACGCCTTCCGGGATTGCTCGAACCCTTTCATATCCCTACATGGATTTGGACAGATATTTCTATGGATTTCATTGAAGGGCTCCCTAAATATGGAGGGAAGATAGTGATTTTGGTAGTGGTTGATCGCCTCTCCAAATATAGTAATTTTTGTTCCCTCATCCATCCCTATACCGCCTCCTCAGTCGCTCATATTTTCCTAGACCAGTAATTTTTGGACAAAACTATTTCGCCACACTGGCACCAAACTGAATATGAGTTCAGGGTATCACCCACAAACAGATGGTCAAACTGAAATTATTAACAAATGTTTAGAAACTTATCTTCGTTGCTTCACCTCTGAACAACAACATCAGTGGCAAAAGTGGCTCCCTCTCGCTTAATGGTGGTACAATACCTCCTACCACACTGCATCTAAAATGACTCCATATGAAGCAATCTATGGTCAGGAACCGCTAGTGCTTCTTCCATACACCCCCAACAGTTCACCAGTTCATGCAATTGACATGGTTCTTCGAACCAACGATCATATTCTTTGCATTTTGCAGGACAATAGTCACATGGCAAGAAATCGAATGAAACAAAAAGCCGATTAGCACAGTTTTGAGCGCACTTTTCAAGCAGGTGATATGGTTTTTCTTCGTCTAGAGTCTTACAAGCAATCCTCCCTGCAACTCAAAGGGATCCATAAGCTCGCTCCAAAGTTGTATGGTCCATATAAGGTTCTTCACAAGATTGGGTCCATTGCTTATTAATCGGAACTTCCTCCTTCTTCTCGCATTCATCCAGTATTTCATGTCTCTTGTCTAAAGAAAGTTCTTGGCACCAACATCAGAGCACAAACTGTTTTACCAGAATTGGATAATGAAGGATCCATCATTTTGGACCCGAAGGCCATCCTAAATAGGCGCACTCATTAGCTTCGCTCTTGATCCATCACAAAGGTATTAATTCAGTGGCACAAAATGCAACTAAAGGATGCTACATGGGAACCACTCCTTCAGATTCAACAACAACTTCCACACCTAAAGCTTTGAGGACAAAGATTTTTCTAAGAGGGAGGCGATGTTAAGAACCTGTGCCAACCCTTCTCTTTACTTTTTTAAGTATATTGTTGTTGGACGCATATGCTTTGTAAGTCGTCCCGTGAGTATATCGTATTATCCCACATTGTTAGTATATTGTTGTTGGACGCATGTGCTTTGTAAGTCATCCCGTGAGTATATTGTATTATCCCACATTCATGGGGAGTAATAGTTTTTTAGCTTAGACTTAGTATATAAGTACGTGTTGAGGCTAATGAATGCATCCACGAGTTATTAGTATTGAGCTTGATCAAAGGAGGTTTCCCCCTTGAAGTGGCCTACGGTCAATAAATTCCTTCCGTGTTCTGCTATATCGTGCATTTTTATCGTTTAATTGTTGCAGGTTCCTCACACATACATCAAGCTGCCAACTGTTGATGAATAGGGAACCCTGGACATGTAATCTATCTCTTCATTTTTCTTGGGACACATCTCCTTACTTAGTTTGAAATGGTTGTCCAAAGGTGTACTAACCGGTTTTTCATTCTGCATTCTAAACCTCTCCAACACCTTTTCTATGTACTCACCCTGCGACAATATCAATTTGTGATTTTTCATGTCTCTTATTATTCTCATACCAAGGATTTGCTTTGCAGCACCCAAATCCTTCATCGCAAATGAATTCGCTAACTTCCTCTTGAGAACATTTATATCCTGCATGTTAGACCCTACAACAAGCACGTCATCCACATACAATAACAATATAATATATCTTCCATTATCTAGCCTCTTGAAATAAACACAGTGGTCAGAATGACATCTACTATAACCTTGTTTTGTCATAAACCTGTCAAATTTCAAATATCGCTGCCTTGGAGCTTGCTTCAAGCTATACAATCTCTTCTTCAACCTGCATATTAAATTCTCCTTCCCTTTGACCTCATACCCTGATGGTTGTTGCATATAAATATATTCCTCCAAATTCCCATGGAGACTGTTTTTTTTTACATCTAATTGTTCAATATGCAAATCTTTTATCACCACTAGACTTAAAATAATCCTAATTGAAGTCATTTTAACAACAGAAGAAAATATTTCATCAAAATCTATACCTTTCTTCTGTGCAAACCCCTTTACAACAAGTCAGGCCTTGTACCACTTCTTGCCTCCATCTTCTTCCTTCAACTTGGAAACCCATTTGTTCTGCAATGTTCTTTTACCTGCAGGAAATTGAACCAAATCCCAAGTCTGGTTTCTTACCAATGAGTCCATCTCCTCATGCATGCCTTACTCCCACTTCTTTCTAGTTTCCACCTGCATTGATTTTTTATAACATTCTAGTTCACAAAAATCAATCATCAATAAACAATACATTGAAAGAGAGTGTCGTTAAGGGGGTACTTAACCTGGTAGATCTTCTAATACTTTCAGGATTTTGAGGTACTTGTTGTTGTTCTTGATTTTCTAGCACCTTTGGAACTTCATTTTCTTTTATTTCATCAAGCACTGTGTACTTTATGTTTTCCTTTACCTGTTTCTTTCCCTACAACCGATCTTTATACATGACCTTTTCATTGAATACCACATCTCTATTCCTAATGATTTTGTTACTTTCATAATCCCATAAGTGATAACCAAAATCATCAACCCCATATCCAATAAAGGTACATTTATTGGTTTTAGCCTCAATCTTTGTTCTATTTTCTTTATCAATATGGACAAATGCTTCACAACCAAAAGTTCTCAGAAATGAGTAGTTTACCTTTTTACCTGTCCATGCTCCTCTGGAATCCCACCATCCAAAGCACTTGAAGGCCCTCTGTTTATTAAGTAAACAACAATATCTACAGCATCTTCCCAAAACTATAAGGGAAACCTTACATACAATCTCATACACCTTGCACGCTACATGATCGTCCTATTCATCTTTTCTGACACACCATTTTCTTGTGGTGTTCTTGGGATTGTCTTCTCTATACGAATCCCATGGTACGAACAGTAACTATCAAAATCCTTGCTGCAATACTCACCTCCATTATCCAATATGAGACACTTCAACCTTTTTCCTATCTCATTCTCAACCAAATCTTTCCATTTCTTAAAATTAGCAAACACATCAGATTTATGTCTAATGCAATAAACCCAAGTTTTTCTAGTTGCATCATCAATAAATGTAACATAATAATGAGAGCCAGCAAGAGATTGTACCTGAGACGGTCCCCATACATATGTATGCACAAGCTCTAACTTTTCACTCTTCTTCTATTTTCCAACCCTGAGAAATCTGATTCTCTTCTCTTTTCCATAAACACAGTTCTCATGGAATTCGAAACTTACTTGCTTCAAATCTGACAACAACTCCCTAGAGGAGAATTTGCATCCCCTTCTCACTCATGTCACCAAGCCTATGATGCCACAATGTTGTATATGTTCATGTGGAAGTTAAATAGATAGAACAGTAGTATTATGAGGACATAAATACAACGTACATATCATGTCTCCTTTTGCTATCACCATTGATCCTTTAGTGATATTCCACCATGTTTCTCCAAATGTAGATAAACAACCAACATATCCCAACTACCCTATTGAGACCATATTTATTTTGGTAGCAGGAATATGCCTTACATCTTTCAACAACTATTTAGTTCCATTCTTTAATTTTATCCGTACCTTACCCATTCCAAGAGTTTTACATGACTCATCATCACCCAATAAAACATGTCCAAAATCACTTGGAACATAATCATGAAAAAATTTCCTATGGGGTGTAGCATGACATGAAGCCCCTGAATCTACTACCTAGTAATCACTAGTATTATCAAATGCAAGAATCAAGGCATCTTGTAACACATCACCTACTACATTTGCTTCATGAGTAGTCTCTTGTTGTCCATATCCTTTCTTCTTTAGAGATTTGCAGGGTTTCTTCCGATATCCTGTCTTTCCACAGTTCTAGCACTCTTTATTTCCCAATGTGGACTTGGATCTTCCTTTCCTATACTTGCTGCGATTACCTGGGCTTTTTCCTCTCTCCCTTTGTCGTCCCCTGCTCTCCATGGTCAACGCATTACCTGATGTCTCACCTGTGATTTTCCTTCACATTTCCTTGCTAAGAATAACACCAACAACATCATCAAATTTTAAAGTGTCTGAATGAGAGACAGAGTTACTTACAGCCATGACCAATCCATTCCAACTTTTTGGCAATGAGCACAAGATTATAAGAGCCCTAACCGCATCATCAAAGTTCACTTTTACAGAACTTAGTTGATTTTTAATCATATTAAATTCATTTAAATGATCAACAACAGATCACCTTCTAACATCTTCATATTAAATAAACCCTTCATTAGAAATACCTTGTTGGATGCCGAGGGTTTTTCATACAACTTACCCAATGTGCTCATCAGACCCTCTATTGTCTTTTCTTTTGAGATATTTAAAGCCACCGACGAAGCGATGCACAACCGTATTGTTCCCAGTGTCTTTCTATCAAGAACCTCCCATTCTTCATCCTTCATAGTCACAAGTTGTTTTGATTTTCCTCCCAACGATAGGAATAGATCCTTCGGATACAGATAGTCATCCATTTGCATCTTCCATAACTGGTAGTTTTGGCCATTAAATTTATTGACCTTGAACTTTCCTTCTTCCGCCATTGCTCCCACTCGAACCAGGAACCCTTCTTTCCTGCGAGTTTATATGCCAAATAGACCTTTGGCTCTGATACCAATTGTTACAAAAATAGGATTGCAGAGCAATAAAAATAAACAAGATGCAAATATAAATCACATAAACACAATACAAGAGAGACACCAATAAAATGTGGTTCACCCAATATGGGCTACGTCCACAGAGAAATTTCCAGTCCTTTTATTATTATACCATCCAACAAATGAAGGGAGACAACCTGCAAGACATCTGCTGCAACTTCCTCTTCACTCTCTCGCTGTCTCTCTTACACAATCACATAGATATTTACAATGCTACAATACATTACACAGTCGTAATACAATGTCTTCCTTTTAAAGGGAATTACCATGGGAAAATACTACGGGCTACCCAATACGATGGGCCCATAAACTGTTGGCCAACAAAACAACCCATAAAATTTCTTTCGAGTACGCTGCCCCCACACCCCCAAACCGAGGGGGATGGTCCCCCCTCGGACCCTCGTGGGGATGGCGATGTCCCCCCACACCCCCCCACTAGGATGAGTGTACATTCCACCTGCATATCATATAAAACTAGGGTACAAACATGGTTGAAACAACAACATCTCTGGATTAAGAAGATCAAGCCCCACAACCAACAATCTCCCCCATACTGGGATGTAGAGCACCTCGTTCCTCTCGGTGAAAAAACAGTGGTTTTGGGAAGAAACATGATGGTTTTCTTAAACCACAACTCCCTCAAGATAAGATATTTTGCAAAAGCTACTTCGTGAGGAGTTATCAATCAGATGTCTCCACATGTCTACCTTTCGTCGTATTTAACTCCTCAGCAGGGCAAATTAATCTCAATGTTTTTTGTCGAGGAGCTATTAACACTAACCGTCGATCTGCTAATCCACTTCTATAGTTCGATCACTTTTGGTATCGCTCTTGTAACTTTCCAATGCATTATCATACTCAACCGTTGATATGCCATAATATCAATGATGTTCCACTGCACCTCTCTTAGTGTTTGGCTCCTTTATCCCATGGTCTCCTGTGCGCCATGTGATCACTAGATCCTTTATGCTACACCTCATCTTTAAATCTCTAAAGGACTAACCTTTAGAATTACCATTATTCGGCCTCCTTTGGCTACTAAGAACACATCTACCTATTGATTTCTTGCTAAATGAATTTGTTAATGAAAGGAGGGAATAGAGGGTCACTACCTCAATTTGAGTCTTTAATTTTTAAAATTGAAAATTTATTAAAATTCTTGCCTAGTATTGATTAGCTGAGTAGCAGTGGGGTGCTTTTCCATACAATGTATGATACGAAGGGAAAGAAGTAGACTATTTGGGTATGTGGTTGCAGAGTAATGGAAAAGAGGGGGTGCATCATTGCCCAACGTACATGAATTGAGTGGGTACATTAGTGGTCCTTAAGGATGGCATGAGGGAAGTTTAGATGTCATAATTATGAGATGCTTGGGAACAACAAATGTGGAAAAAACATTCATGAAGAAAAGGCTCATCACATATCTATGGAAATTAACATGCTTAGGAACAACAAGGAAAAATCATTCATGAAGAAAAGGTTTATCACATATCTATGTAAATTAACATACTTTTACGATTCCTTTAAGGAATGGAAGGGATACATTGTAAGTATTATTCTAGGTTTGTGTGGACAAGTAGTCAAGAGAACAATTAGGCAATTTGAATTTAGTTCCTTGCAAATTTATCCATGGATTCATTTTGGGGATCCCATATACTTATTGAGGTCTTGTTAAATGAATTTGGTTAATGAAAGGAGGGCATATAAGAGGGGCACTACCTCAATGTGAGTCTTCAATTTTTAAAAAAATTATAAGGTAATGAGCCTTACATATAGACTAATATTTGGTTCCACACTTCCTAGAACGTTTCCTGAAAACAAAGACCTTTTGCAATTCTCTCCTGACATGAGATTCAGAGATTGGTTTCTACATGAAGAATACACAGTGATAAGAGTGTATGGCTTTGAATAAGAGCCATACAAGCTCCCAAGATTTCCTACTACCAGAATCTTTGCCATGGAATATGTAAGGCGGAGGATTATATCAGTCTGCATGCATTTTTCACATTTTCAAAGTAATAATCCCTTCTTGCTGCCAAAAGATGTAGGACCCTTTCATATAACAGGGTTGAATGCATTAAAATACATGGAAGGATTCCTAGCTCAACTAAATATAGAGAAATTTGAAAGAGATTTCAATTCTTTTACCTCTGGTCTAGTTTCATTAATGTGAATGTGAACTAGTTGTATTTGAAGTTTTAATTTACTGTGGTTTGATACGTGCATGTTAGTCTGCTAAGAAAATTCATATAGATTCATGATATATTTACATTTGCCACATACTGCTGAATCCTTTTAAATCAAAACTCAGTACGTATATTATGTCATTAAATATCATAGAATTGTGGGCCTGTAGGAACCTCTGATGTTTTCATTTGTTTTCCATATGCTAAGTCCATATTCATTCTTATTCAAAACATTGTCGCACTTTGCAAAATTCCTCTAATATCTTGTTATTTGTTCAAAGACAATTCAATATAATTCATTACCTAAAGAAGTTCAAGGGCATTAAATTCATATCACAATTTTATATAGATTCAACTCTCATATCTATAAAGTTTGACCCTCATCATGCCCTGGTCTGCATTACTTTTGGCCTAGTACATCTCAAGGACTAACAATAACTATTGATTTCAAGTCTCGCGAACAATATGTAGGGACATGAGCCACCACATATAACCTAATATAGCACAAGGAGTATTTTTGTGTAAAAGTAGTATAAAGGGACCATTTTGAGGTCTAAAATTGGTCTTAAACTGTTATATTTTTATCAAAAACTATAGCAATGGTCACATAGCATCATAAAAAACTCATTAGAGTTATCAATGGCAACAAACATTTTTTTACAATTTCCAAAAGTTGCCAAAACGAGTATTAGTGAGGTTCATTAAATGATCATCACTATAAGTGTCACCAAAGAGATATTTGGCAACGGGCCTTTAACAACCCTCACCAAAAGTTCCATTGGAAAAGGATTTGGTGAAAAACCTTAAAGGAATGTCCCCAAAAACAATAACAATGGCGATTTTTTAAGGTTCGTCGTCATATGTGACATTGGTGATCACCATTTAAGTTTTGTCACAAGCATGACCCTCACCAATGGGTATTAGTGAGGGCCATTAAAGGCTTGTCACAAGAGGTGTCACCAAAAAGATAATTAGCAACAGACCTTTAACAACCCTCACAAGAAGTTTCATTTAAAAGGGATTCGGTGATGGTCCCTAAAGGAATGTCTCCAAAGGCAAATTCAATGACGATTGTTTAAGGCCCATCATCATATCATACATTGGTGATGGTACTTTACGTTTTGTCACAAGCATGTCCGTCACTGTAGGCCTTTTTTCTCGTAGTGACTTGCAATTTAATGAGAGGATAGAGTATTTAAAGAGTCTTTACAAATAGAAGAGGATCAATATAAATAGCCAAGAAACTGACCTTGAGGAATAAGTGAACATTGATCTAGTCGTTAGGTGAAGAATTCTATATAGAGGAAATGCAATGCAAGTTATGATGAGGAATTACGAGTTCAAAGGCCTATCATAGATATTTACTTCAAACAATGTACTACACCATAGATTGTAACATACAATCATGGTATAGCCCAATAGAGTTGTAGTTCAATTAGCATGAAGAAATTAGTAAAGGTCAAGTAAGGTTTGATTCAATGGAGACCAAATTAATCATTTCAAAATGGATCTGGGTTGCTAAGGAAATTAAACGAACCATCCTAACCAATTATGTACTATATCGAGGACTTGAAATCCAAGATGAATTCCAAACAATAGGGTAATACCTCGACCAAGTGCCTTAAAGGGTGTAGTGGACTCAAACTGGAAACCAAATTCTAAAGAAAGTAGAAACTAGAAACCCACCTAAGTTCTAGACATCCCAATGAGTTCAATCATCTAGGATAAGATAGGGTGGCTCAAGGGAGATTAATCCACCACACAAGGGCCTTTGTATGTAGGGAAAGAGGTATCCAATCCATCATCAGATGAGTCATGTATGGACGCAATGCATAATTATGTTGCACCATGGTACCTCTAAGTGGGTAGGCATAAGTAATTACTAAAGTGTCAAATCAATATGCTACATATTCCCCATTGTAGGATTTGTCATCCTTTAGATGAAATAACATAAAGTTTCAAAGAAGGAGAAGAAATAAAAAAGTTGATAGAAGACAAAGACAAAACAAAAGTAACAACAATGGAAAGAAACGATGCATGGGGGAGGTGAACACTAGCATATGTAGTGTGATTTAATGCCCATATTCATAAGGGATATATTCACAAGTTCGGTCACAATGCCTAACTCTCATGTGAAAATATGTGTGCCCCTATAATTGATGTAAAGAAAATCTATAAGGATCCTCACGTGCTATATGCACCAAGAAGTTTGAAGACATAGAGTAAATAAATATAGAGAAGAAAATATGCATGTCAATAGAGGAGACAAACAAATTGAGAGAATACAAAAGTAAAGCAATAGTTAAACTATGAAATGTAAGTATTGAAATGAGACAATAAAAAATAAGTGTAACTACCGTGAAAGTAGAATAGTAGCTAGACTATGAAAGCATATATTAAAATGGAATGAGAGAATAATATATTTCCTTACATAACAAAAAGTGATGCAATGCAAAAGATCATTTTTAGGCATGTCGTGTGAGAAAAGAGAACCCAATCGGGCATGGTATTAAGATTGATGTGAGTAATGTAAGAAAGATGATATGACTCAAGGGGGGCATATATGGGGTTAAATATATATAATATGACACCAAGGTGGGCATATATGTGGCTAAATGTATATGTAAATAAGTAAGTATATATGTAATAGTGGTCATCCTAATGAAAAGAAGTATATATGTAATAGTGGTCATCCTAATGAAGAGAAGTATATATGTAATAGTGGTCATCCTAATGAAGAGGCCTCATGTGCAATAAGAAAATATGTATATGTAGAGGTAATGAAGTCATTGTTGAGGAACATGAGAAATTATTATATGAATGTCTTGGGGTAATTGGAGAAGGATCTCCTATTATTTAAGGATTTATTGTGTAACTTGTATTTCTTATCTATATTGGAATTTTGCTCCATGTTTACATTTGTGTACATATTGTGTACTCTTGCCTCTTATTATATCTTAAGGATTTGGTTCTTAACATTTGTTATCAAAACTTGGATGCTTCCAAAATGAGTATTCTTGGAATTTTCACTATAATTTTTTTTTCCAAGGATGTTTCAGACAATGAAAATTGGAGGGAACTCGTAGAACATAGATAAATATATGTGATATAAATTTCAAGTCCTATTTCATTACATATTCGTAGTTATACTCTGTGGAAGTTAGGGTTTTTTACTAGTGCAAAAACTAGTCTTTAATAGGTGTTCTTGGTAAAATTGTTGTACATGGAGCTATAGAGATCCAAATTGAGTGAGACCTTATGCATTACAAGGAAGGAGGCCCATTTTATTTTTTTTAGGAATTTAAAAATCAAAGCTAGAAATTTGGACACATGGAAAGCTATACATTTTCTCTCTCTTGAAAGGGACAAAAATAACAAGTTTTGGGAAAGTTACTATAACTTTTTCTTGGAACGTCGGAATTAGTTCAAACTCATTGCACTATAGAGAATACATATCATGCTACCAAATAAAAATAATTTAGACTCATAGGGGCTGAAATTGCAAAGTTACCTTAGTCGGAAGGTCAGCCAAAAATATAGTCTCTTAATTAGGGTTTTTAAAGGTATATTAATTTCAAATTTGCATAACTTCTGATTGGAATGTCCAATTTAGGTGGTTCAAAATCCAATGGAAAGAGGAAACATAGGATAATATGTTAGAAAAACCATACTATTCATTTTTTATATTATTTCTAATACTGATGGTTTCAAGTTAAGTGTTTTGTTTGGACCTCAATTAAGAAAAATGATAAAAATGGAAATACCTATGTTTAGTGGAGATGAAGATAATGATGAAATCAATCCCATGGAATAGTTGATGAGGATAAAGGAAAATGGTAAAATTCCTTTTTGGGGCAAGTTCGATATTTTATGGTGAAGCTTGGGAGTGGTGGATTAGTATTGATAAATATACTAGACTAGATTCTACATGGGAAATACTTGTAGAACTTTTCTCAAAAAGATGGATCAAGGATTCAAATATGGAAGAGATTAATAAAATTTGAGATGAGTTGAAAGAATAAAAAGAGGAACTCAAGAAGAAAGGTGAGGAGTTGTATAAGATGCATGCCCTTAATGAATCACTTAGTAGAGAGGTTCATAAATTGAAAAAAGGAAAATAATGGGAAAGGAAAATGAGAAAAGGATGAGTCCGGGGGTGAATTGAAAAAGAAGGATGATTAAATATGTAGATTACAAAACCATAATAAAAAACTATTGGATTAGGTTAAGATATTACAAGAAGAAAATAGGAATGGTGAAAATCAAGAAAAAGCAAGGATCATGGATGAAGAGGCTACCAAAAGACTCGAAGAGGAAATTTGCAAGAAGCTTGAAGAAGATCGAAATGCATATGACATAAAAGAAGAAATGCAATCAAGAATTGAATAAGGACATCAAAATTTGATGAAAGGCATCACATTATAGCTTCAAAAGGAGAAGGAAGATAAGATTCTAGAAGGACACCATAAAATACTTGAAGAAATTGAGATCCAACTTGAATATTTACATGTCAAATATGAGGGTATTATTTCAAAGGAGAGAGTGTTCAAAGAACAAGCACAAAGGATAGAGGACGTCGTTATCTCTGGGTGTGCAAAAGGAAGAGAAACCATCAAATGTGAAATGATATCAACATCCTCATTACCAAGAAATATTCCAAGAAAGACAAGAAGATACACAACAACACTATCAAGGAAGAATATGGAATACTCGACAAGAATGGGGCATCAAAAAAATATTATTCAACAATATATTATCAGAGACCAAAAACTACAACAAACTAGAGAACTCACAATCACAACACATGGAATAAAAATTATGAAACAACCGGCTATCAAGGATTGAGATTAAAAATAATTGAATTTGGATGGATGGATCATCATAAATGGCAACAAGAAAGAAGGAATATAATGAAATCCTATTACTTGGTTTTATTACATGTAGAGCCATGAATTGCAAAGCTTTGAGTACAAAGATTTTGAAGGAGGGTAATATGATATGACCCAAGGGGGGAATATAAGGGGTTAAATGTATATAATATGATCCCAAATGGGGAATATATGGGGATACATGTATATGTAATGAAGTAAATTTATATGTAAAGAGGTAAATGTATATGCAATAGTGTTTGTCCTAATAAAGGGGGCTCATGTGAAATGAGTGAATATGTATATATAGAGGTAATGTAGTCATTATTGAGGAACATGTGAAATAATCATATGAATGTCTTGGGGTATTTGGAGAAGGATCTCCTATTATTCAAGGAGTTATTGTGTAACTTATTTTTCTTATCTATATTGCAGTTGTGCTCCATGTTTACATTTTTGTACATGGTGTGTACTCTTGTCTCTTATGATATCTTAAAGATTTGGTTTTAAAAAAATAACTCTACATTTACTTACCTAATCATGAGATATGGTGATGTGGGAGCATATTGAGATGAATATGTGATCATGGTAATCACAATGATAAAAGTTGATCACCTGCAATATAAGTGTTAGACCTTTTCCTTGAGCATAGAGGGGAAGGAATATATGGACTCCATTGGAAGGATATGAACCAATCAAATGTGACGAGAGGAGAACAAATAAGGTGGTGACATGATAGAAATACTATTTAAGGAAATACATGAGAGGTGATAACCCTCAAATAGAATTAGAAAAGGAAACATGTGAGAGGTAGCGATGCTAGAATACCTAGAAAATGTAAGAGGTGAGATGCAATGCCGTTAAGGAGAACCTAATAATTGTAAGATATAAGTAGTCGTGATGCTAAGTTAGACTTGGTGAAGGAAAGAGGTGATACAATGACACTTGGGTATAAATAGAAAAGAAAAGAGACAAGAGGTGGCATCATCGGTATAGAACTAGAAAAGCTAAGAGGTGAGATGCAACAATGCTAAGGAAAACCTAATGAAGGAAAAAGAGTGAGAAGAAAAATATCTTGAGGAAGTGGCCCCATAGATGTATTATATGTGATATGATAACCAAGTAAATGTGTAATTGGAGAGACAAAAATGAAATGTTTTGATGATTGGTATCATCCAAGGAGAATTTGTCTCAAGTCATGTCATACTCGAGACAATGATTTAATTAGAGGGAGAAAAATCATTATATATGAAACTAAAAATATAGGAGACCATAAAGAGAGGGGAAAAGAACAGGTAGTGAGGAGAATTGAATGCCTTCAGTAATTTAGGGTAGGTGAAGAGGAGATGTCATGATGCAAGGGAACTGCTAATTTCTTGAAGTAAGAAGTAGCCAATACTAACAACAAAAGGCACATGTTTACCCCACAAAGGTTCTATTGTGAAAAGGGGATTCATTCAACTTGGTGAACCATATTGAAATATGGATAACTCTTGAGATACTACAACTATATCAAGCTACCAACAAAAGGATAGGAAAAAGGTGAGGCTTTCCCTAGGCTTCCAAGGGATAAGGACAAGAAAAAGGGCTAGAGAAAGAGAGAGGGACATGAGAAGATAGGAAATAGGGGAGGAGAGACTTCCCCAAGATATTTAAGGTAGAAAAAGAAACTATAGAAAGGATCAATAGGATTAATAACCTAGGAGTGTATGCAGGAGGGTGCTCAGGGTGTTTGAGTAGAAAATGAAGGCTAGGCTAGAAGAAGAAATCAACCTAATTAGGTGGACTTCAAATGTATATTGAGATAAGGAGGGGGTATCAAATAATATATGAGAATACATGGAAATATAAATGGATAAGACCTATAATTGGCCTTGGAGTGGAGAGAGAAAGGAGTGGGGTCTCATTAGACATTATAAGTCTTACCTTCATGGAAAAATAAGAGCTCACTTGTGAAGGTACAATGGATGACCATCATCCCATGGAACCAAGTGTAAACAATGAAGATGTTGTATTCAAAGTATTTTATAGGTACCAAAAAAAGGGTGTTCATTGTCTTAGGGTCGAGAGTGAAATGGATCGCACAACTCCAAGAGGTTTGGTCTAGGATTTATTAAAGCCTTGAAGGGTCCAAGGGGCAAGAAAGAACTAGTTAGCACTAAGGGCATGGAAAATAGGAGTTGGTATGTTGTGAAGAGAAGATATAAGATTGACACAAAATCATTTTATGGTGAAGTCATTATGACAGATCTTGATGAATAATGAGTTGACCATATTTCCCACTCATTCCTTTATAGAAGGAGTGTGAGAGAGATTAAAATAGAGCAAAGGGATTTGAGATTATGAAAGCTTGGGGAAGAAATAAAAGAGGGCATTTATTATACAATCCCTTTGATATGTTTGGGGAACATCCATGTAAGACAACACAAATACATGGGATAGAAACCTTTGGACTGGAGAAGTGAAAGAGGAAGTAGGTTGGCATGGATAATAGTGGGAAGAGAGAGATTAGAAACCTTGGGAGGATATTATCACTAGGTTTGGGATACAAACCTGATTGAATGGGAAGGTAAGGTACCATTAGCATGATGAGGATAAGGGTTGTTTATTTACTAGGATGATACAAGAGAGACTTCCCTAGTGCATCAAGGAGATGGAATAAAGGTCAATGAGATTAGCCAAAGAATCAAATAAATGTTAATTTTTCTGAATTTACTTCAATCTGATCTAGGATCTTAACTGAGAGAACAACATGTACAGCATATCTACAGCATATCAATCATGGACACAGTAATGCAAGCACACAAGAGACACAGAGTTTACTTGGGGAAAACCATAAAGGTGAAAAACCCCAATAACTTCCTCAGAGATAGATAGAGCAATGATACAACCCAAACATAAGAGATAGACATCTCCTAGCAGTAGCTTCTCCTCCTCCACAAGTGCGCCACTCTCTAAAGAGTGTGTGTGAGAATAGAATGATAAAATAGAGTGCCTCCCGCACTCTATTTATACTTGACTTGACTTGCCTAATAACCTTTACTAGGTCGGCCTCAACTTAACCACATAACAAAAAGCTGACTGGGCTGACACCCAATAGGGTGATCTAATAACCCTTTGACCCACATGGCCGACCCCCAATAGGGTGGTCTAATAACCCTTCGACCCACATGACTTATACAAGGCCAAACCCAACAAGGTGGTCTAATAACCCATCAAGTATAAGTTACGACACTTACAATATAAATGACGACGATTCCGTATAGAGGAATAATAACATCTCTATAGGAATACAAACAATTATGTATAGAGGAATAATACCATCTCTATAGGAGTACAAAATACATTCCGAAGTTACATATACATCGACACTCCCTCTTAACTAGGAAGGTATTTCTCGACACAGATCTGCTAGCACAAGTCTTCTTCTCTGGATCATCATCAGTGAATCATCATCCTCGAATCATCGTCATCGTCACTGCTACTTCTATCTCAATCAATCTCTGAATCTACTCATCATAGGAAGTTCTACAGAGCCAGTCCTTTTTCATACTGGATGTAGGCCCACCACCTTGCAGGTCTTCATCATCACTGGCCATACTGTGGAATCCTCAGGACTTATTACGTGAGTCAACAAAACCTCGAAAGAGCATCCCAGGACTGATTATGAGCACACAGCTCAACCTATTGGATCTCCCAGGAACTTTTACATGCTACTGTACAACCTGTCCACGGCCACAGAGTATCACGAAGCACAACCTAGATGCACACACATAGCACTTACACTCACCGACATGGGAGGAACAACCTACCACCATCCGTGAAAGGCTCACAGCACTTACATCAACGACCATGGGAGGACCAACCTACCACCATGTCAGAATGTCACAACACTTATATTGCAGCCATGGGAGAACACATCTACAACCATGCTCAAATGGCCCAGCACTTATATCGTAGCCATGGGAGAACACATCTACAACCATGCTCTAATGGCCCCAACACTTATATCGTAGCCATGGGAGAACACATCTACAACCATGCTCGAATGGCCCCAGCACTTATATCGCAGCCATGGGAGAACACATCTACAACCATGCTCGAATGGATCTGGAAATTACATCACGACCATGGGAGAACACATCTACCACCATGTCAGAAAATCCCAGCAATTACATCACGACCATGGGAGAACACATCTACAACCATGTCCGAAAAGCTCATGTGCATCTGTGTCTTTGGAACTCATCACACATAATCCAACTGATTATGTAATGTATCCACTTGATACATGTCATCACATATGATCATCCTAATCATAATCACTGCATCGTCCTAATGCATGTCATCCAGAATATCGTCCTGATACTCATCACACATGATCATCCTGATCATTGTCAATGCATCGTCCTGACGCATGTCATCTGGAGCAACATCCTGAAGCTCGTCATCCATGATCATCCTGATCATACAATGCATCCACCTGATGCATACCAAGTATCTACCTGATACATATCATCATACATGATCCACCTGATACATACGCAGATACATGATCCACCTGATCACACAATGTATCCACCTGATATATATCAACATACATGATCTACGTGATCATACAATCGTATCCACCTTATAAATATACAGATACATGGTCCAAGCATCCAACATGATGCATATATACATACATATAAATGATCCGACTGACCATATTGAGCAGAAAATAGAACATCATCCTGATGCTCATCATCCAGCGCTTACATCCATAGCCATGTGAAGGATCCTCCTTCCACTATGCTTGGAATGGCTTCAGCAAATGTCTCCATCACTTCTTCCTCGAAGTGTCATCGATCTGAAGGACACCAAGCCTCTCTCTGAAGTATTCGAACTTCACCCTGGCTAGTGGTTCATCAGTACATCTGCAATCTGCTCATCCGTCGCAACATACAGGAGCTTCACTGCTCCTCTCTCAACCATATCCCTGATATAGTGATATTTGATCTCAATGTGCTTCGACCTGTCATGGAACATCGAGTTCTCATACAGCTTCACACAACTCTGGTTGTCACAAAAAGATACCAGTAGCCTCCAGCGGGAGATCAAATAACTTAGACAGTAGCTTCCGGCGCCATACTGCCTCACAAATAGCCGAACATGCTACAATATACTCTGCTTCGGCTGTACTCAGTGCTACACAGGATTGCTTCTTGCTAAACCAAGAGATCACACCTGATCCCATACTGAAGCAGCACCCAGATGTGCTCTTCCTATCTACAGCACTGCCTACCCAATCGGAATCAACATAACCCTGCAGGTTAAACTTTTGATTCGCATCATACTTGAGCCCATAATCAACTGTACCCTTTAGGTACCTCAGAATATGCTTTACAGCAACCAGGTGAACACCTCTGGGATATGTCAGGAACTGGCTCAATGTGTTCACCGCAAAGAAAATATCTGGTCTAGTGTTCGTAAGGTACATCAAGGACCCAATCATCTGACAATACACAGTGACATCAACCGGATCAGATGAAGCATCACACAGAAGCTTCAGGTTCGATGCCATAGGTGTGGCCATGGCCTTGCAGTCCATCATCCTGAACCTCTTCAGGATCTCTACTGCATACTTCCCTTGTCCAAGGAAGATACCATCTGCACTCTGCCACACCTCCATGCCTAGAAAATAGTGCATCATCCCCAAGTCCTTCATCTCGAACTCGACTGCAAGCTTCCTCTTGGTATCAACAATCAAACTATCATTACCTGTAACAAATAGGTCATCCACATACATGAGTAGTATCACAGGATTGCCTTCCTCAACCTTGTAGTAAAGGTTGGAATCCGCTTTATTCTTGGTAAATCCCAAACTAGATAGGGAACTGTCCATCCTACCATACCAAGTCCTGGATGCCTATTTCAAACCATACCAGGCTTTATTCAGTTTGCACACATGTGACTCTCGGTCATGTGTCTCAAACCTGAGTGGCTGCTCCACATACACTTCCTCTTCGACTACACCATTCAAGAAAGATTTCTTGACATCCATCTGGTGTATCTTCCATTTCATCACTCATTTTGTCTTTCTCCATGCTACCATCTGCAGCATGCTTGATCTTATAGATCCATTTGGAAGTCACAACAGACTTCCCTTCAGGTCTTGGGACTGCATCCCAAACATCATTCTTCATGATCGAATGATCATGGCATTCTTCCATTACTTTATCCCAGATCCTGGGAACTTCAATATCTTCAATAGATATCTTTGTTGTTGGAACAAATGTTGTATTCCTTCTTTTGTAGGTGATGGTAGACGATCTTTCCTACAAAACAAATTAAATTGCATGATTAGAAATATCTCATAGTTTTCAGAACAAATTCTTACACTTAAAGAAATATGTCATACAGTCATGCAATTATTTTAGCCAATGCTTCAATACAACATTTATCCATATCCCGTAACTTTCTAGATGCCTTCCAATCTCTACCAGAACATTGTTAAGAGTGTGCACAACTCCCAACATGTTAGCAAAGAGGTTTCATTCTAGATAAGTAGCAATGGAATGTTGTACAGTTCCATAGGCCACTTACCCATCACATGCATATTAGTAGTATACTGTTCATTAATGCAATTATTCTAATATGCATAATACACAACCTAAGTTTAGGAACATAAGCATATACATCATTGAACAACATTATTTAAACAAACAAATATGTAAGAAATGACAATTCAAATACTTATCTTTGTTTGGTTGTTGGGTGGACTCCCTCTGAATCTTTGCAACTCCATCTCGATGTGGATTGTGAGAAGTGGTCAACTCCCTCTAAATGTCTGCATCCATGCAAAAACTACTGGAGTGTGCTCCCTCTTGATCTTTGCTTCCTGGATTACCTGTCCTTGAACTTATATCCATCCTCGATCACTATGCATGCTTACAAGTATCATTATTGTGATATTCTCGAGATCTCATACATAATCATATATTTATTAGTATATTCTCAATACTATCAAAACACAATAATCTTAAGCATGTATAGTCATGATCATTTCAAACAGAAATAATAAGCATTAGAATTCAAGGATTCTTATGGTTAGTCATATCATAAATTAAAGTAAGAAACATAATATGCCTAAACCCATGATTACTCAAACCTATACTTTTATGACTCTTCTGGTTAGTCATATCATCAATTAAGGTAAGAAACATAATATGCATACACCCATGATTATTCAAACCTATGAATAATCATTATCAATCATGCCATGTATACTTTACACAAGGTAGGATTCTAACTTGATATAGGAAAAACATACCTGGATTAATATGTTAGTTGGTTATTGTCTAACATACCCACATGATGTCTTCTTGTTCTCTTAAGTGACTTGTGCTACTAACCTGCATATCTCATAGGTTAACCAAGTTATACATACCTCGTAAGTAGATCTTCTATGTGATCCATGGCAATGGATGAACCTTTGTCTTCATGTCACCATGGTCATATGTTCTTGAACTAGAACATGATTTGTCTTTCTTGATGTACCTTTCATGTTAGTAGACAACATCAACCTCATACAACATCACAATGCATTAGTACAATCATAAGTGTCAAAAACCCTAATCAATGAATATCTTTTATCATGCATTCATAATTTTATTAAGGTGATACGACAAGTCTAAAATTAACCAAGATTGTACTAACCGTAATAATATGAAGACAAACATATCATAAACTTAATTATGAACAGAATCCGAAACATACCTAAATGAGTCATACCTGTCGAGATTGCTTGTAATATTCTTATGTAAGGCCTCAGCCTCATCTCCCTCTGAAACAGGAACTTCTTCACTTATGCAGGTGACCAATCCATTCTCTTCTAGGATTAACCCAATCCACTTGATTTGTAGGAACTAGATTTGGAGCTGGATTAGGGTTTGTCAGAGAAACCCTAAAAATTCAAACTTTGAATTTCAAACTTCTGAAAGGATAGAAAGATGCGCCTTGATGAGCTGATCAAGCCGGTATATTCGGAATTTGAAAACTACAAAGTTTCACGCCTTAATTTTGCCTTTGAAACTTTCGGATTCACTGGACATGACCCCGAACTAGGGTTTGATAAAGCCCACCCTTCTGCCCAATAAAAAGGTTCGATCCAATGCTCTAAGCTTCTATTTTTTCTGAGGATCTTCCAGCCGTGGTCATAGATTTCAAAAATTCCCATTTTTGCAGAAGCCCTAATTTTCCACTTTTCTTATCAAAGTCCCAAACTAGGGTCTGATCAAGCCCAGCCTTTTTCCCAACAAAAAAATCTGATCTTGGTCTCTAAATTTCAATTTTGATGAGTAGCATTCAGCCATGGTCTCCGATTACAAAAATTCCATCTTTCTCCGAAACCCTAAATTCCCGAAGCCATGAATGAAGGTGCTCAAAATAATTCTATTTTGACATAAATATGTACCTAATTATTTCTGGTGTAACTCCAAACTTTCCGATCCACAGGGTCTAAAACTTCTACTTGTGGTAGCCCAACCTGTCATATTTCCAGCCCCATAGGTCTGACCTCAATTGGATTCTCTGAGAGAGAGTTATGCCAAGTGTCGCAATGTGACCTATTTATGGGATAAAACAGGAGAGAAAACTTGTACGACGTTCCACATGCCACTGGTTCAGTTTCAGCCTCTAAAAAAATTACCTGAGAAAGTACAGTCCATGCACTACCTGTCACTTTTTACGAAATTTCATTTGGAGCTTCCTAGCCCAAGTTATGACCTTGTTTCCTAGGTCACCTGTTTATGACTCAGATCTGGAAGAGGCAGAAACCCTAGATTGTACAAATCATAAAACACACAGTATAATGAATTAGAAGTTGTCCTTTGGACACAAGGTACATGGGGATCTTATCTTCGACCTGTAAAATTTTTAGATCCGAAAAATTTGCCAAAATGGATTTATAGCGAAAGTGCTATAATGACTGGTTTTTGCTATATCAAGCCCTAGCATCGTAAGTGCAACAAGTGTCATACATGCCATACCATGCCTTATTTCAGGCTAGCTCTGATACCATGTTAATTTTTCAGAATTTACTTCAATCTGATCTAGGATCTTAACTGAGAGAACAACATGCACAACATATCAATCATGGACACAATAATGCAAGCACACAAGAGACACAGAGTTTACTTGGGGAAAACCATAAACGTGAAAAACCCCAATAACTTCCTTAGAGATAGATAGAGCAATGATACAACCCAAGCATAAGATATAGACATCTCCTAGCAGCAGCTTCTCCTCCTCCACAAGTGCACCACTCTCCAAAGAGTGTGTGAGAGAATAGAATGATGAAATAGAGTGCCTCCTGCACTCTATTTATAATTGACTTGACTTGTCTAATAACCTTTACTAGGTCGGCCTCAACTTAACCACATAACACAAAGCTGACTGGTCCGACACCCAATAGGGTGGTATAATAACCCTTTGACCCACATGGCCGACCCCCAATAGGGTGGTCTAATAACCCTTCGACCCACATGACTTATACAAGGCCAACCCCAACAAGGTGGTCTAATAACCCATCAAGTATAAGTTACGACACTTACAATATAAATGACGATGCTTCTGTATAGAGGAATAATAACATCTCTATAGGAATACAAACACTTCTGTATAGAGGAATAGTACCATCTCTATAGGAGTACAAAATACATTCCGAAGTTACATATACATCAACAATAAAGGGTGTACTCTTTTGGGGAAAGATATGGATATAACTAATATACAATATGAGGTGGAGTTTAGGGAACCACCAATAACATGGTTCCTTTCCTTTACTTTGGGAGAATGCTATCTAGAAGTAGGATTAAAATGAATTTTTACTTTCTTCTTAGGAGATTTAGGTGGGTCCTCTTATGCTTCTTCATTAGAATAATCTCAGTTAATATTAGAGGAATCCTCCTTATTTTTATTAGAATAATTTGGAGGGTCATGATCAAGCATAGGGTCCTTACAGATCCCAAGATTAGAAATTACATAAGCAACTATAGTTTTGGGATTCAAAGCTATGTCAATTTGGCCTTTGTTTGCATCTAACTATTTAAATTTTTGGAGCTCATTTATGTTACGAGACTCATGATTATGGTATTTATACCATTTGCCAATATTTGAGGATGAAAGGTTAGGTTGCACTTTTCTTTGCTATAAAATATGGCTTCGGTTTTAGTTTTAGGTGGTGGTGCTTCTATCATCCCATTGCTTATTGATTTTGTATTGGAGACTCTAGGCTTACATTGTGCCTTAGATTTGTTTTTTTGTTTCTTTTCCAAGCGATTATCTTGGGGAAAACCCTCGAGCATTTCGCCTCATTTCAAGGATGGTACCTAGGGTAAACCTAGATTCTTTAGGGAACAAGGCCACACTAACAATAGGGCTCTAATCCAATACAATAATATACCCATTATGATCTCAATATGCCACTTACGAGTTTATAAATTGGGTGGGGAAGATAAAACTCCATCCCACAACCACTTGGGCTAGAGCCAATCGACAATCCTCAGCTTAGAGTGGGTCTTTGATGTAAAGTTTGACTCTATTATCTCATTATAATTCATTGTACGCAAATTAAATTTTGTGGTTCAAGGATCTACGTTCCATATTTGTTGTAGATTAATTTGAAAATTCAATTAAGGTTCAACAACAAAGAAAAATAACGATGGTTAGTTTACTAATCTCCTTTGGTGAGATAATTAACCTAATTGTTGAAGATTAAAAGGAAGTAAAAGAAAGGAATTCATCTAGAAAAATGTTGTTGTAGGTGTTGAAGATGACATGCACTAAGATAATAAATGTTTTAGGGTTTATTATTTGACCTACAGTTGCAGATTAATTTGGAAATTTGATTAAGGTTCAATAAAAAATTGGAAGCAACAAAAAATTAACAAAGGAAAGCAAACTAACTATGGTTGATTTACCAATCTCCTTTAATGATCTAATTAACCTAGTTATTGAAGATGAAAAAGAAGAAAAGGAAATAAATCACCTAGAAAAATGTTGTTGTAGGTGTGGTGCAAGATGAGTGATGTAACATGCCTCTAAGAGATGGTTTATACGCTTGAATCGAATTGAGCACATTGTTAGACCTCCTTCCAATACAAACTAACTTGGTCACAATCTCAAATACAATGAAATTAAAATCCCTAGATCTACTTTATAAATAATGAAACAATGAAGTGTTGTATGGTGACCCAAAACTCTCTCAAAAAGGTTATACCTCTCTTTCCCTAGTTGTGTCAGAAACACCCTTGAGGTAGAAGAGTTGAATCATATAAGGTGTGAGAGGGGACTATGCCAATAGACACACCCTAAGACAAGACAACAAGAATTCAAGCAAGAAACCAATCCAAAAGAAACACATACATGTGGAGGTGTTGAAATTGATATGAAGCAACCCAAGAGTGCGTAAAAGGAGTATAAGCTAGATAAATCAAGATTCAAGGAGGAAATAAGATTCAAAGGGACCTTACAATGAGGAGAGGAGTAATATAAATAGGAGGAAAGAAGATTCAAAGGGACCTTACAAATAGGAGAGAAGTAACATAAATAGGAGGAAAGAATATTCAAAGTGTATCCACAAGATAATGATATGAGGAAATAAGATTCAAAGGGACCTGACAAAGAGGAGAAATTTGGTATAAATAAGAAAAGAAACAACGTCAAGGTGTAAGTGAACATTGGCTTATTCATTGGGTGATTCGTTTTGTATGGAGGAAGTGTACCATTTTGGCTAGAAGCTATGAGTTTAATGGACTATACCACATGTATTTTCATCAAACAATGCACTATGTTCTACAAAATATGAAAAACAAACATGGTGTAGCTCATGAAAGTCGTTGTACACTTGGTTCCAAGAATTTAAGAAGTTTCAAGGAAGGTTTGACCCAATGGATCCCTAATGTTCTTAAATGGATTTGGGACATTGAGGTCTTAACCAACTTTGGTATACATCAGGTGCTTGGAGCCTAGAACAATACCCAAACAATGGGTGAGTGGCCCTAATTGAGTGCCCCAGGGGGTTTAGCTAAATAAAAATGGTGACCAAAGGCTAAAGATAAAAGAAGAGGCCATAGGAGATACTACCTAAGCACTAGACATCACAAGGATATAACACATATAGGATAAGGTAGAGTGACTTGAGGGAGAGTAATACAATAAAAAATATCCTTCATAATCTAGGGTGAGAGGTAGTTAAGTCATCATTAGGTAGGCCAGGTATGGACACAAAATAAAAGTAGGTCTCATCATAGTACCTATAAGTGGGTAGGAAGTGGGATTTAGCAAGGTTTTTATAAATTTTATTTCTAAGCCAAGGGACCCTAAATTGATAACAAGTCAAAGGCCAATTATGTTACTTAATACTTCCTACAAGTTCATGGCCATGCCTTTGCTCTTCACATCAAACATATTATATCTAATATTATTCGGATGGAACATATGGAATTTTGAGTATGATGAATGATTTTTTATCTCCGTGATGCTAACTTCCTTGTGTTGTCTATTCCTTCATTAGTGTTGTTGAGTTCCTCTTTGAATAAGTGTTTTATTTCCTTCTCACCAATATTTGCAAGTCTAAGGAGGTTGGTTTGTTTCATTTCATTAATTTAATTGAGTAGGTTTTGACAAGGGTTTTATAAAGATTATTAGTAGGCTAGGGGACCCTAAATTGATATCAAGTCAGAGATCAATTATGTTACTCAATACTTCCTACAAGATCTTGGTCATGCCTTTGCTATTCGTATCAAACACCTTCTACCTAATATTATTAGGATGGAACATATGGTTTTTACTCACATTTTCTACATTCTAGGTGATGCCATTATTGTGTGGGAGGGACTAGACTAGGTTTGTACCTTAGTCCTAGATGGTCTCTTTATTAAAATTGAATTCAAGAAAGACTACCACTAGGTTGAATGATTTTTTATCATTGTGATGCTAACATCCTTGGGCTCTGGCTACTCATTCATTGGTGTTGTTGAGATCCTCTTTGAATAAGTATATGTTTTCCTGCCCATGAATATTTTCAATTCTAAGGAGGTTGGTTTGTTTCATTTCATTAAGCTAGGTTGTCTACTACCTTCACCTCATATATGTTGGTTGTTGAAGCCACATGATATTTTATATATCATAATATTGGGGCAAGCACCCCACTACTTGAATTTTACAATCTATGATTGGTGAATGGCCACCTTATTGATGATTATTTCTTAATTGTTCTATAGGGTGTTACAGAGAAAACTTCTTCGGGGCAGACCACAACAGACAGCTGACTACCAGAAAATGAATCAATTCCCAATGCAATGCTATATAAATGACAATGCTAAGATAATGGAGGATAAGACCAACCTTCAACCGGATGTTCGGAGTAGATCCCCTTAGAGCTTTCAACTTGTGCACTTGAACCTGCAAATTAGTCTCAACAACCAATACAAAACAAGCGCATATAATATGTGAAAGACATTAGCATAATCAATAGCAATGGCCCATGATATCATAAGAAAATATAACCTAATGTAATTTAACAATATTCACAACATCAATTGGACGAGAAAATGAGTATTTCCATTAATGAATAACAAGAAGTACAATATACAACCTCTTGCCGGCAACCAATTTGAACCAAGAACTGGGTCTCTCCACTTGTGCCTCCACCACTTCAATCCTCCATACTATGGCAAACTCAAACTATGAAAAGGAGTTTGGGAGGTGAACATAAGAAGTTCACAACAACAAGGATCAATGAGTGTAGACTCAAGTCACGGCAAAAATACACTAGAGTTATCTTGCTTTCTCTTTCTCCCCCCTTCCATATGCCATAAGAGCTCAATATATAGCCTTCCAAAGGTAAGTGAAAGGACACATCGAGGCGTTTCTGGGCACATGGAGGGCCAAAGGTCACCCTAAGACCGCTTTTTTGGGAGTAAAAAGTAATTTTCTAATGATTTTTACCATTTTACTTTGTACCTGCGGGCTATAGTGGAACGGCATGTGTGTACGCGGGCTAAAGTGGAACAACTCGCATACAGGAACAAAAATAGGGAAAATGTGTTCTTGGAGGACAAAATGATGGATCTGAGTCAATGAAATGGATCCTGAAGGCCAATCAGTGTTGATTCTCACAAGGTGGAAAATTATGTTGTAACATAGGGAAAAATATATTGGGATAATATGATGGTGTCTTTGGATAGATTATGTCTAAACTAAAGGTTGAACATACAATGGCTTAAAATTCAATGTTACAAGTGAATTATATGCCAATCCTTAATTGTTTGGATACCTAGAATTAATCATGGAATTAGCGAAGCTAGGTATTTAATTTTGATAGCATTTCATTTCCTCTCAAGGATTATGATAAGAACTTATGGGAATCTATGGCGTAGAGGCTTAAAATAAAATGGATAATTGGGTCGCAAAGCCTCTAACACTAGTACCTAAGTTCCATATTTGCATGAAATTTATGGTTGTAAATCATGTATACTACTATGTGTTGGGTGTCATTTAAAATTTCTCATAAATACTTGGAAAAAAATCTCAAGAAATTACTTTTGTTCAACAATTCTAATGGAATTTTTTTGGGGGGGGATCTTTGTGGCACACCTCGTTAATTTGGTGGATTAGGCATCATTAAAACTCAATTTTAGGTTCAATACCTTTATTCCAAATGGATGAAGTTCATAAGTGGAGATGAAGCATGGAAAGTGTTTCACACACACTGCATTTGTCAATGACCAACATTGCACCAGAGCACCTAGTAGGGTATTTCCCTACAGGCACTAGTAATCATTGTTTTTTAATTTAAGATTTCTAGCACCTTTATGGTTAAGAAAATATAGAATCCCAATAAGTCCATTAGTCCATTCCTAAGTTGGAGATAACTCTCTTTACAAATTGGATCGTTGTGTAGTGATGAATGTTTATAGTTGTCTCCACTAGTTCAACATGATGGGAAGTTATTGGGTTATTCTACCTAGTTTTTTTCCTTGAGGCTCTTCAAAAGGGTTATCCATGTATCAAGGACTTTATTGATAGTCAAACATGTGACTAGATCCAATGGCTAAAGCTTACACATGAGTTTAGATTGGCCAATCTAGATAAGAGTAACTTGGAATGTCTTAGATGATATTTTTCCTAAGTTGAGATTTCATGTGCCTTGAGCTTGGTGGTAACACTAGAAGTGGGGACATTCTACAACATTCATCAAATATAAGCCTTCTTTAGGTTACAAATAGTTTTTTCAAATCGTTGATAGAGGATTTTCTAAGCAAGATTTAGCAAGTTAATTCCAAGCATAAAACCTAGTTGTTGTGACTTTGAAGCCTCTATAATCTATCCTTGGATCCAAGGAAAGTTTTATTTGCATGGTTTCTTATTATGGGGCGTATTTCTACGAATAAAAGACTAGTATACTTGAGAGTGCAAAATTTGAAATGGTCCCAAAGTGAGCAAGAATAAATCCCAAAACCTTTATTTTGTTTATTCCCTTATCCAAGTGTGTGGGCCTAGGAAAATTATTCATGTTAGAAATACTTCCTTGACTCCATTTCATGGGTGGCTTCTGTTGATGCAAGGAATGGGCTTCCAAAACCAACAATTTCAGATTTTACTTGGCTAAAGTAAAATAAATGGGATTATAACCATAATTTTTAAGGTTATTTACAACATCTACAATCAGATTACAAGTATTAACTACTTGTAATTGATATCCCATCTCGAAATATAATAAAACAAACTTGAAAAATTAAAAGTGTTGGTTTTCAAAAGAAGAGTTTTAAACAAAATTATCACGACAAAAAGAGAAGAAAATAAATTTAAATTCAGTCACAAACAAGAAAGGAAAGTATGAATCAACTATTCAAGACTCAAAGTTGAGGCATAAATCAACATATTTTATTAATAAGATCTCTAAGTTACAATTATGAAGAATTTCTTTCACACTACTGTGAAAGAGAAGACCAATAGACACTTAGAACTCTAGGATTGTATTGATTCTTCAGACAAAGAGTTATGTTTTCCAAGAAAGAAACATGACAGATAACTGTTGGATCAAATACGGATTTGGGATGCCACTTCTTGATTATGCAAAATCAATCCTTATTAGTACCTGAAAATTAATTCAAATTCTAAAAGAAATGAATAGACTATCAGATGTGAAACAACCATCAAACATGAATAATAATTATGCACAAGATCCTCTTAGGCCACCTTCAATGTTCTTTTGATGCCAACAAGATCGTCTGCAGCCTTTCAGTGAAACTCAGAGATGAATGAAAGATTAAAAATATAAAGTTGAATCAAGAGCTACATTTATCATGATGCTTTCTCTCCCTTTCCTCTCTTGCCATAAAACTCCTTGTATCTCCCCTTTTATCCTTTTATTTGGAAGTTGAGGCAATTTAGAATTACCTTTAGTTATGAGGTAACTAATTAGTTTAGGAAAGATAGAAATAATAAAATAATAATAATAATAACACTAAATAGTTGGGACCCTTTTTTTATCATTTTTCGTTATCCCTTTTACTCCTTGTTACTCCAGTCATTCTAAATAAAACATGCATTCCACTTAGTTCTCAATAGGGTTGCATACATTTATATCATCAAAATAAACTTAGGTACAAAAACATATAAGAAGTGCATGCCTCCAATATCCATATTTCCACAAATCTGTCCAAAGCCGAAATATAATTCCAAAATCAAATATTTATACAAACTATTATGCAACAAATGTCAAAGTAAAAACCATATAAAACAATCAAGTGAAGTATGTTGGATGAGAAGGGATAAGCCTTCTTTCATTCTCTGTTGGTATGAATTCACTTGAAGGATTTCCAACCTGTTTAACTGACTGCACTCCTTGATTGGTTGATTCATCATCTGTAGGGATAGTTTTCTTTGGAGACTGGACATGATGGGAGATAATGGAGTGAGAAGAGTCCTCCAAGGAAGATGGGATGACTATTTTTGCAAGTCTTTTTCCTTTTGTATCCAATGAAGGGCTTGAGATAGATTTTAGCACTTCAATGTCTGGTGGAGCTTGGGTGTGGGAAAGTTTGATGGCATTGGATGATTAGGATGCTAATTTAATGGAGGGGGATGTGGTAGAGGTAATGAGTTGGTTGTCCATCCCCTAATTCTGGAAGGCTAGTTTGGGATGACCTGATTGCAACCATCATTTGGTTAAGGTCTCATTGATACATGCCGAGGAACTTGGATCCCAAGAATACTATGCTGGGAATGAAAAAGAGATGGCATGATTATGGATTGAAAAAGAGGCTGTTGGAATTTCCCACCAAAATTGAAGAAACTTGTTTGCAAGATCTGTTGAAATTCATTTGAATCGACATCAAAGTGGATAGAAAATCTGAGCCTCTTATTTCTACCTCCATTTCTTTGGCAATCTACTGGCTACCCTCTATTCCAATTACCTCTGTTACCCTTGTTATTTATTCCTCCACCTCTGCTAAAAAATCTCATCTAGTAGTCAAAAGAAGAATATTAGTGCAAGCCATAATAGTAATTACTCATATCAAACTAATTTGCAATCTAAAACAATCTATAAACGGCCATTTTTAACAGTCACATATGCATACTAAAAATTCGATGAGATAAAGGGAGGGGAAAATGCTTCGCTTCATAACTTTATTATCTCTATAACTCTTTGAGCAAAGGGAAATGAGATGGAAAAAAAGAAATGGAAAGGAGCTACAATATGAAGGGAAAAAATGTGAAACTAGCTCATATTCCATGAAATCAACTACTAGTCTGCCATCCAAATACAATACTTTTCCATACAAAAAGAAACCATTCAAAAATGGTGTAGGAAGAGTCTTTCTAATATCCTCCATTTACATATGTCTTCATTTCAACACATAAATAAATTACCAATCTGATGCTTGAATAATTAAACAATGTTTAAATAATCTGGAAATGATTATACAAACATAATGGTTGTGAAAAAATTAGAGTCTCCATTACTCTTCAATCAAAATATACTTCATTTAAGAAAATAGATTTGTAAATTTCTTTAATCAAATTGTAGATAGCGATCGAGCTTTCCATAGTCATAACCACAAAATACAAGCTCAGTCAAAATCCCTTAATTAGAATTCACAATATTTTATGAAGACAAACTTGATCTCTAAACATCATTGCTATTGTTTTCTTTTCCTTTGCAAAAAAAATCAAAATAATCGAAACATAGTTTTAAAACTCAATCTAAAGTAGGAAATAATTTAAATAAATATTTATACATCACAATGTTTGATTAAACTGTCACTTAATTGCCCTTATCTTCTGGAACCTGAGATACTATTGTTCGTTGTCGAGTATAGAGGAAGATTTTATAGCCTTCAAACATTTAAAACCTTGTGTTCAAATCTTTATAATATCCCGTGTTATGCTTAGTTTTCAATTCTAATCCAATACTAAGTTCAAGTTAGAACTAATTATCGACTTTCACATAAGAATGAAGGTCGAGACTTCAACTGAAGGTTGGCGTTATTTTTCACAACCTATAATAGGTTTCCAATAAGTCAATCCTAGAACTCTTCTTTTATAAGTAACCCGTTCAATTAGGGTTTGAGATATGAGATTTTAGAACTGTTAAATGTACCCTAAAAGCCAATCATTTCACATACCGAGCTGATAAAATGATAGAATCCCAAAACAAGTTATACAACTTGATGAGAACCCACACTCTTCATAGGCATCAAAACCACCAAAAAACAACCTCGAATCGAAAAGTGGTGCTATTGATAGCACTAATTTTTTTTCGGGGCTAAAATTACATCTTTTGATAACCCCGTGCAGTGCAGTACATTGCCGCTATAATAAAAATCATAAAATCGACCCCCAAAACGAAAAATGGTAGAACACATTTTTCTTTCTAAAGCTAAAATTTACAACTTGTTTGACATCGTCACCTTAACAGCTAATAGCTTTGCAACACAAATGCTAAAATAAGCTGATGACTTGAAAAGAGGTGCTACCAATGGCACCCCTTTCCTTTGTAGAGTTGCATTTTCAAACATTTTTAAACTATAACCTGAAAATATTTAAATTTAAAAAAAAAAAGATAAAAGAAAAAAACTCAAAATTTTAACAAACAAAAAACAACTTTCAAAAAACAAAACCATTAAAAAAACATAAGTTAAACAAAATTTATAAAAAAATAAAAGACAAAAACCAAAAACCAAAAATATATATATATATATATATAAAGCGGTGGTGAGTTAGTAGCAAGAGGATGGTGAGGGGGAGTTAGATGGTGACACGATTCTTAGAATCGCGCCACCCCCACCCCACGCACTCACTCCACCTCACTCCCCTCCATATCCACCTCACGCGCCCCCCCTCCCACCTACCCCACTACCCCACTACCCACCCCTCCCACCTACCCCACTACCCACCCCGTCCTCCTTTATGTATCCCTCCCACTTATTCACGCCCCTTTTTAAAAGTTTAAAGCTTTGTTTTTTTTTTCATTTTTTTAAAATATTTCATATCTTTTTAAAATGTTGGATCTATTTAGTTTTCTTTCTTTTAGCTTTTTAATATTTTCAATTTTTTATTATTTCACCTCTTTTTTAATTTTTTGATTCTTTCTTCTTTAGTTAGATTTTTATTTTATTTATTTTTTGCTTTTAAACATTTGGATGGTGTAAGTTCCAAGTGACCGGATGACCGGCTTTAGGATTATAAATAAGAGACCTCAGAATTCATTTGGGGCATTGGAGTCGAGTCGCATGAGCAAGTAGTCCGCTCTGCAAGTAGGTCGTCTGAGCAAGTAGTCCGCTCGACAAGTCTAGGTGTGTGAGAGCCGAAGCTCGTATGCTCTGCAACTTGCCCACAGTGGTATAAGATTGCACCAGAAAAGCTAAGACTCGCTCTGTATAAAAGCGTCTGTGTAAGGGTATGCTAGTAGGCATATCTTGGGACTCCCAGGAGCCTGAGAGTAACCTCATGCCTTCGAGAAGAGGAGAAATCTAAAAGGACCCAAGACATTGTGTCTAGGCATCAGTCAGAGTGATTGGGTGACGAACTTCGCTGTCCGAAGTCGATCCCATCTTTGAGTCTGTAATCTGTTTCATTTTAATGGGAATCATCGGCAAGACATGTTTAAAAGAGCAATGCAATGAATTCTTTGGCATGAATGTTTGAAGATTGAAGTGAAGATTGAAGATCCTGCAGCTTGTGGTATCAGAGCCAGAGAGGCTCATTCTCATATTTGTCTGGTATTATCTATATCTCTTTTCTCAGAAGCATTATTTAATACTGCACATGTGTATGAATGCTTGGTTGATTCTATTTACGACTCCTAAGGAACAAATGTGTCTAGTAGTCGGTGGAAATGACCGATGAGGAAATAGTAGTGACCATTAAGGTGTAAGCGTAGTGCGGAAGTCGTAGCCGTAAGGCCCGTGGGAAGGGGAGTAAGTCTACTTGTTACCCGCAGCGTAGAAGTCAGCCCTCACCTTATTTCAGCATGGATCCTACTATGGACACAGTTCAGCTGACAACACTGGAGTGTCAATCAGCCAATGACGTGGAAGTCTCCTTAGCAGATAGGAGAATTAGTTCTTTTAATCCATCTACTTCTGATAGTGCAGATGCTTCTTACATAACAATAGATGACCAGGATTCCTCTGCAAATTGGGAATTACCTCAAATCCTGCCCAAAGACGTTTATAGACTCAGATGGTGGAATTTCCATTCTGTCACACAAATTAAAGTATCCAGTATTGATGTCTCCTTTATCGATAACCAAGAACCCATCCACATATCTTTATTAGATAAATCACAGATAGATTGGGCTAAAGAACGAAAATTCAAATATGCACACTTTGGTGCAGTTAAACTTGGTTTAGGTCCTCTAGTACGTCCGCGTCTTTCTGTTTCTTCCTTATGTTGTATAGTTGATACAAGGCATAATAAATTTGCGGATGCAGTCATCGGTGGCTTTACTGCCCCGCTCCATGATGGTCCTGCCTTCGGCACTGTATATCCCAGATTTTCTGTCAGTCTAGATGACCCTCATATCTACAATATCTTGAAAGCCTACATTCTTCCTAAAGGTTTTGATATGATGAATGGTTCCAAAATTATTCAGCTTAAGGGAGGAGTTTGTGTTCGGTTTGGCAATGATACTTTGCCCCAATTGAGATCCCATGTCCATCAGAGTTCTGCCGACTGCAGCATGGTGGAAAGTCCAAATTCTAGGTCTAAAAATGCAACACCAATTACTTTTAATTGGACAGGTTTAAAATACCCACAGTCATGGGAGTTGAAATATTCCGAACTACGCCATCAAGAAAGAGTCAAAGCACTATTGAATCCCAAACCACTTGTCTTTGACGAAGCCTCATCCTCTTTCCGATCTTCTGTTCAGGAACCCATTCCAAGGTTTCAACCTCCTTTAATAAAATCAACGTCATTATCTTCCTATCATAATGCAAGGCGTCAAGCATTGTTCAATGAGTTATCCAGACAGTCATCTGTACAAAAGTCTGAATCTAGTTCTGTAGATAATCCTTCTGAATCATTTTCTGGTTTGTCTGATTTTGAGCATAGGGGTCAGCATGCAAACTGTCCTGCATGCAATAAAATAAAACAAAAATTGAAACAAAAAGAGAAACATGAGTCTCATCATCAGTACCCGACTCTAGGTATGTTTTCCTTGCCTAGACAAGATTCTGCAATTGAAACGACAATCCAAGGCCAAAAGTCCTATATCCCTGGAAGAAACCTCCCTGAAATTCCCTTCAGACAATATACTGCTGATGGCCAAACCCGTCGTGAGTTTTTGCCTATTAAATCCTTTGCCGCAGATCAGAGTGTACCTGATGAAGTTAAGCTAGCAAACTGGGGAAATCTGCAGCAGTTCTGTACTACGAGAAATCTAGATGACATGGCTAAAGATATCTTGGCTTTAAAATCAAGTCATGAAAATCAAAAGGTCCAAATAGAAAGAGTATCCACCAAAATTGATCTGTTAGATCACTTGCTCCATGATACTACAGAGATAGAGAAGGCAATCAAAGTAGCATCTGAAAAGCTACAAAGAAGAATGCTAGTATTAGAAGATTTGATTAAAACAATGCAGGAACTAAAGAAAAAGGAATATATAGTTCCTGATCATGTCCTTAAACTAGCTAGCAAAGGTCATAGCAAATCAGCTTCTCTTGGAGCTTTATCCCTCATCCCTGAAGATGAGCGACCAGAATGGGATTTTGGTGAATCAGATATGAAAAAGCAAGAAGTAGAAAACTGGATCTCTGAGTTTAAAACTATGAAGCCTGTCCTAGATCCAAAGCATATAGGGGATGTAGACATGATGACAGCAGAATCATCAAATCAGAGGGTTTCATCTCGTATTGATTTTGATACTCACATGCCAGATGCACAAGGTGTATCTTCTGCTCCAAAAGTATTTACTTTTGGAATAAATAATATGAACAATCTAATTTCTCAGATGCCAGAACAGCCTGTTCTAAATATCCAATGTCAGAGTCGTGAGGAAATAAAGAATGCTATACAATTATTGACACATTGGATCTTATATAAAAAACAGCAAGACCATAATGTAACTGGGCAGATGCTTGGGGCTCAGTTAGTTGCTGGTCTCTCAGGGTTGGCATATGAGTGGTGGCGTTGGTTGCCACAAGAAACAAGAAATGAGTTGCTTGCTTCAAATGAAGCAGATGAGCAGATTCTCTCTGCACTTGGGAGAGAATTCTATGGACCAGAAGATCAAGAAGATACAGATCATTTAGCCTCATTGTTTATGTCTGCTAGGTTATGTGATCTCAGTAAGGCTGATGACTATTTCTGCTATATGCAGAAATTATTAATCTCTTCTGGTAAGTCAGGCGACCCTGCCTACTTAAAGCACTACCTCCGTAGTTACCCTGGACATGTACCCGACGCAGTAGAACAGGCTCTTAAAGATA
This sequence comes from Larix kaempferi, assembly GCA_027924585.1. NCBI lineage: Eukaryota > Viridiplantae > Streptophyta > Pinopsida > Pinales > Pinaceae > Larix > Larix kaempferi. The sequence goes on from BSBM01000625.1 coordinate 21,375,001, forward strand.
AAAATGTCCCGTTAAGAACTTTATCTCTAGCCCAGCTTCATTAGCATATCCTTGAAACATGGCAAGAGCATTGCTTAGAGATAAGAGTTAATAAAGATATTAAGCGGCATCAGAAAATGTTTTCAGCTTCTTTCTGCAAGGAAGTTGCAGGAATGCCGGATTGGGGGTGTGGTGCACATAACAGAGGCCACTTTGGCAAAGAGTGCCATTGTAAGAAAAAGAAGAAATTTTTCACCTCTGAAAAAAGATATCATCCAGATAAATCCTATAAGCATAAGTCTAAATATAGAAAGCCTTTCAAGAACAAGAAATATGCTTATGGTAAAAAGTATGTTAAGCGCCGGAAAGAAAAGGGTTCTGGAGATGTTTGTTTTATCTGTGGTAAGAAAGGGCATTGGGCTTCTAAATGTCCTGAACGGAAATCTCGCCCTAGGTTGGCAGCACTCTGCAATTCTCTTGACCCAACTTGGTGGGATTTATGTAAAGTTTCCTCGACGCCTCCTGCGTCTGATGATGAAGTGGTCTATCTTCCTGATTCTGAGGCCTCCACCTCAGATTCTGATCCCTCAACTCCACAGCTTGCTAAATGTGATCCCTCTATCTCTTCCAGTTCTGATTCCGAGAGTGATGCACATTTAGGGGGGTGTGAGCTCCCTGATTTTGACTTCAATTTGTATATGTTTTCTAAAGCTATTTCTCCTGTACAGTTAGAAAAGAAATTGGCTGATATTGATTTACAATTATCTTCTATACCGATCTTCAGACACCAAGAAAGAACAGCATTAAGGGAAGAAAAGAAAGCATTGCAAAACCAGTTGCAATCTTTGGGGAAAGAAAAAGAAAAGGAAAAGATTGATATCAGTTATAACCCTGCAGCTCTATATCAAGACTATCCTGGCAGCCATAGGGATAGACAGACACACAGAATGGATAGAGAAAATCTGCTTAAGCTCAAGCTGAAAGAAAAACAGAAGCAGATACGAATTCTGGTAAAAGAAGTAGATGATATCAAAAGTGCTCTCACAGCTCTAGCTATGGAAAGAGAACAGTCTTCAGAAGAAGAATTGTCTAATGAAATTGAGAGAGTTTGTGGTCATGAGTCTCCTGAAAGATCTCCTTCACCTGAGAAGTCTCCCTCTCCCCAATCCCAAAGTGTTAGCCTATTAGGTGCTGTCCAAGGTCCTAAATTGTTTATTACTTTGCAGTTTTGTCCTGAAGAGTTTAAGCCTTATCCTGTCCAGTGTATTCTAGATTCAGGATGTCAGTTTAACTTAGCTAGAGGAAATGCTATACCTAGTTTTTATTGGGAAAATACAGAAGAGTTTGGGTCAGCCATCCAAGGTACTCCTGTATATATGACTGGTAAAGTTAAGCATTTTCCTATTTCTGCGTTTGACCAAAAAATGACCGTATCCTTGTTAAGGCTTGACTTAATAAAAGAAGATTGTGTCTTAGGGTCTGAGTTTTTACAGAATGTAAGTCCCTTCTCTGTGAATACTCAAGAAAATACTTTTAAGTGTACTGTTAATAATAAGACCATTTCTTTGCCTTTGAGTTATAGTTCTGTACAACGTTGTAAGCCAATAAGTAGTCCTTCAGAGTCTTCTAAAAGTCCTGCCTCACTGCATAAGATGGAAAGATGTATGCAATGTGCAGAATTACACAGTGAGAAGTTTCTGTCTGGGATTTCAGAAAAGCTGAAGAAAGATTGTTGCTCAGAAAGCCCTAATGCTTTCTGGAAAAGGGAAAAATACTTTGTGTCCTTACCCTTTGATCCCATGCAAAAGATTAAGCCTATGAAAGCCTCAGCCAGACTGATGAGTCCCAGTGAAAGAGAGTTTTGTTCCAGTGAAATCCAAGATCTCCTGAAGAAAGGCTTAATTGAGCCATCAAAGAGTCCGTGGGCTTGTAGAGCCTTTGTGGTCAACAAACACTCTGAACAAAAGAGAGGTAAGCCCCGTCTGGTTGTTAATTTTAAGCCGCTGAATTCAGTACTCCAGAAGATCAGGTATCCTTTACCTGATAAAGCTAGTCTTTTACAGAAAATAACTGGGTGTACCATTTTCAGTAAGTTTGATTTAAAGTCAGGATTTTATCAGATTGGAATAGAACAAAAAGACAGATTTAAAACTGCCTTTGTTGTCCCTCATGGGCAGTATCAGTGGAAAGTCCTTCCATTCGGAATTAATAATGCACCTTCAGAATTTCAAAAGAGGATGGAAGATATTTTTAGAGATATTCCTTGGCTAGCTGTATTCATTGATGATATTCTGATTTGCTCCAAAAACTTGCAAGATCATCTAAAGCATTTACAGAAGTTTTATGAGCTAGTCTTTAAACATGGTTTAGTTTTGTCAGAAAGTAAAATGGAGATAGGCAAAACTGAAATTGAATTTTTGGGTTTACGTATCAAAGGAGGTCAGGTAGTTTTGCAGAAACATGTTTTGCAGTCATTCGAGCTTTTCCCTGATCAGATCACTGATAAAACCCAATTGCAGCGTTTTTTAGGTTGCTTGAATTATATCAGGCCCTTTTATAAAGGTCAAGCTGCTGATATTCATTGTTTGCAGCAAAGGCTTAAGAAGAAGCCAGTTCCATGGTCTGATCAGATGACTTTGGCAGTTCAGCAGATAAAAGTCAAAGTAAAGCAACTTCCAGCTCTCAGTCTCCCACAGGGAAATGGTAAATTGATTATAGAGACTGATGCTTCCAGTACAACATGGGGTGGTGTACTGATTGAAGAGATTGAAGGCAGAGGCAATATTTGTGGCTACGCCTCTGGTTCTTTTAAAGGCGCTGAGCTTAATTATCCTTCAAGTCATAAAGAAATACTTGCTGTAAAGAAGACAGTCAGTCATTTCATTTTATATTTGAAACCAGTGAAATTTGTGATTAAAACTGATTTAAAGATCATGCCTGGTATTTTTAAAAATGAAAATTTGATGGCTGAGAATAGCAGCAGAATTTTAAAATGGTTTCTTTGGTTAAGCAACTTTGACTATGACATTGTTTATAAGCCTGGTTATTTAAATTGCTTAGCTGATATGTTGACCCGTGAGCATGTGCAGAACAGAATTCCAAGTCTGAACATGTTTTCTGCTGGTTCTTCCGGTTCTGGTTCTGGAAAACATCCAGGATGGTTACCAATGAAGGATAAAATTGTGAATTATAAAGGTAAAACTCCTATGGCTGAAAAGGAGTTAGAAATGCGTGCTCCGCCTGAATCCTTGTTTCTCGCCCCATGGGACAAGGATATTTCTGAAGATGAACGACAGCAGTTGCTGGATTACGCCAGCAAAGAGGAAGCTGATAAATATCTCAGTTTGACTCTCATCAAGCAAATTCAATCAAGTCCCTGCAAACTGCAAATTCTTGAACGATGGGAAAAGGAAGCGTTCTTTGGTTTAACCAAGGCCCAAGAACAGTTAGTGAATTGCGGTGAACTTTGGCTTGATGGTAATGAAGAAAAAGATGGCTGGGTATGGTATGTTGATATTGGGCAAGGGGATCTGACCTGGAGATCCTATAATTTAATTCTTCAATTTTGCCGTGAACAAAAATCTGTAATCATTTGTGCAGATCCAGGGAATATGAGAAACAGAAAATGGTCAGGATGGACCCAAGTTTTTCTGGACAAGTTTTGCCCAAGACATGAATAGGTTGAGTGCAAGGCTAATTTCATTCTCCATCTTGAAGCTGACATGCAAGCTGCTGATCAGGCAAATCAGTGGTTTAAATTTCTGTTAAGACACCATGGAGGACGTTATACTCCTCTGGAACATTATGTGACTGTTACCCAAAAGTTTATAAAAAGAGACAGTCAAGGTCGAAGGTTAGATGCAAAAGTCCATCGAAGAACTCTGCCACTCAACTACAGAGTTGAGTCTAATTTTGCTTCTGAGTTTATTTTTGGTCCTAATGAAGCATTGAGAGGTTCAGATGTTGATCAATGCTTTGGAGAGAAGCTTTATCCAGATATGTTTGATGATGAACCCGAAAATGAATACTGGCAGTTTCCTGAAACTCAGCCTGATTTCATCGAACAGGAACTGGTTCGCAGAGAGATCGAGGAAAGTAATTATGATGATGGCACGCTTGATTGCGTTTGTGGTGGTGTTCCAGCTCCAGGTGGTGAGACCCACTGTGTCTGCGGTTCCGGCTATTATTCTGATTGAATTTGATCCCGTTGACTGTTTCCGGGAATGAAGCTAGTCGGTCCGAAATTGCCTCTTTTACTTTGTAAATATTCTGCCTTTACGGAAGCCGTTGGTGGGCCTTTCCGCTTTTGTAATTGTCGGCCATGTATTTTTCGTCTGTTGATTAGATTCCTCGGGATGATTGCTGTTCCCCGAGATGCTTTGTAATAGTTAGGTGACTTTGATCTTGTCGGCCACAAGAATCTCTTTTAAATAATGGTTGTCATTCAGTCCGTGTCGGTAGTACCGGGTCCCCACATGGCGCTGCCTGATGAAGGGATGATATAACATCGTGTGGTCCCACGATGCCCCGGGAATCCAGTTAGTGCGCCACTTTATACTGGATGGTGTAAGTTCCAAGTGACCGGATGACCGGCTTTAGGATTATAAATAAGAGACCTCAGAATTCATTTGGGGCATTGGAGTCGAGTCGCATGAGCAAGTAGTCCGCTCTGCAAGTAGGTCGTCTAAGCAAGTAGTCCGCTCGACAAGTCTAGGTGTGTGAGAGCCGAAGCTCGTATGCTCTGCAACTTGCCCACAGTGGTATAAGATTGCACCAGAAAAGCTAAGACTCGCTCTGTATAAAAGCGTCTGTGTAAGGGTATGCTAGTAGGCATATCTTGGGACTCCCAGGAGCCTGAGAGTAACCTCATGCCTTCGGGAAGAGGAGAAATCTAAAAGGACCCAAGACATTGTGTCTAGGCATCAGTCAGAGTGATTGGGTGACGAACTTCGCTGTCCGAAGTCGATCCCATCTTTGAGTCTGTAATCTGTTTCATTTTAATGGGAATCATCGGCAAGACATGTTTAAAAGAGCAATGCAATGAATTCTTTGGCATGAATGTTTGAAGATTGAAGTGAAGATTGAAGATCCTGCAGCTTGTGTGTTGGTTCATTTCGTTTTTTTTGGGTATATTTTGTTTTTTTTGTTCTTTTCAAAATGTGTTTAAAACATGTAATTTTTGTTTCATTTTTGTTTTTGTTTAAATTTTGTGTCTTTTTTCTTGAAATTGTCACGTACTTTTCATTTTTATATAGAATTTTTTTTTTGTAAATTTAAATATTTTCAAGGTATAGTTTAGAAACATCTTCAATTGTAATTTGATAAAGAAAAGAGGTGTCACTGGTAGCATCTCTTTTTGATTCGTAGGTTAATTTTGGCATTCATATTGCAAAGGCAGTGGCTGTTAAAGCAATAATGCCAAAAAAAGTTGTAATTTTAGTCCTAGAAAGAAAATACGCGAAAAATGCCTACTACCATTTTCGATTTTGGGGTCTATTTTATGGTTTTATTACAACAACACCAACCGAGTTAACAAAAAGTTGTAATTATATCTCCGAAAAAAAAAGTGTTGCTACTAGTAGAACCACTTTTCAATTCAGGGTTGTTTTTTGGTGGTTTTGACACAAAAATATGCGTTTTTATGGCTAGAGTTCTCATTTTGAGTATAAATTTGTTGTCAAGTTGTATAACTCGTTACAAGACGAGGTATCACTTTATAAGATTGTTTCTGTAAGGGATATGCTTAATTTAACCTTAGAATGGTCCTAGCAATCAGTTAGAGCTTTGAAACTTGAGAACCATATATTCAATGTATCCAAAGAACCCTAATCTTATAGGAATTCTAGGCTTTAATATGACCGAAGATTGAATATCAATTTCAAATTTGGCCTATTTCAAAAGGATAGCTACCAATGTTCGCAATTAATGGAGAGAAAACACAATAGTTGCAAAAATTCACCATTCCTAGGCTTTCACTGACTGAAAAGAAGTAAAAGATTTTTTTATGCCAACTTTTAACAAGGTAGTGTTAAAAGACTGAGCCTTGTAATGTATATTTTCTTTCGAAATATTCATTCAAAAACATGAACTGATACTATTACAAAGATGGTATTCGTTCAAACATTAATAAACTCGTCTCACCACACATTCTCCCTTCATTCATTTGAAGCAAAAATTGCAAATAGTTCATATGTGGTGCAACTTCCAGGAAAATATTATTCTAATACAAATGGCCATGGAACTTCTGTAACTCTTCAAACCACTGAAAGCATTTATTTGGGAAATGGGGAGGGAAATGACAAGCATGCATACAAACTATTAAACTGAGCCATATATAAACCATGTTACAAGTTCAGATTTAGATAAAGTGCTACAGTAAGAGCCATGCCTTTCAAAATCGTTCAACCCTTGTTGGCTTGCTCCTAAAAGCAATTACAGCCCAGATCGTTTGTTCACCGACACGCAACAAGACCAAAGTCATGGAATGAATGGTAAGTTTACAAACATGTGTGGTGAAAAACCCCAAAATCATGGTGTTTAATGCTCAGTACTGGAGCATTTATTGTCTTCAGTTGTGGTTTTTCTCATGCTCACCACCTTTTGAACCAGCATGTCAAATGTCCAATGAAAACACAACCTTTTAAACTAGCTAGCATCCACGCAATATTTTGGTTATCATGAACTATTTCATAGAACTCGAAGCCAACAATAATGATCAAACCAAATTATAAGTGTCAACTATGATCAAGAGCGAATTTGCATGTTTTCATTCGTAAGGTGGGCCATTAATAAACATTGGCCATGTTTAAAAAGTAGGTAATAGCATTCAATAAATAAATTCCTCTATCACAACCTTGGACTAACAACAATAGGGATCAAAGGCATGATATCACAACAAATTACCAACCCTTCAAACATCACAAAATCAAGAACCTCATTCATGTTATTAATATACCACGTATAAGGTCCAACTATCAATGGTATGGTTGAATAAATAACATACTTAATATATCAAGTCCATAATATGTATGGTTTATCCCATCATATTTACCATAGCCATTATTTGGTGGAACAAGCTTTGGAATCATATAAGAAGTTCAAAGGGCTAAACAAATGTTGTAGTTGCATCCCATCACACATTAAAACTTTTATGATAAGCATGAGCTACAAGTGACATAAGTATATTAATATCCTTTGCAAGCAAAATAAATTACTAATCCCTTGGAACCCAATGCAACCACATAACCTCCACCAAATGAATCAAGACAGATCAAATAAGAGCATTGTAATACCCCTAGTGTGTTAATCCCCTGGATACATGTTCTGATTATTATTTGTGTTGTTATGTGGCACTAGGTGCATAGACTATGGACTATGGACATTATTATTATTATTATTAATTACTTTTAATTAAATAACTAGCTCAACATGGACACGTAATGTGGCTGGGGGGTCATGGATTCCACATGTAAGGGGGTTGGGGACTAGGAGTTGTGGCTCACCCTAACAACACTCTTTGTTTCCTATTTTTTATTATTTTAGCCTATGTTGGTTCTATTGAGCCTAATTCATGATTTACTGGGCCTTCCTTGGTGCTTGAGTGGATTCCACTTGTTGAATGTGCCCCTTTGGTGTTTTTGTAACTCCTTTTTGGAGGATTACACTTGGTTTTGTAATCCCTACTTGCACAAGTGTGCCCTCATTGACTATTTTTAGCCTTGACACCTCAAAAGTTGTGTAACTCCTCCTTTATTATTCCGGGAAAGGAATCGTTTGTTTGTGTAACCTTCTCCCGACCTAATTTGAATTTCCTTCATAATTAAATGGCCCCCACTTGAATTTGAGTTAGATTGGGAGGTTTGGACTCTCTCTCTTGGAAATTCAAATTACTCTCATGAGAATTGGAATGGTCATAGTGGAAGTTGGAGAAGCTTCCAATAACTAGTATGGTTACTCTCCGGTTAACATGACTTAGTTTCTACCCATGGAATTCAAATGGCTATAAGAAGACTCAGATTGGCTTCATGGGGGCTCTTCTATGAACCTTCTTGCACCTCTAGTGAATTGGAATGTTGATCTATCCCAGAGTGTTTCCTGGAAATATATAATTGGAGGAATGCTCTATGCTAGAGTGTTTCCTAGATATATTTCAGATATTGAAGGCCCTGTAATGAAGTATGAAGACTACTCTATGCCAGAGTGTTTCTTGGATATATTTTTATGTGCTTTCTTAGGATGTATGTCTTGCGTTTCCTATTATGGAAATATTTCATGGTTTCTCAAGATGTGTGTCTTTATTTTCCTATGATGGAAATCTACTGTGCTTTCTTAGGATGTATAGCATGAGTTTCCTGCGATGGAAATGTTTTGTGCTTTCTTAGCTTGTATGGCTTGAGTTTCTTGTGATGGAAATATATTGTATTTTCTCCGGTTAAGCCGAGGAGGGAGAAACTATATGTTCTGTTTTGACCAATTATGATCATTTTTGGGTTATGAGACCTATACCATTGTGTCCAGAGTGATGTTCCTAGTAGGGTACACTTTTTGTTTCATTGAAAAAGACTTTCGAATGGCTAATATATTGATATTGTATTGTGGTAGGGTTTTCCTCACAATGGTAAAAGGGCGCAATTATATGATATGGTTGACCTATTTATGATGATTTTTGGGTTATGAGACCTATTCCATTGTGTCTGGAATGATGTTTCCTGTAAGTAATACCTTTTTATTCATTGAAAAATATTTTCGTATGGTAGTGTTGAGAAAGAACACACCCTATTTATTGGTTGAGAGTACCTCTGCCTGTGGATCCATGGCCTCATATCGGGGGTGACTTGTTCAAGTATGGCTTGGATTGAATGTATCTATGGTTGGGTGTAAAGCTGTCCGGTTGAAGCTATTTTCCCCTTAATCAAATAAGTATTTTATTATATGTATATTTACTGCATCCTTGGAATTATATGTGCTTATGGATCTGATTTGCTTATGATCTATATGGTTGTAGGTGACAGCCTTGAGATATGATTTTATATGGTTGTGGATGATATTTTTCATACTTTAATTTGTTCATGTTGATATGGCTATGGTTGGTAGTCTGTAATGATTATTTCATTGTGTGCTTATTTGCAGTAAATTGATGTAAGTGGGCTCTTAGATCCAGTTTTTGCTTATGGTTTGTAAGGATGTAGGTGAAATCCATGAGACCTTATGTTATTATCATCTATACAATTGTAGATGGAATCCCTCACATATGGTTTTATCTATGTTAATATGGCTATAGGTGGTTGTTAGAAGATCTAATTTCTAGCCTGTCAATGTAGTGGAATATGGCAACATGTAGATCTTTTAATTTGTGTTGACTAAGTTAGTTTGCAAATCTGATTTTGTTATTGGTTATATGGTTGTGGTAGATCTGATTAATTGATGTTAGTTTACATATTAATAGCTTTCTCATATCGGATTGCATCCATGCTTGTATTTACCTTTCTTAGCATCTGCATATGGAAAATGATATGTGTTGCAAGTTTGTGTTGTCCTTAAAAAAGATGATTGTTTTATTTAATTGGATGGCTGGCATGATGGCCTGGCCTTAGATAACCTTATTCCAATGTGCATTTACCTTGATTCATCCTCCCCTTGGTTTCCTAGTGACCTTGGACTTGGTTTTGGGGTTTGGGACATTACAGAGTGGTATCAAAGCCTAGGTTTCAACACCATGATTGTTGGGCCTTCTACAAATTTGAATTATGTGTATTTGATTTTGAAATCATGATGAATATGTTGTGAAAGAGAATTGTAATGTGATAACAGTGGATGGAATGAACACATCACAACAAACAGTGTGAACATTGAACCAAAACTTTTAAAACCTAATCAAAGAAGAAAAGACTAAAGCTACAGAGATCAGAATTCAAGAGCAAATTTCAATCACAGAATTAGAGATGGACTTGGAAGAGGGTCAGAGACCATACAACCTTAAAAGAATAATTTGTTGAGTTGAGTCCTAGACAGGAATCAAGGACATATAGAGCTAAAAGAAGACTTGAACCCTTGGATCTAGAAAAATCAGTTAGAATTTTGAAGACATAAATGAGAACCTAATGAAAAGACAATTGAGGAATCATGCACACCCAAAGACAAATCATGAATAGTCTAATACAAATGAAAGAATCCCAAATATCAACCTCCAGAGACCACCCAGGAATCAGACACCATGAACCAATAAGATATTCTAAAGGATCCATACCTTATGTAAGGAAACCTCATCATAAACCCTCTCCAAAGAAGAAGAAGAAGTACACCTCAAGTATCTCTGAAAGTAGCCCGGAGATATCCCTAGTCAAATCTAAGAAGAGAAGGTTCGCTCGAGATGAACTGGTGGGAGAAATGATGAGGATCAAGCCTCCAACCTTCAATGGAGAATCTAAGAAAAGAGAAGATGCAGAAGCTTGATTGTTGGGACTTAGAGTTTTGTTCCATTTGCATCAATATTCATCAAATATGGAAGCAAAAGTAGCCATATACCACTTGCAAGGAAAAGCATCCATCTGGTGGGACCATCTAATAATTTTGAAAGATATTGATGAGGACCAAATATCATGGAGACAGTTCAATAAGTACTTCCATAAAGAGTATCTCTCGAAGCACTATTATGAGAAGAAGATGGAAGAATTCTTTGAACTCAAGCTAGGAAACATGATTATGGAAGCATATGAGAAGAGATTTCCTGAATTTCTGAAGTATGCAGATTTTGTGAAGGATGAAAAGGTGAATATTCAGAGGTTCCTGAGTGGCATACTAGACTCCTACAAGGAAAAGATCCAGTATGATAGACCAAAGACTCTCAAATATGTCATTTGGAAGGCAAAACGATTATATGATCAAAACAAGAACAAGGATCCACAACAAAAGAATTGGAAAGAGATGAAGAAAGATATGCAGGAGTAGAGGAAGAAAGGCTTTCGACCTCCAACTTTCAGAAACATTAATCAACATAGACAACCTGATCAAAGCAGATCCAAAGGCAAAGAGGACCAAGGATCAAGACCTCCTATTGAATGTTGGATATGTAAAGGAAATAATTTTGCTAGGCAGTTCCCTCTTAAAGTAAACACCCTTCATAACATTCAAACCTCAATGATTAGTGATGTTGGGAGCAGTATTCCAAGGATCTATGCAGCTCTAGACAAAAGGAAAGCTAATCATCAGTCTAGAATGATTGAGGTGGTAGGTAAGATTGCTAATGTACTTATAGCTATTTTGATTGATTCTGGAGCTAGCCACAATTATATTGCACCTAACATAGTTGAGAGATGTTTTTTGAAGAAAAGTAATCTTGAAGCAACAAATTTAGTGCAATTGGCTACAAGTACTAAGAGGAAAGTCACAGAATTCATAAAGGAGTGTCCTTTGGACATGAATGGTTTGAAATTTTTTGTAGATTTGAATATCACACCCTTGGGTTCGTATGATATGTTGATTGGCATGGATTGGTTGGAGGCACATCATGCCATGCTGGACTATCATAACAAGACTTATGCTTGTTTGGATGGAGAAGGAAATCAAGTGATAGTGAAAGGTATACCCATACCCATATCCTTGAGACAGATCATCGCTCTTCAATTGAAGAAGTGCCTCATGAAAGGTTGTCATATGTATGCATCACATGTGCAAGAACCAGAAGAGGGAAAAGGACCAGAATTGCATGACTATGCAATATTACAGTAGTTTGCAGATGTTTTTCAAGAAATGTCAGGAATGCCACTGGAAAGGGAGATTGACTTCTCCATTGATTCAATACCAGAAACAGTTAGGCTTCATCTAAAGCACCTTACAGGATGAGTACACGAGAGTTGTATATGCAGTTAGAAGAGCTTCTAAAGAAAGGTTACATAAGGCCTAGTGTGTCACCTTTGGTAGCTCATGTATTATTTGTGAAGAAGAAGGATGGAACTCTAAGACTCTGCATAGACTACAAATAGTTAAACAAAGCAAAAAAAAAAACAAGTATCATTTTCCACAGATTGATGATTTCTTTGATCAGTTGAGAGGAGCCAAAGTATTTTTTAATATAAATGTGATATCCGGGTATCATCAAGTAAGAATCAAGAATGAATACATATGTAAGACATCATTCAAAACAAGGTATGGACACTAAGAGTTTATAGTAGTACCCTTTGGACTGAAAAATGCACCAGCAGTATTCATGTGCCTGATGAATGGAGTTTTCAAGAAGTATTTGGACAAGTTTGTGATTGTATTCTTGGATGGAATCCTCATCTATTCCAAGTCAGAAGAAGAACATGAGGAGCATCTAAGGTTGGCGATGCAAGTGCTCATACAACATCAATTGTATGCCAAACTCAGTAAGTGTTCATTCTATCAAAGTAGAATCCACTACTTGGGGCATATCATTTCGACAGAAGGTATCTGAATGGATCCCGCAAAGATAAGAGCTATTATGGATTGGTAGGCACCAAAGAGTGTATCAGAAGTGAGATATTTCATGGGGTTAGCAGGCTAATTCAAGAGATTCAATGAAGGATTCTCAAAGATAGCTCATCCCATCACCTCCTTACAAAATACATGTGTGAAGTTAGAATAGACTTCTAAATGTGAAGACATCTTTCAGAGACTCAAGCAGTTGCTTACTAGTACACCAGTTATGAAGATTGAAGATCCTGATCAAAGCTTTGTGGTGTGCACAAATGCATGTAAGCAAGGAATTGTTGGAGTATTAATGCAGGATGGACATGTGATTATCTACGAGTCCAAGAAGTTGAAAGAACATGAGCATAATTATGCCACTCATGATTTGGATCTTGCAACCATTATTCATGCCTTGAAGATGTGGAGACATTACTTGATGGGAAATAAATTTGAGTTAAGAAATGATCATGATAGATTAAAGTATATGTTTGATCAGCCTACTCTGAATGCCAGATAGAGGAGGTGGATGGAATTACTTTGTGAATATGTATTTTACATCAAACACATCAAAGGTAAGGAGAATAAGGTAGCCGATGCACTTAGTAGGAAGATACATGTGATGCTTGTGGTATCCCTTAGTACTGGGACATCTGATTTGAAAGATAGGATCATTGAAACTAATGCTATCGATGAGCATTACCAACATGTAAGAAATGGATTGCAAAAGCATAACGTTGCCCAAAATTTTGAATAGTATAGGTTGGGAGAGAGTGGAATTATCATGTACAAGGACGGAGTTTATTTGTCAAACTATAAATATTTGAGGAATGTAATTCTAAAAGAGATGCATAATGTACCTTATGTTGGGCATTCAGGTTATCAGAAGGCTAAAAGCAGTACTATTGGTTGGGTATAAAAAATGATGTTGCAAAATACGTGGCTAGATGCATGGAGTACCAGAAAGTTAAAGTAGAACATCAACACCCAGTTGGATTGTTATATCCATTGCCCATACCTGAGTGGAAGTGGGATGTGGTAACTATAGATTTCACCACAAATTTTCCCAAAAAGATCACAACATGATGCCATCATGGTGGTGGTGGACAAGTTAACTAAAGCAACTCACTTTATTATAGTAAAGACAACTCATACAACATCTAATATTGCAGATATCTTTATGAAAGAAGTCACCAGGTTGCATGGAATTCCAAAATCCATAGTATCAAATAGATATTCCAAATTTACCAGTAACTTTTGGAAAGGCTTGTTCAAGGGTTTTGGTACTGATTTGAACATGAGTACAACCTACCATCCTCATACAAACAATCAGATGGAAAGAGTAAATCAAGTGATTGAGGATATGTTGAGAATGTATGTTATGGATCAACCATCTAAGTGGGAGGATTATTTTCACTTAGCATAATTTTCATATAACAATGGATATCATGCCTCATTGAAGATGAGTCCTTTTGAGGCCTTGTATGGGAGGAAGTGCAATACTCCTATCAGTTGGGACAATCCAACAGACAGAATCATTGTTGGGCTAGAACTTTTGAAGGACATGGAAGATCATATGTTTAATATCAACCAAAATTTGAAAACAACTCAAGATAGACAGAAAAGTTATGCAGATAAGAACATGACAGAAAGGAAATTTGAAGTGGGAGATCATGTATTTTTGAAAGTTAGACCCAAAAAGAGCTCCTTTAACTTGGGGAGTTGTTCCAAACTAGCTACTAGATATTGTGGCCCTTTTGAGATCCTAGCTAGGATAGGACCTATTGCACATGAGCTTGCCTTTCCTACATGCATAAAAGTACATAATGTTTTTCATGTATCCTTGTCGAAAAAGTATATATAATATCTTAATCATGTGGTTGATGGAATGTGGTTCAGGTGGAACTAGAAGGGGAATTTTCGGTATAACCAATCTGCATATTGGGAAGAAAAACAAAGGTGCTATGGAATCAAGAGATCATGCAGGTAAAGGTCCAATGGACCCATTGTCAAGCACTCTAATTGCAGATAATTAAATATCAAACACACAGAGCGTATGAAATTTATTGTCAACCCGGGAAAGTCTTTTTATTTCAAAGGACAAGCGCACAATATATGCTTAAACACAAAACCATTAGAAGTGATACTTTTATCTTCTATCATCCATGTTCATCCCAAGAATCTATGCAATCCCAATTGCCTTCTAACTGCTATACTACAACTCTTTTCTATTATGCATCAAGCAGAATTAATATCAGATCTAATCAACGATTGCAGGAAGGAAATCTCAATTGCATTCTAAAATAATCAACTGTCTAATTTAATCAAGCTGGGAATCATAAAGCATGACCTGAACATTACTCTAGAATTTGGTAAAAGAGATTAAAGCAACTGTTCTAAGAAACTGGATTGCAAAATGTAAACCAATCAACACATAACAGGAAAGCCAATTTGTAAGGGTTCCTGGGATTACGTCTCAGCTGTAGGATGAACACAGTAGTGTGAACAGAAATTGAAATATATAAAACGAACCTAACTCAGTCGACTGTTATTCGATACCATTCACCAATCTCACGAATAAATCATTTACTGAGAAATCCACACAAGGAATATTGCTGCTGCGTACAAAAGAAAGATCAAAGCATCACACAACAGGAAAGATGAAATCCTAAATTAACACAGCAATCTCTGTGGAAGACGGGCCCAGTCTTCACATAGAGACGCTGGTTGAACAACACTCTCTTTAACTCAGAAGCAACTCCTTATATTAACAGAAGGATGAGTACACAGTTTCAGCTTGACTGCTAATACAAGATGAATTAATTAATTGCTGTCCAACCCCCTTAGTCGAGGCAATTCCCCATACTTATACATACAATTGCAACATCTAAACCTATAATTGGGCAGCCATGAAGATCTCTGATCTTCAGGCGCCCTAAATAATCTAGCTGTTACAATGCGTGGCAGAACGGAAATATGAGAGAAGTATAAATTATCCCAAGAGTGACGGTCCTTCCAGCTCACAGCTGGATTTGAGCAGCGACATACTTAAGATAGTTCTTCTGTTACAGCTGCCCTGCCACGACTGTGCCTTGATTGACGATTTGAGTCCCAAGGAACCTTCCATAAGCGATGAACGTTCCTTCATGACTTGTTCAGCTCCGATCTTCCTGCAGTCTATTGTCTTACTACCTTCATAAATCGCATCATGTTAGCACAGATTAAGAGATGCACAGCTTTAATCATCACAATCATAAGTATTAACACAATAAAACAATAATCGGCCATACCTTGGTAATTTGGGGAATAGATAAGGACAATAAGTTGAATTGCCAAGGTAATTGGTGTAAGACGAGGGAAGGGAAGATGATAAATGATGGTCAAAAAGGGCCAATTCTGGGCTCAACACCTCCCCCCAACTATCCTGTTGCATGTCCTCATGCAACAACCTGCATCTGAATATTGCACTGAACTTTGCCCAGGCAAGAGGAAAGAATGTAGATAAATCAGGCATCCCCTCTATCTTTTTGGAAAGCTTCTGTGAGCAGCCCGGCATCTTCCAGCTTCACTGTTCCCCTTCCACTGCTGTTTACTAAGATCTGAGAATGCACTTGATGTGGTGGGGACCTTTCTGCAGTTCTCTTATGCTATGCCTGGGGAAGTTGAAAAGACACACTCAATCTGAATCCAACTCAATGACACCTGTAGGAGGTGGAAGCACTGGTTCTTGTGGGACAGTGTCTTCCAGCGCATCTGATCTTAACAAGGGAGTTGCTGGTTCTTGTGTAACAGCAACATCCCTTAAACCTTCTTCAGCAGCTGCCTTTATTGCTTTTGGAGACACTGGTTCTTGTGTAACAGTGTCTTCTTTGTCAATTGGCTGCTGAGATTGGATATCCTTTTCAATTTGCAGCTCCTCTTCCAAGATTTCAGTGTCACCTGAGCAGGGTGTCTGTACCTGTTCATCATCACTCCATTGTGTATCAGGAATGATATCTACTCCCGGGTTATCTCCCAACTGCAATTCAGGGGTTCTTGCTGCAGTATCCAAGGATGTTGGTTCTTGTGTGACAACATCCTGGCTTACCTCTTCATCCTTCTTTTGCTGCAGCTCCTCTTCTATGAGTTCTGTATCATGAGAGCTTTCTGGGGTCACCACCCAGAGTTCATCGTTGAATGCCAGAATATTCTCTGTCCCAGCCTCTTCTCCTGTCTGCTCAGTCGGTTGGACGGTCAAATTCAGGATTGCTGGTTCTTGTGTTGCAGCATCCTGTTCCAACTTATCAATGTCCTGCCTTCCCGTTTCTTCTTCTAAAATTATTGTGTCCTGGAAACGTTCTGGGGTTACAGCACAAAATTCTTCACTATCCTCCAGGGTATCCTTTGGCTCCATGATCTCTGTATCAAGGGAGCATTCTGGAGTCTCACCATATTCTTTTATAAGCTCCAGAGCATCCTTCATTTCCTGTTCTTCTCCCATCTGTTCTATAACTTCTGCATCATGGGAAGTAGCAGCTGCAGCAAGGATGTTTAAAGGTGCTGGTTCTTGTGTTGCAGCATCCTCTTTCTCCACTGCTTTCCCTTCTGTGGCTACAGGCTGTTGTGCTGAATAGGTGCTAAGTAAAATTTTATGGCCTGCTTCCTCAAAGATCTCCCCACAGGTGGGGCAGAGTATTCGCTCATCCTTTTCTCCAGCTTCAGCAGAAGCTGATTCCTCCACTTGGTCTGCAGCCTCTATTAATGTATACATCTTCCTTCCACCCTGCTTTCTGCAGACTTCCTTCCATGTTTCCAGCTCCCTTCTAAGTGCTTGGAGGTCCTCTTTCAGCATTGCATTTTCATACAAGAGTCCCTCAACTCCAGGTTCTTCCTCCGCTGGTCCTTGTGGGGCATCCCTCGGTTTTGGTGTAAGGATTGGGGGTTCCACCTGTGTCTCTAAGGTTGCCCATTTTGTTCTAGTTGCCTCTGCTGCTGTAATTGACCGAGTTCGCTTCCTTCTAATTGGTGCCACTAAATCAAACTCATTGGTGGCCCTCTTCCTTTTCTGCGGCGTTTTCTTTTGTGACTTCCCTTTCTGTAATGTTTCTTCTCGTGGAGCTGGAATATAGGGAGGTAAGACTGAAGTTAAAGGAACATTTCCCTGCCCCCCATGCTGTTCTTCTTCAATCACAGCTCCTCCTCCTACCCACTCCGGTGAAGACTCGATTGTGACCAGCTCAATCTCGTCTTCCATTGCTCTGGCTCCGTCATCTTCAGGTTCCATTGTCGCAGCTTTTGATGCTGCTCCAATTTCACCTTCTGCTGTCGGAGCTGCCCTGTTATCTAGGTTTTCCGTGAGGGTTTCATCTATATTGTCGCCTGACAGCTCTGTTTGAGCTTCCCCTCGCTCTCCTTCAAATGCAGTGTCATCCCCCACTGGTTCTGCTTGTGCTGGGGATTCATATACTTCAAATGGCTCTGCCTGTGCCTCGGGTTGTTCTTCCTCTGTGGTTTTGTCAACCCCTGATGTCCCTGCCTGTGCCCTCTGTTGCTCTTCTTCCGTTTCATCCCTTCCGGATGGTTCTGCCTGTGCCCTCTGTTGCTGTTCTTCCGTTTCATCCCTCCCCCCAACTTCACTGGAAGAACTCCGGTCCTCCTGTTGTGGCGGAACTGGTATTTGCTGTAATGGAATGACCCTCAAGGGAACAGGTTGCTGTGGTCGGGTAATGAATTGCTCCCATGTTATATTATGTTGGGCCAGGGTTCTTATAATAATTAACTTAATAAGGCCATGGTGAGTGAGGGAGGATAATGGGTGCTTTGCAGATTGAACAAATGTTGCCATATGGCGCAAATCATGCAATAGATAAAATGGAATATTTAACAAAATGCCATGACGGAGATGAGAAAGCAAAGGAAGTTCAGAGTTGTACACAGTTTGGTATCTACCTTCACAAGTTATGTATTTCTTGAGGAAGATAGCAACCTGGTCCCATGGCTGCGGCAGTGACTTCAATGCAATCCCTCGCCTGGATGCTTCAACTTGCTCCCCTGGAAGTAAAAATTCTTCCCGTGCAACTGTTGCAGGGACTCGACGGTTAAACCAAGGTTTTCCCACCAACGGGATGGCTGTAACCTCGGATATAATGACCTCCGAAACATCTATACACAGCCCCCACACCGTGGAGTGTGTTTTTGTAAGATTCAATGCGAATTGCAGGGCTGCGTCCCGGTCGAATCCATCCAATCGTTCAAAGAACTCGACCCAGCCAGCAGCTTGAAAAATGGCCAGAACCTGCGGATTCCGTCTAAGTTCCCGGGTATTGAAAGGTTCATGGCGAACTGGAATGCCCATGGTCCTGGCTGCAAGATAGAACTGCTGTTCGACAGAGTACAGGATCCAGAATGGAAGTTGCAGCGCGGAGAATGCACGAATCGTTGAGCGGAGACGTTGAGCGAATGAACTAATTCGGAAAGTTAAGCGCAGAGAGGAGTTTAAAATTTTCATGTCGAATTGGGGAAGGTGGCAGTTATTAAAATTACGTCGTACGAGGGAAAGGTTTAATCAGATATAAATGGTGCTACGAGCGAAGGTACGGCCAATCTCGTTTACATGATATCAATACTTAATCACGTGATAAATGAAAGCCATACCTCATAAAACTGTGCGTCGGAAGGCTGCGGACACTGGTGGAGCATGGAGTTGGTGACGTCACAGAGCTGAACGCGTGCACAGTCAGACGTGGAATCATGATGACTCGGATAAGGCACTGATTTCCTTCGCCGGTAAAACACAAGGCGTCGCATCCTTCGGGTTAAAATGATGACTTCGCCGGCAGGACTGGGATGAATCAGCATCATAATTAGCAGGTTGAACAATCCTTCTGTTAACACGGGAGTTACCACTGCAAATTTCCAAAGAAATGATCACACGGCCGATGAAAAAGCTTGTTGCAGCTGTCAGGAAAGAAGTTACAGCCATCGGAATAGAATTCGCGGCAGCCGGAAAAAGATTCACGATATCAGGGAAAATTACGGCTGTCACGGAAAAATTTTACGGCGGCGGGAAAAAAAACTTACAGCTGGCGGGAAAAAATTTTACGACTATGGGAAATATGTCGCAGCCGCTGGAAAGAAATGGCAGCTACGTGGAAATGATGTGGAGGTGACTTCGTTAATGAGGTGGCAGTCGTCGGGAAATAATGTGGCAGTCAGGAAATGATGTGGCGGCTGCGGAAACTGGAGTTGCAGCCGCCAAGAAATAAGGTGGCAGCCGGGAAATGATGTGGCAGCTGCGAGAAAAAGATGTTGCAGCCGCCGAAGTTACAGCCGCCTATGTTGCAGCCGCCGATGTTGCAGCTGCCTATGTTGCAGCCGCCGATGTTGCAGCTGCCGGGATTGCAGCTGCCAGAGTTGCAGCTGTCGGAAATGATTTGACGGCGGATGGAAAAAAACATTACGGCTACCGGGAAGTGAAATGGTCGTGGCTGGTAAGTGGAGTGGCAGCTGCGGAAAATGAAATGGCAGCCGTGGGAAATGAGGTGGCCATAGCTGGTGAATGAGGTGGCCATAGCTGGTGAATGAGGTGGCAACCGCGGAAACTGGAGTTGCAGCCGCCGATGTTGCAGCCGCGAATGTTGCAGCCACCGATGTTGCAGCCGCAAATGTTGCAGCCGCCGATGCTGCAGCTGCCGATGTTGCAGCCGCAAAAGATTGATGGCTGACGGAAAGAGAATTATGGCTACCGGGAAATGGAGAATATGGTTGCCGGAAAAAGGATATACGGCTGCCGGGAAATATGTTGCAGCTGCCGGAAAATATGTTGCAGCTGCCGAATTTTTATTTTTTATTTTTTATTTTTTATTTTTTTTTAACACAAGGACAACACAGAGAGATTTTCATTATGGGCCCCAAACTGATCGTTCTCCTGGCGCTTCCCTGAAAAATTTTTCTTAAAAGACAACAGCAAGCAAGGAGATCAAATGCAAAGAGAAAGAAAACGACAACTATACGCTACAGCAAGAAATTATTTATGTACAGCAAATATGATTTTCATTTTAAGATTTGGCAAAGGTAGAAAAATGTTCCTGCTCTGGTGCCAATTGGTAGTTGGGATCAGCAGCAATCTGTGAAATGAATGCATCTTTCGAAATGGGCTTCCGATACAGTCGCAGTCTGTGGCCATTAGCAAGTAATGGTATACGGTTTTCATCAATGGTGACCAGGTGAACAGTGCCGTTGTCAAATACCCTGTCAACCAAATATGGACCCAGCCATCTTGTGCGTAATTTCCCTTTGAAATCCTTCTTGAATCTGGAGTCATATAGTAGTGCCCAGTCTCCCTCACGGAAGATTTTCTTTTTGATGAATCGGTCATGCCAATTAGTTCTCTGTTGCTGAAGCAGCACAGTCTGGTCTACCGCAGCTAACCGTTTCTCATCCAATTCATTTAATTGATTCAATCTTCTTTTCTGGGCTTCTGTTACATCCAGGTTCATTTCAATGGCTGTTTTCAGGGTCTTGATCTCGAATTCAATTGGAAAGATGGCACTCTTACCATACACCAGATCATAGGGAGAAAATCCCGTGGTGTTGCGCCAAGTCGTGCGATATGCCCACAGTGCTTCTGGAAGTCTGTCAGCCCAATCCCTTCGATGGCTTTTAACTGTTTTAGTAAGGATTGCTTCGATAACTTTATTAGTGCTTTCCACCTGACCATTGGCCTGGGGATGATAAGGTGAAGCTATCTTATGCTGCACATGATACTTCCGGAGCAAGGATTCAAATTGGTGTGAAATAAATTGTGGTCCCCCATCGGTGACTACTTCCTTTGGTACGCCAAAACGGGTAAAAACTTCACTGTACAGGAAATCAATCACCGCCTGGTCATTTGCCTTAGCCAAAGCTACAGCTTCTACCCACTTAGTCATGTAATCTGTACACACCAAGATGTAAACCTTCTGTTTGGAAGGAGGGTTGATAGGACCAACAAAGTCCAATGCCCATCTATCAAACGGTTCCAGTACCACTTGGGGCTGTAAAGGCATCTGATCTGTCTTATTAGGTTGGCCCATCCTTTGGCAGCTGTCACAGGACTGAACATATTTTTTAGCATCTCTGAACAGTGTCGGCCAATAATAGCCCATCCGCAACGCCTTATGTCCTGTTCTTTTATCTGCAAAGTGTCCTCCGCAAGGTTCATCGTGACAGGCCTTCAGTATATGAAAGATCTCATCTTCCCTTACACATCTTCTAATTTCAAGATCAGGTCCTGTGTAAAAGAGATGGCCTTTGAGCCAACAATACCTGGCACTTTGCTGAATAATTTTTCTTTTCTCTCGTTTAGACATATGTGGCGGAAGCTTCCCTGCAGCCAAATAATTAGCAACGTCTGCATACCAGGGTGAATGAGCTGAGAGTGCGAATAAATGTTCATCCGGGAAAGCATCCTCAACAGGTGAACTGTCATCACTGTTAGTAAATCGTGATAAAAAATCAGCAACAACATTTTCTTTTCCAGGTTTATCTATAATAGTAATATCAAATTCCTGTAATAATAAAAGCCACCTGGTTACTCTGGCATTAGTGACAGGTTTATTCATTAAATACTTAATAGCAGAGTGATCAGTATGCACAAATGTAGGATACCCAGTAATGTAATGCCGAAACTTGTTAATGGAATAAACAATAGCAAGGAATTCTTTTTCAGTAACAGTATAATTTAGTTCAGCAGGGGCTAAGTTTTTACTAACATAATAAATAGCATAAGGTACTTGACCATCCTGCTGTCCTAGTACTGCTCCAATGGCGGTATCAGAAGCATCTGAAGAAATGTGGAAAGGTATGGTCCAATTAGGTCCCCTTAAAATAGGGGCTGTGGACAGCTTCTCTTTAAGCTCATCAAATGCTCTCTGGCATGCTGTACTCCATGCAAACTGTGCGTCCTTCATTAACAATGAAAACAAAGGAGAAGCAAGTTTGGAGAAGTTTTCTATGAATCTCCTGTAATACCCAGCATGTCCCAGAAAACTTCGCACCTCTTTCTGAGTTGAAGGGGTTGGTATATTCTTTATCACCTTAATTTTTGAAGGATCCACTTGAATACCATCAGTAGAGATGAAATGTCCTAATACCACTCCCTCACTCATCATCATGTGGCATTTTTCAGTGCTTAGTGAGAGGCGAGCCTGTTCACAGCGAATTAAAACTTTCTTCAAATTTTCCAGTGCTTCCTCAAAATCCCTGCCATAAGGAGTAAAATCATCCATAAAAACTTCCATGCTATCATTAACCAATTCAGAAAATATGCCAATCACAGCTCTTTGAAACGTTGCAGGTGCATTGCACAATCCAAAGGGAAGCACCCTGTAGGCGAACGTTCCCCAGGGGCAGGTGAAGGTGGTCTTATCCTGATCCTCTGGAGCAATCTGAATTTGATTGTACCCACTGAACCCATCCAGGAAGGAGAAGAACTTCTTCCCAGATAGGTTATCAAGTACCTGGTCAATAAAGGGCAGAGGAAAGTGATCCTTCTGTGTAGCCTTGTTCAGCTCCCTATAATCGACACAGACTCTCCATTTACCATTCTTCTTGGGTACAATTACAAGTGGGGAAACCCACTCACTGTCTGAGATAGGATAGATGAATCCTGCTTCCAAGAGTTTCTGGATTTCTTCCTTCACTATATCCCTCAGATTGGGGTTCATGCGTCGTTGGGGTTGACATACAGGCCGGGAGTCGTTTTTAATATAAATATGATGAGTGCACAGACTAGAGGGAATACCCTTCATGTCTGTATACTCCCAGGCGAATGCCCCCTTACGTTCCTTCAAGAGATTGGTTAGGCGCTTTTGTTCTTCTGAGGAGAGACCAGGATTGATGTTCAAAGTTCTCCCAGGCTCTACCTCAATAGGAATGCTTTTCGAGTTTTTCAATACTGGGATTATGTTTGTGTCATTTGCTAGTGCTTCCTCCGTAAGCTGTTCTTGTTCTTCTTTACCGAGAGTACTGTGCAGGAGTTGATAAACTTCCTTGTCTACTGAAGCAGGTTCGCTAATGAAATTATTAATGGCATCGTCTTCTGTTTCGTTTTTGAAGGTTAGTGCCTTCCCTATTGTTAGTAATGGCTGAACATCTTCCTCTTCTTCCTGTTCTATCCAAAGGGAGGTTTCAGTTTCTAGACTCGGCCGTGCTGGAGGGTACAGGGTGAGGTTTTTGGTTTCCATGCCATCAGATATAGTCACAGATCCTGATCGGCAGCTGATACAAGCATCGGCTGTAGCCAACCAGGGCCTCCCCAAAATCAATGGATGTCCCCCCAGCTGTGATTTTGGTTGTAATACCAGAAAATCGGCAGGGTATTCCCATGAGTCTACTGAAATAACAAGGTCGTCCAAAATCCCTTCGGGTCTGATAGTGGATCTGTCTGCCAATTCTAAGATAGTAGGGGTCGGTCTAATATTGGTGAATCCGAGCTTCTTTACAGTCTCCATTGTTATAACATTGATCGCAGCTCCTAAATCTACTAGTACGTTGGGTATCTGTGTTTGCCCTATGTGTACAGTGACAGTAGGATTGTCGGGATCCTCATACTTGGTTATAGGTGTTTTTCCAGTCATTAAAGCGGATAAATTCCCTATAACATGAACAGTAGGAGGATCATATGTTTAATATCAACCAAAATTTGAAAACAACTCAAGATAGACAGAAAAGTTATGCAGATAAGAACATGACAGAAAGGAAATTTGAAGTGGGAGATCATGTATTTTTGAAAGTTAGACCCAAAAAGAGCTCCTTTAACTTGGGGAGTTGTTCCAAACTAGCTACTAGATATTGTGGCCCTTTTGAGATCCTAGCTAGGATAGGACCTATTGCACATGAGCTTGCCTTTCCTA
Organism: Larix kaempferi; assembly: GCA_027924585.1. Lineage (NCBI taxonomy): Eukaryota > Viridiplantae > Streptophyta > Pinopsida > Pinales > Pinaceae > Larix > Larix kaempferi. Next base: position 21,399,279 of record BSBM01000625.1, read on the forward strand.
CATGCATAAAAGTACATAATGTTTTTCATGTATCCTTGTCGAAAAAGTATATATAATATCTTAATCATGTGGTTGATGGAATGTGGTTCAGGTGGAACTAGAAGGGGAATTTTCGGTATAACCAATCTGCATATTGGGAAGAAAAACAAAGGTGCTATGGAATCAAGAGATCATGCAGGTAAAGGTCCAATGGACCCATTGTCAAGCACTCTAATTGCAGATAATTAAATATCAAACACACAGAGCGTATGAAATTTATTGTCAACCCGGGAAAGTCTTTTTATTTCAAAGGACAAGCGCACAATATATGCTTAAACACAAAACCATTAGAAGTGATACTTTTATCTTCTATCATCCATGTTCATCCCAAGAATCTATGCAATCCCAATTGCCTTCTAACTGCTATACTACAACTCTTTTCTATTATGCATCAAGCAGAATTAATATCAGATCTAATCAACGATTGCAGGAAGGAAATCTCAATTGCATTCTAAAATAATCAACTGTCTAATTTAATCAAGCTGGGAATCATAAAGCATGACCTGAACATTACTCTAGAATTTGGTAAAAGAGATTAAAGCAACTGTTCTAAGAAACTGGATTGCAAAATGTAAACCAATCAACACATAACAGGAAAGCCAATTTGTAAGGGTTCCTGGGATTACGTCTCAGCTGTAGGATGAACACAGTAGTGTGAACAGAAATTGAAATATATAAAACGAACCTAACTCAGTCGACTGTTATTCGATACCATTCACCAATCTCACGAATAAATCATTTACTGAGAAATCCACACAAGGAATATTGCTGCTGCGTACAAAAGAAAGATCAAAGCATCACACAACAGGAAAGATGAAATCCTAAATTAACACAGCAATCTCTGTGGAAGACGAGCCCAGTCTTCACACAGAGACGCTGGTTGAACAACACTCTCTTTAACTCAGAAGCAACTCCTTATATTAACAGAAGGATGAGTACACAGTTTCGGCTTGACTGCTAATACAAGATGAATTAATTAATTGCTGTCCAACCCCCTTAGTCGAGGCAATTCCCCATACTTATACATACAATTGCAACATCTAAACCTATAATTGGGCAGCCATGAAGATCTCTGATCTTCAGGCGCCCTAAATAATCTAGCTGTTACAATGCGTGGCAGAACGGAAATATGAGAGAAGTATAAATTATCCCAAGAGTGACGGTCCTTCCAGCTCACAGCTGGATTTGAGCAGCGACATACTTAAGATAGTTCTTCTGTTACAGCTGCCCTGCCACGACTGTGCCTTGATTGACGATTTGAGTCCCAAGGAACCTTCCATAAGCGATGAACGTTCCTTCATGACTTGTTCAGCTCCGATCTTCCTGCAGTCTATTGTCTTACTACCTTCATAAATCGCATCATGTTAGCACAGATTAAGAGATGCACAGCTTTAATCATCACAATCATAAGTATTAACACAATAAAACAATAATCGGCCATACCTTGGTAATTTGGGGAATAGATAAGGACAATAAGTTGAATTGCCAAGGTAATTGGTGTAAGACGAGGGAAGGGAAGATGATAAATGATGGTCAAAAAGGGCCAATTCTGGGCTCAACACCCATTACAGTCATGTTGATGCTACATGGGAGCTAGAAGATGTTATGAGGGAAGCATACCCTCATCTATTTTGAAATTTTGGTATATTGCAGCATGTATGCAATAAGTATGCATCGAGGACGATGCATTGTTTAAGGGGAGGGGAGATGTAATACCCCTAGTGTGCTCATCCCATGGACACATGTTGTGATTATTATTTGTGTTGTTATGTGGCACTAGGTTCCTAGACTATGGAATATAGAAATTATTATTTTATTATTAATTGCTTTTAATTAAATAAATATCTCAACATGGACAAATAATGTGGTTGGGGGGTCATGGATTCCAAATGTGAGGTGGTTATGAATTAGGACTTGTGTCTCACCCTAAAAACACTCTATGTTTCCTATTTTTTATTATTTTATCCTATGTTGGTACTATTGAGTGTTTACAGACAATCCGTTAGTGTGGACACTAACTGATATCCCTGGTTCGAATGGTTCGGATCTAAAACAAAAGTAATACAAAACACATAGATCTTTCCTAGATTAACCAAATTACAAAGGTATGAAGGAATGGATTACCTTATGATTGTAGCACTATCTCCTCACTTGGTGTAGCTCTTGATATTCAGATTGTCAACTGCAAAACAATGCACAACAATTGGAAACATACAAATACCAATAATATGCAAATATGGATTAATCTAAATAAGCAGTCAAAGAAAATAATTCTAAAGATCTTAAAACAATAAGATTTTTATGGAAAGAATCTATATTACTGTAAACATAAGAAGTACATAGGGAGAGATTACAACTGAGATTTGATGTCATAACTCCTTCCAAATGGTCCTAGCCTCAAGGATCCAATCTTTTACCTCCTGATGGATGCAAGGGAATAAGTTCTAGCAGAATACCACCAACGTTTTAGTACTCTATCCTTCTCCTCCCTAACCATGAATAGGAGGTTTGTATTTAAATTCCTAAAGGGATAGGAGAGGTTGAGTATTTGTGGTAGAAACTCAAGGGATCATCCCAAAAGGTAAGGGGATTGAGTGCCACCTTTCTTAGTCCATAGGGATAAGCTTCCATGTAACCAAGGGTTCTAGAAGCCACTCAAAACTTATTTTTCTCCTTTTAAACCAATAGTGTCGCACTTTGTACATAGGTAACTCACATCTTTGGATAGTGGCATGCCTTGTCCAAAGGCAGCAAGTGTAACTGACACACTTTGTCAACGTGCAGAGTGCGTCACCACAGATCTCACACAGTGTCAATGTGCAAGGTGCGTCGAGGTGACAACAAAAGGAAACATGACTAACCACAACTCTTCCTTCAAGCAATTTGGCCTAAGTGCTTCGGTAATTAGGGAAAATATAGGACACATAACTTATGATGACGAGATTTTGGTGTAACAGAATTCCGCCCAAAGCATGAAACTATCAAAATAGGATAGGTGAGGTGCTTTGATATATGGAAACTTAAGGCAAGGTTGAAGTGTCGAACAAAGACTCCTGCAGTACAATAGACTCTGAGATATATGCCTCAAATTACTCATAACATGGTTGTCGACCAATACACTGCAGATCCATGAAACATTGAATAAGAAGTATGGCCACTAGGAATGCAATTGTGGATCCATACGCCCATGACAAGACCAGATCGTAGCCACAAAATAATACATAGTGGATTTGCGAGATGAACCAAACATAGCCACGGACCAATACAATGTGGATCTATGTAATAGTATAATGGTTCCATCATGATATCTATGTGTAGCCTACTCAAAAATATCTCCATTGCTGCCTGGGTAAAATACATAAGTTAACCCAGGGTCTTCAACTTGAACCCGCAATGATACAAATCTAAGCGTGCGATTACAATCTGTTGAAGTCGAATACGGCAAAAACCACTTGATTATTGGTCGTTGATGTACACTGTTAACAAGTGCGAGGGAAATCATCATTGATATCAATGATCCCCAAGGCATCATAGCACATACCACCGAATATGAATCAAATGAGTCGAGGTCGAACATTCGGTGTAATATTTCAATCAGAAGTCAATGATGTAAACTTACTGTTGAAAGCAAGGTAACCTAGCTTTAACACATGCATGCCCAAGGTACTTGACTAGTTTATAGGTCCAATCCTTAGATGATGTGTTGAAGTCGACAAGGATAAAACCCCTCAAAGGAGGGCCATGATGTTTCCCTCATCATCAACACAAAACAAGATCAAAGATGTTTTGGAGTAGATCGGACTGTAGAGTAATGTTTAAGACTGACTCAGGGGTGATCGACATAAAGCAGGGTATAACGACTGCAGTGATTGACTCAATCAACAGACTTCTCTTGAACATGGAATGGCATTAATTGGCAGCATTGACATGGCGATACAGATACCAAGACCTAATACAACAAATGAGTAATGCATTCTTCGGATGACATAAAGGAGTAGGATGACTCATGGAATTGGTGAGACTCGAAGACAAGCAGATTATCCAAGCGGTTTGAATGAAAGAAAATGAATGCCATGTTCAAAAGTGACTATGTACTACCATTAATACAAGTAAATACAAACTCTTTCCTTATTCCCCATCATGATCGATGAGTACCTCTTTGTTTATTAACGAGTTTGGGGAGGGTAACAGATGCTTGGTATATCTCATCCTTAGGACGAGTCCAATCTCACATATTTAACGAACCTGAGAGAGGAGGGTTTCGTCCCTAAAAAGGCCCTTCAATGTTAGATTTTAACGAGTCCAAAGAAGGTAAAATCAATGTCATTTCACGTTTAGAGATTCTGAAAGGACTAAGGAAGACTCCAATGAGTACATTTTTGTATATTTTAGTCTCCTCACCCGAAAAAAGGATAAAACAATGTGAGAGAGAACTCTTTTAGTCATGATTAACTAGAGTGTTCCTTTTTCGTAAATAGACTCACTAGTCCGAAAAAGGGGTAAATCATCACCAAAAAGATGACTTTTCGAATACTTTTACAAGTGTGAAAGAATCAAGTTCGCTTAGTGATCTTTTCCTATTTAGGGAGTCTTAAAAGAGCTTGAAGAAACCCAGGGGGGGTTCCTTTTTCGTAGGAGTTTTACGAGCCCAAAAAAGAGATAAAATATAACTCAGTGACTTATTCTCATGTTTTTACAAGCACGAGAAAGAACAAAGACTCAGCTCGATACCTTTTATACTTAGCTTGAATGAGCATGATAATGGTATCAAGAAGGCTCCAAAGCATTTTCAAACTGGATGACGAGTGTGAAAATTCAATAATGGTCTCTACCATAGTCAAAACATCACTCTCCTTCACCTGCAAGCTTCAAAACAAAGTTAAGAGGCATCACAAGGTTTTAAAACACTTAAAAGGGACCAACTATAGTAAAAAACCCATGAAATAACAAAAATTAAAAAGGGAATATTCCATTTTGATGTAAAAAGGGTGAATAATAAAAATTATTTACCATTTCATTGCACCGAGTGAAATGAGGTGCTCTATAGCCCAGTATGGGGGAGATGTTGTAACATGTATGATGTAGCGTTACATCTAATAAAACGTAAAAAGTAATTTTTTTAATTAAAAATAATTAAAAAAATTCATGTCGGCTCATAAAATAAAAAATTATGGAAAGTATTTTAAAAAAATCCATGTTAGTTCATAAAATAAAATATTATGAAAAGTAATTAAAAAATAGATGTTCGTTTATAAAATAAAAACTTAAAACTTAAACCCGGATCTATAAATCAAGAGAGATCAAATTTCTTGAGTTTAAATTTAAAAAAAGAAATACACCTCAAGAAATTGGATCCCTCGCGGTGCTTGATAGATATGGATTTAAGATGGATCTATGCCTATTTTTACCAAGTTGAATAGTGAGAAAAAACCTCTTTGGAGCTCGATCTTGCGTTGATGATTGTGGACGCCTCAGTCAATCATTCAACCTTCTATGAGTTCTAGGTAACTCTGAACTTTCTTCCATTTGATTTAATGGTTGAAAATTTGTTTGTGATACAAGTTTTTTTGGGTTTTGGGACTCATTCTATAGGGGGAATTGCACGCCCTGGGTGACGCGCTTTCCCCTTTCGGGAAGTGTGTCACTCAGGAGTGACGTGCCTTTCCTATGGGAAAAGCGCGTTGTTGACGCCCTGTCTGCAAAGATGGGGGGCATCGGCGCAACTTGGCCCATAAACTTTGGAATGGGGTCCAAAAAACAAATTTTAAAGCAATGAAAAGGATCTAATGCCTATTATTTTGATGTTTATGAAGGGTTTAGCCATCAAAATGGTGCAGTGGAAAGCGCGTGAGCACGAATTGGAGGATATGCAAGCCGCAAATGATCCTCACTCCATTAATGATTTGAGGGAGTGTGGGTTTCTCAAATTCTTTCATGTACAGGGAATGAGAGCCCAAATACATCTATTGGACTACTTGATCCGCATGTGGGATGCAGACCAACAGTAATTCAGAGCTGGAGCGAACATCCCCACTATAAACATTGAGGACATATACTTCCTAACATGATTATACAGGTATGGGGCCCCAATGTCACTGTACAGTGTACAGACCTAGGGGTAGTGACCGGTGCACTAAGGATCTCATATCACAGTTTTGCACTCTAGGAACACAAATGTTGGGTGGGAAAATTTCCATAAAAAATATCTGGGACCATCCCTTGAGGACTGTATTGTTTACTATCGAGCGAGTGCCGGGAAGTAGGGCCCCACATCGGGCCACCAAGGCCCATATGTTGTATGCAATCGAGTGTATGGATCCCATAGTATTTAACTAGTGCGAGGGGCTGCTCGCAAGACTAAAAGAAAAATTGACCAAGTGCCGCAGAAGGGAAGTTGAAACAGTTTGGATATGGATCCATTGTGGTCTCTTTCTTCTTAGAGAGGGTTCCACTTCATTGTCCTTAGGTTGAGATCAGTGGTCTTGATCGGTGTATGCAGAGGTGGGACAAGGTGATGGCCCGCCATGGTGGCGGTGGGCCAATGATCACATACGGACCGACTTTCTTCAGGTGGATATGTAGCCAACTCCTCATGGTTGAGGATTATGCATATGCGAGGGAAGACTTTAGAGGAGATCCCGACTTGGTTCTTATAGAGGGAGACCAGTGGGGAGAGATTGGTAAGAAAAATACTTTTTGGTTTTTATGTATTTTATGATTTTTTCATTTTTTTTGTAGTATTGATATCTCATATCTAGCTGACATAGATATTGACCCATCGAGACCGGTGAGATCCTCACCCATCAAGCTGTGAGGAGTAGTTCGCGAGATGGCAATGGTCCATTAGGGGGATGTAGAGGAGTTAGATGAGCTAGAGGAGAACCTCTAGCGGCTGACTACCAATATTCCAAACATCTCCATTGATGACCTGCCGCGACACTACAAGCGTAGGACTGCTGGAGTTTTGGGTCGTTTTGGTCGATTACTCCGCCGGGTGGATAGGGCGATCATATTCTACCATGAGCACCGCCAGGGATATGTTGTATATATTATGATGTACTAAAATCCACATGCTTCAAATTTTGTAGATGCGACATACTGAAAGCCATGAGCTTCATATTTTTTGTATCAGCACCTTTTTGTACAACATTTTGCTAGACTTGTTATACAAAACATTATCTAGCGGTTTATACACTATGTTTTTATGATGGATTTGGATCTTATGCATGCTTGCCTATACACTATGAATAATTTACATGTCATATTGATTATGTATCTTTGATAAAAAAAATGCTTGTGAATGTGCAATGTGCCAATCTAATACAAAGTTAGCCAATGAATCAACAACTATGTTTACGGATCTTGGGATATGTAGGTATTGAATGGACTCAAAAGACCTTTACAAGAGACGTACCCACCGGAATAAGCGGAGTAGCGTAGGGTCATGGATAGCATAGACTTATTTCAAATGAGAGACCACTAGTTGAGAATAGAAGTAGATGACAACGTGGTCCACACCAAGGGAAAAGGCGTTGGTCAATAATCTGATCACCACGTGATATTCAACAACGTTATTAGTTGCAGGACCTAGGAAAGCTCCCACTGAGCTTATCAGTTCACCGATAGGGGAATTGAATACCCAAGCTGCCGAGGTGAAGTTCTGGGTGTGCCGGCTAGCTCCATTCGTGAATCCATAGCAAGTTTCCATCTGCACATCTAGGCAGAACATGGTATAAGCGAAAATCGAGATAAGACCCCAACACACTAAAAGTAAGTGTCACGCCAAACACAAACACACGTCATGTACAATATATACAAAGTACTAATGCAAGATAACTTAAGCATAGTTTCGCTTTAGGTAGAGCCCATTACGAGGCTCCCCTAAGGATATTTCGTCATAGTCAACCAACAAATAAGCTCCCTTTTCCAAGACATGTTTTACAATGTATGGCCTGTGCCACATGGACTCAAGTTTACCTACCCCCAGCTTATTGTGTTTTTGGTCGTATGTCAGGACCAAATCACCCTCGTTGAAGATACAAGGTTTTACAGATTTTTCATATGGGTCCTTGATGTGTTTATTATGCGCTTCATTGGTTGGGGTTGCATCATGGCGGGTTTCGTCAAGTTTTGCTAAGTATAGGAATCGTTCTTCCTCAACAATTGTGTTTGGTAAAAGTTCAACGGTTAGTTTTAAAGATGGAATTTTTCACTCAATAGGAAATACTGCCTCTAGTCCATAAACCAACTGAAAGGGTGTAAAACTAGTGGCGGTTTTTACAGAAGTTCGGTATGCCCACAGGGCTGAAAAGAGCATCACATGCCAATTTGACTTGTGCGTACCTACCATGCATTGAATCATGGTTTTCAAGACCTTTTTAATGGCCTCTACTTGTCCATTCGATTGGAGGTAGTTGGGGGTTGAGTTTTCATGACGAAAGCCAAACTTGGTGCTTAATTCATCTACCATCTTGTTTTGGAAATGTGATCCATGATCTGTGACGATGGCTTGTGGGATTCTGAATCTAGCGATGATATGATTGAACATAAAGAGTGCAGCCATTTAGCCATCTTCCTTGTATGTAGGCATAGCCTTGGCCCATTTGGTAAAGTAGTCTACAGCAACGATGATATAACCATGCCCCCCAACCGAGGTAGGATTATAATGCATGAATTCAATGCCCCATTTGGAAAACGGGGCAATGGCGATAAATAAATGGAGTGGGGCTATGTGCGAGCGCTTTTAATGCTGAAAAAGTTGGCAAGGAGGACACTTCTTGACCGCTTCCATACAATCTTTAAATATGGATGGCCAGTAGTATCCAACGCATGAAATATTCTGGGCTATAGCCATCCCAGAAAGGTGACCGCCACATGCCTGCAAGTGGCAATCATTCAAGACATGCTCGGCCTCCTCGTGAGTTATACAATGTCATATGATGGAATCAATGCCACAACGATATAGAGTATCAACGCTAAGTAGGTAATATTTCGTGTGGTGACGGATATAACGGAGTTCATCATGGGATAAGTGAGGTCCAAAGCATTGTGTTTGGAGATACAAAGTTATATCTCCATACCAAGGGTCAGAGGTACTAATAAAAAAAATGACTCATCGGGGAGAGAGTCAATGGGCTCAGATTCTTGATCGATACAGGGAAGATCACAAATGAGCTCCGCGAACACCAATGACTTTTTCGATTTAGCCTTTTCAAACTGGAGATCAAATTCTTGGAGAATTACGATCCAACGCGAGTATTTTCCCACCAGTACCTGATGTGTGAGGATGTGGTACATAGGGTTAGAATCGACAATGATGATAGTAGTCTGGAGTAGGATATAATGACGGAAATGATATACAATGATGACAACTTCTAGAGCTAACTTTTCAACATGTGATCAATGGGTTTCAGATTCTAGGAGACCCTTACTAAGGTAGTAAATCACATGTTCATCCACATTGTTATCCTCCTGCACTAAAATCATACCAATAGTTGAGGTAGAGGCAACAAGATAAAGGATGTAATCCTTGGTGTAATCCAGTGGTTGTAACACAGGTGCATGAGTGATGGTGTGCTTGAGATTGTCAAAGGCCTTTTGGGAATAATCATCGCAAATAAACAGGACATCCTTCTTTAAGAATCACATGTAACCCTATGCTTTTTGCGCAAAATTACACACGAAACGATGCAGATAGTTTGCCTTCCCCTGCAAACTCTGGAGTTCTGTAATGTCTGTAGGTGGGGGTTAGGGATACTATGGCCTCTACCTTGAGGGAATCAATGCGGATCCCATCTTTGGAAATGATGAAGCCAAGGAGACGTCCGAACTCAACAAAGAGTATGCACTTATGGGGATTTAAACAGATATTGTACTATCGACATCTAAGAAACACAGTTGTCATATGATCGATGTGAAACTCACAATGATTTGAATGAGAAGGTAAATCATCGAGGTAGGGTTCCAAAAAATCCTTGATATCGTGAAAGGCATACAACATGGCCCACTAGAATGTGTCATCAACATTTTTAAGGAAAAAGGTAATTTGCGGTAAGCAAACCTACCCACGAGCAGATGAAAGCAATTTTATGTTGATCGACTGGGTGGATCTCAATCTGATTATAGCTAGAAAATCCATCCATGAATGAAAATATGACACTTCCGGCGCAGTTGTCAATAATTTGTTCAATAAATGGGGTAGGGTAATTGTCCTTAGGACAAGCCTTATTGAGATCCCTGTAATCAATGCAAACTCTGATGGTTCTCTGTTTCTTCGTAACTGAGATGACATTAGAGATCCAATATGTCAAGGGGATAGGATAAATGAATCCATATTTCAACATCTTTTCAATCTCTGCTTTGATGGCCGCAGTCTTTCTAGGGTGCACTAGATGGAGTTTTTTCCGGATAGGTTTTGCGTCAGGATATGTTTTTATTTCATGTATGACAATAGCAGGATAAATTGGTAATTTCTTCGTAGCTCCATGTGAATATGTCACAGAATTGTTTAAACAAGGCCGTATAAGTCTTGATTTCATCAGGAGAACAAGTTTGGCTAGTGTGGATGTGTTCCATGACACCTGGTTTTATCGAGAGGGAAATAACTTGATTCAGATGCCACCAAATGGTGGTCATGATAAATCTGGTGTTGATTGGATGGCATCGTAAGTGGCTTCAGCGGGGCTGAGAGGCATCACATCTCCAATCAAATCTATCTTAATGATATTGGGAAAAATCCATGGGTATGTTAAGTTGGAGGAGGATGGGATCATGGATGGTATCATGTTCACCGTGGCAACATGTGATGGGGGATCATGTGTTGGAAAGAGTCCCATTAGTGATGAGTATTTTAGGAGTCCTACCCCCACACTCTCATATATTTTCGATGAGTGTCCCATGAGAGGGACATTATCTGCAGGATCAATAGTGGTGTCCGGTGTACAAAAATATAACTGATCGATAGTAACAATTTTCCCTTGGTGGGGAAACTGCACAATGCGGACGATGGATTATGCGATCCTAATCATGGCATAGAACCAATTTCAACCAAGTAAAAAGTTATAATCCAATGGGGCAGCGAAGACTTCCATGTTGATGGAAACAATCTTACCTCCCAACTCAACGACTAAATATTGTAACAACCCGTGTGTTTGAAATCCACATTCGTCAAATCATTTCAAGGTGGTGGGGGAACGATTCACTTCAGGAGAGAAAATGGCTCTCCAACAGGACATCGACATAACAGAAGTAGAGGCTCCGTCTTCGAGAACAGTATGATGTATACTTTTCCCAGAGACATTGGTAATGATCTAAAATGCTAGTTGGTGGGAAAGCCTCAGTTTGAAATATTCCAATCTAAACATTGTCGTATTAGAGGAATATGGATCCATTGCTCCAATTGCATATAGGAGAGTCTTACGCTGATTGGGACAGTTTTGTAAGACTTCTAGTTTTGACATAACACATAATTCCTAGGCTAGATATTCTACTATATTGTAATTTTGAGTGGCACGAGCATTAGGGTTGACAGTGGCTTTTCGAATTGTGCTTTTTGGTGGACGCAATACTGCATTTGGTATAGGTATCTCAATGGTAAAAGGACCTTGTGACGGTGGATGGGTGGGCGTAGATGTGGAGGATTTTTCATTATTACCTCCATCAGATTCCTTATTAGGAACATAGCCATATGAGCATGTCTTGGTAGATAAGTTGACCATTTCGCTACGCATCATGAGAACATGAGCGGTTGTGGAAGGTTCTCCTTGAAGGAGGTGGTGGTTTTGCAACCATTTGTTGTTGTTGTGTGGGGAAGGGGCTAGTTAAAACTGCGGGTGTGGGGTTTCCCTTGAGAAACTTTTGGACTTCTTCATGATGTGGACATTCTTTCATGAAGTGATCGTCACCGCATAATAAACAAGGATATTTGGCCTTCCATTTTGGTTTTGTGTTATTAGGATCATAATTTTTTTTATGCTTCTGTTGGTTAGAAGACTTTTTGGATTTACCTTTGTTCTTCTTTTAACCACTGGATTTATGAGGTGAAGCAGATTGGACTAAATTCACCTCTGTAATGGAAGTAGGGTTGGGTGACCGGTTGTTGTTGTTTCCAGCTTGTGACGAGGATGGGGTTGAACTAATGTAGTTCAACGATCCATTCGATTGAGTAGCAGGCTGGGTATGAATGGAACCAATGATGCCATCACCATGTGATACCGTGCGAGTTTTTGTTGGGTCGTGTGTGGGGTGTGGAGCATTAGGAATAATGCCATATAATGTGCCAGATTAAGCATAGACTAGGTCAAGCTACTGGGCACGCGAGATGGCTTGTTCTTCTATAATGGCCTTGCACATAGCAACGTCTTTAGCTATGATGGGTAATAATAACTTTGTAAACCAATAGATGAGTAGCTGATCCGGAATGGGAGCTTTAATGAGCTGACATCTCCTTCTCCACTCATGAATATGGTCAGAAATGTGAGTGGAGGTTGATTTTCTAAGAGATGTCAAAATATATGTGTTGGTTTCATAGTGGATCGGTAATTGAAAATGAGTAAAAAAATCCATAGTTAAAGACCTAAAATCAACGAAAGAGTGTGGCGGTAATTCGATGTACCATTTGGCGACAATACTAGTGAGGGTTCGTTGAAAAAGCCTAAGGTAGATAGAATTGTCCATTAAGGAGTTGATCACCACAAATGATATGTCATTACGTGGTTCTTGGGGTCCTCACCGGGTTTTCCGTCAAATTTGGGTATGTCTAATGGTAACTTCACAGGGATAGGTGGCCAATTAACGCCATGTTGGATGGGATCGGTAGTCAAATGTGATAGGTCTGGAAGATCTAATGTGGCCAGGAATGGTAAATGTCGGTTTGGTTGTGGATATTGGTATATTGATAAGGCTTCTGGGTACCATTCATACCATGGATCGATTGATCATATGATCCTCCCATAGATGGTTGGTCATACGGAGACGATTCTCTAGAATAAGGAGGTGGGCCTAAAGGGGGTCCTTCTCTAAAGTGTGTAAGTCCTCCTCCGGAGTGCGAGGATCCTTTGTATGGTGGAGGTGGAGGTGGGACATGTGGTGGAGGAGGGGGTGGGACAAGTGGTGGGGGTGGTGGGGGGGTGGGCCGCCAACTGGAGGTCCAATCGGTGGAACATTATGGTGCCCCCATGGGGTGCTCATATTTTCGGGATAAGGTAATCCAAGATAAATATTCCTTGGGTAATTTGTACATGTTGTTATATTGTGATTACCTGGATATGTATGCCCCCATGGGGGTTGGGTCCAAGTAGACGGTCCCCCCACGTGATACTCCCACGTAGGTTGTACCATGGATGGGAGTGAACTTCCAGCCATATTTTAGTTCATGTACGAAGGATATACTCCACTTACACTTTGTCCTCTAACTAGAGGTGTGACCCCCCTGTTAGATTTTTTCCATTGACTAGGGGTTGTCCCCAGTGGAACGGTGTCCACCAGTTGGAGTATGTCCGGTAAGATATGTTGTCCACTAAACATAGGTTGACCCATGATCATATGTTGACGACTAAGCGTGGATTGACCCGTGATCATATGTTGACCAATGACCACTGACTAGAGGGTGGCCTCCGCCCGAAGTTTGAGGCAAAGGTGATGTTCCAGTTATGAAGTTGATGGTGGTTGAAGGTTTCCCTCCAGTCATTTGGTTCAAGACGGGTGTAGAACCAACCGAATTATTTGAGGTGTACTAGGCAAAAAACAAGGTTGTCCTGGTTCATAGGTGGTCATAATGGGCACAGATATTCCCGGCGAAGGGAGAGTAAAATAATGTATAGGGGAATGTTGTTCAGGAATGGGTACCTCCAGGGTGGATCGAGGAGGAAAACTATGGCATCTTACCCGCTCTCCGAGTGTTCATAAACACTTGATAGTCTCGTACACCGGTGGGAGAAATTCCACGTTTGCAATAAATCAGGTAGGGAACGGGCATGATGGAGTTTCCACCATCAGAAGTGACTCAAAATCGAAAATAACATGAACTAAGGAGGTCCCCCAAAATGATGCAGTTGGATCGAAATCAGTTTCTATCGGGTCGTTTGGGGGTCGAGTGAAGATCCAATCGACAACTCCAGGGTTACATTCAAGTGAATGATGAAAAGATGTGTCATGCGGAGGAGGTTGTTCCACCAACAATGGTCTCGTAGCATTAGCGATGGGAAAATTTACAGGAGGAGAAAATTTTTCCTCGGATTCAGGGATAGGAATTCCTTCTTTGCATGTTCCAGATGTAGTGGGTTGATCCATGCTTGCTCTCGAGTTCTCCTCCTGTTTAAGGGGATATTCATGTGGCAAGTTTAGTGTTCTGCGGGATCTTATTAAGGGATGTTCAGCCAGGACGGCTAATGAAAGCTTTCTCCTAAAAGTCTTCTGAAGAAAAAACACACTTCAATCCCTACTCAAGCTAAAGCCACAAGCAAACTTATATGATAGGTGGGATTAATTTCTGGAACCTCACAGGAGTATCAAGGAGTTGCAACTCGCGATATACTACAGGGTCCAAAAGTAATACTTGGACCAATTTTTCAGAGCACTAACCAAGGAGGATTAGGACTGGACCATATTACACGATTACCTGGAAGTACGTGCATAGTAGTTCCCTGAGTGCTATTCTTGGTGTATTTCTACGCCAAGAAGGCCAATGGTTGACTCGGATGGTTTCTGGAACCTATGGGGTCTCTCGATATACTCAAGGTACGTGGGAGCTCGAATCTGTGGTAGTGTTGTATAATGCACAACCGTACGACAGGAGGATTCCTATGTACTGTCGAGTATGTGAAGTACATTTCTATATACTCGAAGGTACATGAAAGGCCGTTGAATATACCAATTGGTACGTGGAAGAACTGCAAGTCCCCAAGATGAAGTGTAGGTAGATAACGACAGTTTCTACATTTTAAGACGCTGGAACACGTCTCTACCCTATTACACGAGTTTCTATAAAATTTTAACCTAGGCTACTGCTTGATTTTATCTTATATGGTTAGGTGAATGCATGAAGTGTAGACTTGTAAAGTAAACAAAATGAACAACTAAACTAAATGGAGTGCAAGTCATTCATTTTTTCGATAAAAACTAACTAAAGGAGGGAGAAATATTTCCTTTTCCAAGAGTAAATGAACAAAGTACCCCTTTTTACTTGATTTTCCAATCAAGCCAAAAGACTACAAACAATCTTTCGTTTAATCTAACAAAATGAAAAAAACACACCAAATCAAAAATATTTTTTCTTTTTTCTTTTCAACTAAGATAAATCTATCAGCAGAATGAAAAGATAAACTTATGTTTTGATTGCAATAAATCTAATTCGAAAACAAAGAAAAAGTAGTGAAAGGGAAATAAAAAATATGAGAACATTCACTAGATATTTCAATACTTCGAGAAGGCCTAAATTCACTTAAATATTTTCAAGGAGATGAAGATGAACTTTTCAAAACCAAGAGAATCATAATCATTGTCAATATTTGAGCTTTTTCAAAGTTTCTTAAACGACTATCCAAAGCAAGAAACACTCTTATCAACAATTTCAAGTAACCTACTCGAAATGAAGATAATAAAGAATTTTTTATTTTCGAAACTAATGTACTAAAAAATTTGAGATCAATGCCACTTCTTTTATCTCGATTCATAACACTAGAGACTATTTACTATTGCAATCTTTAAGCAACTAGAATTTCTCAAGAAATTAATCACCCACAATCGTAATATAACACAAAAATCCACACCAAATTTTGCAAAAGTCACAACAATTTAACTTCTGGAGGGCTTAGAAATTAGAGTGAACAAATCAGAGATACTGAAAGGGAGTCACAAGACTGGTTGCAGTTGCAGGGGATTGAAATTTCCCATAACTAGAGAAGCATCCGCTTGACTAACTAGGACTCAAATGAAAATCTAAATTCCTCCATAAGCCAAGGACAAAGCACACTGAGTCTGAGGGATATTGTGGCTGCAATGAACAAGACACGGACCTTAGCAAACCAAACAAAAAACCAATTTTGTGGGATTTTTTGACCCTATGCACTAATCTTTGCAGGGCGACGCTCTCTACAGGTATACACCAGGGCGTTGGAATCCCAATGACGCAGTTTGTAAACTAGAGAAGTGAGTCAGTAACGCGGGTGAACACAAACAAAGCACGTCCGTGACGTAGTCTTCCTGAAGGAAAGGAGCGTCAAAATTACAGTGATGCAGGCACAAAACTTCCCAGGTGCGTCGGGTGAAATCCAATTATGAAAAAAAAATCCCAAAGTAAAAAAGGTATATGGCTAACCTAAATGCCCCAATCAGAGACTAAATCGATGAGTAACTCTCTGAGAAGCAGATCCAATAAAAAGGGAGGCAATTTAGAGGCTATTGGAAGAGAAATAAAGGAAAAAAAAATTAAAACAAATCAAAGACTATGGGCTACTTTCCCCAGTATGGTCTCCAATTTTGTTTACGGACAATCCTTCAGTGCGGACACTAACTGATCTCTCAGATCTAGAACAAAAGTAATACAAAACACATATATATTTCCTAGATTAATCAAATTGCAAAGGTATGAAGGAATGGCTTACCTTATGATTGTAGCGCTATATCCTCACTTGGTGTAGCTCCTGATCTTCAAATCTTTAGCTGCAAAACTATGCACAACAAGTGGAAACATACAAATACCAATAATATGCAAATATGGATTAATCTAAATAAGTAGTCAAAGAAGCTAATTTTAAAGATATTAAAACAATAAGATTTTTATGGAAAGAATATGTATTACTGTAAACATATGAAGTACATAGGGAGATATTACAACCAATATTTGACGTCGTAACTCCTTCCAAATGTTCCTAGCCTCAAGGATCCAAGATTTTTCCTCCTAATGGATGAAAGGGAATAAGTTCCAGCAGAATTTCACCAGCGTTTTAGTACTCTATCCTTCTCCTCCCTAACCATGAAGAGGAGGTTTGTATTTATAGGCCTAAAGGGATAATAAAGGTTGAGGATTTCTGGGAGAAGCTCAATGGATCATCCCAAAAGGTAAGGGGATCGAGTGCCACATTTCTTACTCCATAGGGATAAGTTTCCATGTAACCAAGGGTTCTAGAAGCCGCTTGAAACTTTTTTTTCTCCTTTTAAAACAACAGTGCCACACTTTGTACACAGGAAACTCGTGTCTTTGGATAGTGACGCGCCTTGTCCAAAGGTAACAAGTGTCACTGACGTGCTCTATCAACTTGCAAAGCGCATCACCAAGGGTCTAATGCACATTGTCAATGTGCAAGGTGCGTCAAGGTGACAACAAAAGGCAACAGGAGTAACCACAACTCTTCCTTCAAGCAATTTTTCCTACGTGCTTCAGGAATTAGGGAAAATAGAGGACACATAACTCATGATGACAAGATTTTGGTGTAACATTGAGCCTAATTCATGTTTTAGTGGGCCTTCCTTGGTGCTTGAGTGGATTCCACTTGTTGAATGTGCCCCTTTGGTGGTTTTGTAACTCATTTTTGGAGGATTACACTTGGTTTTGTAACCCCCACTTGCACAAGTGCACCCTTATTGACTATTTTTAGACTTGACACCTCAAACATTGTGTAACTCCTCCTTTACTATTCTAGGAAAGGAATCCTTTGTTTATGTAACCTTACCCCCACCTAATTTGAATTTCCTTCATAATTGAATGCTCCCCACTTGAATTTGAGTTAGATTGGGAGGTTTCGACTCTCTCTCTTGGAAATTTGAATTACTCTCATGAGAATTGGAATGGGCATAGTGTAATTTGGAGAAGATTCCAATAACTAGTATGGTTACTCTTCAATTGACACGAGTTAGTTTCTACCCATGGAATTCGAATGGATATAAGAGGACTCGAATTGGCTTCATGGGTGCTCTTCTATGATATCTTCTTGCACCTCTAGTGAATTGGAATGTTGTTCTATGCAAGAGTGTTTCTTGGATAGATATCATTGGAGGACTGCTCTATGCCAGAGTGTTGCCTAGATAGATTTCAGAGATTGAAGGCCTTTTAATGAGTTATGAAGACTACTCTATGCCAGAGTGTTTCCTGGATAGATTTTTATGTGTTTTCTCAGGATGTACGTATTGATTTTCCTGTGATGGAAATCTATTGTGCTTTCTCAATATGTATGTCTTGAGTTTCCTATGATGGAAATATGTTGTGCTTTCTCAGGATGTGTGTCTTGAGTTTACTGTGATGGAAATATATTGTTATTTCTCAAGATGTATGGCTTGATTTTTTTGTGATGGAAATGTTTTGTGGTTTCTCAGGTTGTATGGCATGAGTTTCATGTGATGGAAATATATTGTATTTTCTCCGGTTAAGTCGAGGAGCGCACAAATATATGTTATGGTTTGACCAATTTATGGGTTATGAGACCCATATCATTGCGTCTAGAGTGACTTTTCCAGTAAGTTACACTTTTTGTTTCATTAAAAAAGACTTCTGAATGGCTAATATATTGCTATTTTATTGTGGCAGGGTTTTCCTCACAGAGGTGAGAAGGGAACAACTATATGATCTAGTTGGACTATTTATGAGCATTTTTTGGTTATGAGAACTATTCCATTGTGTTTGGAGTGATGTTTTCAATAAGGAATACCTTTTGATTCATTGAAAAAGCTTTCTGTATGGTTGAGATATGATATTTTCTATGTGGTAGTGTTGAGAAAGAACACACCCTATTTATTGGTTGAGAATACCTCTGCTTATGGATCCATGGCCTCCGCTCAAGGGTGACCTGTTCAAGTATGGATTGAATTGAATGTGTCTATTCCTGGGTGGAAATTTTTCCGGTTGAAGCTAGTTTCCCCTTAATCAGATAAGTATTTTATTATATATATATTTACTGCATCCTTGGAATTATATGTGCTTATGGATCCGAATCTCCGATTTGCTTATGATCTATATGGATGTAGGTGAAAGAATTGATATATGATTTTATATGGATGTATATGATGTTTTTCATACCTAAATTTGTTCATGTTGATATGGCTATGGTTGGTATTCTGTGATGATTATTTCATTATGTGCTTATTTACAATACTTTGATGTACATGGGCTCTTAGATCCAATTTTTGCTTATGGTTTGTAAGGTTGTAGGTGGAAGCCATGAGACCTTATGTTATTATCATTTATATGGTTGTATATGGAATCCCAAATATATAGTTTTATCTATGTTAATATGGTTGTAAGTGGTAATCAGAAGATCTAATTTCTAGCTTGTCAATGTGTTGGAATATGGTAGCTTGAAGACCTTTTAATTTGTGTTGACTAAGTTAGTTTGCAAATATGATTTTGATATTGGTTATATAGTTGTGTTAGATCTGATTAATTGATATTAGTTTACATATTAATATCTTGCTCATATCTGATTACATTAATGCTTGTATTTACCTTGCTTAGCATGTGCATATGGAAAATGATATGTATTGTAAGTTTGTGTTGTCCTTAAAAATATTGATTGTTTTATTTAATTGGATGGTTGGCATGATGGTCTACCTTATATAACCTTATTCCACTATGAATTTACCTTGATTAAGCCTCCCCTTGGGTTCCTAGTGACCTTGGACTTGGTTTTGGGGTTTGGGACATTACAAGCATACATGCATATTTTGAACTTCTGTCCCTATCATGAAATTTGGCACTGATTTCTTAAAAGGGGTCCCACCTATTTAATAATATAATAATGTATAATAATATTATGCCTCGCATTCATTCACCGGATTTTAAATAAGGTGACTAAAATTGAGTCAACATCTGGCGACTCCACAGGGAATTCAACTTAGTTGACTAGAACTTAGAATTTCTGGTTGGAACTAATATGCTTCTGCTAATTTCATAAATATTTTAGAAATAATATTTTATGATATGCTCTTGAGGATTCAAGGAGGAATAAGGGGATTGTAGAAGTGCGAATAGTATTTGAAAATCAAATTTAAGCAAAATAACTAAGTACTTTTGGCAACAGTATTATCACTCATGTATGCAGAAAAATTAACACTATTTGGCAGTCTTCTTCTAGTAGAAACAAAATTAAATTTGCAGAGAGTGAAGAGTAAATCTTTAATTGATCCATCTTTGACTCTAAAGAAAAAAGTGAAAATCAAGACAAAAAGAGAAGATAAAAATCAAAATAACAAGACAACTAAAGACAAATGCAAACAAAAATGTGTACAAAAATTAGCAAAAACAGACCTAGATTAAATCTGGTTCATGATAATGTTTGAGATGAGATCCGTTGGTGGTATATGAGAAAATCCTTTCTTGCATATCCTTTAATAAATAAGAATTTTTGCTTACAACAAAGGCTATCCTGTAGGGTCCTAACCATAACTTCTGAAATTTGGTATGTTTTCCTTTTCCAGCATGTGCAAATTCCCATAACAATACCTTTTCATTGACTTTAAAAGAAACATGCTTTGATTTCTTATCGAAATGCTTTATAACAGTTTTTTGTCTTTTTTCTAAATTGTCTAGGGAAAATTTCCTTTGTTCTTACTGGTCTAGTTAGGCATTAAGTCTCTGAGGAATGGTAATGGAATTGATCTCTTTTGCATGAATCCCTAATCCGAGGGAAGTCAACTCAAGTTCAATGGAAATGATAGCTTCTTGATCGCACATCAAATTGAAAGGGGTATGTCCCATACTAGTTTTGGTAGTAGTTCTATTAGCCCACAATGCGAAAATAAGTAACACATGCCATTGGCATGGATTTTCATTTATGATATTCTTAATGATTTTTATGAGATTTGTGTTAGTAGATTCAACTTGTCTATTTCCCTGTGGATAATATGTTGAAAAGGTATAATGTTTCACCCCGTATTTATTTAAAAAGTAACGAGTGAATTTTGTAGAGATGAATAGTGGTCCATTATCTTAAATAATCTCAATTGGGAGGCCAAATATTGAAAATATATAAGATTTTTCAAAAATGAAATCACCTCTTCATCTTAAGCATGCTTAAGTGGGACAACTTCAATCCATTTTGTGAAATAACTAGTTGTTGTCAATATAAAAACATGCCCAGTGGATGAAGGTGGGTTAATAGGACCAGTGAAATCTAAACCCCATTTTGCGGAAGGAAAATCAGGACAGATTGGTTGCAAGGGCATGGCTAAAAGATGTTTTCCTGCACATTTTTGGCACTTTTCACAAGATTGAACAAATTTATAAGAATCACTGAAAACGAAAGGCCAGTAGAAACCTGTCCTTGTAATTTTATAGGAAGTGGTTCTTGCTGCGAAATGGCCACCAATGTGCAAGTTAAAATCAGGATATCCATGAATTTGCTTCAAAAAAATTTGCGTCGTTGGATCATTGATACAACGCAGAAGCATGCCATCAAAATTTCTCTGAAACAGAGAAGTCCCGAGGATTAAATATTTTGGAGCTTCTGGATGAAGTCTCCTTCATTTATGAATTTCTAGATTGGTCGGGCACTTCTGAAAGTGAAGACAATAAATTATATCTTTGTACCATGGATGATCAACCAATGCAATATTTTCAAATTCGATAATAAAAATTTCAGATAGTGTTTCATCATAATTTTTAGAAGAAGTTGATGATTCTGGGTGTTGAGCCAGATATAGAGCTTAGTCACGTCCCTTAATAGTATTTGAAGTTGTGATTGACAAATCATGCTCTTGAATTTTGGCAAGCCAATGAGTTAATTTACCTGAAAGGTAGGTCTGTGAGAGAAAACATTTAACAGTAGGTAAAGGGACTTTTACCTTTGTATGCTTGCCAAGAATAAAATGTCTGGACTTTTCAACAACTTTAACTGAAGCATATGCATGTTTTTTAATTAATGAGTATTTCATCTCATCGTCTGACACTCATATAAGTTATTGATTGTTCAACTTTTTGATTTTTTTTGCAGAAGAATTGTAAAAATTGCCTCTTCAGTTGCTTTAGTATAAATAATAAAATCCTTTCAAAATCAGGTTTGCAAGAACAAGGGTAGAACTCATTGCTTTTTTAATTTGATTAAAAACCCTTTTAGCGTTATCATCACAAACAAAATATTGATATTGTTTAACCATATGATGAATAGGTCTAGCCATAATTGAAAAATCAGGTATAATTATTCTAACAAAGTTTATCGTACACATGAATTATTGGATCTCTTTTTTGAAGTTAGGGATTGGAGATTTTGGATTGCAATAACTCGGTTAGGATCTATGCTAATCGTGGAATCTAAGACAATATGACCAAGAAGCATACTTTGTGTAACACTAAAAATATACATAGTTGGGTTTAAAGTCATTCCAAATGTTCTGCCGCGTAAAAACACTTGTTTAAGATCATCAAAGTGATATTTTCAGAGTTTAGAATAAACAATTATATCATCGAGATAAACTTGAATTATTTTACTGACAAGGTCATCGAAGGTTTTTGCCATAACCCTATGAAAGGTGGCACCTGCATTAATCAAGCCAAAAGGAATTCTCTCACAAGTGAACATGCCCCAACGAGTAGTAAAGGTTGTGAAATTCCATATGGGTAGATCACTAAGCTTGAACAAACCTCACAATTTCATAGTTTATTGCAGAGAAGAATTAGCAAGAAATATGATCAAATTCACTCGTGAAACTCAAAAGATATGAGAAACTATTGTTGATATATTCATCAGTTGTAAGCTGGAAAAAATATGATAATACAATAGAATGAATTGGATACTCCTAGGAGGATTCAATTTCACCTCAAGTCATGGCTTAGTTTGCATTGGAACCATCTCCCGATAAGGCTCAGTGACCATGGATGGTGAATAAATAGTCAATTGAGGTAGAAATGAGCATAACAGAACCATGTGGGCACCAAAATAAGGGAGGAGACTCCAAAGAGGCGCATAACTAGTTTTCATTGGTCAAGGAGGGCGCTCCTACACTCAGAAGCAGTCAACTAGGAGCTACAGTCAGTTAACTGAGCAATCAAGCAAACAAGGTTCCCTAAATCATGGAACTGACTAATAGATCTCCTAAATATGTGCATGAGGGCACATTTGTAACTCCAGTGATGGAAACAAGGGTGCATGAGTGGCTAGGAGGGCTAATGATGGCCAAAAACAAGTTTTGGGGGCCCATAATAGGGACTAGGTGCTAGGAGACTCCACTACTGATGCATGGATGCATGGAGTGTTGCATGGAATGCATGAATGCATGCAGAGAATTCAAAATCAAGATATTATGGTGAGAATATTCCAACACCCCCCCTTAAGCCGGACTATGAGGAAAAAATAACTGAAAAAAATAGGGTCCTGGTTACTGAGACCAAAGGTCACCCCATACAATCAATCTAAAAAAGTGTGAGGAAAGAGGGAAAACCCAGTGGGAAAAAAAAAACCCTCAAGATAGACTGTGAAAACTAATCAACCAAGGGAGCACTCACTCCAAGAAGGGATCAGAGGTAAGTGAACTTCTTCACTGAAAAATCCTTGGTGAAAATATCTACAATTTTCTCTTCTGTAGGACAATAGAGCAGTGTGATGGTACGATCATGCACCAATCCTTGAATGTAATGCATGTGTATCTCAATATGTTTGGTTTTTTGTCTCAAAATTGGATCTATCCCTTAGTGTTCCTCCATTACCCATGAGCGTCCATATCCCCAATGGATTCATAGACCTTCATCCACTGAGAGTAAGTGTTTGTAACCCCAATGAAGATATTTTCATGTCCCCTTTATTGGATGTACTCCATTTCTAATATTTTACTTTTAATACATTGCTTTAGCAATTGACAGATGGGGGAAGTAATGACTCTTTACGAGCTTGATGGATTTGACTATCTATTTTATCGAGATACATTTATTAATTTTTTGTACCTGATTTATATAAATATCCCCTTAATATTTTAATCCCTATAATTCCAAACTATCATATTTCACATAGTTGGCTGACTTTAATGTAGTAAATGGATTCTTTCAACAAAATAAACTTATCAATTATTTATTAATTTTTTGTACTTGGTTTATATGAATATCCCCTTGATATTTTAACCCTAGACATCCAACCTATCATCTTTCACACAATTAGCTGACTTTAATGTAGTGAATGGATTCCTTCGACAAAATGACTTGTCAATCAAAACCGATGTTAGAGTCATCAAAGAATTAATCACATAGAATGTTCAAGTTTTGACCACTATTTATATTCTTCTCACAATCGTTCGCTTTCAATTTAGTTCCTTTTTAAGATAATAACTAAAAGGTAATGCTTTGAGTTTGCTAGGCTTTAACTCTAATGTTCCAAGAGTTAGTGCATGCAAAAGGCTAAAAAAAAAATTATAGTTAATGAAGCAAACTAATCTTCATGTAAGTCCATTGGATGTAGCTTGGGTGGTTGAGATGAATGATTGTTACCCTCCCCACCTAGGTTCAATTCTTGTAAGAGACACGATGCTCTTGTTGAGCCCCTATGTAGTGGTTAACTGGATTAAGTAATTTTAGCCATACTGTTAAGATCCTAGTGGGTGGCCTTCACTAACACCTCGGGGTTTTGGTGTAATGGTTCGTATCATTTGGTATCAAAGCCTCCACCCATGTTCAAGTCATAGAGCGGGTGGCAACGTCGGCATTGCAGTGTTCGTCCGAGGCTCGTACGGGCGCACATCCAGCCCAGAGTCTGGACTGCGAAGCGTGGTGGGATGTTAAGATCCTAGTGGACGGCCTTCACTAACACCTCAGAGTTTTGGTGTAACGGTTTGTATCACATACATTGATTCTTTGGAATAGCAGGTGTTGGCATATTTCCTAATGGATGTAGCTACAGCGAACCACCATTGAAAAAAAAGATAATCTTCATGTAAATGACACATAAAAGTAGAAAAAAAAAACTTCAAAATCAAAGCAAATAATCTACTTTATGAAAACATTCACATATTGATAGTATATATTTTATTAGAATTAGATGGGGATAATATACAATATTATAGGTATAATATGCACAATTTAATAGTAAATAGTAATTATAATGGTTTTACTTTTTCTCTCTCGAAGATTCCTGCGTTGAGGGTTTAGTGAAGTGCTCGGGGATAACATAGTACCCATTATGAAAAGTCGACGTTTCGAACCTTAATCACGGTTCATCATCTGGACAATGATTCAAGGTGAGGATAGCGAAACCATAGCATAAATATTCATTAATGTTTGTTTGTTTGAGAGAGCTGAGATCCCAGAAGTGTCGGCCAAAAACCCTAACCTAGATTTAGTTTGTTAATTATTGAATTTATTAAATTATAAATGTAATTAAATTAAAATAATTATTTTAATATAATTGATTACTTTTGTTTTTACTTTTTTTTCACTTAGAAAAAAAAATATGTAACTTGATATTCAAAGGATTGAATCAAAGTATGCATATGTTCTTGTGACCAAATCATATCATAAGACTTGATCCCTATTCTTTCAAATAGTCTATTGAGAAAGACTAGAGATGAGATTTCTAATGAGAAAATATTGTCTTCCCAGTGCCAACATCCATGACCATGCTTTCGAAGCAAATACTATCAAAGATAAGTAACTTCCAACAACAACAAAAATTTAATTGGAATCTACAGTCCAGGCTTTAGATTACAATTATCCAAAATTAAGATAAACCCACAAGGAAGTGATAAATCTGATGTCATCCAAAAACGTGAAAAGTGCCATGAGAAATCACATTATTTTTTATGTGTTCCTCATAAAAGAGGACTCCTTCCTCCAAACCATTTGCTCTTTTTGAAAGAGAATCAACATCCTCATTAAATTCTTTGTAGACATGTAGGAAAATTAAAGTTTGAAATTATGCTTGTAGTTGGCGAATCCTTCTCATCCAATGTTCCAATAGTGACACCTACATGTTTGCTTTGCCAGCGTCCCATTCTATAATAACTTTTGAGTCCCCTACTACTTGGAGAGTTGCGAGACCTTTAGTATGAGTAAAATATAATAAGCCCCAAAGTGCCATTAATTCTTCCCTAGAATTTGTTCCATAGCCAAAACCCATCCACATTTTCATAATGTGACCCCCTCTTTGACTGATCATCATACTAGCTCCACAATTCCCCTCTTGAGAGGCCACATTAAAGTGACCTACAAGCAAGTCATGAGATAGTCTTGGAGTAACAACATTTTTTGCAAGATTTATAATTGGGTCCTTGTAGAAGTCTTTAAATACACCACGATTTATAATTGGGTCCTTGTAGAAGTCTTTAAATACACCAATGATGTTTGAGCTTACCCTATAATAATTTTTTGGATTTTTTTCAAAAAGTACCAAATTTCTATGAATCCACACACCCCAACGACAAAGGAAGGCAAGTCTTTATAACTTGATGTTGAGTGTATCATTTTTTAAGATCGGATAACATGTAAGAGATTCCCAATTAAAAACTATGTTAAAGAGTTTCTTTACACCCTCCCATACAACTTTTGTGAAACTGCAGTGTACCAAAAGATGATCCATTGTTTCTACTTCCTTAAAACACAAAATAGAAATATTTGGACCATAACCTCCTCTTTTTATATAACTGTCCCAAGTTAATACTTTATTTTCTAAAGCAAGCCAACATAATAGTTTTAGTTTTATGGGACAATTTCACTTCCATAAACAATTGTACCACCACTTTACATCAATCTCTAATTGATATAAGGAAATGGCTTCATAAGAAAATTTGGCACTCACCCATCCATTCTGCTCATTTAAGGACCATTTGATTTGATATTCATTATCAAAAAGCACGACTCCACTGTGATATAATCCTCTAACATAATTGGTCCTCTCCTCCTCATAAAAATCCTCCAGTTCCAAGTCAGAGACCTAAAGCCATTTTTTACCATAAATTGTTCTTGTAATATCCCTCTTAACCCCTACTTGTTGTAACTGAAATACAAAGATGTAAGTGTAATTCTGTACTAGTTCTTGGCAAGGAGCTCAAGACCAAGGATCCGCTAGTGAATGTTGTAGCCTTGTTATGATTCCATAAGTCAAACCATGCATTTGTTAAAGCATGGTGAGGTATGATGTAAACTGAAATGGCAAAATAATGAAAGTAGAGCTAGGAGATTGAATGTGTGATGCAACGAAACAACAAGGGCAATGGAATCCACTAGGGGGAGAGGTTAATGGCTAGGAAGTCATGAGAATCCAATGATGATGATGAGTTGTCATCATGGCGCCTTGGGCACTAGAACAAAGTGAATTGTTGATATTCACTTAATAAACTAAAATCATAAACATGTTTAATGTTAATCTATAAGCGTTGCGAGGCAACACATCATCTGTGTAGCATGGCGAATGAATTACTATTAGCTTACAATTGAATAGTAAGCTACTATGATTATACTTCTTATTTAGCTTAAGGCTAGCTACTATCAGTATGAGTCTAAACAAGGACTCAATATTATATATTGTAGTCATATCAGCTTAGGCAAAAAGACACCCCTAGGTTTTGGTAATTCACTCACATGAGAAGATGAACATATTATCATAAAGCGAGTTAATATTGTTAAATATCGTAAGGAATTATCGTAGAGATCGTAAATAATATTGTTATGAGCTTGCATGAATCATTAAGAATTTATTTGAAATAAGTTGATTTTATGGAATAAGTAAAAATGAATTATTTACTCTTGCTATAGTGAAATTTTATTTTATAGAAGAAATTAAAAAGCTCATTATTAATATCCTTTAAAGATTAAATAAAATATATAAGTTTCGCTTATTGATTAAGAAAACCCATCATTAATGATGTGATAAATTTAATTATATATATAAAGACAAAAATAAATATATATATATAAGGAAATATCTAAATATATTTTAAGAAAAGAATATCTAAGAAAAGGGACGATGCCTCAAACAAATCCATAACAAAGACTAGTTAAATATCTAAGAAAATGAATAAACTCAACCGAATCCTTTTTAGAACATTCACCTCTATGAGAGAAGGGGTGGCATCCATGAATGGGGGTTTACATACTGTCTTGGGGAATGTAACCGACTCAAAGGAGGGAAGCCGAGAATAAATAGAAATAGGATTCAATTCCATTGGGGGGATTTCTCTTTCTTAACAATTACACTTCAATCCTTCTGAATTATATATATATATAGTTATATTTGATTTAGGAGAGCATCACTTTCTTTGGAAAGAAGGCAAATCCATCTTCTTTTTATTTTTGTTAATAACTGCTAAATGGAAGGAGGGCGACCTATGTGGGAAGAGGACCGACCCCGTGACTCCATAGTTGGGTATATCTACTCACTATCAAAATAGGGAGAAATAACCTGGCAAGAAGACCGAATACCAAAATGCTTCCTCGTTGATTAGGTAGATTTAAGTTCTAATTATAAAATATGAAATGAAGATTCATACCATGCAGAGATTATACCCTATGTATGGAAATAGATGTCTAGTATAAGTGCCTCAAATTATTATGTATCCTTTATCGATATATAGTTAAAGCAATATGTTGAAGAATATTTGTTACTTTTAAGTGAACTTTCCCACCTTGTAAATTATGCATGACTAGAATTAGAATATTAATTGTTTTATATAGTTAAGGCATTTTGAATGGATTGGTTACACTTATACTAGGTTGATGTTTTAGGACTATGAAATAGTGAGTATTTTTTAATTATAGATGTGTGTTAAAGATCAAGTTATATGTTTGTAAATAAATTTTAGGTGATTGAAACCTATGAATGATGATAGATGCCTGTAGGAAAGTATAAGGATTCTTATCACACATTACATATTGGTAAATAGTTCGGGATGGTTCGATACAGGATATTAAATGTACTTGACATGTTTAAGAAACTAACACATTACTTCTTTTGTGTGTGTCTTACTAGAAGTTAAAGGAATTTTTTTATGTCCCGTACTCCAAATAGCTAATGAGGGTATTGGGTATGTTACATCTTCCTTGCAACTTGAGCCAACACTAAGATACCTTTGTTTCTAAGCAATTTTACCAAATCTTGGGACAATCTGTAGACATCTTCGCACCCAATAATCGGATATTCCCATACTAAAATAGAAATGACATTACCCACTCCTCTCCAAGCTAACCAATTACCTAACAAAGGAAAAACATCTATAAAGCCTCTCCAAAAATTTGAAGCGTTAGGAGCCTTCTTTGAATCACTTATGATCCAAGCTTTTACAGTTTTATACTTAAGATATTTTATTTGAAGTACATCATTCCAGAGTCTTGTTCCAAAAAGCCCTCTCCAAAGACTCTTCATAGCTCTAGTTGAAACAAAATATATTTTTTAGTCCCCACCCACCAATATTCTTTGGAGTTGCTATATTCTCCCACCTGAACAAATGTACACCTTCCTTGATATCTATATATGTTTGATAACGTATACTATTGCTACATATTTCATATTAATATGAGATATGGAAAGATGGAGTGATAAATATTACAAGCCACACTCTGTCCCACTTGCAGCATGCAATCAATTCCTTGTTACCCCCATGTTCAGGGTGCGACCAGGCTCATAAAAGGCCAAGAACTGACCCAATGGACAAGTGATCAAGGGGAAAGGTAAGTGTCTTAATCAAGGAAAATGATAAGGTCCTCATCAAATCTCAATGGTGGAAAATAATAATATAACATTAAACACTAGATTCTTCAGGGCACAAGGCTAGTCAATAATAAGGCTCGAAGCCATTCCAACAATATACTCATTATGAGCTCAACAGGTCACTTAAAGGAATGGAACTTGGTCGAGGAGGATAACACTCCATCCCACAACCACTTGGGCTAGACCCAATTGACAGTGATAATTATTACTTATATATGATAATATATTGTAATAACCATATCGAATATAAAATTACCACTTATATATTATAATATTACTATGGTAATAATATAAGATTATTACTATATCACAATGCTCATATTGTAATAATCCATGGGAAGTTGTAATAACTCACTAATTTAATTATATATGCAATTATATCTATGCACATCCAAAGTTAGAATCTTCACTTGGTATGCTCTATCTAACAAGATTATTGTATGTGATCATGGTAAAAAAAGAAGTTGGAATGGGCCAAATTGATGTATTCTTTGAAAGGTAGATGGAGAATTTGTTGGCCATATATTTTTATCTTGTTCTTTCTCCAAATTAGTTTGGAATGAAATTCTTTAGTTGGTGGGCGAGTCAAATAAGTGGAATAAGTGCACTCTTATGGATTGTTTTGAATCTTAGATGTTTGATTCCACAATTAGGTCTCATAAAGCTTTACTATGCTATTTTCTATAGGGCTATAGAAATAAAATGATTTTCAAGGGCGTATCATGGGTGTTGTTCTGGTACCCCACAAAATAAAGATCTCATATAGAGGAGGATGGAAATATCCTAAGTCAAAGACTGTCATAATTCTTAAGGAGCCAACCATTGACCTCACCAAAACATTGGGATTCTTTGATGATGCTTTCCAAGGAACTCTAAGTTTGTGTGGAGTAAGGGCAATTATTTCTCTTGAGAAGCATCATTTCTTCAATATTAAATATGGAGATGGGAATGGTACCAATAATAGAGAAACATTTTTTTCACTTTTGGTACTAATGAAATGTGTTACAGATCGAGGTTTAAGGAACTTGCAGGTGCTAAGTGATACCATGTTGTTAATGGATTGATGTAATGAGAAGTGTCAACTCACCAATTTGGATTTAGCTTCTATAATGAAAATAGTTCTAGAGGCCAGGTCTCTTTCTCCCATATCTTCAAAGAATTAAACAAAAAAGCAAAACTCTTTCTCAAATGATGCTCTTAATTTGCAAGAAGATGTTCTAGTCTTCCAAGAGTACATGGAAAATAAAGCCTTAACAAAAATTTCCTTATCCATTTTATAATCTATGAGCAAGATTGAAGATGTTAATCTTAGGAGAATATATTGTCTTTTCTTAGTAAAACTATCATGCAATCTAGGCCTTTAGAACCATAATGTTTTGTTAACTAGAATACCGTAATAAGCAATTATTGGGGTGATTGAATGACCTTTTCTATTTTTGTAAAAGAGATTTGAGGCTTAGTAATGAATATTTTGATTTCATTCTTAAAATAACAAATATATAATTTTTTTTCTTAAAAAAAAAAATACAATTAATATCCATATAATATTAATATATCTTATATCCATTATAATAAAATATAATGGATATATTAATATATATACATTACTAATTTTATCAATTAATTAATATAGGTTAATATAATGTAGATATATTGGTATTGATAATATGTGTTAATTAATATATAGGTTTTTAAGTATTTTTAAGAAATAATAATAATAATATCACTAAAGTTGAAGAATAACATTGATGTGTGAAAGCTCTCCAATAGAATCAAATCTCCTTAGGGTCAATAGTGAAGGCATTCTCAACCAATATAAGAAATTGTTGGACCTAGTGTTGCTATTGATGTCAAATAGGTTTGGAATGTACGCCTATGTGATTTTTTGAAGCCAATTTGAAGAAGTATATAGAACAAGGTTGTTAAAGAGAATATGTGTGCAAGTCCCACCAAGTCATGAGAAATTGCCTGCACATATTAAGAATATTGATGCAGGAGCATTAGCTCTCAAGCCAAAGTTCTAAAGTTTGGTCAAACCCTAAGGTCATGACTATAGCCCAAGGAGGGGTCTATTGCAAAAACATTGTAAATTTCTTGTATAAATGTTTAAGTTATGTAACCAAATAACAAGTAAGTATAGACATAGAAGATTCTAATATGGATAGGTGTTCATATGAGTAATGAGTCATGTAACCAATTCCCTCAATCAGGGAGTGACTCGAGGAGATAAGGAGGCATTTAAGAGGAGCTACGAGATATGTTACGAGAGTCACTAGTAAAGATAGGAACAAATGTTTATTTTTAGAAACCATTGCTTAAACCTATGAAACTGACAACAAAATTATAGGAGTTAGTTGATAATGAGTTTTGGTAAGATGAAATGTACGCCTACGGGCCATAAAGAGAGGGGAGGATGGCCAAAGCATGAAAATTCAGGCCATAGAAGATAGAATTGATCAGGGTTTGAGTTGGTACAGTTTTTGTGATTAATGAAAGAGGAAGATTCATAATTTGTTGTATGCTTGGCTCTAATACTGTCTGTGTACACTGTATTTGAGAAATAGTGATGAATGTCAGTTCTTAATGAACTAACTTGTGCATGAATCTTGATAGTAAGTGAAGGAGTAGAGAGTTGGGTAGAATCTCTATTAAGGGGATTCCAGCTCAAGAGAATTTGGGTAGAACCTGTAAGGATTCCAATTTATGTATTTAATGCGTGAATGACTGTGTGTTTAAAGAATGCAGGGTTTTAAGAATTACAGAGTACTCTTTGTAGGAGTTGCGAGAAGAGATCAAGTTGTGAACTTGTTACAATGAAGAATTGAACCTTTGAATGTATATCGACTGCGTATTACAATTTGCAAGAAAGGAAAGGTTAGATATAGTGATTATATGGTAGAGCGCAAGTGTTGATTGCATTGAAGAATGGGTCCAGGATTAATGGCAGAAGTGAAAGAAAGCTGAGAGTGGGTTTTCCATAAGTATTTTGAATATATGTAGACTATGTATTACAGGTTTCCAACGAAGGAAAGGACGAGCATAGTGATAAATGGTGAATGGGTATCTATGAATCATTCAAGTGGTGAAAGATTAACGAAGATAGAGGAAGGTTGATTGTATGGTTGAGTACTCACAGTTAAGAAAGTAGCGGACAAAGGAATAATCAAGAAATAGAGGAAATTTCCAAGGTTTGTCGGTGGCCTGAGTGATTTTACAAGCCGTCTCTGCATTTGGATGGGAACTGTCTGCCATCAACATAGAAGAAGATGCCATTATGTAGAGGACAGTTTCTTTATAATTGAAGAGATAGAGCAAGGGTGTTTTGGTTATATGACTTAGGGTTGAGTTTTGAGTGGTGAACCGCAAGGAGGGTGATATGTCCCAGGCCGCTTACGAAAGTAGTGATTGCATGTGCTTTGGCATTGGAGTTTAAATTTTATGAACCGAGAGAAGGAGCGCCATGGTGGAAGGCCTTGGTTGTATGACTCAAGTTCCAATGTTTGAGTTTATGCATGGTTCAGTTTGAAACTGATGGTAAGATAAGAATGGATAGGAAGAATGGAAAATATCCTCAAATAGGGTAAGGCAAGAAGCCTTTCCATCATTTTTGGTATCAAAGCGGGAATGCTCTTTAGAAGGCAAGAAGACAGATAGGAGGTCTGTAGAGAAGGATTTGTGAGTTAAGAAGACTTGCATGAAGAACGGAAGAAACTTAGAGCTTGGGAAGGACAAGGAAGTTCTTGATAAGAAAGAAAGATACTTTGGGAGAAGTAGTTGCAGGCAAAGAAAAAGGGGTAAGTTCAGCCAGAGATTGAAGCTAAGCATAAGTGTTTAAGGTGGCCATGATAGTTTGGCAGCAACAGGCTTTTGGAAGTTTGATAGCAGAGAACTCAAGGTTCTTGAAGAAGCAGGTCATTGTGTTAACTCTCCAGGAAACTCTTCTAGGTTGCAGATTGAAGATGCATGGTAACTTTATGATTTTTTTCAATTGGATCAAGTCGGATGACTAACACAAGGTTTTACTAGGTCAAAGCATGCATATATATATCAAGGGACAAGGATTTTAACCAACTGTGTTCATGAATTTAGATAAATAAAGGGGTGGACAGATCTTATATCATCAACAGAAACATACATAAGCAATATATATGAATGGCCAATATTATAAGAAAATGGTACTTGCACAACTCAGTCAATTAGTGTAATGAAAAGATGACAATTCTCAGACACTAGATCAGCTTAAAGAAATGAAACACTCATTTAAACATAAGCATAGAATGGACAATAAGTGAAACTGAACATCCCAGGCAAAAGAAGCTTGGATTATGATATATAATGAGAAGTCTGAAAACAATATAGTATGTGTGCCAATCTCCAAAATCGAACCTTTACTCCTTCTGAAGTTTTAGGCTTTATAGCCTTTACATGACAGTTCCAGATCCTCAGAAAAAGGAACTGATTTGCTAAAAATAGACCATTTAAAACAGTTTTACAATAAATTAGGAAAAGGTCCAATTTACATGGTTGAAATTGCATCTTCAACAGATCTTCAGGGTCTTCGACTGCTTGCCACGATCTTGAGATGTTTGCTAGAGGAAACCGAAAATGCTACCTGGCAGATAGTCCAACTGTTTACTAAAAATAGGCAAGAAGCCCTATCTTTTTACCTTGTTGGCATCTTTCAAAACTGAAACAGGATCTTAATATCAATGCCCTTAATTGCTATCTAGCACCTGAAATCATCTTCGAATTGTTTAGATCAGCAAAAAGTCACCTCTGTGCAAAAGGGTGGCTTTCTGCATTATTTTGTAGTTTCAGTAGCTAGAAAGGCTGAATTTTAATTTTGTTAGCTACTGAAAGCTCAGCTTTCGGTGGCTAATGAACAATTCATCATGTTCGCCTAAGCCACCGAGACCTTCTTTGAGATGTTTGAAACTTGTCTTTCCTTTCGATAACTAGAAGAGTCTTATCTCTATGTTGTAAGCTGTCGAAAACTGGGTTTTTGGTAGCTAATGAACAATGACCATGTTCGCCTAAGCCACCGAAAACTCTGTTTGATCTAAGCTACAAAATTTTGACAAAAATGTATTTTCTGAATTTTGCTACTCATCATTTTGTTGTTTGGAATTTTCTTCATTCTAGGCTAAATACGGAGTGTCAGCAAGACTGATGGCTGTTGCTGCTAGGGTTTCAAGATCTGAGTGTGTCTTAGGCTGAGGCTTTGGAGGCATCATCTTGTTTCTCAGCAGCCTAGCCTTCCTATACCATTTGGTGTTGTCTTTCATCAACATCAAGTTCCTTTCTTTTAACTTAGTATACTTTATAGTAAGCTCTTGGAAGGAATTACGTAATCTAGCATTATTTTCAGTTAATTTTTTATTCCTTTCCTTAATTACTCTTTCAAGAATTCTAAGTTCATATACCTGCATACGAATCTGATTGATTTTTTGAGATGAAGATTTCTTAGTCTTGTTGGTTGATGCTTCAACAACATCCTAATCTGGCTCTTCCTTATGTGTAGGTGAAGGCAAATTTTCATATCCTGCTTCAACTTCTTGTTGTTCATCATCTTTAGAATCTATGTATGGCAGGTTGAGGACATTCTTGCTTTGTGAAGAAGCTTCTTCTTTCTCTATCTTTTTACTGAAATCTAGCTTCTTTTTAGCCTTCTGAGTTTTAAGAGATGGGGAAAAGTGATCAACTGCAATTGGAGAGATGGCTCTCCTCTTCCTTTTTCCACTTCTGGGAGTGGAAGACTTCTTTTCATCCTCTGGCTGTAACTCTGTTTCGAATTCATTCCAGAAAAGGAAGTATGCCCAGTTAATGTTCCTCCTTTGCAGCAGCTCAGAAACTATGAGCTTGATCAAGCCATGATGAGATAATCTACCTGCGATTTTGGTTGGCTTGGCTCTGACTTGATGAGCCATCTTAGTCAAGCTTTTGTAAAGATAAAAAGGGAGATTCAAGGGGTTCCTTCCAGTGAAATGATTCATCAATTTAAAATGATAGATCAACACCCTATTGTATCTACCCTCACAGGTTATGTAGACAAGAATTGACTTCAACAGATGCTGCCATTTCTCCTCAAGATAGGACATAGGAATATCCTTCTTTCATGCAAGACTTTTGTGCTCTGGTTTCAGATAGGATCTGAATTCAAAATCCTTTGTAACAGTAGTCTTGAACCAATTTTCTCCAGTCCTTGGAAGTTCTGTCACTTCAGGTATGAGAGCTTCATCTACTTGGAATTCTTCCTTGCCAATCACTACCTTTGTGCCATCAAATGTGAGAGCAAATGCTTCTGCTATTTGCTGATGAGATCCCCGTAGTTTTTCACAAAACTTATAGTAGCCTGCGTCCTTGAAAAATTGACATACCTCGGGGTGTGATTCTAGATAACAGATGTCATCGAGCTCTTTTCTTAGGACCATTCCTCCTCCTTTCTTCATCTATTCACTGTTTCTTGACACCTACAATTAGAAAATCAAAGCTTGGGAGAGAAGGTAGACGCGAATTCAGGAAAGGGTAGGCTTGGCGACAGGTAAAAATGAGAGATGAAGGACATGTTCAGATTAAAACCTGATTTTGAGGGATGTGGATGGATAGTCTAATTATGAGAGTTTAACCGACCTGTCAATCTCGGTAGATGGGGGTTTTATACTAACATGTGGGAAATTTAAAACTGAAGTTCTACATAATTACAAAGGATGTGCAGTTTTAAAATTAGGATTTGATAGGATAAGTGCAGGGTTCAATCGATTAGGATCAGATCATCATTGCAGCGGGTTTCAAAATTGAGCAGATTGTGTCTTTGTTGGCAGTGACCTTTTTCGGTGGTTAAGGGAAAGCTAAATCCGCTTTAAACTTCTATGATTTGACCTTTGATTTGATTTTTAACTGCTTTGAAAACCGACTTGCTTTCAATGGCTGGGATGATTTTACCTTTGAACACGTGAGCGGCCGAAAAAGAGTGAAATGCTTCTCCTTTCAGTAGCTTTGAATAATTTTGCCTTTACATTGTAGGCTGTCGAAAGCTGGGTTTCGGTGGCTAATGGACAATTGCCATGCCCGCCTAAGCCACCGAAACCTGAAAATTCTTTTTTGAAGAAAAACAAATATTCAATGTTGTTTCAAACTTTATTACATACTTCAAACTTTTGAAAAAGAACCTCAAATGTATATAAAAATGAAAATTTGAAAGACCTCCTATCACCTAGAAAAATCAACTTGTCTATGTTTATTTGAGGAGATAACACATTGAGATCTGGAAGGTATTGGTCTTT
Source organism: Larix kaempferi (assembly GCA_027924585.1). Classification (NCBI taxonomy): domain Eukaryota; kingdom Viridiplantae; phylum Streptophyta; class Pinopsida; order Pinales; family Pinaceae; genus Larix; species Larix kaempferi. Next base: position 21,436,210 of record BSBM01000625.1, read on the forward strand.
ATTTTTTAACATTGTTAAAGTGTAGGTAGCAACAGTTGAAGAGTATCTCAGCAAGAAGATCACAACGTTGAAGCAGTGATGAAGGAAACCATTAGGGGTTTTTAAGAGAATGAAGCGTGCTGCAGTAAAACTTGATCGATCCAGCTGAGTTTGGAATGCAGGGGAACAAGTAAATGTTCTCAATAGAAGGTGAGTTGAGAGTAGAAGCCTAGAAGGAGCAAAGAGGAGTGCTCAGAAGGTTCCAGAAAGAGAACCAGTGTTTCCAAAAGACCAAGTACAAAGGAGAGACTTGGTGAGGTAGTTGTAGCAGGGTGAAAGAGAACTATTATTACAGAGGCTTAGTGCAGCTCACAATGAGTATGAAGAAACTCATGGAGATGGAGAAGAATATGACTACTGACAGTCATAGAAGAGGTTTAAAGAGAAGCCACAGAGGGGAGAAAGAAGATGCCAAAGCAAATGGCATATGGAAGAAGATGAGTGATGAAGAGTATGATAAGGAGAAAACCGAGATAAAAATCCGTCTGGATCTGTTGATGGAGCTAGTACATGGAAGCAAAGAAGACTAGAGGCATGGTTATGTAATGAGAAAGAAGATGAAGTGGCATAGGCTACAAGAGAAGAGAGAATATGGGATGAACACTCAGTTAATAGAAGAGCTTGGGAAGCTTGAGCAAGGAATGGATGCTCAATGGAGGTTGGAGAATCTCAACAGAGTTGAGCTACAACAAAAGAAGGTTGCTGGAGAAGAACAAGTTCCTTGTGAACTTGAAGGCGAAAGAGTGATGTTTGAAACATCAGTTGAGGCTACTGAGCCTTATGATTTTGAAACTAACAATTTGTGTATGTTTGCAGGTGAAAAGCATGATGATGGACGATCTTCTTATATTTTCATAGAGAAGAAAGAGGGAAGGCAGAATCTGAATTCTGTCTTAATAAAGAAGGAGACAGCGAGGTCTCATGAGGAAACTCATACACAGTTGAAGAAAGAAATTGCTCTTCAACATACTGCAAGAGATGAAAACAGTGGAAGTTTAGCTCATACTAACTACCAAAGAATAGAAGAAGAGAAGAAAGGTATCAAGCATCCAAATGCATTGCTTAAGGAAGTTGACAGAGAGATTTTATCGTTAGAAAATTTATTAAGGGAGTTTGAGTCAAGCCATGAATTGAGACCTCAGGTAAATGATTTAAGTTTTGGTGATTTTGATGAAGAAATGAGGTTTCTTGAGGAATGCATAGGTAGATATGTAAGTAAGAAGGATTCAGCTAGCCCAGAGAGAAATATGGGAATGTCACATAGCTGTGACAAAGAAGAGGACAACAATGAAGAATGTATTGAGGAAGGAGTCGAGACATATTTGTCTCATATTGAAGAAGAGACAGTCATAGGACTGAACAGGGTTGAATTGACTACCAGACTTAGTCAAGGAGATGAAGGACATCTATTGAAGGTTGTCAAGGAAGAAAGAATACATGTTGAAGATGACGAGTAGCATTGTGATGAAGTACTTGAGGAATGTCAAGTAAAAGAGGAGTTGTTGGAATATTTGTTGAATGAATATGAGTATGAGGATGTGATTGCAGACAGTGATGAAGAAATGTCTCAAGCTTTGATTGAGGCAAAGTATATGCTAATTTCCAAGTTCAAGTTGCATTGGATAGCATAGAAGAGAGGATGGATGAGTATGATACTGCAATCAAAGAGTTAGAGTGTAAATTCCTTTTGGAGATTAAAACTAAAGTTTAGAAGCAGCAAATGAATATTGCAGAGGGAGATGTAGGGGTGGTCATAGAGAGTAGCCAACAACTTGATGATGAATGTGTAGAGTTGAAGCAGAGAGAATATCTCGAGCAATTTGATAATGCTGAGATAGAAGAAGTTAAATTTGGGAGTTTTAAAGATGATAACAGTAAGTCTGTTGTAGATCAATGGAGGAGACAATCTAGTGTTTCAAATGCCTTTTAGAAGGTATGTAACAGTGAGAAGTACAGTAAGGATGTTTATATCCTTGGGTATGAAGAAAAAGTACAGTTACAAAGTGATGAAGGTAAGAGTTGTTTTTAGTATAAAACAGAGTTGCAAGATGAGATAGATAAACTAGAGGAATTGATATAGTTTACCAGAAGAAGTTACAGCAGGGTAAGGCTGGCAATCCATTGTGAATTTGAATTGAAAGTGAAGAATGAAGAAGGAAAAGACAGTGGAGCACTACAACACAAAATTTGGAAGCCTGGGAGGTTACAACCAATAAGGAGAAATGATGATAGTGCAGCTCAAGGACAATTGCAAACGAAAGTCTGGGATCCAGGAAGAGAAGAATTGAAGACACATGACCAGGTGGTCATGATTTATTTCTACTTTGGGAGTCTAATGCAGGAGCATTATCTCTCAAGCCAAAGTTATAAAGTTTGGTCAAACCCTAAGGTCATGACTCTAGCCCAAGGAGGGGTTTATTGTAAAAACATTGTAAATTTATTGTATAAATGTTTAAGTTATGTAACCAAATAGCAAGTAAGCATAGACATAGAATATTCTAATATGGATAGGTGTTCATATGAGTAATGAGTTATGTAATCAATTCCCTCAATTAGGGAGTGACTCGAGGAGATAAGGAGGCATTTAATAGGAGTCGTGAGGTCTGTTATGAGAGTCACTAGTAAAGATAGGAACAAATGTTTATTTTAAGAAACCATTGCTTAACTTAGGAAACTAACGACATAATTATAGGAGTTAGTTGTTAATGAGTTTTGGTAAGATGAAATGTATGCCTACGGGCCATAGAGAGAGGGAAGGATGGCCAAAGCATGAAAATTCAGGCCATAGAAGATAGAGATGATTAGGGTTTGAGTTGATACAATTTTTGTGATTAATGAAAGAGGAAGATTCATCATTTGTTGTATGCTTGGCTCTAATACCGTCTGTGTACACTGTATTTGAGAAATAGTGATGAATGTTAGTTCTTAATGAACTAACTTGTGCATGAATCTTGATAGTAAGTGAAGGAGCAAAGAGCTGGGTAGAATCTCTGTTAAGGGGATTCCAGCTCAAGAGAAATTGGGTAGAACCCATAAGGATTCCAATTTCTTTATTTAATGCGTGAATGACTGTGTGTTTAAAGAATGCAGCGTTTTAAGAATTACAGAGTACTCTTTGTAGGATTTGCGAGAAGGGATCAAGTTGTGAACTTGTTACAATGAAGAATTGAACCTTTGAATGTATATCGACTGCGTATTACAGTTTGCAAGAAATGAAACGTTAGAAATAGTTATTAAATGGTAGAGCGCAAGTATTGATTGCATTGAAGAATGGGTCTAGGATTAATGGCAAAAGTGAAAGAAATCTGAGAGTGGGTTTTCCATAAGTATTTTGAATATATGTAGACTATGTATTACAGGTTTCCAACGAAGGGCGGTCGAGCATAGTGATAAATGGTGAATGGGTATCTGTGAATCATTCAAGTGGTGAAAGATTAAGGAAGATAGAGGAAGGTTTATTGTATGGTTGAGTACTCACAGTTAAGAAAGTAGCGGACGAAGGAATAATCAAGAAATAGAGGAAATTTCCAAGGTTTGCAGGCGGCCTAAGTGATTTTACAAGCCGTCTCTGCATTTGGATGGGAACCATTTTCCATCAACACAGAAGAAGATGCCATTGCGTAGAGGACAATTTCTTTATAATTGAAGAGATAGAGCAGGGGTGTTTTGGATCCCTTTTGTGCCAAAGTTTTAGTTATATGACTTGGTGCTGAGTTTTAAGTGGTGAACCGTAAGGAGGGTGATATGTCCCAGGCCGCTTACAAAAGTAGTGATTGCATGTGCTTTGGCATTGGAGTTTAACTTTTATGAGCGAAGAGAAGGAGGGCCATGGTGGAAGGCCTTGGTTGTATGACTCAAGTTCCAATGTTTGAGTTTATGCATGGTTCAGTTTGAAACTGATGGTAAGATGTGAATGAATAGGAAGAGTGGAAAATATCCTCAAATAGGGTAAGGCAAGAAGCTTTTCCATCAAATATGAAGTGGGAATTGTGGCTCTATGAATGGTCTATAACCCATATAACAATGTAATTTAAAGCAATACAAATGATGATCCAACTCGGTGTAAAGGACCGTTAATTAAAAACATTCAGGTTGGCCCTGCCGTAACATTGTCCAACATTTGTATAAATAAGTGAAGTGCTCTCCTCATTTGGATAAGCAAGGTTAAGGAGGATGAAGCTCTAAAAAGGAATATAATCGTAAGGAGAAATGAATATCGAGAAGATGTAATAACGAATATTGAGGATTTGAGGAGATATAACCAGTTGATCTGGAGCAGAGCTTTGTGCGAAGTCGCGATTGGGATAAGTCACAGTTATGAAGACAAAGGGGTGTGTGGTCACCGTACTGTGAATGAAGGAAACATGGAGTGCAGTTAGAATAATTCACAGTTCTAAAGACAAAGGGGTGCATGGTCATAGTATCGTGAATGAAGGAAGCACGAAGTTGTAGTTGGAATATGTTGGTTTTGGAGCCTAATATTTCTTATCAGAGGTCGTGTTTCAACCGTGTCTAGATCCCAACCCATGAAGGGGGGCTTTGGGAGGGATTCCCCCCCAAATATAGTCGTGTTCGGGGGCAGCACCCCTGTAGCAAAAATTTCGGAAAAAATGGCTTGTAAAATGTTGTAATTTCATAGTCATGAATTGGTCAATAATGGATGATTTGCGGGCCCATGGTATTGTTTGTTCCATAGTATTCTCCCATGGTAATCCCTCTTTAAAAGGAATACATTGTAATACGACTGAGTATTGTAGTATTGTAAAGATTTATATGATTGTGTGAGAGAGACTATGAGAGAGTGAAGAGGAAATTGCAACGATGTGCTACGGGTTGTATCCCTTCATTTTGCTGGATGGTATAATAATAAAAGGACTGGCAATTTCTGTGTGGACGTAGCCCATCTTGGGTGAACCACGTTATATTGGTGTCTCTCTTGTATTGTGTTTATGTGTTTTATATTTGCATCTTGTTTATTGTTATTGCTCTTTGATCTTGTTTTTCTAATAGAATAAGTCATGGTTCTAAAGACAAAGGGGTGCCTGGTCACAGTACCGTGAACGAAGGAAGTGAGAAGTCGCAGTTGGAATAAGTCACAATTATGAAGACAAATGGGTGCATGGTCGCAATACCGTAAATGAAGGAGGTGTGAAGTCACAATCACTATTGTGAAGACAAAGGGGGTGAATGGTCGCAGTACTATGAGATATAAACAAAGAAGGTGCAAAGTCACAGTTGCGAGATAAGACAAAGGCTAAAGTAGACTATAATATGAAGTTGAAAGAAAATGCAGTTAAAAAGAGGAAGACAAAAGCTAGAGCAGATCAATGTGCAAAGTCGCAGTGCTTGATGAAATAGATTCATTAATAAAACAATCTGACATTGGTGTGATGAAACCGACAAGATTCAACAAGGAGGCAAGAAGGGGAAAGTAGTGTGAGTTGGTGCTCATAGGAGGTTGGTGCCTCCATCCAATTGGTGCTAGAAAACACAGGAAGTCAGTGCTTCCTTTAGAGCGGTGTCTGATAAATTTGTGACTTGGTGCTCACAGGAGGTTGGTGCTGGAAAAAACAGGAATTCGGTGCTTCCTTCATATCAGTTTCTAAGAAATTTGTGATTCGATGCTCACAAGAGGTTGGTGACTCCATCCAGTTTGTACTAGAAAACATAGGAAATTGGTACTTCCTTCATATTGGTGTCTGAGAAATTTGTGAGTCGGTGCTCACACTAGGTTGGTTCCTACATCCAATTGGTGTTGGAAAACACAGGAAGTTGGTGCTTCCCATGAATGTAATCTCTACATGACTTTAAAAAATTTGTGGTTTTTCTCCCATTTGGGTTTCCACGTAAATTCTGGTGTACTCTGTATCTATTGTTGATGTGATGCATTGTTAGTACTATTGATGATATGTATTGAATGCAATCATACATGATAAATTATTGAATGGTAACTAATAAGTTTAATGTTTATACATTGTGTTTAAACTGGTTTAAATTTCAAATATTGACTCACCCCCCTTCAGTATTCCAACAATTGGTATCAAAGCGGGTTCCTTCAAATTACAGTTTAACCACTAAAGGAAGATCCATGGAAAAACACGAAGGAATTTCCTCAAGCTGAATTCCAATCTTTGATGGAAATAACTATGCTTTCTGGAGTGTAAGGATTCATGCATATTTGATGTTTCTAGGGCTTGAGGTTTGGCTTTCCATTGTCAATGGCTTCAAAATTCTAGAGGATACCCCTATTGATGCAGATGGGAAGGGATTGTATCATAATGATGCAACAACTATAAATGAAATCTTTAGTGGTTTGTCAAAAATATAACTTGTTAAGGTTATGCCTATTACCTTAGCAAAGGAAATGTGGGATAAGCTCAAAAACATAAATTAAGGAGACAATGGATTCAAGAAAGCAAAACTGCAAACACATAGGGGACTGTTTGAAAAAATTCAGATGAATGAAGAATAAAACATTGTATCATACTTTCTTCATGTCAACAAAATAATAAGCACTAACAGAGGATTAGGAGAACAACTAAAAGAAAAAAAATGTTGTAGAAAAGGTACTCAGAACCCTTCCAATGAAATTTGACTTGAAGGTATCAACCATTGAAGAAGCTCGAGACCTAGAACTATTGACCGTGGAAGAATTACAAGGAATTTTTACAGCATATGAAATGAGGGTAGTCAAAGTAAAATGAACTTCAATACATGAAGCATCATTCAAAGCAACCAAGAAGACAAGGACCAAAGGGTGCAAATCATGCAAGTGTTTAGACAATGAATCAAACACTGAAGAAATGAACTTTGTTAGAAAACGCAAAAGAGGATCAGGAAAATTCAGAGGTAAGTTACCCTTTAAATGTTTTAATTGTGGAAAGGTTGTCAGTATGCTTCAAAATGTCCATATGACAAAGTCGAAAATAGTGATGATGAAGATATTTCTTATCACAAAAGGAAGGAAACGAGATATAAGAAAGGAAACACTGGAAATAAACATTCTGATAGACAAAAGAAAAGTTTATATTCCAAAGAAGATAGCAGCTCATATGATGAAGAAAACTGAAGACATATGTAAAGTATCAGATCAATTGATTAGTAGTCAAATGCAACCAAAGGGAAACTAAGCCTAAGTCATAATAGTGAAAGCTATTAGAAGGAAATAGAGAGAATAAAAACGGACTTGGAAACATAAATTGTCCTTCTAAAAGAGGAAGTGCAAAATATAAACTCTCAATTAAATTTCCACTTGAAGTATGAAAACAATTCCAAAACACTAAAGGATATTTTGAATAGTCAAAAACCATATAATGATAGGACAGGACTAGGGTATAACCCTAATGAGGAGTCAAAGAAGATGAAAATAGGAAACATGTCGAAATTTGGAACCTATGCAGATGCAACTAAAAAAATCATGAAAACTGAAGATAGTGAACTCAAGAAGGATAATGACAAGTTGGAAACCCAAACAATCCATAAGAACGATAGAAACAATGAAGTTGAAACATCAAGAAAATCAATCGTAAAAAGGTACCAACCTTTTTTCTTATGCTATTGTTTTTTATGCAAAAAATTCGGTCATAAAGCAGCTTACTACAGGGCATATGAAAGTAGTAGAGTCATTAGTGAAAATTCCAAGAATTATCATGACAATAAGCTCAATTAATCAAAAGGATTCAAAATCAAACATGATAATTCCTTCAATCCTCTAAACTTCGACATTGATAAGTGTTATAAATGTAACAATTTTGGTCACATGACCCTCAATTATAGACTCAAAATGAATTCCTTCCAGCAATTAGTATCAAACAGAAGTTTTCCAAAACTTGAGAAGGATGATAATAGAAGTTGGAGACAAAACTCAGAAAAACCACATACATAAAAGTGCAACTTGGCCCTACATGCTCAAAGCAGAGAAAACATTTGGTACGTTGGCAGCGGATGCTCCAAGCACATGACTGGAGATAAACACAGATTCACATACTTTGAGAAAGGAAAAACAAGAAGTGTTACCTTTGGAGGAGATGGCACAACAAAAATTCTTGGAAGAGGCATAGTCACTCTTGGAAACAAGGATGTTGAAGCCAAAAAATGCTATTGATTGAGAACATGAAACGCAACCTCTTGAGTGTAATCCAAATGTGCGATCAAGGACATACTCTCATTTTTAATTCTAAAGAATGTCAAATAAGAAGAGAAAATCAGGGAGATTGGTATCCAAAGCACCCAACACCTCTAGCAATGTATATATGCTAGATGCCACACAAAGGGAAGAATGTTGTATAGGAAAAGTCATTGAAAGTTGGCTTTGGCACAGAAGAATGGGACATATTAACTTCAACAATCTAGCAAGGATTTGTAAGAAGAAAGTTGTGAGAGATATGCCTAAAATCATAAAACATGATAGTACTATATGCAAACCTTTCCAACATGGAAAGTTTACATGGACAAGCTTCAAAACAAACTAATAATCAACAACAAAACCCCTAGAATTGATCACGATCTTTGTGGGACAGTAAGAACAAAGACTTTCGATGGAGAATATTATTTTATGTTGTTCATTAATGACTATACTAGAATGACTTGGGTATGTCTTCTCAAGAAAAAATCTAAAGCTTTTGACAACTTTAGAATATTCAAAAAGATGGTTGAAAATGAAACAAAATTAAAAAGCAAGAGTCTTCATTTAGATAATGGAGACTAAATTTCGGGGATAATTTTAAGGACCCATACTTATTTAAAAGTGTATAAACCTTGGCGAATCTTACCAATTCTTAAAATGTCAACTATAAAATATTTGGTGATATTTTTCTAAAATTATTTCAATTTATAAGGATTTTCTATAGTTTATATAATAATTTGGCGATTTTTAGAATGAAAAAAGTTTACCCCATCAAAATTGGGTGAAATAGGGCTTCAAAAAATGCAAATTGGCAAATCTTTTTGTGGAAAAAAACATGGAAAAATAGCCCATGGGGTAAATTTCACCCCTATAATTATCCTTATTAATAAATGGTGGAGAATATGTCTCAAGCGACTTTGAAAACTTTTGTGAAGAAAATGGAATTAGAAGACAATACAACTGTTGGAACTCCTCAGCAAAATGGTGTCACTAAAAGGAAAAACGGGACTTTACGGGAAATGGCTAGAACAATGCTTAACAAGTCAAATCTATCTGATGCTTTCTAGGGTCACGCTATTCAAATTATTGTTCACATATTGAATAGGGATCAACTCAGAATAAACAGTGATAAAACCCCTTATGAGCTTTGGAAAGGAAGACCAACCTTAGTTAAATACTTTAGAGTATTCGAAAGCAAATGTTATCGTAAAAGAACCCGGATGCGAGCGTCTCAGGGCCCACGACAGGCGGCAATCCCATCTCCTTCCAGGTTACCAGACTCTTTGGTGGCGGAGGAGGTGACGGTAATTTATGAGCCATGGGATCTTGCCCCCAGCTTGCTCCAGACGGACTCTCCATGTCGCATCGGCCAGCTTGCTTCAACTCTCTTTGTACCAACGACTTAATGTTCATTCGTGTGAAGACCATGGCGTCCCATGGGCTCAGGTTAAAGAAGCATAGCAAGGCGGTCTTTTGCATCCTCTATGTGCTTCTCCAGGTCACCCCCGCTCGTATAGCTATAGGCATCTGCAACTCATCTTTGGTTTTGTACTCGGCTCTTGGTAGTGCCCCCTGGCTGCTGGACTCCATGTCTTGACAGATAGTCTCCCAAAGGGAGAACTGGCTGTGTTGGAGGTCAATAGGACTTCACCGCCTCAAAAGGATATGTGGAAGGCGTCTCCATTCTGGTTCGCCTGATGATATACAATTGGGAAGCTCATCTGCTGGCCGACCACCTCTCTTCGGGGAAGAATGATGGGTGTATCAATCACTATTGGCTCATGAAAAACATGTTGGGAGCCCTCATGGAAGATACGAAGGCCAATTGGGACAGAGGCAGAGAAATCACTCAGTCTCTGAAAGCTCACACGACCATGCTAAATGGCCTGGCCTGCTTTTTGGAATCCCTCTTTGGAGGCCAGAATTTTATCAGGGGCGGCCATGCAAGAGGGAACCTCACGGGCGGAAGCCATGGTGGTGGGATTTAGGTCGGTGGAAGTGATGCTGGAGGGAGTCGAGCAGGTGGTAGTCATGCAGGAGGCATACATGCAGTTAGTGGAAGCAACATTAGTCCAATGGGTGGTATGGACAATTCGATGGAAGCTGGGGGAGAGGACAGAATTTCGACGCTCTATGAGCCTCGTGGCAAGGATATTTCCGCTCACTCTTTTCCCATCCCTTCTACCATCGGCTAGCTAGCATGCAAGATATTTCGGGATGACACAGAGAAGACTACTCTTCCCTAGCGCAAAACGGCTCCCCATCCTGTCAAAAGTTTGGACCAGGAAGCTACAAAGGAGGATAATTTCAGCTGCCCTATTTAGGAAGAAATCCCCCCCAATGTCGCAGCAGCAAGCAAATAAGGTTCCAAAGGATCTCTATGTTTTTCATCTTTTTTTGTCTTAGTTTGATCACTTTTGTTACATATTCCAGTAGTTTCCATATGGGCTTTCACAACCATAGGTTGTCACTTGAACATAATGACAATTTTTGTACTTACCGGAAGGTTGGAAACCTCAGTTATACCCATTTTGATCTTTTTGTTTTCTTGGGTTGGTGGTTCGGCACTCTAAGGACACCATATCCAGTTCTGTGTTATGTAATTTTGACTCTTATTATTTAATAGAAATTTGCAGCTTACAAAAAAAAAATGTTATATTAAAAGAGTCAATGATGATTTGGGAAAATTTGATTCAAGAGCAGATGAAGGCATCTTCTTGGGGTATGCCTCTCAATGCAAGGCCTATATTTTCTACAATTTAAGAACAGATAAAATAATTGAAATTGCATATGTATAAGTTGATGAAGGAACGTTCAATAGATCTATAAAAGAAAAAAACAAATCACAAGCAATGGTGGAAATAGAAGAAGTTTTGTGAGAAGAAGAAGAACTAGAAAATGAAGAAAATGAGAGAGAAGAAGAAACCAGACAAGATACAAAAACACCGTCTAGAAATGTAAAAAGAAATCATCCTAATGATTTGATTATTGGTGATACAGATGCAGGAGTGGAAATAAGAAGCAGAAAAATGATAAAAGTATTTGAAGAGGTAAATTTTGCTCTTTTGTCACATATAGAACCTATTTGTTTTGAAGAAGCAAGTGATGACAAATACTGGATTAGAGCCATGAATAAGGAATTAGATCAAATTGAAAAAAATGAAACCTCAGAACTTTATCCTATACCTAAGGAAAAAAATGTGATAGGGACCAAGTGGGTTTTTAGAAATAAACAAAATGAAGCTAGATAGGTGGTGAGAAACAAGGAAAGACTTGGATGCAAGGGCTATGCGCAGATAGAGGGGATTGATTTCAAAGAAACATTTGCACCTGTAGCAAGAATGGAGGTTATAAGAATGTTTCTAGCCTTGGCATGTCACAAAAACTTCAAGGTTTATCAAATGGATGTCAAGTCAGCATTCTTGAATGGAACATTAGAAGAAGAAGTCTATATTGAGCAACCAGAAGGATTCCAACTTTCAGAAAAGAAGAATTATGTATGTAAAATTAAAAAGGAATTGTATGGGTTGAAACAAGCACCAAGAGCCTGGTATGCAAGACTGTACCAATATCTGTGACAACAAGGATTCAAAAGAGGAGATGCAAACAACAACATCTACATTAAAATGGAAGAAAATGAAATGAACATCACAATAATATATGTTGATGACATTATCTTTGGGAGAAGCACTGATGACATGAGAAAAAGATTCAGTGAAAGCATGCAAAATGATTTAGAAATGTCAATGCTGGGAGAATTGTCATTCTTCTTGGGATTGCAAATTACATAGTCAGACAAAGGCATATTTATATCTCAATCCAAGTATATGCTCAAAAGGTTTCAAATGGATGGCTCCAATCCAGTAAGTACTCTAATGGTCATAAACTCCAAACTGAGCAAGGATGATGAATCTACAAAAATAAACCAAAAATTGTACAAATCTATGATAGGCAATTTACTATATGTAATTGTGACCAGGCCTGACATCATGCAAGTAGTAGGTGTAGTGGTCAGATTTCAATCTGACCCAAAAGGAACTCATATTCAGGTAGTAAAGAGAATACCTCACTATTTAAAATGAACCTTGGAATTTGGCCTATGTTATCCCAAAAGTAAAGTTTTTATTTTAACAACATACTTTGATGTAGATAATTGGGCAGGATGTGTCGATGACAAAAATAATACTAATGGATGTGAATTATTTTTGGGAAGGTGTTTGTTGTTGTGGGTAAGCAAGAAGCAAGCCTCTATCTCTTTTTCCATTGCTGAAGCTGAATATATTGCAGCAACTGCATGTTGTAGACATATTTTATGGATTAAGCAGATTCTACAGGAAGTCCAAGTAATGTTTGACCAACCAATATCAATATTATGCGACAATACTAAAGCAATAAGTATATCCAAGAATCATGTTATGCGTATTCAAAGACAAAACACATTCCTATCAAATGTCACATTCTTAGGGAACATGTTGAAGATCAAACTGTAAAACTGGAATATGTACCCACAAAAGAACAAGCTGCAAATATTTTTACTAAACCACTTCCCAGAGAGGTCTTTGAAACTCTTAGACAAAATCTAGGAGTGACACCTTTGTCGACTCAGTATTGAACAACAAGGAGAAGGTGCAGGCTCAGGGGGAGTATCATAATCAAAATGAGAAGACCTTTTCCATTGGTGTCAAAGGGGGGGATTGGCAGTAAAACAAGGGTTGCAAGTCAAGGGAAACTCTTACACTTAGGGGAGATCGGTTTTAATTTGTGTTGACATCAATGTCAAGGGGGGAGATTGTTGGACCTAGTGTTTCCATTTATGTCAAATAGGTTTGTAATGTATGCCTATGTGAATTTTTTAATCCAATTTGAAGAAGTATATGTTGGTTGTGGAGCCTGATCTTCATAGTTCATAGATGTTGTTGTTTCAGCCATGTTTGTACCCCGATTTTATATAATATGCAGGTGGATTGTACACTCATCCCAGCAGGGGGTTGTGGGGGGGCATCGCCCCCCCACGGGGAGTCAGTGGCGAAGCCCCCGAAAGAAATTTGATGGGTTGTTTTGTTGGTCAACAGTTTACAGGCCCATGGTATTGGGTAGCCCATAGTATTTTCCCATGGTAATTCCCTTTAAAAGGAAGACATTGTAATACGACTATGTAATACATTGTAGCAAGATCTCTATGATTGTGTAAGAGAGTCTGAGAGAGATTGAAGAGGAAGTTGCAACAGATGTGCTACAAGTTGTATCCCTTCATTTGTTGGATGGTATAATAATAAAGGGGCTATCAATTTCTCCGTGGACATAGCCCATATTTAGTGAACCACGTTATATTGATGTCTCTCTTGTATTGTGTTTATGTGATTTATATTTGCATATTGTTTATTGTTATTGCTTTGCGATCCTGTTTTTCTAACAGTATATAGAACAAGGTTGTCAAAGAGAATATGTGCACAAGTCCCACCAAGTCATGGGAACTTACCCACATAGATTAAGGATATGAAGTGGGAATTGTGGCTCTATGAATGCTCTATAACCCATATAAAAATGTAATTTAAAGCAATACACATGATGAGCCAAGTCGACGTAAAGGACGGTTAATTGAAAACATTCAGGTTGGCCCTACCGTAACATTGTCCAACACTTGTATAAATAAGTGAAGCACTCTCCTCATTTGGGGAAGCAATGTGAAGGATGATGAATCTCTAGAAATGAATACAATCTTAAGGAGAAATGAAGATCTCGAAGATGTAATAATAAATATTGGGATTTGAGGAGATCAATAACCAGATGGTTTGGAGCAGAGCTTTGTGTGAAGTTATAGTTGGGATAAGTCACATTTCCGAAGAAAAAGGGGTGCATGGTCGCAGTACTATGAATGAAGGAGGTGCAAAGTCACAGTTGCAAGATAAGACAAAGGATACAGTAGAATCTAGTACAAATTCAGAAGAAATCACAGTTAAAAAGAGGAAGATAAAGGCTGGAGCAAATCAATGTGCAAAGTCCCAGTGCTTGATGAAACAGATTGGCTAAAACAATATGACATTGGTGTGACAAAACCAACAAGATTCAACAAGGATGAAGGAAGGGGTAAGGAGTGTGAGTCGGTGCTCACGGGAGGTTGGTGCTGGAAAAGACAGGAAGTCGGTGCTTCCTTAAGATCGATATCTGATAAATTTGTGAGTCGGTGCTCACAGGAGTTGGTGCCTCCATCCAGTTGGTGTTGGAAAACATAGGAAATCTTTGCTTCCTTCAAATCGGTGTCTGAGAAATTTGTGAGTCGGTGCTCACAGGAGGTTGGTTCCTCCATCCAGTTTGTATTGGAAAACACAGGAATTCGCTGGTTCCTTCAGATCAGTGTCTGACAAATTTGTGAGTCGGTGCTCATGGGAGGTTGGTGCCTACATCCAGTTGGTGTTGGAAAACACGAGAATTCGGTGCTTCCCATGAATGTAATCTCTACATAACGTAACAAATTTTGTGGTTTTCTCTCATTTGGGTTTCCACGTAAATTCTAGTGTATTGTGTATCTATTGTTGATGTGATGCATTGTTAGTATTGTTGATGATATGTATTGAATGGAATCATACATTATAAATTGTTGAATGGTAACTGATAAGGTTAATGTTTATACATTGTGTTTAAAATTGGTTTAAAGTGTGAATACTAATTCACCTCACCCTCCCCCCCGCCTCTCAGTATTCCGACAGAAACACCCTTTTAAATTCAATTTCCCACATGCAAGTTGTTGCAATGTACGACTCAAATCTCAAAAGGATATAAGGAAGAGGCTGAAGGGAGAGGAACACGGACACTCCAAATAGTTGGGAGAATTTCTTAGCAACCCAAGGGACAAAGTCAAGTTGGATACAACTTGGCATTGAGTCCTCAAATATTGCAAATCCAAACTAATAAGTGGAAAAAGTTATAAGCCCTACCACATCTTCATAGACATGCGTATTTAACCAAGTCCCTCTCCAATATAGTGCCCAAATCATTACACCTTTTGTGTGAACGAGGCTTAAAGTGAAGGCCATGAACATCATCGTGTCCTTTCAAATACTCCTATCTCGCTGAAATGGGAGACATATGTAGTGAAATTGAATTGATTTCTCTTCCATCTAGTCCATAATTCCCCTCTCATGCTAGTAATATATTTTCATTTTGATAGTGGATAACTTATTTAAAAATAATGATATTTTAAAAAATATGTAACCCTAGAAAAAATCTATCTTCCTCTTTTGAAATAATATTTTTAATAACTTTCTTTCTCTTGCATGCCATCACTATCAATTTCATATAATTTTGTATGATACATTCTCTAATGAGATTGACTTGAATTTATAAAAAATGATAGAATTTTACTCTTTAGTGATAAGGAAAAGAAAGAGGGAGTTAATTCCTCATATCTTGCCACATTGCCTCACTTTTCAACATACTTTAACAACTTTTAATTTTTTAAATATTGCCATACGTAGGAGATTTGTGAATAATTATCCGGCATTAAATTTTTGTTTAGATATGGCTCAACATTTCAATCCCTACTCTGGGATCATCTTCAGGAAAATTCATATGCCTGATTGACCATGCTTCCAATAAAAGGTAGTTGTGAATCCATTCAACCTCAATGCTTCATCAATGTTTAAAAAGTTATTAATGTTTCTAAATACTCCACTTCAATGAGTTTCAACAACTTAGAGTTGTTATCTTCTTGAAGTAATGGAGAAATAAACTCAAAAAATAGGGATTGGTGTTCTTCCCTTTTTATTTTTGTTTTTTTACAAAGCTCTTTAAATTAAATTGAATGTAAGTAACCTTTTCAATTTGTCCAAATTTATGATTTTTCCCATTCATAAGGTTGATTTCTTTATGTTATTCCTAAATCCTCTTTATGTTTTTCCTTAATCCTCTACAATTTTCATGCCTATGGAATAATTTAGTATTTGTATCTCTTGATTTTAACTAAATACTTTGGGATTTCAACCTCTAATATTTCCCTTCTTCCAAGTACCAAAGTTGAACAATAACATGTCTTATTTTATGTGAAGTTGTATTTCTTCTAATTTGTCTTTGTGCAACTTTGGTTATTTACCTAAATTTGGAATATTATACTTGGTCCATTATTCAATTTCTTCCTTTAGTAATTTAATATTCTTTTACCCATTTTCGCTTATTGGGTTTGACAATGAGTGTTGATTAGTACTTCAAAGTTTTGATGTTCAAACTATATAAGCTTGAATTCAAAAGGGAATGGCCTAAAGTTTCTAGGATGGGAGATGTCCAAGAAGATCAAACTATGCTATGAAACAAAGCTTGAAATGATACCTCATTTGATAAGAAGGCCTTTGTCAAAGGAACTACCTTATAAACTATTTAAAAGGTTTAGTTTTCTACTATAAAATTAGGCCATATTATTTTATTGATTCATGTATATATTTCTCTTTGGTCTTGACATTAGTGAACTACCATAAAGGAAAGAGATCATCCACAATTTCTTTATAAGGTCTTTTACTTAAGCTTCCCCTTCTGTTTGATCTATGTATAACTAGGTTAAAATGTACCCTTACTATTTTGTTGGAGATGAAAAGGGAAGTTTCTAAGTTCATAAGATACTACAAATGTATATTCTTTTTTCACAAATTTGTGGGGCACAAACATTTGTGATTTGAGAGTTCTACCCTTTATGGAATATTCAATAAAACAACATGTAATTAATGATTACACTTTTGGAATATTCAATAAAACAACATATAATCAATGATTACGCTTTTTAGTTGCAAAATTTTAGGACCCTCTAAGGTCGCTAAGCCTCCACAAAGTTCCTCTAGCTTCATTAAGAGTGGCTTTTCTATTTTCCTAAAACTCATGTTTAACCACATAAAAATAAGCACTTTTCATTTGTTTTCTTGCAAAAGAAGATTAACTAGTTTTTCAAATTTAATCATAAAGAATTTAACTTCCTCTTTTTTATCTCTAGTTCCTACTCCTCTAATGTTAGAAGATAAGATCTTTCTTATTACCTTGATTTGTGCTTTCATGAATCTCCTTAAGACATGGGGATAATGTTTCATGGGGATAGTGCTTTAATTTTGCCCGCCTCTTCTTCTCATTTTTCATGGATAAGAAACATCTATAAACAATTCAAAGTAAACAATTATAAAATATATATATATATAAAATAACCGGTAGTTGATGCATGGATAACAATTAATCGTGACGCATGGATAATATCCAATTCATGGCAAATTTAACTAGAAAAAGGAGAGAACAAGTAACATATAACTTATTCATGCCACTTAACTTTTGGCCTATCAGTGTTCACCAGCCACAAGTTAAGTGGTTGTGCTAGTAGAATTTGGGGTGGACTAGAGCCCATGCTTTTCCTATATTGCACGAGGATGGGACAAGTGTATTGTTAAGATTGATTTTATGGCAGTCGTTCCAAATTTGAAATAAACAATTATAAAAAATAATATAAAAAATCACTGATAGCTATGATGCATAATTGGTAACTGATGCATGGATAATGGGCAGTTCTTTAACAGGTGAGTTTGTTAAGAGGCAGTTCGTGTAACTAGCATGAAGAACAAGTAACTTATTTGTGGCACTTAGCTTGTGACCACCTATTAGTGTTCACTAGCCACAAGTTAAGCTGTTGTGCTAGTAATTGTTTATTTCAAATTTGGAACAATTGCCATAAAATCAATCTCGATAATACACTTGTCTCATTTTCGTGCAATCTAGAAAAAAATATAGGTGCTAGTCCACCCCAAATTCTAAGATATTAACACCAATTGGTGTAGTTATCCAAAATATTGCAACAAACTAAAAATTCAGTTCAGTTCCTTGTGAACTAAAGTTCTTTGCCCATGAACTAATTTTTTAACTAGCACAACCACTTTACTGGTGGTTGATGAACACCGATACCGATAGGTGTTTTTATTTTAGAATTTGGGGTGGACTAGAGTCTATGCTATTCCTAGATTACACGAGGATGAGACAAGTGTACTGTCCAGATTGATTTTATGGCAGTCGCTATTAATTTGAAATAAGCAATTATAATAAAAAAATATAAAAAATAATTGGTAGCTATGCATGGATAAAGCTATTTGATGCACCAATAATTCATAGTTGATGCATGGACAACAAACAGTTTGTGCAACTACACATGGAAAACAAGTAACTTTTTGGTGGCACTTAACTTTTGGCCTATCGGTGTTCACCATCCACAAGTTAAGTTGTTGTGCTAATAGAATTTGGGGTGGACTAGAGCTTATGCTTTTCCTATATTGCAAGAGGATGAGACAAGTGTATTGTTAAGATTGATTTTATGGCAATCGTTCCAAATTTGAAATAAACAATTATAAAAAATAATATCAAAAATCACTGATAGCTATGATGGATAATTGGTAACTGACGCATGGATAATGGGCATTTCTTTAACAGGTGAGTTTGTTAAGAGGCAGTTCGTGTAACTAGCATGAAGAACAAGTAACTTATTTGTGGCACTTAGCTTGTGACCAACTATTAGTGTTCACTAGCCACAAGTTAAGCGGTTGTGCTAGTAATTGTTTATTTCAAATTTGGAACCACTACCATAAAATCAATCTCGACAGTACACTTGTCTCATCTTCGTGCAATCTAGAAAAAAATATAGGTGCTAGTCCACCCCAAATTCTAAGATATTAACACCAATTGGTGTAATTATCCAAAATATCACAACAAACTAAAAATTCAGTTCAGTTCCTTGTGAACTAAAGTTCTTTGCCCATGAACTGTTTTGTTAACTAGCACAACCACTTAATTGGTGGTTGGGAACACCGATAGGTCACAACTTAAGTGCCACCAACGAGTTACTTGTTTTCCATGTGTAGTTGCACAAACTGCTCATTGTCCATGCATCAACTATGAGTTATTGGTGCATCAACTAGCTTTATCCATGCATAGCTACCAATTATTTTTTATATTCTTTTTTATTATAACTGTTTATTTCAAATTAATAACAACTGCCATAAAATCAATCTGGATAGTACACTTGTCTCATCCTCGTGTAATTTAATAAAAACATAGGCTCTAGTCTACCCCAAATTCTAAAATAAAACACCTATAAATATAATTAACCCTAAAAATAAATTGCAATTTAATGACCAAACTTACATACTCTTCTTTTTTCCAGCAAAGACGCACAGGAAATCCACCAATACTTCCCCACATTTCATGGATGGTAAGGATGGTAAACCATCGGCCAACAACAACGGCTGGCCTAACCCCTTATGACTCAAGGCTTGAACTCGTTACCTCCCCCCGTACCGAGAAAGTGTGCGCACATCTTACCAATTGAGCTAACCCTTGAAGCTACACATACTCTTCTTTAAAAGTAAGGTAAGTAACCAAAATTCTTTAAAATAAAAAAATTTACTTCATATATATATATGATCGATCATAAGCTAAACATGAAATCTCTTTTAATGTAGAGGACGTCATGGATTCTAACTCTTTTGAACAATGTGTTTGGAATCTAAACACCACCTAGTTTAATGTACATTAAGTAACATCCTAAGAATGAAAATGAAAGGAAGTACTTTAGTTAGGGGAAACTCTGAAATACTTCCTATCATTCTCTTAAGCTAACCCAGAGGCTAATATATAAAGCAACGGGCATAGCTACTTGAATTAGAGGAAACTCTGAAATAGTTCCTCTCATTCTCTTAAGCTAACCCTGAGGTTCATATATAAAGCAATGGGCAGTGCACAGCTTTTTGAATGCAGGCGTATAACATTACAAGCATATGGTTGTCATACGCCTCTCAAACCTTCATTCAAAACCTCGTTGAAGTACTGATTTCAACACCTCCTGACTGCATGTAATGTTCCATGCATACTTGGGGGACGTGTCTTTCATAAGTGCAGTATTTGAATTCTCATATTCTCCTTCTTTATTTCAGTGACTAGCGCTTCTGTGAGCTAATCTAATCCTTTCATTAAAACAGTGATAATTTCCCTTCCTTTGAGATGGTGGCGAATGAAATAAACATCAGCAGGGTTCTTGATCACCAGGTTGGGTTTTATTTATTTAGTCTGAACATGATAGTGAGAGTTATTTTAAAAAGTTTTCATATTTGTTGTAGAGGCCTGCCAATGGTCTTGCCATCACTATTTATCATGAACATTACAGAGTAGGTTACAAATTATGGAACAGTGCATTTCATAATATCATAACACTTGTGTTTATTTGTCAGCTGCTATACCTAAAAGATTTGTCACAAGAGTTGTGATATGGTCAGGAGCCAGGTTGTCATTTATAATTTTATGTGTGAGGGACAGGGTACAGTCATGCAAACAACCCAAACAACCCAGGTTCAAATTTAGGTAAATTTAGGTTGGTGTAGAAATTTTGTGTATATGAATGTCTTTGACCTAGTGTTTTTCCATGGTTACCTGGGTTTGACACATGTCCACAAGTCAAATTGATTTAGGTAGACTTTAATAGAAACTTTACTCTTTGGATACCTATCATACCATTTTTATTTTGATTTTTTTGGGGGTCTTTGTTGTCTTATCTAACCAGATCAATGCACAGCTCTTTGAACTATTTTTAGAAAATGTAAGGTGAACAGCTGAGAGTAAATCAGTTGTACTTCATATTCAAGAAAGTGCATGTGCATTTTTAGAGGCAGTGCCAAATTTGTGGAGACATTATAAAGAGAGCAATGAATCGAAAAAGGGTTGCTGGCGGTGAATTTTGGAGGCAGCTCCATTATCTATTGCTAGCAGGCTATCAATGAATCATCTTGTTGATATGTTGTCTTGATGTGAATAGGATGGCTTACGCATGCATTAACTTGCAGATATCAGTGGACATGTGGGGGGGGGTACATAAAGATAAACCATCAGGGTATCAAGACATGGGAAGGCATGCTAAGAGCACTGGTATGTAAATAGTATCTTTTTGTTGCAAGATTGATATAATCTTGATTGAAAGAATGGCATGCTTTTTTCTTTACCTCCACTGCTACACTGAAAAACTACGGTATTTCCAATTTTATATGTGACAATAATTAATCATGAGGCATTGGATAGTTCT
This sequence comes from Larix kaempferi, assembly GCA_027924585.1. NCBI lineage: Eukaryota > Viridiplantae > Streptophyta > Pinopsida > Pinales > Pinaceae > Larix > Larix kaempferi. Next base: position 21,457,455 of record BSBM01000625.1, read on the forward strand.
TTAACCACCTTTCTGTATTTGGTCATTAAGATGACATCTACCCCTTTAGAAGGCCTATTATGCAGTTCATCTGTTTAAACTTAGTGTCAGATTTAGTTAATAAAGTAAATAAGCTTCAATATATTCGATTGTCAATCGTTAGTGATATAGCACACTCATTGAGAATGAGAAGAGCATAACAAAAGATGTCACATCTTATAATATTTACTCCACGCATAGAAGGGAAAATAGATTGGTTTAGAGAGGCTAACAGGTGATACTAGTTAATCCCCTAGTAGACTAGCTAAATTTTAATTCATGTGATTTAGCTAGGAGAGTTCATGGAAAAACACTTTTTCAATAATGTGCCCAATGTACTGGATGGTTGATTTGCCAGACTCAAAGATACAAACCTTGTACTATCGGAGATTTAGTAGAGATAAAACTTGTCATTCAATGTTGAGGGTCAAAAAGCATTAAGTAGTGTTAGGGTTATGCCAGACTCAATGTTGTGTTTCTTGTATCATTAGTGAATAATAGATTCATTAGGGAACACTATATTAGTATATTGTAATCCAAACTTTGCGTTATCTTGTGCTATGTGTCCAATATGGATCAAATGTGCTTGCATCTTATATTCTTTCTGGACGAACCCATTTACTAATCTAGACTAGGCTTTGATAACTGCAACGTAAGGTGTTAATAGTGAAAATATGTTTGTAGCAATGATTTTATCATGTATTTTGACCATTATCTTTTGATTTAACAAGTTATTACTCATCAAGGAATTATTGTTTTTTTGAAAAGAGATCTGTGTATTGATATGATGACAATATGGATATGAGCACATAGCATTGAGGAATTTGTAGACGTAACTCTTGATTTCACTCACTTTCTATTGCTCAATAGTGCATATTTATAATACAAAACCATGAGAAAAGTGAAAACAGAGATCGAAGATGAAAATAAATCTTCAGATGTGCCAAAAGGAGCCTATTTGGAGGGGATGCACTATGGAGCCCATTGATCTGAGGTTTTGAATGAGTATGTATGTAGGCCTTTAATCACCCTTTATCTTTTTCATGCCTTAGATCACATACATGTAGTGGTCATTCTATCACTTCGGCCTTTCTCACAAAACGGGTGGGGGCCAACTTCCTAGTATGGCTCAAGACCAGGACAATCCACATTCTACATCTGTTGGTGCTATTGAAAAAGGAGAGCAAATTTGTTCCTAAGATGTAACACAAGGTAATCCTGCTGAACGTCATTCTAACATCTTGTAAAGATTTCAACTAATAAATACTAGACTATTTACTTTGAACTTTTGCAGCATGCACTGCTCGACTAGATTGTAGGAAGAGTGTTGCCTGAAAATATGATTAGGGCTACTCTAAGTCACCTGACACGGGGACACGGGACACGTAGGATACGTTTTATATACATATATATATTTTTTTAAAATATATTAAAATTTAAAAATATAGACATATAGATCCAAAAATATTTAGAAACTAGAACATTTACAAATATTCAATAGAAATTAGAATAAAAACACATTAATGATTACACATTTGTCATTCACAAATCACGATTCACAACACATTTGTCATTCACAAATCACAATGAGACACAGATGCGAACCATATTTCTCATTAAGTCATCAAAATCAAAATGTATACATATATGTCGGAATGCCACTGGGCACTAGCAAATGCCAAATAGACTAATAGTAAATACAAAAAGGGGTGGATCAAGATGGGAGAATCCCATATGTCAGTAGTCCTCCTCCATGCCTGAATCAACATACTCATCACTGCCACTGCCACTGCCCTGATCCTCATCCTCCTCCTCTCTGCCCATCTGACGATCTGCATCTGCTGCTGTGGAGGATGACCCCTCTATACGATCACTATCATCAAAAGTGACCGGCTCTAGCACTGGATCATTAAGATCCATGTTGGCTAATGCCAACTCAGTACTGCTGTCCAAACCCATATCATCAGGAAAGACATCCCACATCTTTGTCTTTCCCTTCACCCACTCCTCCCTCTTCCTGTAAATAAGATGAAGGTTGGAGTGCACATACACCATCGACTCTGCCCTGGACTGCTCAAGCCTGCTCTTCTTCACATTGTACAAGTTCCCATATGTGCTCCAATTCCTCTCACAACAAGAGGATGATGTAACTTGAGAGATGATCCTCAAGGCTAACTTCTGTAGAATAAGGGAGGCTGCCCCATGCATTGCCCACCAAGCATAGGGTTTCTTACCCCCCCTATCTCTAAGCACATCATATCCTCCAAATCTCCCAGTGCCAGTGGAAAAATCAACAAAGCTGTCCTCCGCCTCCTCAAGCATGTCACTATCCTGAAATAGCCGTCTAAGTGCTATCTTCCTCCCATTTGCAATCTCTACATCCATGTGAGGAGGGAGTCTCTGTGAGGCCCCCGATCCACCAGTGAGCCACTCTTGAGTGTAGAACTTGGGGTTCAAGGAGTGGGCCAAGCAATGCAAAGGTGTGCAATTCTTATCCCACTTGGAGATAAGAATATCCCGAATAATGGTCCATAAGCTCTCTGCCGATGTCCCATACTCGGGACACTCATTCTCCATGACAATGGACCTCGTGGACTCAATCATGGAATCCCACCCCTCATAAACCTCTGCTAGGATGGGTTGGTCCGTGTCTGCAAACCGCAACAAAGAAATGATTGGCTCCATGATCTTAATGCTAAGATCTACCGTGTCCCACCAACCATCATTTAACACCGTGTCCTTCACCTTTTGTGAAGCAGCCTGATCCGTCTTTCTCCAAAAAGCCCAAAACTCTGAAATCACCATGGACCCAAGAGCGGTTTTGACCTCCCTCAACCTCTTGAGCATGATGAATGAGGAAGCAAACCGAGTATCTGCAACCTTCAACAATGAAAGCTATGTGTATTGTTTGTAGATGGTGAGGGCATTTGTGTGGTTTTGTACAAAGTTACGGATATGGCGTGCATCCTCAATAAGGTTTCCAATCCATGTCACATCCGAAGCAATGGCTTTCAGTGCTAAATTCAAGGAATGGACAATGCAAGGTGTCCAAAAAACCTATAAGAGCAATAAAAGCATGTATCAATGACTCTACAACACTAACATTGCAATGACCAAATTCAAACAATGAGCAAATTAGAAATGAAAGGTGTCCAAAATGAACATACCTGTGGATATTTAGCTTCCACAATCATGCCAGCAGCCTTGCAAACAGGTGCATTGTCCGTGATGATTTGTACACACGAATCAACACCTACTTCTTCAATGGTTTTGATGAATAAATCGCCCATAAATTGTGCATCCTTGTATTTCCCAAGAGCATCCATTGCTTTCAAGAACAACGGTCCATTTTGGGAAGATACCATGAAATTGATGAGTGGATGGCGTGCGGGATCCGTCCATCCATCAGAAACAACACTCACACCGCATGAGGGCCATGTTGTTCTAATTGGCTCAAGGTTTTTATCTACCTCCTTCTTTGCTTTAACCAACAATGTGGTTCTAAGCTTCTCTGAACTAGGAGGCACATAACCACTTGGAGCTCGATCCAAGATAGTTTTAACCATCTCAAAATACAATGGTGACCATGCAACATTGAATGAGATGAAGTTGAGGTAGAAGAAAAATGCAATGGTAAGGTCTACCTCTTCTCGCGCCTCTTGTTGGAAAATCCTATCCATTGGACCACCGGTAGATTGCCTCTTTCTTGTTTGATGAGTATCCCCACGCCCATGACTGCTAGAGCTAGGTGGAAATGGAGGCTTGGTGCTAGAGGGCTTTCTCAAAAATGGAAGAGGATCATCCTCTTTTTTCTTGCTTGCTACTACCACCTTCCCTAACCCAACATGATCCTCTTTTTCCATATTCCTCCTTTGGTTAACACTCACCGCTTTGCATGAAGAAATCCCACAAGAAGGAAGGGCCAACAAATGGCCCTTAACCCGGAAATATGTGCTCATGAACTCATGCTTGCAAAAATTGCATCTCCAAGACACATTACCTCCCCCACCAAGCTTTGCCCCAGGCCCATCTTTTCTTGTCACATACTTCCACAAAGGGTATTTTTTTTCTTGGGCTTGTTGTCTTGCTAAAACAGGGTTAAATGGAGCATGAGCTTGAGCTCCACTAGCAGCCGATGGAGCACTTGACGGAGGAGGAGAATCGCTTGTGCTTGGTGGAATAGGAGGGGAGGCACTAGATGGTGCATTTCTCCCTCTCCTTTGCCCCCTACCTCCTGCCCTAGCTGATTGAGACATTCCTTTTGTTGTGTGATGGTTGAGCTTGCAATCCTCTCCACAAATCCACCGGAATGCACTTGGAATTGCTTGGATAGCCTTCAAATCGCCTTCAAATCTCCTTCACCTGCACATACAATCACTCTCAGCCAACTCCTTCCTTGCAAATGACAAAAAGAAACTCAAATTTTGGTTTTAAAACATACCCGGCCGCACTTTTCCGGTTTTTAGCGCACTTTACGTGTCCTGTTTTAGGGACGTGTGTCCGATAGTCGGGACACGTTAACAATTCATGTCCGATTCGCTTCAACCGCGTGTCCGAAAACAGGATTTGATGAAAGTTCGAATCGGACACGACCTCAGGTCGAATCGTGTCCGATTCGATAGGGACACGACACGCCGAGGGTTTTGAACAAATCCTGTTTCTTAGGGGCTACTTTGTTTCCTTTTACTCAATGCTAACAACATTGATCTAGCAATTGTCCTCTGAGTGTTGCTTCTTTGTGGTTTCTTGTTTTCTCGTGACTTCTTTAGCAATATCCAACACCATCTTTTTATTGTTTGTATTTGGCAACAAAAATGCATATATGATTTTGATATACACCACCTTTTGCTTTGTCGTTTGATCTTTAGTCCTACTGTCAACGATCTCAGCAAGTTTTTGTGATACAAACATGCCTCTGAGGGAACAAATAGAAACTTGTTGTGGCTCATTGGATATGAACTTTCTATAGGGTAACAGAAGCTTCTCCAAACAGCTCGTCAAGAGGCATGGGAAAGAAAAGGGTATTCAACCCACACAGGGAAGTGAAAAGTACCAGAGGTGTTAACAAACAAATAATTGACAATGAGAATGTGCTTGGACATCCAAGGGATTCTTCTGCTGAGACTGTTGGTATTCTACACAACAACAAACTTGAAAATGGAAATAACCTTTGGTGATGTTACAAATAGAAACTATTTTATGGTCATATATCTCTGAATTATCATTCACCCAATTCTCTGGTTAATGTCTCAGGCAGTGTTTACCCAAAGAAATAACATAAGAGACTCAGATACAGAGAGTATAATTTGCTATGTTGCCACACACATATGGGTAATTGTTTGATTCAATGAGCATTTCTGGTTTGGAGAATTTACCTCATGATAGGCTACCCTCCCCTTCTGAAGGTTCACGATGAGAAAAGTAATGGCAAAGGTAACTTGCAGGGAGCAGATGTTTATTTCAAAAGATGTCGGTCTTGATTTTGCAACTTCTCAAATAAAATTATTTATACCCTAGTAGATCTAATACCCTAGTAGATCTGCTTAGACGTTTTAGATCACTAGTCGTATGAAGTTGAAAAACATCTTATTACTGTACAGGATAATCATGTTAGAACTGCACAATTTCTGTATGGCTTTAAGAAGCTAGAAAGAACCCGATCCAGTTTTCACTCACAAAGCAGAATTTTAGAAGTGTTTCAAAATACTAAGTTGGATACTCTTGATGTGAATGAAACTAGCTTTATCACAATCCACTAATTTATTATCTGTAAAATCTATCCAGTTAAAAAATGCCTTGCAAATTTGTTTGAAATACAGTCTATATTGAGATCTTCAGCAGAATAATCTGCTTTGTAAGAATGTAAGAAAGGACCTAACTATTATTCCGCAAATTAAGTTCCATATGTGGGAACTGAAATGGAAAAGAATTTTGTGCAATGATGCTTGTACGACACAAGAATAAAGAGCTAAAATTTGAACAAACACTTATAACCAAGTATCCAAATATGATAGAATAACATGGTGGATTGCAAAAATTTTGGGATGCAGTCGAAAATCTTGGATGACCCTGCAAATTTGGCCAACTTCATTGTCATTCTGAATGGTGCAACTGCACACATAAGAGAAGCACTGATAAGGTAATGTTCTCAAGATGAGTTCTTCAAACATGTTACATGAATGTTTATACTTATCAGTTATCAACATGTTCCTTGACGTAATTTAACTGTCATCGGAGTAAGCCTAACCCAAACTTGGCTTCCTGGTTGAACAGTCAACCAAACTCCCTAATCACTCAAATAAGGTTATTTACATAAGATGCATGGTAAAAATGTGAGCACCCTGAAGTCCATAATACAAAATTCTGATTGTGATTATTATTTTAGGCAATGATAAGTTACCTACAACTTCAATTTATTGTTTTAAAGGTATTATGTCCTTTCATTCCTTTTTCTGTTCTGTTCAACCTTAGAAACTTTGCAATTTGTATTGACAGGCAAACATGACCATGAAGGGAGGACGAACGATGGGATCATTATGAGAAAACTAAATAAGCGTAGCTCAGTAACAGACGTTCAGAAGAAAGGAAATGTGACCAGTACTTCATCACACCAACCACCTTTACTTGACTCCTACCCAAAGTTCAAGAAGAAAAAGGTAAATTCAAGATTGTATGAATGCCCTGTACATGATAAAAAAGATAGTGACTATGACTCTGAGGAGGTACTTATCTTCAAAAGAAGAAAATGTATGCCTGAAGAAAGGCGACAAGAATGTTCAAGCTCCACACTGATATCTGAGGTTGAACAAATAGTGGATAAGGAATTGGGGATGAAACAAAAACAGTCAAAGAATGTTGTCAGTTCTGGTACCTGTGGGAACGATTTTAATGTCATCATCAAATGGAAGGACTGGTATGCCTTTGAGAAAGAAGATGATGAGGCTAGTGAGGAAGCATTGATCAATAAAAGGACAGAACGAAGAAGACAAGAAAAGATGTTGAAGCATGCCACAATACAAAGGTGCAATGCAGAGGATTCATTGGACAGTAATAGATGTAAAGACTCTGGTGAAAATGTTGATAACAGCATATTTGAAGCAGAAAGGAATGCCTTGTCTCTTTCAGACAAAGTTGTCTATAAAATTGCACCAGCAGATGAGTTCCAACAACGGTTAAGTTGGATGCAAACAGATCTTCCTAGATTAGGTTCTAGCAGCAAAACATGCATGGTAGACAGTAGTACAAGCTTAAAAAGTGTCAACTCAAATCTGAATGGCAGCTACTTCTGCTCTTCAGGTTGCAATGAAATGTCAATTCTGTCTAATTGTGGAAACAGAATTGAAATGTGTCTCAAGTTATGTAAAATATCTTGAAAGGCTCACTACTCTCTATTGGATCTAAGGCTGTTTATTTATATACATTACAATACATAAAATCTGCAGTACCATGACATGCATAGTAACAAGTCAAATGACATGATTGTTCTTCCTTGTCTTCATCCACATTCTGTTTGCTGGTGTGTTGGTTTGTTTTCTTTCTTGACACATTGCATTGTAGGTCTTTGATCTGTAGCGTGGTCTTGTGCGATTCCAGCTTTTGTAGTTTTTCCTTATGGAATATTGTGTTCCATAGTGTTGTCTTGTGGTACTTGTGCCTTCACGACATTACATTGTAAACTTTCAGATTTTGTTGTTGTATTGCATGTTCTTTATTCCTGCAGGGTTGTTGGTTTTCCCAACTCCCCAGATTTGGACAGTAAGTCTTTAGTTTACACAATGATGTTTGTGAGGTCCCAATTCCCTGCAATGTTGGGTTTTGGATCTTCAATTTCTGTTGTGGTCCATGGGGCACTAGTCTCTATAGTTCTTGTCAATTACACAACCCAATGGTTGTGAATATTTCACTTGGATTTTAGGTTGCAGTCAGCCATTGGCTCTACAACTTGATTAAGCCTCCTTCAATTCATCCACTTGGAACTTGCTCCCACTCAAGTTACCTACTCCATCAACTCAAACTGTTGATTACTAATCAATGTAAAATCCAAACCTGAGATTGTCTAAAAGGCTTACACATCATGGCATAATCGCCCTCTAAATTCCTTGTAGTGATTCTTCAACTCTAGAACCTTATTAGTTGTTAAATTTGTCGCTACCTTTTCTACTCTCTAAATCTCCTTTTTCAAGAAATTTTCTTGGCCCAACTAATATCTTGTGAATCTGCAAAAGCATTCACCAAGGTATATACGGATTCTCTAAATTGTTGTCTCAGGTGATCTTCTGGTCTTGTGACCCCCGATGGGGTTACAGATGGATGTGTAAATGAACAGGACAGTCATTGATAAATCTTAAATTAACTTCATTATATGTCAGCTTCCACTAAAAGGAGGGTTTGGTGGAATCTCCTAGTCCTCTTTATCTCATGGCACAACTTCCTCCCACCCATATTCTAGCCAATATAACTGGGAAGTAAATGCAAATATAGAGGAAGAAGTTGACGCGGGCATACTATGGCATAGAGATGATCATAGAAGGGGAAATAGATAAACACAATAGTAATGTTAGGTGACTATAGGGCCACGTTTTTTAATCATATCCTCAGAGGTGTGAAGGAGGGGGTTGGCATTGGTACTAGGTGTCTGTGATTGCTCGACACTCTACATTGAAAAGTGATGTCCAAATCTTTGTCTTTTGGGACACTTGGGGTCGCTTGACTATTACCACATTTTTTGTTTTAGTTGCAGGTTTACTTTGTGTATTTTTGCTAGCAATCTTGATCTAATGATTGTCCTCTGCCTATTTCTTTTGTGTAGTTTACCCTTCTTTATCAAGATCTAGAAAACATTTTCTCAATTGTATTGCTTGTATCTCGGGAACAAAAATGCATATAGGAGTTTGATGTGCGTCACGCTTTTTTAGTGTTGGTTATTCTTTGATCACAATGTTGATTTTCTCAATAGGTGATCGTGATATCTCAACTAAGATGCAAACATACCACTTAGGAAATGGATAAAATCTTCATGTGTCTTATTGCATGCAAAGTTTCAAGGCGCTTTTAAAAGATTCTCCAAGCGGCTCCACAAGGGGCATGGGGAGGTAAGGGAATTTGGTCCGCATAGGGAAGTGCAAAGTACCAGAGGTGCTAGCAAAGAAATCATTGAACCGATGAAGAAACACAATGAGAATGTGCTTGGATATCCAAGGAACTCTCCTGCCGAGATTATTGGCAGGCTACACAACTACAAACTTAAAAAAGGAAATGACCTTTGGTGAGAGTACTAATTGAAATAATTTCCAGACCATATATGCCTGAATTTTCAGGCACCCAATTATCGTTAATGTCTCGGGTAGTGTTGACCCGAGGAAACAACATAAGAGATTTAGATAAAGGGAGTCTGGTTTGCTATGTTGCCATGTGCATCTATTTAAATGTTTGATTTGATGAGCATTTATGGTTTAGAGAAGTTACCTCATATAGTCCATTGTAATTTGTGTTAATTTTTTAGCAGCATCAACAGCCATTCTCTGGGAGAATGGAGGCACCTGGTTAGTTACTAGGAATTTGATTCAAGTCAGGGACTGAAGCTCAACCTGGGGTTGAGAGCCATTCTCTGGGAGAATGGAGGCACCTGGTCAGTTACCAAGTAGTTGACATTGGTCAACTTTATGCAGCCTAGGGCTGAGGCACCTAGTCAGTTACCAGGTCATCACTATAAGCCCTAGATCGGGTCTATGCAAGTGATATACTCCCCTCCTTGGTCATTGGGGCTATGGGACCTTCTCAAGGAATTGGCCAACCCTTGTTGAAGTACCTAGCACGTGATCTCGGTGTTAAAGGGGAGAACAAGGAAACCAAAGAATATCTTCCTTATATATGATGATGTACTTGAATTGGCACGTGTGGACCATGGATACCAAGAGAAGGGGCTAAGGTTTTGTCTACGGGTGATTTTCCCAAAGAAGGTGGGTCAAAATCCCACAATGTACCCCATCTAAGATGTTAAAAGGTCAAAATCCCCCAATGAACCACAACTAATGTACCAAAGCATCAAGGGCCCACATGGAAGTAAAAAGGGACATAACCAATGAATTTTATATTATTATTTTGGATCCCTTAACTTAAGGAAGTCACCTAATGAAGGATTATAAATATGGATCACTCTCATCTTATCAACTCACTTTCAATTTATGATTATTCATATATGTCCAAGGAAATCATGGAGGGTATTTTGCAGCAGCTGTTTCTTCTCTTTATCTCAACAATTTTTTTTAAGGGTTTCATCAATAGGGTTGTTCTCACCTTTTGTGGCTGTCATCTTCTTCTACAGGACAGTCTTGGGCTCGGTGTGGACAGAGTAAGGTTGTTAGGGTCCCAATCTACACTCAACAGTCCTAGAAGAGGTTGGATCTACTCTCTTCAGGGTTCGGCCTGCTCACATAAGTTTTAGCAGGGGTTTGGCTTGCTCACATTTTCCCTAGCAGAGAGTCGACCTGCCCACAATAGCGTTAGCAAGGACTCGACCTACTTATAGCAGCCCTAGAAAAGGCTCCGTCTATCCTCAACTGAGCTCAAACCACTAAAGAAGACCCTAAGGAGGCAACCGTGGGTTATATAAGGGCTGCCAAGTGTCTACAGGGGGCAGCTAAGGGTTCCTTGTGGCTACAAAGTGTCTTAAGCAGGCTGTCGTGACTCAGTTAAGGGACAACAGGGTGCTACAAATTTATTGAAGGCCATTGCAGGGTCATTGAACCAAGCACCCTAGGAACCAACAAATTGACAAGAATGCTTAGGAATCAAGAAGCAAGACCCTTCTCCTCCACTTTTGTTCATACCTCCATAGAATTTTTCATAGTTGTTGATTAAGAGGGTGGGATCGATGGTGCACAAGTCATCTTGGGGTCCCTTGGTACCTCCCCACCCAACTACCATGGAGAGTTCCAAAGAATGGTCCCTGAGCTGTGGGGGAGCGCCCTCCCCCCCTGACTCTTTGCTCCCAAAGCGCACTTCCAAAGGAACAATTTCAAGGAGCGTGCTCCTTGGGGAAAAAATGCTCCGTAGTTTTTCATGGAGCAACCAAGGAGCGTCGCTCCTAGAGCATTCCTTGGTTTCTCTTGGGAGGAAAAGAAGTCTCCCTAATTGCTCCTTGGATGCTCCCACAAGTTGAGGCGCATTTGTTTTATCTTTTTTGTTTGTTTTTGGAACCAAGACATGGTTCCACTTGTTTTTTTGGGCATGGCTAGGGTTCATTTAGGGGATTTAAACACTTGTTCACTCCATTTGCACTCATTCTATTTCTCATTTCACTCATTTCACTCCTCTTTGCTAGGGTTTTGAGTGAGTTTGCTAGTTGTTTGTGAGCAAATTTGTGAGAGCTTGGAAGGGAGATTGAAGGCTTCCATAGAGACATTCAACTGCCATTGAAGAGCTGAAGAAGTAGGCTCTAAATCCCACTCTATTTGTTTTTAAAAAACATTTCCACAATGTTAAATTTTAAATCTTGAATGTTCTCTTCTCCTATTCTTTCCCATTTTTCTTTCTCCATCATTCTATTGCAGGCAACAAGTAATTCTTATCTTGAGTCAAGAAGCATGATGTGTATGTGGCTTTTGTTTTTGGTTCTATTTCTTATTATGATGGTGGTGTTGGGAAACTGATATAACAATGGCAGTGATGAGGAGGAAGAAGTAGGGAGTGGCACATGCCGTAGAAAGGAGGAAGAAGTAATGATGTTGAGAGTGATGAGGGACAAAAACAAAAAGATACAACACTTTTGTGGAAGCAGGAGCAAGGATTGGGGGAGGGAAAGGGGGTGGGACCACAAATTTTATATGCCCCCATTGTACTAAAACTTACATAGGTTCGTATACCTATGTGAGAAAGCATCTATGTGGGATTATGCCATAGGATAAAGGTAAGACTATTGGATTCAAAACCTGTTACAAAGTGCTAGGGAAAGAGAGAAACAAATACAAGTAGGAAGAAGAGGCCACTCAAAACAAATCCAATAAATTGAGGGCCGAATCTAAAGCCTTGCATAGAATGTTTGGCAGTCGATCGAGATCTTCACCCCCCTATAGTAATGGATTCTCACCTATGTGAAGAACATTATCATATTTCCTTGACCAAGGTTGCAGAGATGATGTGGATTCAAAATTTTACAAGTTTCTCTATTCATGTGGTGTACTGTTCAATGCTCTTCGTTCACCCTATTTGCATGAAATGGTACAAGCCATGAATGGTGCCCCTAAAGAATACAGGAGCCGTGGGTATGATAAAGCTTGAACCGTGGGACTTGACAGGGAAAGAGCCAAAGTCATTAATTCTCTTGGAACGTTTACAAATGATTGGATCAACTATGGGGTATCCATTGTATTTGATGGTTGGACAAATGTTAAAGGCAAGCCATTGATAAATATTCTTGGTGTGTCTATTTGTGGTGCGGTCTTCCTTTCATCCCGCGACTACTCAGATCGCTACAAGACTTGTATTAATATTGGACAACCTTTACTTAAAACCATTCAAGAGATTGGG